>CM045760.1:164984974-165699974 GCA_025200525.1 Camellia lanceoleosa | reverse complement strand
TGGTGATGGCTTGTTCTTCTTTGTCTCTCTGTTTTCTTTTTCTTTTTCTTTTTTTTTTTTTTTCTTTTTTTGAAGTTTTGTCGTTGTTTTGGGACACTACAAGGATGCACTATAGAATAACCTTACAGAGAGGATCTAGATGCATGCTAGTGTGGGGTGTAATATTGACACTATATTCAAACCATCCTATAGAAACAAGGCATATGGCTACCCACGATGACGAATGCATGAGGACGTGTGGAAATACATGTAGTAGTAGAATATGGGAGATAACATTGAGAAGTTATTGGTTGATCTTGAGGTACCGCCCCGTG
This sequence comes from Camellia lanceoleosa, assembly GCA_025200525.1. Lineage (NCBI taxonomy): Eukaryota > Viridiplantae > Streptophyta > Magnoliopsida > Ericales > Theaceae > Camellia > Camellia lanceoleosa. The sequence goes on along the minus strand of CM045760.1, from coordinate 165,699,660 downwards.
GTGCCGCAATAGTGTTCTAATTGGTAGAAGGGGTGGTGCTCACAAATTTGTGTTGGGTAGTATGAAGATTTGTGATTGATGAAGGATACTACCACATGATACCCTAAGAGCACCAAATAATTTTTTGACAACATAGTACTCGTAGCAATATGCAGAGTTGAGTCAGCAACGCGCAATTAAATCCAACACTACTTTTCTTCAATCAGTCTTATCTTTTCTTTCCAGTAGTAGCATAGTCACAGGCCTTGTTTGGCAACTAGAATTTTGACTAAAATAATTATTTTTACAAAAAAAAAAGATTAAAATAGTTTATAAGATAAAATGTCACATTTACACATCAATCACTTTTTCTTTTCTTTTTTTCACAACTATCTATTTAAGTACCCCCCCCCCCCCCCCCCCCCAAAAAAAATCACAAATTATCCTAAATGATTTTTATTTTTATTTATTTATTTTTTCTTTTTCATCTCATAAAATAACCAAAAAGTCAACTAAAATAACCAAGTTTTCAAATAAGGCCATAGCATTTGATTTCCTTGTAGATTCACTTTGAGCAATTTATTTACTCACACTTTCATTCCGAAGTAGGAGTAACAAGGTAATAATATACTTCAACTAGTGATTGTATTATCCAGTTAATTAATTGCAATTTCTCTTGTCTTCATCTCTCTTTCTTAACCACTTTCTCAATTAATTTTCCTTGCAAATTGGTTATGAATTTGATACTCACTATGAAAATTCTCTTCACTGAGAAAAAAAGGAAACTCTACATAACCGTCCATTAAGTGTTTGGCTTAATATTAATTTTGTAAGAATTTTTCAATTCTTACTAACATGCGCTCAAAATTACTTTTCTAACCTTCAAAAATCAAAAAAGCCAACAGTCGTGTTCTTACACCCAAGGTCAATTGAATAATTGGAGCCGTTTGAGAATGAAATCGAGACGTGGCACTTAGGGATGTCCTGAAGATTCGCGTGTGCCTTGTATGCTTGAATCTTATAATGGATTTGATTTGGGAGTCAGGGCAGTAGCCTTTTTCCCTTATTTGGTTTTCTACCTTAAAATACTGTAATTCAAACCAAGGTTAAAAGTGGTTAATCAATCATTTAAACCACAGTGTTTAAGAAATTGGCCTAGTCACCTCCCTCTAGGCACAACTAATTTAGGCATCAATATTTCAATTTTAATTCATATTACACTTATCTTCTTTTTCATCAATAATTTGTTAGTCATATAAATAAAAATAATAATATTATCATCTATTTTATATTGAAATACATATTTTTATTTGTTTATCCTTATATCTTCACACCATCTATATTAGTTCTTGTCACTTTAACATAATTAAAAAAAAAAAAAAAAAAAGTCAGTGTAATTATATTAAAACTATAATATTTACTGTATTTTTTTCGAATATCAGAAGAAATCAGTGTAATTGTAATTTATACCAAAAAAAAAAAGATATGGATAAATTTATTTAATGTCAAAATGTACCAAACTTATTCTTTAGAAGACTGGATTTCTCTCATGTCCATCATCTGGACTGGAGGATGCTATTTGGACTCATGGAGTCCACCATGGATTCTGTTTCGATAATCCGAATAATTCATTTTGTAGAGCTTTGCGTGTAAATCATCCATAAAAAAATTAGATTAATCCTATATTTATAACCCATTCATTTTGTCACATTTGTACCCAAAAAAAAAAAAAAAAAAAAAGATAGTCTATTTTTAAAAACACATTCACCATTAATTTTTTTGAAGACAAATTCGATAAAATGAAGGTGCTACAAATATCGAATCGACCTAATTTTTTTTATTTAGGGATTACGAATATCAGATTGATCTTTTCTTTTCTTTTTTTTAAATTTTTTATGAATGATATTCACGCATGGTCCTATAAAATGAACGATTTGAATAATCAAAACTAAACCCGTGATGAACTCCATGAGCCCAAATAACACTCTCCAATCTAAATTTAAACTTAAGGGAAGCCAATCTTTCTTTAAAATTTCTTTAAATCTTCATTTACTGCTAGTTTGTACAGAGAATGAAAAACCATGCTGGTTAGCATATTTTTTCCCATAATCTTTTTACTTTTTTACACATCTTTTCATAAAAAGATCAAAAAGTACATTTATTTAAATCATTCCAAACAACCCCTAAATAACAAGTTATTGAGCTAAGCTGAGCTGGAAGAGTCAGCAAGAGTTGATTGTAGTTAGTCGAGATGAACGAGTGAGTTAATTAGTTAGTTAGTTAGTGGAGATGAACGAGTGAGTTAATTAGTAAGTTAGTTATAAGCTGTTAATCTTCTAAAGAATGAGTGGGAGTTAGTTACCGTTGAGGAGATGACGTGATAGAGTGAGTGAGTTAGTAAATCTTTTGAGCTGGAAGAGTAAGCAAGAGTTGGTTGTAGTTAGTGGAGATGATAGAGTGAGTGAGTTAGTTAATCTTCTTCCTTTCTTCGATAAAGAATGAGTGGAGAATTGGGTGGCTTAGATTGGTGAGAGGAGGAATCAATTGGCAATGAGCGGAATTTGTGCTGGCTCTTTCTTTTCATCTTCTTCTTCCTTTCTTTGTTAAAGAATGAGTGGAAGTTAGGCGGCTTAGATTGATGATTGGAAGAACTAATTGGCAAATGAGTAAAGAGGCCCTTGCGTTTCTTATATTATATTAATTAAGCTTGAGTTGAATGAGTGGAGAGGCCTTGCATTCCTTGTATTATATATTATTGAAAGGTCCGATTGAGAAATGGACAGTTTGTACCAAAAAATGTGATAGACCATCCAAGAACCAACTTTGATATCATATTAAAATATCCAACTCAAAATCAATTGGCAGTGAATAGATGATCCTTGCATTATATTAATCAAGTTTAGGTGGCTTACATTGATGATGTGAGTATAAGTATAACAAAATTGCTTTTTCAAGTTCTCTTTCTTGCTTTCATATTTGTGTATGCATCATTTTTATTTTTATTTTTGGGAGCAAATTACATTGATAGTTTTTATGTTTTGTCCTGTGTATCATCTTGGTCCATATGCTGAAGATAAGAGTTGGGGATGGGTGTATACACTTCTGGTCTGATAAATGGCACATGAACACCCAACTGAAGATTGAGTTCCCTAGGCTTTATAGCCTATCAGGGGATAAGGATGGCACTCTGAAGGACTATGTTCAAAGAAGACAGAGCACAGGGGTTTGGATTTTTTTCTTTTAGAAGGCCTCTTTTAGCATGGGAAGAGGAAGAAGTTGATGGTTACAAGGCTGGCTGGGTTGTGGCCCAAGAATCAGGCTGAATTGCCCCGATGCTCTACATTGGGATGCAGATCCATCTGGCCAGTTCACTGTAGCATCAGCAAGACAATGGTGTGATACTAATAATGGACCTTGATTGCAAGTGTCGAAGTTGTTGTGGAACAATGTAGCACCAAATAAAGCCCAATTTTTTGGGTGGCTAACTTGGAGAGGGAAGGCAAAAACAACAGATTTTCTACAAAGACTTGGAGTAATTAGAAGTAGTGAGGAGTTGACTTGTCCATTTTGCAAATCTGAACCAGAAACAGGGAATCATGTGTTGTTACTCCGTCCAGGTGTGTGGAGATTGTGATCTAAGCTATTGGATTGGTGGGGAATTTACTGGGCCACACCAGCAAGTGTGGAGGGGCTGCTCCGGTGGTGGATGGGAGTTGAACTCAAGAAAAAGGAACATCTGATCTGGAAATCATAACCGATTGCACTACAACGGTTTGTTTGGAAAGCAAGAAATGATTGTGTTTTTAATGGAAGTCAACCAGATTATGCTGAGATAGGGAATTGGTGAAGGTGAGGGTGGCTTTGTGGGCAAGATCAAGTATAAAAGGGTTCCATTTTACAGCTCAGGATTTTGTTTCAAATTTACTGAGTGTAAGGCATTGCCTGAAATAGGTGTTCTACTGCTACGTGCTACCTATTTTGGCTCATGTCTGCCCTGCTGTTGTGGAATCGTGGTGATCTGGTGTGACTTTGGGGTTACTAAAGCTGGGTGGTTGAGTTTTTATTATTTTTATTGGTGCTTTGCGGTTGGTTGTTTTTTCACCAACTTGGTATTGTGCTAGCAAATGAATGGGTGTACAAGTTGGTACTAACATAGTTGGGATGATCTTGCATATTGTGACGCTCTTTGCACTCACCTTCCTTTATTGATGTTGTTGTATGTGTACTTTGTACTATGTGTTTCATCGATAAAGTTTATAGCTATATATATTTACTCGACTTATGATTGAATGAAACGTATTGAATGTTCAAGGGAACTTGTTTGATCTTTGTCCACCTACAGCATTAGACAAACAAGTGAAAGTTATGAACTAATTGTTTGTATGTTGTCTCTGTGCTACATCCCTGGAACCAAGATGGTTTTCCCTGGACTGAAGAAGCCACAGGAGCTTGCTGACCTCATAGCATATCTGAAGCAGGCAACATCCTGATTGTTTTGCCTCATATATGAAGGGCGTTTATATTTTGCAGCAGTTGGCAGAGTTTGGTAACTCATCGCTAGTTTGGAATTCTTTTTCCTGAACTTTAGATACTAACTCTCTGTTTAAATAAGACCATTAAGGTCTCTGCTATGCTTTTCTCCGGAAATCTGATCCGAAGTTGAGAATTTTTTTTGTCAATTTACATGTTTCTCCAATGATTAGAACTCATACCTAATTTGTTCGTCATGATAAAGGAATTAAAAGACATGGTTCCATTTTATTGTTGGAACAATCTTCTGAGTAAATAAAATAACTTGAAATAAATCAAACAAAATAAATAAAAACATACCGAATTTATTTCGTTAAACCGAACAAATAATTTAAGACCAAGTCAAGTGTGTGACACACTGTCCTTAAGACAGATTCGCCCCGCTACGGTGCTTACGGTTGAGTGGCGTCTATCTCTCAGGATACAATGATCTTCACAAATTTATAGAAGCACTTCAAATAAATTTGTTCGGCGAACTAGAACCTTGTGTTCTATAACTCTCTAAAAATTATTCCTAATCTAGAATGAAGATTAAAATGCAAAATAAAATTTGGACAGCAAAGAGGGAGTTTCCAGACTGTTCTCACTATATTCGGACTGCTGGAAATCAATGTATATATATAGGCAAAAATAAGACCCGGAAAGGTGCTTCTGGTAAGTGAACAGGTGCACAACACAATGAACAGGATTTATTCAAAATTTTGAACAAAACTCCAAACAATTCTGGACCGTTAGCACAACCAACACCAATTTTTAAACTTTGAACCGTAGTTTGACAAAGTCAATTGTGAAGGAACTTTAATTTATTTAAACTATTAAAATATATATATATATATATTAAACTATTTAAATATATATATATTAAACTATTTGAATAGTTTAATCATTTTTAGGAAACCACTTAAGGAAACCAAAAAATAAATTTAGAAATAAATTAAATTCCCACAATAATTTTTATTGAAAAAATTCAAAAGAATTTTATCTTAAAAATTAATGTTAGACCCGAAAACGACGTCATCTTCCCATTCACTCATAAATGGTTTTGACATTCCATCTTCACCACTTCACCTCTTCGGACCCACCCCAAAAGACGTTTGGGGTCCACCCAAAATGGGCTAAAAAATATGCCTATATAAAACCATTTTTTTTTTCCAACAATCCCCCACATGAATGGAAGTTGACGGAGAGAAAATGCAACAACATGATCTAATCGGAGAGTTTAGAAATTGAAAATATTCTGCAAAGGATATGTAGCTTTTGGCTTTGAACCTTCCCTTGTGAGACACTATCGGATTTACTAGCTAACCAGTGAACATGATGTCTTGAACTGTTCAGCCATTTGTATAAACCAAGACAATAGAACTCACACAGTATATTCCCAGACACAGTTTAGTTCTCACTATTGTGTTCATTTTGGCCCTGAACAACCTAGTCTTCATGAGTGCTCTAGAGAATTGTAGCCCTTCACAAATCTCACAGAACTGGCCCAGTTCACACGCACATAGGTGATTCTGATGAAGAGTATCCTGTCATACTCCACTAGGTTTACCTAGATATAAGAATCATTAAAATTTTACTTAACCTTTAACGCTGCAGACATCACTATTTCATCAAAGAAATGGGTAGGAGTTAGACTCCCCAATGATCCTTCTGAGTCATTCACAACTCGGTTGTCCCTTTAAACCAAGATCTTGGGATCTCCAGTCAACTAGGTTGGGTTGCCGTTGTGGTAACTCTTATTTAATAGGCTTTAGTCCCATTCCCCTCGATGAATTCTTAACTAACTCTCTTGCTAACCCTTTGGTTAGTGGATCTGCTATGTTGTCTTTAGACTTAACATATTCTATGGAAATAATTCCATTAGAGAGTAGTTGTCTTACGGTGTTATGTCGACGACGAATGTGTAAGTGACTTACCGTTATACATATGACTCGTGCTCTACCAATTCTTGATTGACTATCACAATGTATGCATATAGCGAGCACGGTTTTGGCCAAATTGGAATATCTTCAAGGAAGTGGCGAAGCCATTCTCGCTTCTTCCCCGCTTTGTCTAAGGCTATGAATTGATTCCATAGTAGACCTAGCAATACAAGTCTGTTTGGAAGATTTCCAAGATACTTGCCCCACCAAGAGTAAAGACATACCCACCGGTGGACTTGAGTCTTTAGTATCCGATATCCAATTTGCATCACAAGATCCTTCAAGTCTTCTTTGGATATCTAGTATAATTAGCCCAATATTACGAGTGAATCGAGATATCTTAGAACCCTTATAATTGCTTTCCAGTTGTTCTACTCCTGGATTACTCGTATATCTACTTAATTTACTTCTCGCATAAGCTATATCTCACGAAAAGTGGTTCATCAAGTACATTAAGCTTCCAATAATTTGGGCATACTCTAATTGAGAAATACTTTCTGATATTCTTAGAAAGATACAAATTAACATCTAGGAGTTCTAGCAAGATGATCATCATCTTTCTTTGAATTTGTCAAGTATTTTCTCAATGTAATGAGATTGTGACAAAGTATAACCTTCTGATGTTTTGGTAATTTTCATACCAAGAATTACATCAGCAATGCCCATGTCCTTCATGTCAAAATGTTTATTCAACATTTTCTTGGTAGTTTTAATCATGTCATTATTACTACCTATGATGAACATATCATCTACATAAAGACATACAATGACATAACCTTTGTCTGTGTTTTTAACATAAACACATTTGTCACACTCATTAATTTTAAAACCATTTGACATCATTGCCTTGTCAAATTTCTCATGCCATTGCTTTGGCGCTTGTTTTAAACCATATAATGATTTAACCAATTTACACACTTTCTTTTCTTTCCTCGAATGTAAAACCCTTCTGGTTGTTCCATGTAAATTTCTTCATTTAACTCACCATTTAAGAAAGCGGTTTTAACATCCATTTGATGAATTTCTAGATTGTATAAAGATGCAATGGCAACTAGCATTCTAATGGATGTTATTCCAGTAACCGGTGAATATGTGTCAAAGTAATCTAGACCTTCTTTCTGTCTAAAACCTTTGACTACAAGTCTTGCCTTGTATTTGTCGATTGATCCATCTGTTTTCAATTTTCTTTTGAAAATCCACTTGTATCCAAGAGGTTTACAGCCTGGTGGCAAGTCCACTAATTCCCAAGTGTGATTTTGCAAGATGGATTCAACTTCACTGCTGACAGCTTCTTTCCATAAAGGAGCTTCAGGACTGGACATAGCCTCTTTAAAAGTTAAAGGCTCATTTTCTAACAAATATGTTAGAAAATCTGGACCAAAAGATTTTGAGGTTCTAGCACGTTTACTACGCCTAAGTTCCTCTTCCTCATTTTGATCTAATTCTTGTTCTTGATCATGTTCTTAATCCTGACTAGTAATAGCATCAAAAGATCTTTTATTAGTACTAGTCTCTTGTCCAGTCTTCTTTGGAAATACATGTTCAAAGAAAAATGCATTCCGAGATTCAATAATAGTATTTACATGCATTTCGAAATGTTCTGATTTATGAATCAAAAACCGATATGCACTACTATTCTTGGCATAATCAATGAAAATGCAATCAATGGTCTTAGGACCTATCTTAGTCTTTTTAGGACTAGGAATAGCCACTTTAGCCAAACACCCCCACACTTTTAAATATTTGTAGGATGGTACTCTTCCATGCCACAATTCATAAGGTGTTTGATTCACTTTCTTTCGGGGTACTTTATTTAAAATATAATTAGCAGAAAGTATTGCTTCCCCCCACAAGTTCTGAAGTAATCCAGAACTGATTAACATGGCATTCATCATTTCTTTTAAAGTCCTATTTTTCCTTTCAGCAATTCTATTTTGCTGAGGTGAGTAAGGAGTGGTGGTTTGATGAATTATTGCATGTTCTTTACAAAATTCACTAAAAGGTGATTCATATTCACCACCTCTATCACTTCTAAGTTTCTTGATTTTCTTACCAAGTTGATTTTCAACTTCATTCTTATATTGAATGAAAGTTTCCAAAGTTTCATCCTTGGTTCGAATTAAATAAATATAACTATATCTAGTATAGTCATCTATAAAAGTGATTACATACTTTTTTCCACCTCTTGTTTGAATTGATTTAAAATCACAAATGTCACTATCACTACAACAAAAAAGGCCTTTAGTGACAGACTGATTTTGTCTCCAAACATCAAAATTTCGTCACTAAAGTGATTTGTGACGAAAAAAATTTGTCACCACGTTCGTGGCCTATAGGTCGTCACAGAAAGTCCTGGTGACGAAAAACAGTTTCGTCACCTATTATTCATTTTTGGCGACGAAATGTTTCGTCTCCAAATGTTAAATTTTTCGTCCTCTAAAACACCAATTTCGTCACCAAAACTAAATAATATTTTATTTTAATTGTTTTTTGCGACGAAATATTTCGTCACCAAATATATTTTAGTGACGAAAGTTTTCCTCACCAATGATATGGATTAAGGTGACAAAAAAATTCGTCACTAAAATAAGCAAAAAAGAAAATTATTCAATGACAAAAAACATTTTGTCACCAAATATTTCAATTTAGCGACGAAATATTTAGCAAATGTGACGAAATTATTCGTCGTGTTTTTTGAAAACTAATAGCGACATTTTTTATTTCGTCACTAATAAAAATTAAAAAATTTGAAAATGAAGGTACTATTTTCTTCCGAAATTTTTTCTTTTCAATAACAATTCCCTGCGCATTTCAATAACATGTTCAATAAAATATCTATTACAAATCAATACAAAAATCTGTTCATTTTCATAAACATCACAATCGAATTTTAGGACTATCTACAAAAATATAATATGAAGTGCATGCGGATTATAAACATGTCTCCTAATATCCACAAAAATATAATATCAACCGTATGCAAATTACCAAGCACATCTCCTAATATCCAACAAAAAACATGTCTACTAATATTAACAAAAATAAAATATCAAGGGCGGATTAAACACGTCCATATTCTACTATCGGCCCTCCAAATTATCAAACACGTCCATATCAAATCTCGAATCTGCAAAAAAATGAAACACCAAAAAAAAATGTCAGTTAGACAATTATTATCTTATCCATAACATATACAATTTAACATGCATTTTTTGACTTAGTTTTCAAACTGGGAGTCCCGTGCTAGTTCTGTAAGTTTCCACAACTCACATTGCTCCATCCCGAGGTGTTTGATGTGTTTCCCGGGCCGTCTCGTGGCTGTTGCACGATTTTGGCCCCCGAAGGCCTATTTTCAAGCTTAAGTGTAAAAAAGTGCATTTTTTGACTTAGTTTTCAAACCGGGAGTCCCGTGCTAGTTCCGTAAGTTTCCACAACTCACATTGGTCCATCCCGAGATGTTTGAGGTGTTTCCCGGGGCGTCTCGTGGCTGTTGCACGATTTTGGCCCTTGAAGGCCTATTTTCAAGCTCAAATGTAAAAAAGTACATTTTTAGACTTAGTTTTCAAACCGGGAGTCCCGTGCTAGTTCCGTTAGTTTCCACAACTCACATTGGTCCCTCCCGAGGTGTTTGAGGCGTTCCCCGGGCCGTCTCGTGGCTGTTGCACGATTTTGGCACCTGAATGCCTATTTTCAAGCTTAAGTGTGGAAAAGCACATTTTTGGACTTAGTTTTCAAACAGGGAGTCCCGTGCTAGTTCCGTAAGTTTCCACAACTCACATTGGTCCGTCCCGAGGTGTTTGAGGTGTTTCCCGGGCCGTCTCGTGGCTGTTGCACGATTTTGGCCCCCAAAGGCCTATTTTCAAGCTTAAATGTGGAAAAGTACATTTTTGGACATAGTTTTCAAACCGGGAGTCCCGTGCTAGTTCCGTAAGTTTCCACAACTCACATTAGTCTGTCCCGAGTTGTTTGAGGTGTTTCCCAGGCCGTCTCGTGGCTGTTGCACGATTTTGACCCTCGAAGGCCTATTTTCAAGTTTAAGTGTGAAAAAGTGCATTTTTGGACTTAGTTTTCAAACCGAGAGTTCCGTGCTAGTTCTGTAAGTTTTCACAACTCACATTGGTCTCTCCCGAGGTGTTTGAGGTGTTCCCTGAGCCTTCTCGTGGCTGTTACATGATTTTAATCCCCCGATGACCTATTTTCAAGCCTAAGTGTTAAAAAAGTGCATTTTTTGACTTACTTTTTAAACCGGGAATCTCATACTAGTTCCGTTAGTTTCCACAACTCACATTGGTCCCTCCCAAGGTGTTTGAGGTGTTCCTCGGGCCGTCTCGTGGCTATTACAGGATTTTGGTCCCCGAAGGCCTATTTTCAAACTTAAGTGTGGAAAAGTACATTTTTTGACTTAGTTTTCAAACCGGGAGTCCTGTGCTAGTTCCGTAAGTTTCCACAACTCACACTGGTCCGTCCCGAGGTGTTTGAGGTGTTTCCCGGGCCGTCTAGGCCCCCGAAGGCCTATTTTCAAGCTCAAGTGTGGAAAAGTGCATTTTTAGACTTGGTTTTCAAACCGGGAGTCCCGTGCAAGTTCCATTAGTTTCCACAACTCACATTGGTCCCTCCCGAGGTGTTTGAGGTGTTCCCCGGGCCGTCTCGTGGCTGTTGCACGATTTTGGCCCCCGAAAGTCTATTTCCAAGCTTAAGTGTGGAAAAATGCATTTTTGGACTTAGTTTTCAAACCGGGAGTCCCGTGCTAGTTCCGTAAGTTTCTACAACTCACATTGGTCCGTCCCGAGGTGTTTGAGATGTTTCCTGGTCCGTCTCGTGGTTGTTGCACGATTTTAGCCCCCGAAGACCTATTTTCAAGCTTAAGTGTAAAAAAGTACATTTTTTGACTTAGTTTTCAAACCGGGAGTTCCATACTAGTTCCGTACATTTCCACAACTTACATTGTCCCTCCTGAGGTGTTAAGGGTGTTCCCAGACCTTTTCATGACTTTTTCACAATTTTAGCCCCTGATGGCCTATTTTCAAGCCTAAGTATTAGAAAAATGCATTTTTGGACTTGGTTTGAAAAAGATACCTGCTCGTCAATTCCTGTCTAAGGCGTTTGAGAAAAGTCACCTTAAGATCAAACTCGATTATAAGATCCATAAAACCTGATGCCAAAACATTCAAAGAAAAACACAGCATAACTAATAAGTATTCAAAGAAAAACATTCACCTAAACTTAATTATATTTAACATGAAGATTACACAAAAGTTATAGCTGTAATAGATCATAAGCAAGTGGTAGAAGGAAAAAGCTCAAAAATTTAGTTCCATACACAATAGAGGATTAATCATTAGTATTGACTAAATATTGACATATTTAAAATTATAAAAAAACACACATAAAACTCGAACTTAATTAATCTTTTCAAATTAATCATTAGTTTTGCATACTCAAATATAGATGAAATAAAAATTTGGAAAACTCGAATGCATATATTAGGCAACTAGTAATATTTTACCAATTCCTAAAAATTTGGATTTTTTTTTCTATTTTAAATTAGTTATCTCTTGTATTTTGAATTTAATGAACTTGGTACTACAATCATAGTTCAGGTATGAGCAATCCTTTCCTCTAGCTGAATAGAACACATCTAGTTTTAATTTCAGTACCTTTTGTAGGAATTGGGTTGTCAGAGTCTGTCTAGCTTAGGACAAGGGTCTAGACAAAGTTATGGTTGCAGGGCTTTCAATATGCAGGAATACACTCTACAGTGAAGAGTGAACACATATTAAACGCACCATATCCATTTTACCAGGATGAGAAAAGCATAACAAACTTACCACGAGATTACCATGATAGATAATAAAGGCTAGATTTTTAGAGCGAGTTCTGAATTATATGTAAGCTATAAATATCATCACTTCATACTTTGGCATTATACATAATTCATATTCCCTTTGAGTTAAGAACTTCATGCAAACATCATTATTTATGTACTCTATAAATCTTACTATACTAACTGATGTGAAAGATACAGCACTGGCAGTAGTAGCAGACAAGATGGTCCTAAGGTGAGTGAACCACATAATTTGTCATTGCAATGTAGCAGCAGCAATGATAGTGCAAATGAGTGAAGGTGGACAGTTGAAGCGAAGGCAGGGACAAGAGCAAAACTGATGATGGAGAAAGAGCAGGGGCCACAGAGACGCAAAACAAACAACATGGGTAGTAAACAAGAGGTGTGCCTACCCATAAGAATTAGTATTTTTCCAAAGAGTTAATGACAATGAAACAACACATTTTTTCTTCTTTTTTTTCCTGCCAAAATACCATGTATCTCAGTACAACAAAGGACAAAATACCCTTTTTTGGTTAAGTTTAAAACGTTTTCGGCTCTAACTCCCAACCTACACGTGCTAATTACATTCCGTCTATTGTCATAGGTCCTACTTGTCGTGAGGAAGTTGGTTGTGACATCCGTACGGTGATTCGGGGGCCGATTCGCATTTTCGCCCCCTTAACGCATTTTTTCAGTTAAGTTTAAGACCTTTTCGGCTCTAACCTACATGTTCTAATTACATTTCGTCTATTGTCACAGGTCGTGTTTGTCATGGAGAAGCTGGCAGTGACATCCGTATGGTGGTTCGGGGGCTATTTTTCATTTTCACCTTTTAATGCCATTTTTCGGTTAAGCTTAAGGCGTTTTGGGCTCATCTTTGAAGCATCTTTGAAGCAGTCAAATATTAGAAGACGTTTTGAAGTTGAAGGAGATCATAACCAAAAGAATAGTTGTTTAAATGATTAAATTCTGGTTACATACACAATGAAAAGGTAGAAAGCCGTAACCCTCTACAAAGTATAGATTTATGGAGTTAAAGAGTGCATCCAACATAAAATTCATATTGTTACACTGTGTAATAGTAAAAAGGGCAACACCATTCCATGTCTACTCATTCCCAAGAGTTCATGTAATGCCATGTCAAGTAAAACATAATCATAACAACTTAAGTATGCAAAACAAGAAACTCCAAGAAAATGATAAAACTCACTTTGCCGTTGTCAACATTAAGAAAGATCAAATATACTTATTTGGCATCACCCTTCATTTCATCTGAATCCAGTCACTTGCATTGTAACCTAAAGCAGATCAAATAAAGATTAAGAACAACAAATAGAACCACTAACACTCTAGCTCAGAGAGAGAGAGAGAGAGAGAGAGTACCTGGATGTTTGTCACTGACTTTCCATACCGAGGATCGACTCCTCGAAGCTCTACTCATCCAAGCACGTCCCTAAATTTTCAGCAGATTAAAATTTCCCAAAGCATTCACAGCCAAAGCATAGAAATGTCTAATAGCAAATTTGAGTTTGGAACGAAAAATAGCATAAAATCTAGAATACACCAAAATCCTAGAAAACAAACACAGGTCGATTGCCTAGAAAACAGAAGAAATGTAGGAACAAAATCTGAGTTTTATATGTTCACCTCTCTGGAGTTTGTTCCAAATAATGAAAAACCCAACTCAATTAAACCATTTAGTAACACTGTCTGAATCCAATTTCTTGTATTCATTCCCTAAATATCAAAACTCTTTGATTCAAAGTTCAATTTCGTTCCTTTCCCTACACTTTCTCAGCAACCAAATAGAAATAATACATTCTACAAATTTTAAAAAAACAATGCTAATGCCAATCAATTCACAATTAAACCCTTTCAAAAAAAAAAAAAACCCAAAAAACAAAAAAGTTTAGGGTACCTTCTGTTCATCTCTAGGGACACCATAGCCACTGAAATACATCTGACCCAACAAGACTTGCATGGCGCTGTCACCGGCTTTGGCCTCCTTGAGGGTGTCCTGAAACCACCGCTTCACGCAGTCGGTAACCACCTCAGCCAGAGGCACTTGGCTCGGCTGCTCTAGCCGCCTCGCCGCCTCTCTCGAGTCGAGCTCTCCTCCATCTTCTTCACCCTCAAGCGTTCCGATTCAACTCGGACCCCCCTCAGATCAACCCAGGTTTTGGGAACGGGCTTAATGCGTTTGGGACGCTGCTGGAGCTTGTCTGAGGCGATGAATCTAGCGAAGTCTTGGAGCCTGGCCGTAGATGGGAGTGATTTTCCCATAAAACAAACAAAGAAATATATGTATATATCTGGATTATTATATTGTGCGGGCGTGAATGGGTAGAGAGAAAGTGATGAGAAAGTTCCGATTTTTTCTTTTTCTTTAATGGGATTGGAATTGAAATTGAATGGGTTTGGTTTGCTTTTTTGGCCTCTTTTTTGGTTTGCGAGAGAAGAGAATTGAGAGGGGGAGGGTTACCTAGACACGCTGATGTTGTCGCCATAGCGAGAGAGAGAGAGAGAGAGATCTCTCGCCTGCTGATGAACCCTAGTCTTCCACTTTCCTTTTGATTCAAAGTAGCCAAAGAGCTAAAGATATTTTGAAATTTTTTTTTTTTAATTTATGTTTTGGTGTTGGGGCTTCTTTTTTTTTTAAAAAAAAAAAATTGGAAATTGTATATTTTATATAAAAATTAATTTAGAATATTTTATACAATTATATTTATTTAGGGAGTATAATTATATATATATATATATGATATCACATTTATTTAAAAAGTGTGATTAAAAAGTAGTTATGTATATATAATCACACTTTAATTAGAATGTGTGATTAAAAAATATATATATATATATATATAATTACACTTATTTAAAAAGTGTGATTAAAAAGTAGTAATGTATATATATAATCACACTTTAATTAAAATATGTGATTAAAAAATTTATAAAGAATTACACTTTAATTATAATGTGTGATTAAAAAATATATATAATCACACTTATTTAAAAAGTGTGATTAAAAAGTAGTAGTGTATATATAATCATACTTTAATTAGAAGGTGTGATTAAAAATATATAAATAATCATACTTTAATTAGAATGTGTGATTAAAAATATATATATATATATATAATCACACTTATTTAAAGAGTGTGATAAAAAGTAGTAGTGTATATATAATCACACTTTAATTAGAAGGTGTAATTAAAAAATATATATATATATATATAATCACACTTAATTGAAATATGACATAAAAAATAAATATTATCACACTCAATCAAATTAAATGTGATTAAAATATCAATCTAATTTTTTTTTTATCACACTTCCAATAAAAGTGAGATTTTTTTTTTGTTAAAGTGTGATCTTTAACTATTTTTGTAGTAGTGTGTGTGTGTGTGTGTGAAATAGGTTTGAACCGAGAAATGATTGTGTGTGATTGAGAAGAGGAACCGATTGTAACAAAACATTTTTATTTCCCCCTAAAATATTTAGTGACTAAATTATATTTTGGTGACAAAATTATTTCTTCACCAAAGATAAAAATATTGGCCACAAAAATAGTTTTGTCACTAAATGATATTAAAATATCACCAAATTGTTGGTGACAAAAATATATTTGTCATTAATAATTTTATAATTGATGACAAATTTTTTCGTCACCAAAAGTCTATTAATTTTGGCGCCCTCCGAAAATTTAGCGGGAAAATATTTGGTGACAAAAAAAATATAAATAATGACGAAATATAATTTCGTCACCTATTTTTTTTATTATGATTTAGATTGGTGACGAAATTTTATTTTTGTCTCTAAAAATAGTACATTTGGAGACGAAATAAGATTTTCGTCATTAAAAGATACATATTTCGTGACAAAAAAAAATTTCGTCATTAGTTTTCGTCTCTAAAGACTATTTTTGTTGTAGTGTATGAATTAATTTAAGTGGTTCCGTACTTCTTTCAATTGAATGAAAATGAGTTTTAGATAATTTTGCCTCAACACAAATTTCACATTTATGATTTGAATCAATGTTAAATTTAGGTAAACATTCCGTATTAATTAATCTACGCAAAGATCCATAATTAACATATCCTAGTCTACCATGCCATAAATTTGAAGATTCAAGCAAGTAAGAAGAAGATGTAATATTATTAATAACTGAGGGTACAACGGTCATTACATTTAACTTGAAAAAGCCATCAGACATGTAACCTTTTCCTACATACATCCCATTCTTAGTAAGTACAAATTTATCACTCTCAAATACTAGCCTAAACCCATTCTTACTCAACAAAGATCCGGAAACAAGATTCTTGCAAATATCCGGTACATGCAGCACATTGTTGAGAGTGAGTTCCTTTCTTGATGTCATCTTGAGTACAATCTTTCCTTGTCCTTCAACTTTGGAAGTTGAGGAGTTGCCCATAAACAGTTGTTCACCATTGTTCACTGTAGAATAAGATGTGAACATCTTTTTGTCGGCACAAATATGGCGATTAGCACCAGTGTCCACCCACCATTCTTTAAGATTTCCGACAAGATTTGTCTCGGAAACAACTGCAAAAAGATTGATGTCATCGACACCATTGGAAATATTATCCATTTCGGTCATATGGGCTTGAGCAGGCTTCTTGCTTGTTCTTTTCTTACTTTTGCCTTTGCTATGGCAATCTTTGGCCCGATGTCCCTCTTTGTCACAGATGTAACATTTGCCATTAAACTTGTACTTTTTATTATTCCCCCCTTTAGAGCCTTGTGATGCACTTTCTCCAAAAGACTTACGTTTCTTGGTTTTTGAAGCATGTTCCACCACATTTGCCTTAGACTCCATAGAATTCTTACCAGCCTGCTTTTCAGAATTACGGTTGTCCTCCTCAATCCTTAAACGCACAATTAACTCGTCCATATAAATTTCTTTGCGCTTGTGTTTAAGGTAGTTCTTGAATTCCTTCCAGCCTTTGGGTAATTTTTCAATTAAGGCTGCAACTTGGAAGGATTCACTGAGAGACATGCCTTTTGTGTGAATGTCATGCAGAATGAGTTGGAAATCTTGAACTTGACTGATCACAGTTTTTGAACCAACCATAACAAAATCCAAGAATCTGTCAACCACAAATTTCTTTGAGCCGGCATCTTCCGTTTTATACTTTTTCTCCAACGATTCCCAAAGTTCCTTTGCTGTCTTGATTGGACTGTAGACGTTGTATAATGTGTTGTCAAGTCCGTTCAAGACGTAATTCCGGCAAAGGAAATCGGCATGTTTCCAAGCATCAACCGTAGCAACCACTTGTCGGTCGGTTTCATCCTCTTTCAGGATAGGAGCATCTTCACGGAGGAAACGAGCCAGATTCAGAGTTGTAAGATAAAACAACATTTTCTGTTGCCATCTTTTAAAGTCAGTTCCTAAGAACTTCTCTAGCTTTTCTCCATGATTTATTGGCACTGTCACCACAGGAGAGGGGATTGGCGTCATTGCAGCCACCACAGTAGTACTAGTTTGGGCATTTGTTTCTGTAGCCATCAATTCGAATTTATAAAACAAAATTACAATTAGAATTTACACTACACAGAAAATTAAACCAAATGCACAGAATTAAATTCTGTAAAAATAAAAGAAATAAGAATGTAACTTTTATTTTCCAATTAATTTGAAAATAAAATAAAATTTTATTTAAACAAATTAATTCCACACAGAAAATAAAAGAAATAAAACTATAACTTTTATTTTTTTCAATTAATTTGGAAATAAAATAAAATTTTATTTAACCAAAATAACTCCACACAGAAAATTAAATTCTGTAAAATAAAAGAAATAAGAATATAACTTTTATTTTTCAATTAATTTGGAAATAAAATAAAATTTTATTCAACCAAATTAATTCCACACAAGAAATTAAATTCTGTAAAATAAAAGAAATAAAAATATAACTTTTATTTTTCCAATTAATTTGGAAATAAAATAAAATTTTATTTAACCAAATTAATTTCACACAAAAAATAAATCTCTTGTTACACTCCAATAATTAAAATACTGAAACAGAATTTTAATTAATGAAAACACAGAAAATAATTTCTAAAACCCAAAATTAATTTCTGAAAAAATTCCACAAAAATATATTCTGAATTGTTAATGACACCAGTATCGTACTACTAGTTGTTGTCAAAGAAAAGAGACAGTATATTACTACTATCTGTCAAATAGCATATAATCACTATTTGTTTTTCCAACCAGAATATTATTTTGTAAATCCACAGAAAATAATTTTCTTTCGAAATTATTTACGAAGAAAGAAAAAGGGAAAAAAACGAAAAATTCTGTAAACAGAATAATTCGAGTCTGTCTTAAGATTGTTGGAACAATCTTCTGAGTAAATAAAATAACTTGAAATAAATCAAACAAAATAAATAAAAACATACCGAATTTATTTCGTTGAACCGAATAAATAATTTAAGACCAAGTCAAGTGTGTGACACTCTGTCCTTAAGACAGATTCGCCCCGCTACGGTGCTTACGGTTAAGTGGTGTCTATCTCCCAGGATACAATGATCTTCACAAATTTATAGAAACACTTCAAATAAATTTGTTCGGCGAACAACCTTGTGTTCTATAACTCTCTGAAAATTATTCCTAATCTAGAATGAAGATTAAAATGCAAAATAAAATTTAGACAGCAAAGAGGGAGTTTCCAGACTGTTCTCACTATATTTGGACTGCTGGAAATCAATGTATATATATAGGCAAAAATAAGACCCGGAAAGGTGCTTCTGGTAAGTGAACAGGTGCACAACACAATGAACATGTTTTATTCAAAATTTTGAACAAAACTCCAAACAATTCCGGACCGTTAGCACAACCAACACCAATTTTCAAACTTTGAACCGTAGTTTGACAAAGTCAATTGTGAAGGAACTTTAATTTATTTAAACTATTAATATATATATATATTAAACTATTTAAATATATATATATATATATATTAAACTATTTGAATAGTTTAATCATTTTTAGGAAACCACTTAAGGAAACCAAAAAATAAATTTAGAAATAAATTAAATTCCCACAATAATTTTTATTAAAAAAATTCAAAAGAATTTTATCTTAAAAATTAATGTTAGACCCGAAAACGACGTCATCTTCCCATTCACTCATAAATGGTTTTGACGTTCCGTCTTCACCACTTCACCTCTTCGGACCCACCCCAAAAGACGTTTGGGATCCACCCAAAATGGGCTAAAAAATATGCCTATATAAAACATTTTTTTTTCCAACATTTATGTGATGTGATGATGTTTTCTCATGGTATTACTTTGATTGTGTGTTGGATTTGGTTGCTGAGATTGAGAGCATGGTTAAGGTTACCTCTTCCATATATCAGTTTCGTTTTTCTTGTTTTTAGAAACAAATATAACAAATAGTTAGAAAACATCTAACATTTTCATATAATTTTTATTGGTGAAAACAATTTTAAAAAATTTGAAACTGTGTGTTTCATAATTTTTTTTTTTTAAAATTTTGAAAATAGTTTGCCATACAAGTTTAATAATGTGTTTTTCAAAAATGAACATAGAGAACTAGAAATGTAGCAAACAGTTGAAGTGGTTTGAGACTGACCAACTGATTGGATGAATTAATTGGTTGAGAATGTTTGGTGGACCTATTACTCGTCCACTAAGAAATTAAATGCATGTTGCAGGAGATGATTATTTGAAATTGTGTTCTATTTTACTTGATTATATACAGGAGTGGAGGCATATGAGGCCCAGGGTCACGTGCTCCCCTCAACTTTTAGAAAATTATGTTTTTGTCTCTTGTAAAAATAATAATTTTAATTTAAACCTTTCATGTAATGTTATGAAATTTTTATATCACTAATTTTTTTTTTAAACTTTTT
Source organism: Camellia lanceoleosa (assembly GCA_025200525.1). Lineage (NCBI taxonomy): Eukaryota > Viridiplantae > Streptophyta > Magnoliopsida > Ericales > Theaceae > Camellia > Camellia lanceoleosa. Next base: position 165,679,501 of record CM045760.1, on the reverse strand, counting down.
AAATATATATATATATGCTTAATTTTTTACTTTAAATGTTTAATTATATTAAAAATTTCTTATATATTGTATATTAAAGAAATGTTATATATCACTGATTTTCCATCACCTCTTATATGAATATTCATAATTAGTTCATTTGTGTTGGGTTTTATTGTTGGCAATCTTATTTGACAAAACTCCTTTTAGTTGTACTTGTATTCGCACTTTTTATTTCAGTGAGGCTATGAATTTTTAGATGCAAATTCAACCCGAATTGTGCCTTACAGAGAAGTTTGCGGTGCTAATTCTTTCATGATTGCCACTTCGCTGACTATGACGGGGATCGTTGCCAGATTAGCTCATGAGGTCTAGGGGTAGCACCCTTGGCGGTCGGGTAGCGCCAGCGAGGTTGAGGGGTAGCACCCCCGATGCAAAATGCAAAAATGCATTCGAAGTTGCTTGTCCGCTTGAGTGGACATTCCCCCGCTTGAGCGGAGAATCCTTGGTTCCAGAAGCTTGATCGCCTGCAAAAATACTGGGAGATGTTTTTTCTCGCTCGAATGGAATTTCCTGCGCTCAAGCGTCGGTCCGCTTGAGTGGCCATTCCGGTGCTCGAGCAGAGATCGCAGAACAGATTGCTATAAATATGTGTTTCAGTCAGATTTTAGGGTTACGCTTCCAGATCTTCTTTTTGGATATTAGGGTTTATATCTGGGGCTATTTTGCTAGTTTTCTTTGATGTTTGGTTGAGTATTCAACTCATGGTTTAAAAAGTATACATCAAAGGATTGTTTGTTTATTCTATACAAAAGAGAAAGTTGTTCTTCAGTGGATTCAGGAGAATTCGAGCCTGAAGCTTTCGTGAATTCTGGAGTGGCTCATCGTTGTGATTCGATATCAGCGTTGTGGATTCAACATTGGGCAAGACAATTTCAAGGTGAAGACGGGGCTGGATGAGGCATATAGGGGTTGGTTCAATTGGGCATGGATTCGCTAGGTAATTGAGAGTATACCTGTGTAATTCCTTTATGCTTTTTAGTGGATTGTTTTGTGGCTTTTGCCAGTGATTTTTTATCACAATTGGAGGCACTCCAATTTTGGTTTTTCTATGTAAAATCGTTGTATTAATTTGTATTTGATTGTCTAATTGGGATTGTTATCTACTGCTTAAAATTGGTACATAATCACAAATCAATATCTAGGGGATTTCTAGAATTTTCAATTTGTTTATAAATAATTATTACATAATCAATAACAACTAATAATATATTGCCATGCGATTCAGTTATTCAAAGCGGTGAAAAAAACAAATGATATATAACAGCCCGTATATATTATTTATTCACCATTTCTTTTATTTCTTTCTGTATCCCTCTCTATATCTCTTTTTGTGTGTGTATTTTTATATAATTTAATTGGTTAACTTGAGCTTATATTTAAATATAACTTTTGCATCACACTAATTTTTAGTTACTATCAAATAAAAATTAAGTTAAATTGCATTGTGAATTTTGTTAAGATTTTAATTTAGTGGTGCCCTTATGAGTTAAAACCATGGCTCCACCACTAATTATATAATTAAAACTTAGTTAATACCTTCATTACTCTCTCTCTCTCTCTCTCTCTCTCTCTCTCTCTCTCTATCCCCCCTCCTCTTTTTTTTTTTTTTTTTTTTTGTGGTATAAATGAGCTAACATATAATAAATAAATTATAGTACCAGAAGTTCTCTTGGCACCCAAAGTCAGTTGATTACTAATACAATAAGGTGCAGTATTGCAAAACTGAATTCCTAAATCTATGCCGTTTCCAATGCTAGCTAGCAAATTAGTGCAACTATTTGCTTCCCGATAACAATGGTAGACTCTGGTGATCCTTAGCTTGCCCATTAAGTACTGCAGTTAAGAATGATGTTACTGAACCTATGATGAGTTGTGTTCTCTTTAGCCACTAGGTCAATGGCTAACTTGGCATCCATTTCCACTACTAGATTCTTAAGGTTTAGATCATTTGCTAGAGTTAGCCCATTTCTTATGGCCCATATTTCTGCCTCAATAGCTATGGTATGCCCAATGTTTCTGCAGAACCCAACGAACCATTGCCCGAGATGATCTCCAATGATACTGCCCCCTATCGGCCTAGCGTGGACAACCCTTAGTAGCCCCATCGATATTAAGTTTGAAAGAGCCTGGTTCAGGGGCTGTCCATCTAATACTAATTGTCTCCCGACTTGGTGTGCAACTTTCCTGCCTTGTTAGGAAGCACCACTGAAGCACTTGGGCAAGAATGATATGAGTTTATGACTTATTCACCAAAAAAAGAATGAGATGAGGTGCAGTGGATAGGTTAGGAAAGATGAGGGATGATAAAGGCCCAAAGACAGTTTTATTCCTAAGGAGCCAAATGTTCCAATAGGCAATAGGAAATATGATTGCCCAAGGAATGTTTGTCATGGACTGAATTAGATATGCAATTGGATTTGATCCATGTGTGGAGATTTGTATTAGGTCGGTTTGGAAGAGATGTCCTCAGGTTGTTCCAACAGATGAGGCAAAATGGCTTACCGAAGGATGTGGTTGGGGTCCTCTGGAGCTGAGTGGCAGATGGGCTATCATATCAATGCCTCTACGTGCTAAAAGTGACTTGGTGATGATTTGGTTCAATAGGTCAAGCCAATGGAAGTAGGGATCATTCTAGGGGTAGTCCAAGTTTTCCAAAGTCACACCCACTTAGAAAAGGGGTAAGACGGTTCGACCTTCTAGATTAAAGAAAGGGCCAATACACTGGAGAAGAGGCCATTTGAAATTAGTTTCCACACAAGAGTGTCGTCCCCTGGCCTAAACCATTGAGGGGATGTGATTTCTCCTCCTTTATTGGTGCTGTTTTTGTTTACTTATGGCACAATAGTAGAGTAAATGTCAGAGACTAAGGAAGTGAGAGTACAATTTTTGTTATGCAATTGAAATTTAGACCCATAACTCTTCATATGAAAGTCATTGTATTCTAGCCAATTAGGACAACTCAATTAATTGTATATATATTATCTATAGAAATAAACTAAATCTACAATCCAGACTATTCTAAAGCACCCTAACATTTGTGGCCCTACTACATGTGAGGGCCCTCATGAACACAAAACATAAAGCTTTTGCCAAAATCATATTGATGGAATGTAGACATTGCCACTAGCAAAAATGGAAAAAGAAAACATAGTAATTTGAAAAAGTTTCAGCATTTCAGTATTAATATTGTCCTCCTCTAAAAGACAAGTCATCTTGTTAAATGGAATTATCACTGAAAATAAAAGTTTTCTAGAAAAGAAAGAGAATTTGAATCACTTCGTTACAAAAATCTTAAAAAATAAAATTCTAGCATAGACTCATTTGAACATTTAAATGATCTCAAACTTCTAAGATATCGTCCAAACTACTAATCCCCGGACAAATATACGTGATCGCTCCATTCCACATGTACCTTGAAGGTTGGCAAATGATTGAAGAGGATGTTAAAAGTGATGACAATCCAAGCAATCAAAGAGTTCTAAATACAATCCATGAAGCAATTTCTGAAGAAGAAGAACAACGGATTGCTCACTGCACAAAGGCCAAAGATGCATGGAACACTCTTAGCCAAGTCCATGAAAGAGAAGAGTCATCATCACGACCATCCATCAACTTTCATGCCTTAGTTGCTCGACTGGATGAGATCAATGAGAAAGACAAGCAAAAAGAAGATGATGAAACCTCGGAAGACAGTGATGAGATTGACGGTGAGACCTACAACAAGCATATGAAAAGCATTACAATGAATCTCTGAATCTTTCTAAGATCAATGACAAACTTACTCTCAAAGCTCAAAACATGTGAAAGCGAGAATGTCAAGCTAAATGGAGAGATTGAAGCAACAAAAAAGGATGTCATCAAGATCACCAATGACAAGCAAGACCTTTGTAGAAAACTCCTATCTTGTGAAACTGAAAGGAATGAACTTCTGAAAATCTATGCCACTTATGAAGAGAAGATTGAAATTCTTGAGATTTCACAAGCTGCATTAGAAGAGAAGGTCAATCAGAAAGAGGAAGAACTCAAAGTTGCTAGAGTCACTATTGTTATATGGAACAAAGGGTCAAAGACACTTGAAGACATCATCGGGTCTCAACAGATGAGTTGTGACAAAAGTGGGATAGGCTATGGTGATGCAACATTCCAAAAGGGACAGGCCTCTACATCACATGACCTGAAGACTCAAGCAAAGAGAAAGCTGAAGGTTCAACATTGTGATCCCTCTCTTTATCAACCAAAAGGGAGTAAGATCAACAAAAAGGAGCTAAAACCTATTTTTGTTTGTCATTATTGTGGTAGGTATGGCCACATTTGTCCTTATTGTTATGAGTTGTTTGGTAAGGTGTCTCAAAAAATTAAAAACTCTAGTACTTCATGGGTTAGGAGACAACCTTACATGTCTAGGCGGAACACCAAGATTCATGATGGTGTTCACAACGCTAAGATATTTACCAAGACTTCCAGCCCTGCTTCTATTAAGACCAAATAGATTTGGGTGAGAAAGAGTGACTTAACTTGTTTCGTTGTTCATACGACTTTGAAAGCATGGGACTCACACATGTGGTATCTTAATAGTGGGTGCTCTATTCACATGTCTAATGACAAATCCTACTTCACATCTCTTGAAAAATATGAAGGAGGAATTGTTACTTTTGGAGATGGAGGCACTTCTAAAGTCATTGGTAAGGGCTCTATAAGTGTGACTGGTCTTCCCAAGCTCGAAAATGCCTTACTTGTTGATGGCCTTAAAGCGAATCTTTTGAGCATCAGTCAAATGTGTGATTCCCACCATGAAGTATTATTTTTAGAAAATAAATATGACATTTTGGATAAGAAGGGAAATACTGTCGCGCATGGGGTTCGCACGTCTGATAATTGCTATAGGATTGTTATCACAAATGATCTCACTTGTCACTCAGCCATAATAAGTAATCTTGACCTGTGACATCAAAAATTAGGTTATATGAATTTCAAAGATCTAACTAAAATTGCCAACAAAGAGCTTGTGAGAGGAGTACCCAAAATGGGTAAGAATGTGAACCATGTGTGTGGACCATGTCAACTTGGGAAGCAAACTTGTGCCCCTCATAAAAAGGTTAACCGCTTCACAACCAAATGTCCTCTTGAACTGGTTCATATGGATCTTATGGGACCTACTCACACTAAAAGCATTGGAGGTAAAAGATATATTTTTTTAGCTGTTGATGATTACACTCGTTTTTCATGGGTTAATTTGTTAAGAGAAAAATCTGATACGTTTGATGCTTTCCAGTCGTTAGTCATTAAAATCCAAAATGAACAAGGTGTCTCTATTGGATGTATCATAAGAATCCGAATTGATTATGGTCATGAATTTGAAAATAGTTTGTTTCTGGATTTTTGTGATATGCATGGAATTAAGCATGAGTTTTTTGCACCTATTACTCCACAGCAAAATGGAGTTGTTGAGAGGAAAAACAGGATAGTTCAAGAGATGACTAGGGTCATGCTCCTTAGCAAGAATGTTCCTCCAAAGTTCTGGGCTAAAGCTATGAATACCGCTGTTTATGTTGTAAATTGTGTGTATTTAAGGCCCGACACTTTACAAACTCCATATGAATTGTGAATAGGGTTGAAACCTACACTACAAAAATTTTGTTTTTTTACAACGACAAAATGCCGTTGCAAATACACCTAATGCCGTCTCAAAAAACTTTTAGAGACAGTAAATGACTTTTAGTGATGGTAAAGGGGGGTTACAATAGAGGGTGTTGCAAAAAAAAAAATTTAGCAATGGCATGCCGCCGTCGCCTTTTTTTTTTTTTTTGCGACGGCAAATGTTAGCTTTCGTGATGGCGTTTTACCATCGCCTATAATATGTAAAAAATGAGACCTTTTGTGACAACAATGCTTCTACCGTTGCTAAAACTTTTATTTGAGACGGCAAAAGAAGCTGCCGTGAATTTTTTTTTATTTTTGAGACAGCATTACCTCTGTCTCCAAAAACTATTTTGCAATGGGGATTGCCTATGTCGCCAAAAAATTTACATTTTAGGTCTAATGTTTTTGCGACGGTATGGTGCCGTCACCAAAAAAATAAAATAAAATAAAATTATTAAAAATATTAAAATTACCTGTATTGATTGAAAAAAAAACAATAATTGCATAATAATATAAAATTCTTGTATAGAAATAACAATTTCACCATAATAAAAATATTCTTACATTCATAACTAAACATGTAATAAACCGACCCTCGTGTATGATTCTGGTATATCTTAAGTCCCTAATTCTATGCTTATTATATTCTGGTATATCTTAAGTCCCTAATTATGTGCAATTATAGGCTTATTATGCCATGTTAAGAAAGTCTATCTGTTGAACAAGAAACATATCTGTTCCAATAGAATGTTTAGAGCAGAAACTGGAGGCCTTAACGGCTTAATTAACTGAAATTAATTATATACCTATGTTCAGCATAATTTTCTGGTAATATTAAGCATGTTTATGAAATTTCAATTTCGGAATGATAAAGCGATTGAATTTTGTCCTATATGCTCTTATATGCTTTTGTTTATATCTCTAAGTCCTTTGACTTAAGATAAAAAAAAAACGTGATTGCCTTTTTGGGAGAGAAAATAAGAGAGAGTGGAGAGAAGAATTGGGGGAAGAAGAATCCAACAAGAAAGCTTGGCAAAATTGTTAGAATTGTGGGAATTAAAGCAAGGTAAGCTCAAGTTTTTCTTGTTATGGCAACCTAGAGTTTGTGATTGATGTTATGTATGATTCATGTTTGATTCTTGTTGGATTTATGAGGGTTTCTCATTAATTGGTTACTTTGACACTTAATTTAAGTGTTATATGAAATTATACTTCCATCCTTGAGTTTTATGTCATCACCTCATGGAATTATGTTAATATTATGTGTTATGTTCTTAAGCATGAAGAACTTGAATCCAAGAGTGGGATTTGAGAGAGAAATGGCTTGTTGAAGCTTTTAATCTTGTTTAATTGGTCATACTCAAGATAGAATCCATGTTATGGTGATGTAGGGTTGAATTATTGTCTTAATTTCACCTTGAATTGCTTGAAAATGGAGTTAGGTTATGAAATTGAAAGTTCAGATTTTTAGGATTTCGCTTGGTCCGCTCGAGCGGCGGAAGTCCCGCTCGAGCGGGAAAAACGACCTCCCAAAGAGTTTGTCTTGCGGCTTTCGGCGGCCAAAGTGGCGCTCGAGCGGGGAGGTTTATTTTCAGAAGAAAAATGTGTTCATTCGGTTTTATATGTTTGACTCTCTGGTAGTTTTAGAATATGTTTTTGATGATTTTAAGTTGGTTATAAAGTCATGTGAAATGTAATGACACAGGGAATGACTCCTCATTGAATTAAAAAGAAGGGAAACTAAATTATAAATTATGATTGTCTTGTGAGGCACACTCCGGAAGGAACTAGCACGCCAACACAACACTGTGAGTAATAGTACGCTATATGTACATGTTATCTTCTGTTAATGACTATGGTACTAACGCTTTGTTCCCCGTAAGTGATTATACTAGCATTTTGTTAGTCTAGCATTTTGCCAGTTGGAAACCAGTGTGAATGATGAACAAGCTGCATACATCGGTATGACTATGGAATTATTCTGTTCTGTCTATAATGTATAATGACCCTCTGTCATCTGTAAGCAAATGAAGCATTGTTAAGAATAAATGAAACTTATGATGAGATCTGTGTAAATTTGAGATCATATTGGGGTACCATTGATAAATCAAGGTTATCTTGTCATATGACACATGAACTTGAGATTAATCAAATTCTATGACGGAAATGCTAATATCATAGAACCCACGTTAGAGTGTGAAGTGTTATGTCCTCGTGAAATACAATGAAAAGGCATGTATGCCTCTGTTAATGGCATGTTCGCCCTTGGTTCACGTTAATGTTCATGTTCCGTTAATTACGAGACAACTACTTTGATAATTAAAATGCACATTCTGTTATCCGTAAAGTGGAGGTATTAACTCATGATTAACAAGTGAAAAGTGGGCACATTATGGCACTATTATACTTCTGCACCTTTGGAGTTAATGATTATTGTGTATTCTACTTATGCTAACTCATCTGAATGATAAAAAGAAACTGTGTGTCTCTGTGTGACTGTAAGACTAATCTGTTTTAATGACATCTGTAGATGTTTCGTTATGATACTCGTTTTGTATATATTATGACATGGGTGAGACTTCTCGATTTACGGTATGGAACAAAGTCTTTGCAGACGCGAAGTGCTACACCTTGGTGGGAGCCACCGAATCGTCTGAGCCACCTCTTGAATCCATACATACGCTATTTACATTACGCTTTATGCGTTTTGTTACGCTTTATGCGTTCTGATAATTCTGGACCGTAAGGCTATTCTGGGTCGAAGATCGTTACGATAATTACGGGTAAAATTAAGGCTGTTCTGGGTCGAAAGACCATTCTGATAATTCTGGGCCATTAGGCCGTTCTGTAATAATTGTAACACGAGGCCAAAGGCCATTCTGGGAATAAAATAATCTCAACTTAAATGTTGAATTCCGTTCTGGTAAATGTATTGTTGTTATGCATTGGAACTATTAAACTGCTTAATTATTATTATTCACTGAGCTTGTCTCATTCTGTTATTTTGTCTAACTCTGTAGGTAATCAACTTGGAGATCAAGTCTAGCATCATTATCATCCATCTTTTGTCGCCTAAGGACGACGGGCACTTGGAGAAGCCTTTGCATGCTAGAGCGATTACATTAAACTCTTGTCATTACGTACTAATGTTCTTTGGTGAAAGTTGTTTGTATGTAATATTTTGTTAGGTGCCCAATCTTTGAAATTTGGATTGCGAATATATGTAGCTTAATCTCAGATGTGTGTTTATTATATGTTTAGTTCTGAGTCATGGTCCTGGCATGTTGTAGTAGCTCAATGGATGTGTTTGCGTGTCATTTGATTATATTAACGCTTCCGTTCAGAACCCAAATATTTTATATAGCAGGTTAAATATCTGTTTCTGATTGGGTCATGCCCAAAACTTTTAGGGGCGGGTTAGGGGTGTGACAAAACATCAGCAAATTACCCCACTACATAATGTTGCATAATACATATATAATGTTTAAGTATATAATGTTGTTCACAATTCAAAATAATATAAACCAAAAATAAAAATTTTCCTCATCATTCACCGTGGGTAACAAAAACAAAAGTTAGTCGCATTCTTCACGGGCAGGCATTCCACAAGAAGCAAACTCCTACTTGGGCGATATCTGGAAAAAATAAATAAATAAATAAATAATAACAATATAATTATGTGTTAATATGTTAATTACAAAAAACATAAAAATTTAACTATACAATTACAAAGATAATTAAGTAAACAAAATTGCCCAGACCGAAATCTGGTTCTAACTCCCAAGCTGGAAACCCGATTCGAGTCCCGTCTTCTCCCACTAGTCTCTCGTTCCTAGGCGGTCGTGTATGCCAAGTTTCATGCTAATTCGATGCCATTTGGTGATTTTGGGGCGTCAACACCTTGAATTTTAAGTTTCTTAAGGAACTAGTTTGCCAAGACCGAAATCCGGCTCTAACTCCCAAACTGGGAACCCGATTCAAGTCTTGTCTTCTCCAACAAGTCTCTAATGCCTAGGTGGTCGTGTGTGCTAAGTTTCATGCTAATCTGACGCTATTTAGTGTTTTTGGAGTGTCAACACCTCGAATTTTAAGTTTCTTAAGGAACTAGTTTGCCAAGACCGAAATTCGGCTCTAACCCCCAAACCGGGAATCCGATTCGAGTCTCGTCTTCTCCCACAAGTCTCTTGTGCCAAGGCGGTCGTGTATGCCAAGTTTCGTGCTAATTCAACGTCGTTTGGTGATTTTGGGGCGTCAACACCTCGAATTCTAAGTTTCTTAAAGAACTAGTTTGCTAAGACTGAAATCTAGCTCTAACTCCCAAACTGGAAATCAGATTCGAGTCTCGTCTTCACCCGCAAGTCTCTCGAGCCTACGCGGTTGTGTGTGCTAAGTTTCGTGCTAATCCGACACCGTGTGGTGATTTTGGGGTGTTAACACCTAGAATTTTAAGTTTCTTAAGGAACTACTTTGCCAAGACCGAAATCCGGCTCTAACTCCGAAACTAGAAATCTGATTTGAGTCTCACCTTCTCCTACAAGTCTCTTGTGCCTCGGCGGCCATGTGTGCCAAGTTTTGTACTAATCCGACATCTTTTGGTGATTTTGGGGCGTCAACACCTCGAATTCTAAGTTTCTTAAAGAACTAGTTTGCCGAGACCGAAATCTGACTCTAACTCCCAAACCGGGAATCCGATTCGTGTCCCGTCTTCTCCCACAAGTCTCTCGTGCCTAGGTGATCCTGTGTGCCAAGTTTCATACTAATCCGACACCGTTTGGTGATTTTAGGGCGTCAACACCTCGAATTTTAAGTTTCTTAAGTAACTAGTTTGTCGAGACTGAAATCCAGCTCTAACTCCCAAACCGGGAGTCCGATTTGAGTCCCGTCTTCTCCCACAAGTTTTTCATGCCTAGGCAGTCGTGTGTGCTAAGTTTCATGCTAATCCAACTCCGTTTGGTGATTTTGGGACGTCAACACCTTGAATTCTAAATTTTTTAAGGAACTAGTTTGCCGAGACCGAAATCTGGCTCTAACTCCCAAACCGGGAACCCAATTTAAGTCTCGTCTTCTCCCACAAGTCTCTCGTGCCTACATGGTCATGTGTGCTAAGTTTTGTACTAATCCAATGCCGTTTTGTGATTTTGGGGCATTAACACCTCGAATTCTAAGTTTCTTAAGGAACTAATTTGTCGAGACCGAAATCTGGCTCTAACTCCCAAACTAAAAATTTGATTCGAGTCCCCTCTTCTCCCACAAGTCTCTCGTGCCTAGGCGGTCGTGTGTGCCAAGTTTCGTGCTAATTCGACGCCGTTGGGTGATTTTGGATTGTCAACACCTTGAATTCTAAATTTCTTAAGCAACTGGTTTGTCGAGATTGAAATCCAGCTCTAACTCCTAAACCGAAAATCCAATTTGTGTCCTGTCTTCTCCCACAAGTCTCTCGTGCCTAGGCGATTGTGTGTGCTAAGTTTCGTGCTAATCCGAAGCCGTTCTGTGATTTTGGGACGTCAACACCTTGAATTCTATGTTTCTTGAGGAACTAGTTTGCCGAGACCGAAATCTGGTTCTAACTCCCAAACCGGAAATCCAATTCGAGTCTCGTCTTCTCCCACAAGTCTCTCTTGCCTAGGCAGTCATGTGTGATAAGTTTCTTTGCTCATTTGGTCCTAGTCTGCAAACGTCAATCTAGTGAAGTTTCACTAGTATTTAAATTTAGAGAAGTTTAAATTTCTTCTCTGGTCTTTATTTTAGGAACTTATTTACAATTCAGTCAAAAATATGATATTCTTTTTTGCCCATGATTTTCCTAACCAACACCACCAAACAATTACCAGCCCCACCACCATTGCAGTCCATTCCCTCCCTGCCACTATATCAACTTCGCACCCTTCTTCCTCACCGTTGCTGTAACCCCTCTCCCTTCCAGCCACTACTGCAGCCTCCTCCTTCACGTGAGTCTGTTACCCCCGTGACCACTGCAGCCATCCTCCCTCCTTGAAAAATAATTATCCATGGCTCAAAGTGAACAATATCACAGCAATTCTAAGCCCTCTGTGACGAAAGTTGCTAAAAGATCTATTCATGTTTCAAAAGATTTACTCATTCTTCTTCTAGCCACGCCTTAAAAAAGCTGAAAAAATTCAACGTGTACCTCAGAATTTCATAAATGCTATTGAATGAATGACGCCAAACATAAAGAAAATATTTAATAAAACCCTATGGCACATAATCATTCAATCTGCCAAGAAATTAAGAGAAATATTATCCTGTATCTCCACTCATGAAATTTAAATAGAAGCTATATTTCCAGAGTGTTAGGCAATGGAATGGCACACTTGCCCAAAAAAATTGGAATGACACATAATGGAAAGGGAATAGAGACATGAGAATGATAAAACTCATATATGTAAACTCGAATTAAGCTTTTCATGTATTTTGTCAATTGTAAAAACACTTTTCGTTTGTTCTATCAAATTGACTCCTATATTACCTATGAGAAGGAGAGCAATCAAAATGCATTCAGGATCAAATAGCTACAGACAAACGGAATGAGAATGCCAATTTAATTTGTTTTAGGAAGCCAAGCTACCTTGCATAGTTGGTGTCTCATGATTCTTATCACAACAAGCAGCAGTTTAAACAATCTTAATGTTCCAACAAACAATTATAAGGCTCAATTGACTGTAATTATCTAAAAGCTGATGTAATAAATTTCTACATTAAAGTTCCTTTCTTTGATCTTAACGAACCATGAACTTCCATCAATTAAGGCCTAATCCTACATAATCTTACAGGAACAAATCAGTTCATTTTTATTTTTTTTGTAAAATGTTTATACTATAAGTAGATAATAAAAATGCAGTATTACTTAATGTATGCATAATGGTTACATGCTCTACAAAAGCCATATGGACAAACGTTAAGGAAATGCATACTCCATTCTTTGTTCCATCTTCCTCCCAGTTAAGACACACAACAGCAACATTATGGGACTTTATGCTTTGCAATAGCTTTCCATTCTACAGTGAATAAAAGACATTAAAAAAAAACATGTATACTATAGAGGTTAACTTGCCTTGAATTTTAGAGTCCCAGTAAAACTATTAGAGAAACAAGCACTGACTTATATACATTTCCTCAATCAGATCAATCAAAACTCATAATCAGACATACATTAAAATTCTTGAGGTTCAAAAGGGAAAACTTTCATCACTACGACAAAAGTCATACGGAAACAAGTACAAGAGTCAACAAAAGAAAAAAAAAAAAAAAAAAAAAAAAAAAAAAAACATATCAATATCATCTGTATTACCCAAAATATGCATCTTTAAGGTTATGCTTTAGCAACATTTAAAAGGCTCACATATTATAAATAAACTAGCATCACTTCTCTAAATAAGAAAAAAAATGACTTTCGAACATACTGTCAATATTTTGGACTTGGGAGGATGCGATTAGCACTCAGAATATAATATTTGCAGCTTCATTCTATAAGCTGAAATATGGCAAAGACGAACTTTCTTTCTAGTATGCTGTCTGTGTCAGCCATCAATTAACCTTCATTTGCAACGTTACCCCAAACAAAACTTCTCAAACTTTTCAGCTTTATGTCTCTCTCTCTAATGCATATGCAGCCCACACACCAAACAAGGTGTCTATCATTTGTCTACTGATCTCAATTTTCATTAAAGAAGTGAACTCTTTAAAAATTGGTCCAATACAGCCTGGTGGAGTTGAAAATTTTGGATATCTTAGCATTGCAAATGGATCTTCCATGCCCTCGTCTATGACTTATTTAGTTGACTACCTTCACGAAGGTGATCCTTAGATGTTAACATAAGCACTTGCTTTCCCCTACAAAGTTTACATATAATTGCCATGTTTTTTAACAAAGATTTACTATGAAAGTTTTTGATGGTTGAAAGGGTAAAGTGAGGAAGTTTGAAAATGATTGTCACAATGGGAGCAGAAACACATATCAGATGTCAACAACATGTTGAAATAAATTGCAGATGGTATTATTCCTTCCAATGGGAAGATTGAAAGAAGCTGCTATTGGGTTTCAAACGAGAAATCTTGACCTTAAGTGGAAACTTGATGCTTCTTGGTCTTCATCGGATTCGGCACGCCAACACAAGGATATTATGCATTTTCCTACATAAAATATATAATAATTCTTTCAAGTCCATAAGAAGTTTTAAAAAAAAAAAACACACACTTTTGAAGTAAAAAAAGCAGCATAGAAATTCTATCATGTGCTATATGACAATAAGTGCAGTAGCCTAGCACACTGGGGAATTTTTTTTTCCTGATTGCCATGTTATAATTCATTTAATAGAAAGGTTATTCCCAATGGGTGGTGAATGTGTAAGTAACAGGCAGAGTGGCGAATCATCCCCTTAAGTTAGTTGGAAAATATATTAATTGTCAAACACATCAAGTGCTTCAATACTTTAACACTACCAACCATTATCAAAGACATAAATTCTGGTACAACAGAAGCCAAAGTATGAATGATTTGATCTAGAACATGCTACTGTTGAAACCACGATACCCCAGCCATCTCCTTGCTGATTATGCTGAGTAACAATATGGCAGTTTTGCATAAAGCACAAGCATATAGAAGCAAGAACTTTTCAAGTTTTACCAAATTTACTCTTCAACTTGGTAAAGAAGGCCTCAAAAACCATGGTTCTTTGAAAATATTCTATGATTTGCAAGTCTTTTTCCCTTCCAAATCTCCACCATAAACCAAATGCCTAGTATCAGGGAGGGAGGGGCGGTCAAGGGGGTCCTGGCCCCTCCAAAATTAGAGAAAGTACACTTTCGTATATGGACTATGAAAATAAATTGGTCTCTTATATAGATTCTTATAATTTTTTTAATTGGACCACTTATAAAGCTTCATGAGCCAAAGGCACGTGGAGTAATATTCAAATAATTATGTGGTTTATGAGAAATGGGTAGCATGTCAAAATTGAAACAATCACCGGTCTTTATAATTTTTGATTGGTCCAACTAACCTATATTAAATAATTATTTAAATAGTTTAAACCCAACCTAACCCACCCCATACCTTCCATCTTTGGAGTGTTGGCTCTGCCCTAGTATTCTCTCCCCTGCTTGTCTTCACAAGCAAGCGACCCAACATTTGTTTGTTATCCCAAATGCCCATATTGTCATTTCATCAAACATCTTACACACAATACCACGTCGAACACAACACTACGACAATCCCACTCCCAAAGCAGGCATTTGAACCCTATCCCTGTTCCCTACATTCTAACTTGCTACCAAGCATCCCAAAGTGTAAATCTATCGATCTCAACTCAACACTCCTTGATTGCACACCACTTACATTCCATACAAAACATAAAGTTGTTGACATTTGATTTCTCTCCAATATTAAACATTTTTACGTGGTCTAAAAAGCACAATGACAACACAAACATAACCACATATATATAAATATATATATTTATAGAGAGAGAGAGAGAGAGAGAGAGAGAGAGAGGGTTCACCCGGGGATACAGTCCATAAACGCTGCCAATTGAAACGATGGAGAAGAATTTTAGAGTCCTCAGTAACCATGGCGAGTAAATCCATTTTTGGGTTCCATTCTGCTATTTTAATCTATCAATTCACAAATGGATTAATCGAAAAATAACCAACTGGGTGTCACAAACTATACAATATACTTGTAATCATAGACTTTCCACTTGCATATATACATAGAGAGAGAGAGAGAGAGAGAGAGAGATGATATACCTGAAAAGGGAGCGGTTTGTCGAATTGAAGCTGAAATGGAAGAACCCTTTGAGCTTCATCTGTTTCCATTGTCTTTCTACAAATGTGGAGGAACAATGGCTATAATGACACCTTGTTTGCGAAGAATTGGAAAGGAAATGGAAAAGGAGAGGATGATTGATGCAATGGAGAGAGAGAGAGAGAGAGAGAGAGAGAGAGAGCATACAGGCGTCGTCACTCACTGAGTGAGTGAGAGTGGCACGATCGAGACTGACTGTTACTAGCCGTCGTCGCCGTCATCGCTCACTGCTCGCTGCTCGCCGTCGTCATTACTTGCTGTTCGGAGCAAAATTCCACCGTCGTCGCAGTCAATATGCCTCAAAGGTAGCAAAATTCCACTGTCGTTGCTCACTCGGGATTTTTGCTTCAAAGGGTTTGGGATTTTGGGGGAAAACAAGCTCGAATAGGGATTTTGGAAAAAATGAGCGCGAATAGGCTACAGCAGTGGGATATAGAAATTTTTCATTTTTTTTTGCGACGACATATTTCTACCGTCACAAATGATAAATCTAACAAATAAAATGATGCCGTTTTAATAAGAGTTTTTTTGTGATGGGCAATTGCCATCACAATTTGTCCTCTATTTGTGACGGTAAATTTTTTTCGCCTCAAAAAGGTTGGTTTTGTGACAGGACGTGTAGACACTCCATTTTTGACCGTCCTCAAGACTTGGATGTTCTTGTAGATACAACCAATGACAAGCATGATTGCTCATCGAACGCTCGAATTCCGCGGCAGAACACCTCAGGTTTGAGCTTTCCAAACCCTGCATCCATTCTGTCTCATTTTTGGACCATGTGTTGGTCCTATCTTCTTATTTCTCTTAGTACACTGCCGGCCATGGACTTCGGCCTACCGGCCATTGCGGCCACCAGTGCATCAGTAGATGTTTTGTGATATTTTGACAGCTGTTTGCATAGATTAGCCTATCTGTTTGCACGTGGAGGGCTGGATTTCATTGGATAGCTTTTGTATCTTCCATATATTGAAGCCATCCTCTTGCATGGGAGGGGTTACAAAATTTTCAGAGCTACATTTCGGCCTCTCTCTCTATAAAATTCTCTCTCTCTACTTGCTTTGAGCTTAGAAGTGAGTTTTCTTTACATATTTGCACTAAGACCTTTAGCCAAACACCTTCACCATTGGAGCTGAGGTTCTTGGAGGTTTTGTTTGAGGTCTCAAGCTTGTTTTGGCTCAAAATTTTGGCTACTTGCTGCTGTTCTTCAAGGGTAAGGCCTTATCCCCTTTTAAGCTTTGTTTCATTTACTAGTTTGGCCACCTTTGCATGCTGTTTTTGGCCTAACTTTCAACTACAAAAACCTCTATTTTTAAGTGTTTAAAATGGTGGTTTGAGGTCCTTTTGGAGTTAGGGGTGGTCCACCCTCTTTTGTTGTTTATTTGCTAAGTGTTGAGCCATCTTTTAAAGCTTTTCAAATAACCTCTTTTTGGCCTTTTAACCACTGAAATCCAGAGGAATTTCAGTGGTAAAAAGTAGGTTTTGAGGACCAAAATAGGAAGGGGTGGTCCCCCATCCTCATATCTTGTTTGCATGTGTTGATGGCCTAGTATTTGAGCATGCTTTTCTACCTTTTTGTAGCCTAGTTCAAGCATGTTTTTGGCCTTATTTTAACATGTTATAACTCTGTTTTTGGCTAGTTGGAGCACCTCTTGTTTGCTTCTTACACTTGTAGTGTAATTTTGCTCACTAGCCTAGTATACTTAATGAGTTAGCCTATCATTCTAGCTTGTGTTAGCTCAACTCCAGCACATTTTTTGTGACGGATTTAGCATGCTTTAGCTCTGTTTTGGATGGTCTTGGTCATATGTGCTTTGCTTTGTATAGCTGTAGTGTAAATGGCTTTTACTAGTTTTGAGTTTAGAAGCCTTTAGCATGCTTTGCTTGTGATGTTTGCATACCATAGCATCATCTAGCATGTGATTTCAGAGCACATATCACTGTCGTATTCTCACATGTATTACTCTTTCATTGCTTCTAAGAGTTATGCTTTGTGTCTAGCTTGTGTGCCAACATGTGCGCATGATTTTCTTGTCTTTTGTGCCTAAGTTTCAACATGTTTAGGCTACTGTTTTGGCATGATGTAGCTCTATTTTGAGCTAGTTTGGTCATTTGAGCATTGTATTGCATACCTCTAGTGTTGTGCTCTTCACTAGCTTTAATGTTTTTGGTCTTTAACATGTTGTGCACGTGTTGCTTGCATGTTGTAGTATTGTGCTCCATGCCATTTCAGCACTGAAATTCTGCAACCTCACTCATTTCTCCATTTTTGATTTGTTTTGAGGTTTGGTTGGCCTTAAGGTTGCATTTAAGCTTGAGATGGAGACTTATGCTCAATGGTTTTAACCCTCTTTTGGGGGCTTCTACTAATCAAAGGCATGGTCTCTCTCATGTCTTAAACCTTCCTTTGGTTGACCCCTCTTATATTAGAGGACTTCCACCTTGGACTTAACCGGTTAAAGAATGGCCTGGTAATTTAAAATGAGTAAACAAGAATTGGACAAGTAAAACATGACCAAGATAAGCATGTTGTGTTTACATTGCATTGTGTTCAATCAGTCGTTATATTGAACACAAGGAAGATTGGTCCATTTCATACTTGAAGTGATGAAATGAGCCAATCTCCTTGGTCTCCATTGCCTTTGATCACTCATGATAAGGTAGTGGTCTAGAGTCTTGTTTTTGTGCATTTATTGAAAGTGTACAACTTGGATCTTTAGCCATCATGCATTGAAAATGCTTGATTGGTGGTTTTGGATCCAAGAGTGCCACTCTTTTGATGTTTTGAGATGATGAGGAGGGGCACAGTACAAACATACCCTTGGGAGACCCTCCATTTTCCTCTGTTCGTACTCTGTTGTAGAATGGTAGTTCAGCACACCAGTGGTCGGCAGTGCCCTATTGATGGCCAGTATTGCTTCATCCCTGGCCGGCAGTGCCTCTCTCTGGCCGGCAGGGGGCCGGTAGCAAGCATTCATGGCCGGCAAGCCACTGGTGCAATCCTCAACATTGTTTTGGTATGGTTCAGCAGAGAGTTCTTGGAGTGACCTTGCAAACAGAGCCTCTCAAGAGCAAATCGGTGGGCTTTTCGAGGCGAGAAACCGAGCATGCATATTCAACTTCTTGGAGCATAGCTAAAGTAGTGTAGTTTAATGCTTTACTTGTTAGTTAGCATTGGTTTTGTAATTTAATTAATTAGTTTGCTAATTAGTTAAGTGTTGTAATAATTAAGTAGCTTAGTTTAGCTATTTCTTTATTTTGTTTTGTAATAATTAGTTAACTAGAATAGTTAATTAGTTGGTTTGTAATAATTAGCTTAGCTTAGATTAGCTTAACTTATTCATTTGGATCCCCCATCGTGAGGGTGTAATGTTGTAATAAGTGTGCGTGTGTGTGTGAATTTCTTCCAACCCCACGTCTTTCTCCCTTTTACTTAACTGCTTTCGATGGTTAGTTTAGGGTCATATTTTGATTAGCATACCTTATGCTTGCATGTTTGCATCATTCATTTGCCTTGCATGCACCGAGGGTCGACGCATCATTCAAACTGCATTGTATTTCAATACTTCTTTGAATATGTGTTCTAAAGCATGTTATCGCATTGTTGCATTCATATGCCATCTTAGATAGCCGAGCCCATTTAGTTGCATTATTGCATGTGTTGCATTAGGCATCTTAAACATAGTTAGGATCATGCATTGTTTCTAACTAGTTTTCTGTTTTGGCTTGGAGT
The DNA here is from genome assembly GCA_025200525.1 of Camellia lanceoleosa. Taxonomy (NCBI): domain Eukaryota; kingdom Viridiplantae; phylum Streptophyta; class Magnoliopsida; order Ericales; family Theaceae; genus Camellia; species Camellia lanceoleosa. Next base: position 165,660,266 of record CM045760.1, on the reverse strand, counting down.
ACACTGTAAGTTTTACGCTTTAGCATACTTGCATGTGTATAAGTGATTGCCATGTTTAGCATGCTTTCCATGAGGCTATTTGCTTAAATGATAAACTGCATGAATGCCTGTGGATGAAGGCTTTATTACTTGAATTGGAACAATTTATCAAATGTGAGTTTTAAGCCCACTTTGCGAAGTGGCAAATCATCATGTTTTAAGCCCACTTAAGGGTGGCAAATCCGCGCTTTAGCCCACTAGAGGGTGGCACTTTCAAACCATTTTTTAAAACAAACATGAGTTGTTTTGTTCCAATTCATGCGATACAATCTATACTTGTATGTTGTGCGCATCACATAGTAAAGTTAGCTAATAACCGGAATAAGAACACGTGTGTTTATAAAACAACATATCATGCTTAGTAGAGGCCGATCTTTGATCGGGCGAGCAGGGGTGCTCATTTCAGGACCTTCCCCTCTCGTACCCAAGTTCCCGAGCCGAGGCAACTGTGGTGATGACGGACACATAGCCTTTAGCACAAGTCAGGGTTTCCTAAATTTTCCCAAAACAAAATATTTACGTGGCGACTCTGTAATCTGGCAAAGCAGTCCATTTTTGGCATTATTTGATTGAAAATCGATTTTCCAAATGTTTGTCGGATTTGGACTCTTTGGTGATTTATCAGTCTTACATTGCACTTTGTGAGATTAGATTCAGAACCGTGACAGGAGTCCGAACTGTAGGACCAATTCACGCCTCTCCGAAAGGGGGCGCGCGAAGAAAGTCAAGCGTCTACAGTTTCTGGCAACTCTACTGAGGATTTAGAGAACTTGACTCGAACTCATGATATGTTGTTTTATTTACACTTACGTGTTTCTTTGCATTTGCATTTGCATTTGCATTGATGAGCCTATGTCATAGTGTTTGCCATTTGTTATTCCTGAGCGGTTTTCCGGAGGCTTGCTTGAAAAAGCGTGCCATAAGCCTGACCGGTTGCAGGCTCTGCCACGATGGGAACACAAACCTTGGATCTAGATCACCGCTGTACGGTTTGATCCTCCTTTCACTTCTCGGTGTTAGGAGCGAGAGGTATATTAGGTGGTCTTGCTGAGGCACCCTTTTTGACCATTCGACCTAGTAGCATATCGGAGGCCGTAGAGACTGTTCCAAACTAGGACAAGTTGCTTACCCGAATGTAGGTTTGTTTGAAACCGTTTGCTTGTGTAGCGAACCCCTAGTTCTTGACGAAATTAGGACAAGGAAATCCTACCCCACCATAGCGTTGTTTTGGCTCTCACTTGCTTGATATGTGCTTTTAGAGTGTGCCTCTACAGGAGTGTATGTATCAGCTGCAAGTCTGGGTATCAGTTTGGGGGTATCAGTTTGAGGCAGAAAATTTGGGGCAGAAATCAGTGTTTGAGAATAGATTATCCAACTTATGATTTTCAACCGTGTGTTGTCTCTATCTGAGCCGAGGTGCTGTCTATTTTTCTGATTTATGTTTTCTTTTTGCTTTATTTTCTTTTTGCAAGGTAGTATATCACAATTGCTTTCGAAAAGGTGGATACCCCCCGAGCACTCTAGACCAGAGGAAGGAGGCTTCACCGATCTGAGGATCTCATTGGAGAACAACCAGTGTTCGTCTCACTACCCCCAATTACTAGACAGATGTCAGTCAGGCACACATCACCGGTTCAACAGTCTTTAGTTCAACGGTCATTATCTACCCCACATGTACGCAGTTGAGCCCACTTTCCTGTTTCCACCTCAAAAAGAGAGAATACACCAGATCAGATAGACCAATACCCCTCAGACAGTATGAGTATGGAGGATATGATGCGTCAACTCCAGCAAACCATCGAGGTCATGCAACGGGATACTACCAGCCAAGTAGAGGTTACCACTCGCCAAGCAAAGGTTGCAGCTCAGCAAGCTGAACTAATTGCTAGGCTCCAGCAACAACAACAACTGCAGCAGGTGACAACTTCTGCATCCCACCCACCTCTCGTAGAAATTCCTGCACCCTAGGCTCCTGTCTCTACTGCCAATGTCCAAGAAAATACAGACACTCTAGTCGATACAATTCCACCTCAGACTTCCAAAGCATAGGCTTACCCAATTGAGGCCTATTTCGAGTTCAAAGTTGACCTAACTGCATTAAAAGTAAGCAAACTTGAAAAGCTGTTCAAAAGGGCTCAGGGTGTTAACTCCATGCCGGACATCGAGGACGGTTACACTGACTCGGTAGTGACATTGCTAGACAGATTCAAGATGCCTCACATAGATCGTTTTGACGGTTCGAGAGATCCTATGGTTCATCTACGATTGTTCTCGAATATCCTGTAGCCAATGGGCCTCTCCAGATTGCAAAAGCTTTCCCTCTTTGGTCAGACCTTGTCGGGTGTTGCGGCCATTTGGTATGCTAAGTGGGAGGACTCTGTGAAAAGAAGCTGGGAAGAGATGGCCGAGGCCTTTGTTCCCCAGTATTCTTACAACACCCAAATCGAGGTCACAACTCGTGATCTTGAGGTAAATCGGCAAGAGCCGAAGGAGGGATTCTCTAACTTCATCACCCGATGGAGGGCCAAGGCTTCCATGATGACAACAAGGCCAGTTGAGAAGGACTAGATAAGAATGGTCGTCCGCAATCTACAGCCAAAGCTGATGCAGAAGATGATAGTTCTATCCCTCCCTACCTTTGCTGACCTTCATGAGATTGGGGTACAGATAGAAGACGCAACGAAACAGGGTCTGATCGACCATAAGAAGGAGCAGCCCAAGAGGGCCTTTACACGCAGTTCAAATACAACCACGAGTGGTCATGCAGCTGCAAAATCTTCTGAGGTTGGTATGGTCACCACCACACCAAATACAGCTACCCCCTTTGCTAGTATGTCCAATCCAAACCCCCAAACTTCAAACTATCTACCCCGAGGCAAGAGGGTTTTCACCCCACTTTATATGCCTTTGTCTAAAGCTTTAGGGGCCCTGCTCAGGAAAGGACATCTGAAACCGTTAGAACAACGACCTCTACCCCGATCCTCTCCCTCCAAAGCATGACTTGGCTAAATACTGTGCCTTTCACCAGTAGCATGGTCATGATACCAACTTCTGCTTCAGACTATGTTATGAGATTCAAGATCTCATTGACAACAAGGTAATTGCGCCGCCACAAAAACCGAATGTCACTACAAATCCCCTTCCACCACATAATGAAAACCCTCCACGTAGGTAGGTAAACCTTATCCAAATAGCGGCCATCCCGTTTGACCCCAGCATATACATCACTCCCTCTCACCTACCAAAGCCGACGTTGTTCATGCCAGAAAACACATACTTGTGCATGCTGAGCGCGTCATTTACCCAACCCAAGCCAGTGGTGGTGGCTGTCGAAGATAGAGTCAGGGTGACCTTGGAGGAGAATGAGGATGTTGGTTCAGAATCTAAAGAATCTGGGGATGTAGCAGAGGAAGAATTTAATCCCTGTCACTATATTGTGCCAATTGGTCAGGCCAGGCCGGAGTTGGAATTTTCGAAGGGAATGGAGGTCAACGTAGGCCAAGAAGACGGACCAAGTCTGGGGCTAAATGACCTGGCAGAGCTTGAGGAGGATATCGGTAACCTGTAGTTCTTTGACGAATAGGACCTAAGGGATGTGTACATCAATTGGTTTGACTTGACTGGATCTGCGGACGCCACGGGGTGGCTTAGTGATGAGCCAGACATTGTCGAAGGGTCTCAAGAAAAGCTGGAACAACTAGAAGAGGGAACTTCTGCGAAGGCTGGAATGGCCGAGGATAAAGAGAAACTGCCAGAGAGCACAGATATGAAGAATTTTGCTCAGAAACTGGGCAGTGTTTGTATAGCTGACATGGAACATGAGGCTGCACCAAAGCAGTTTGAAAAAGGAAAAAACTGAAGATGTTCAGGGGGCTAGAAAATCCAAGGGTCCTGCAGGGACAGAATGTGTTGTGAACACAAGAACAATTTCAGCGGAATCCGACAGTTGCTTGTCAGTTTCTGGAGGAATGTGGTGGGAAGATGATGACTTGCGTCTTGCCCACACTGATGAAGACTGGGGGGAGAACCAACCCCGATAATGCATGGTATGCCAAAGAGATGGATCATATGACTCGAAGTGGGCGGTACTTTAGGCCTCCACACCTCAATCAACCAGAACCCTTAGGGAAAGACAAAGAGGCAGAAAAATAGAAAGACAAACTATTGAAGGAGGAAGCTGTATTGAAGCAGCTGAAAAAGATTTAAGCAGACATCTCCATTTGGGGATTACTCATGGCCTTACGGGTGCATAGACAGGCCGTCCTTTCATCAATGGATAAGGCAAAGCTCTCTATCGAGACAACACCCGAACAGTTAGTGGGTTTAGTTTTCCCAGGAGGGGCTTCACTGGCGTTGACCTTCACAGACAAAGAATTACCGCCTGAGGGCTCCAAGCACAACAAGCCACTTTACATCTCTGTCGAGTGCAAAAGGAAGTGCATACCGTTTGTCTTGGTTGACACCGGGTCTACGATCAATGTATGCCCGTCGCGCGTGGCCTACGCTATCGGTTTGAAACCCACAAATTTTGCACCAACAGCCCAGGTGATTCAGGCTTATGATAATACGAGCAGAGAAGTGATAGGGATAGTCCGAATTAGAATGCAGGTGGGCCTGGCGCAACAAGATATTGAGTTTCATGTCCTAGATGTTCCATGCACCTTTAACTTACTTCTGGGGCGGTTGTGGCTACACCAAGTGAAGACTGTCTCTTCCACTTTACATCAGATGTTGAAATACCCCCATAGGAAGGGGGTAGCAATTGTTTTTGGGAACTCTATGATCCATCCTCCACCAGAGGTGACTATGCCGGTTCTGGAAATTGTGCATGGCGAGAAGGATGTCTTTCTATCTGGATTCACCCTGGCTAAGGCTCGGGTAGTGCAAAATATTATGGCTGTTGATAAGGGTTTATATGTTGGTGCACAATTAGTTTACCTCATGAATAAGCTTCAATATATGCCCGGAATGGGACTGGGGAGAAGTGGCCGGAAGGGCGTCGTTGCGTTGGCTGAAGTGTCGCACAATTTTCATACCTTTGGTTTAGGTTATATGCCTACCAAGGAAGATTAGGCAAGAAAGAGGAAGAAAATGGCCCGAAGGGCCAAGGCAAGACAGACTGGGAAGCACTATGAGTTAGTGCACAGTCCGATCCGAGGAACCTTGAATGGACGCTTTATCTAAGAGGGGGAAGATTTCCCATTCTGTGGCTTTCCGGAGCCTTGGCTGAATTCAGAGAAGTGAGGTTTGCCCGGTTTTGAGATCTTTTTTAACATTCGACTGCAAGGGAATGAAGCCCCAGAAAAACAGATTGACTTACCTGCTGAAGCAGAACAGAATGTAAAGGATGAGTCCGATGGAATAGAACTTGAAATGGGGGAAGTGTTGGTTTGTCTCCTCTCAGATCCTCAGATCACACAGGGGATCAATCAGCTGTGGGCCCTCCTTCTAGCATTTTGGACTCATCTATCACACCCTCCCTCGTTTGGCAATTCGAGGAGGGCTTTTTGACTAGCAGTTCTAGGTCAGGTAGTGAACCATAATCTGATTCCACAGAGTCAGTGGAGTCGGAATAAGATTCCAGTTCTTTTGAGTCGGAGTTCAGTATTCCTGGGTTGATAACTCGGATGCTGTTGTCTTGTCCCAGTCGTCTTTTTCTTTTTCTTTCGAGTCCATTGTAACCGAAGGATTAGACGAATTGGAAATTGTGAATGGAAATGGTATCGTTGCGGCTTTTGAGTACTTTTCTGTGCCTCTTGTTTATTACATTAATCAGGACTTTCAAAACTTTGATGAAAATGATGAGGAAGGAATTCCTCCGATTTTGAAACATTTGATTGATCGAGAGGAGGAGAGGTTTGTAAAACCTTTGGTTGATGAAATCACTTCAATTAATATGGGTACTAAGAAGGATCCGCGGTTGGTCCAGATCAGGTCCACGTTGTCTTCAGAGGAGCGCGAGCGCTTAGTTGCTTTATTAAAAGATTTCAAAGATGTTTTTGCATGGTCCTACGAAGACATGTCTGAAATCGATCCTGAGATTGTACAGCACTGGATCCCTCTTGACCCTGAGGCCCGACCCGTCAAGCAAAAGCTTCAGAGAATACGCTCGGATTGGGCTTTGAAAATCAAGGAAGAGGTCACCAAGCAGATTGATGCAGGGTTTCTGTTAGCATCTGAGTATCCTACTTGGTTGGCCAATATCGTTCTGGTGCCGAAGAAATATGGCAGAATTCGTGTATGTGTGGATTTAAGAGATCTGAACAAAGCTAGTCCGAAGGACGACTTTCCTCTGCTACATATCGACGAATTGGTAGATTTCACCGCAGGGCATGCGCTACTCTCTTTCATGGATGGATTTTCCGGTATAACCAGATCTTAATGGCACCCGAAGACAGGGAAAAGACTACTTTCACCACCCCGTGGGGAATCTATTGCTATAGGGTGATGCCGTTTGGGCTTAAGAATGTTGGGGCTACTTATCAACGGGCTGCGACCACAATTCTGCACGGCATGATCCACAAAGAGGTTGAGGTGTATGTGGACGACATGATTGTCAAGTCCAAGGAAAGAATGGGCCACTACACCGCCTTAGAGAAATTTTTCCAATGGATTAAGGAGTATCAGTTGCGACTGAATCCTTAGAAATGTACTTTTGGTGTCACAACAGGGAAAATGTTGGGGTTCTTGATCACGCAGAGGGGCATTGAGGTTGATCCTTCCAAAGTCAAGGCCATCCTAGAAATGCCACCACCGAGGACTGAAAAGGAGGTGCGCGGCTTTCTGGGTAAAGTACAATTCATAAGACGGTTTATTGCAAAATTAATCTTGACTTGTGAACCACTATTTGGTCTCCTAAAGAAAGGAAAGAAATTCCAATGGGATGACCGATGCCAAGTTGCTTTCGAGCAGATCAAGCAGTACCTACAGAACCCACCCGTGTTGTCACCGTTGGAGCCGGGGAAACTGTTGATTTTGTACCTATCGATAACTGACGCAACAATGGGCTGCATGCTTGCATAGGAATTTGAAAATAAAGTGGAGAAAGCCATCTATTACCTGAGCAAGAAGATGCTAGAATATGAGACCTGCTACACTCCGTTGGAGAAGGCGTACTTAGCCTTGGTATGGGCCACCAGGAAGTTAAGGCACTACCTGTTAGCTCACTCTGTAATTTTGGTTTCAAGATTAGATCCCATCAAATATCTCTTCCAGAAACCAACGCTTACGAGTAGGCTAGCCCGTTGGTTGCTTTTTCTCTTCGAATTCAACTTGAAGTATGTGACGCACAAGTTAGTAAAAGGGAGAGCGGTAGCAAAGTTCCTAGCCGATCACCCAGTGGAGGAAGATGAAGCAGTAGAGTACTTATTCCCAGATGAGGCCATTCTGCATGTCGAAGAAAAGATTTGGACTATGTACTTTGACGGAGTGTCAAATCAGTACGGGTATGGGATAGAGGTGTTGCTAATAGCACCCGACAATTCCCACATACCCTTAGCCTTCAAACTCCAATTTAAAGTATCGAACAACGAAGCAGAATACGAAGCATGTATCGCTGGATTGGAAGCCATCCTAGAACTAGGGGCAAAACGGTTAGACGTCATTGGGGACTTGAATCTTGTTGTGTCTCAAGCAAACGGTGACTGGAAAGTTAAAGAAGAAAGGATGAAAATTTATCACCAGACCTAGGACGTTTTGATTTCTCGATTTGAGAAGCTAACCTTCACCCATCTGTTAAGAGAGAACAACAGATTTGCGGACGCTTTATCAACTCTATCTTCTATGATAAACATCCCGTTGGGAGTCCGGATGCGTCCAATCATCATTGAATAGAGGTATGTGCCGGCCTATGAGTTGATTGGCGCAATTGATGAAGTACAAGATCAGAACCCTTAGTACTACGATGTCTGGAACTTCTTAGAAAATGATGCTTATCCACTAGGGGCGAATGCCAAAGATAAAAGGGCGATACGGCGAATGGCAGCTCAGTTTATCATATGCGGGGGTAAATTATATAAGAGAGGCCATCTAGGGATGCACAAGCTATGCGTTGATGCAGAAGAATCGAAGCACCTAATGGAGGCCACCCATGGAGGAGAGTACGGATCGCACATGAGCGAAGTGATGCTAGCTCGAAAGATTCTTAGACAGGGTTACTACTGGTCAACCATGGTGGAGGATTGTATCAGTTTTGTTCGGCAATGCCACAAATGTCAAATCCATACAAATCGCATGAATATCCCGCTGTCGATGCTATACAACATGACTTCTCCGTGGCCTTTTTCAGTCTAGGGAATTGATGTGATTGGGGCAGTTACTCCGACGGGGTCGAACGGGCATGAATATATCCTGGTAGCGATAGACTACTTTACAAAGTGGGTTGAGGCCCAATCCTATGCGGTGCTGAAAGCGTCACATGTGGCTAAGTTCATCCGGAACAACATCATCTGTCGCTACGGGGTCCCGAATGAGATTATTTCAGATAATGGTTCCCACTTCAAGAAGGAAGTGATTGACTTGTTGGAGAAGTACAATGTGGCTTTTCATAAGTCATCTACATATCGGCCACGAACCAATGAAGCTGTTGAGGCCGCCAACAAGAACATCAAGCACATTCTGCAGAAGATGGTGGAAACCTATAGGGATTGGTCAGATAAGCTGCCATTTGCTCTTTGGGGTTATAGAACATTAATTGGGACATCTACCGAGGCAACTCCGTATTCCTTGGTTTATGGGATGGAGGCCGTTCTACCGATTGAAGTTAAGGTACCATCACTACGGGTTATGGCTGAGTGCTAAATAGCAGAAGCAGATTGGCAGCAAAGCAGGTTCGAAGAACTCATGCTGTTTGACGAGAGAAAGCTGAAAGCACTGTACCACGTCCAAGGTTATCAACGCAGAATTGCCAGGGCTTTCAACAAGAAAGTTAAGTCCAAGAATTTGAAGGAAGGCGATTTGGTTCTCAAAGACAACCGAGCTCCCATCCATGACCCTAGGGGCAAGTTTAGACCCAATTGGACTGGTCTTTACATCATTAAGTCTATTTGGTCGGGTGGAGCTGTCATTCTCATGGACCTAGATGGCCTTGAGTTCTCCCAACCAATCAACACGAACAAGTTGAAGAAATACTACCCTTGAGTGGCTCGCTAGGCCAAAAAATCGAAAGGGCGACCTAGGCAAAAGTTAAAGCACAAAAAATTGAAAGAAAAGAAAAACTGAGCTCCCAAGGTTGAAAACCCAAAAAGGGCAACCTTAGTAAAAGTTAGAGCACAAAAAGAGAGTGTTAATACCCGAGCGAACCTGAACCGAACTATGTAAGGCTTGATTCCTATCTTTGGGATACGTAGGCAACTTCATTCTGAAGTCCAGCCATAAACACTTCCAAATCAACTGTGTCCATGTGATTGTTTTGGTTATCTTTGTCTTTTCTGTATCTGAGAGTTCGGTTGTGATTGTCACTATGACGACTGGTCACAGTGTGCTGTAGCGTTATTCAGACAAGGGGCAACTTTCCGTTGCCATGCAATGCCTTTCAAAAAAGGGGTAACTTTCCGTTTATTGGATTTGGGGTTGTGCATCTTAAGGAAAGATTCCGGGCATGTCCAGTTATGATCCATATCAAAAATGGTTTTGAAAAGTTTTAATAAAAGTTGATTTTGTTCAAATTAATCTTTTTACAACTTAGACTATTTTTTTGGATCATAAGGAAAATTTTCAGTACCCACAACCTTCAATTTCATTGATTTCAATACAGAGTTCTCTGACTCTTGATACAAATTGAAGATGCTTTTTTATTACATTCAAAAAGAAAACTTGAAAATACATATTAAAGCAATAAACTTGGGGTATAGTTGAGTTAGGTGTTCCTGCGTCCCTTTTCAGAGCTTGTGGAAGCTTCAGATGCTAAAGTAGGCTCAGTTTGTGCCTCATCTTCAAGCCAAGCTATGCATTCGCTAGAAAGGATGTAACTGAAATTGGGAGCAGGGGCCAGAAGCTCTCTTGTCCTCCATGCAGTCAGATATCGAGCTAACTATGAGCCTTGAATTCGATATGAAGTTGGGTATTCAACCCTTTCTCCTGGGCGAATCTGGTCGTGCCCCAACTGACGCCAGAACCGGAATGGAAAGTAGAAGACACAGTGTGTTAGGCCAATCAACTGAATACCAGGCTGCCGGGCCATGCTATAGCTCATCTCAGGCAGATTAAGCCAGGAGCAACGCCAAGCAATGTCAACAGCAAACCTGTTGCATATCCAGTGGCACCACCATCCCTCATTTGGGAAATCAACTAGCTGATGGTGAAAGAATAGCCGCGCGCTGAATATGCTGGACAAGAGTCCACTACTTTCAACTTGTCCATAAGCCATATCTGGGGAGGGATGAAAAATAAGAGAGATTAAAGAATAGAGAGGTGGCTGTGGAGAGAAAAGTGAGAAAAGGGTTTTGAGAGAAAAACAGGGCTTGAGGGCCGAGTGATGTGAGAAACATATGTGAGAAGGGTGGGAAACATTACCTGCAAGAGTAATGGACTTCCTGCAAACTTGGTGGTCTCCCAGCAATGGAAATCATCTAGGCCCATCAGAGTCTCGGCTAATGTTAAGCCAATGCAGCTCTTACCCTCTTTCAAGCCTTGAGCTACCTCGATCAAGCGAATGCTAGACCCTCCGAAACTAAGGGCAAACAAGAAATGGGCCAGCATACACAAACAGAGGGGATGTTGCCGAAAACTTTGCCAGAAATGATCGCCGCGGTCCCTGGCATCAGAAAAGCAATGAATGAGACTGGGAATATCTAACTCCCTGTTATGGATCAAAGATCGGGCATCACATAGAGTGAACCCACACACCCTTCCTAAGGCTTGGGTGTGACCAAAATACGACTGAGGCAAGATTTCCTCGTCACGCCGAGATTCCATCAGAGCTTGGAACTCTTCAAATGTGGGGCATATCTCTTGCCCCCCGAAGCTGAAAGCATGTGTGACCAGATTCCAACATCTAACCGCGGCATGGAGGAATGGAAAGCACAACGGAGTGCAACTCAGCGGGAATAGTGCATTTATCCCGAAACCATGGAAATTCAGCTTTTCCGAGCCATCTAAAGTTGCAATCTAATCAGAGAATTTTTCGGCAAAGAATGGCTCCATTTGGGGCAAAAATGAAGTTAGAATGAAGAAACCACGAAGCTGAAACTTTTGTAAAAGATAAGGCAGTGAGTGGAGGCCAGGTGTCAACATTTTGGAGTTTTTGTTCATCGATGGCCGGTAATCCTCATTAATGACCAGCAGAGGTTCATCAATGGCCTATAGGGGCACATTGATGGTCGGCAAAGGAGAAGTGATGGCCAACAGGCCATCCTCCATGGCCGGCAGCCTTTCTTTTAGGATCACCTACCTCCTTTGTGAAGATTCAGCTGATTGCTGCGATGGAATTCTGTTATTTATGTCTTTTAAGGTCTTGTTTTGGTCCTTTTCGGTTTAAACATGTTTGTTTAAGTTGTAATTGTCTAGTCTTGCTTATTGAGTTGTATTCATGTTGTTTATTAAGTTCTTGTCTTGCTTATTGAGTTGTATGTTCATTTGATTAGCTTATCAAGTCCTTACGTTGTTTATCGAGTTGTTTTGTCCTTTCAGTTGTTAGTCAGTTCACTACCTAATTAAGGCAATGCAATACAATTTTCAACAAAGATCAATCTCATTTTCATGTTGTGCGATGTTATGCGATGTGCAGAATGCAAAAATACAACACTTTTTAATCAAAAAAGCTGTTTTCATTCCAATCATGGTTTCTTTTTACAAAGAGTACAAGTTTTTAAGAAAATAAAATTGCCTAAGGCTGTACAATGTGCTAACACTACTAACAAAAAGAAAACCATAGCAAAAAGCATCTACATCGGTGTCGACTATCTCAAGCTCGAGAGGCCCTCTTCGTCCTCTTCTCAGAGAGCAGACTGAGCACCTTGTCACAAGACCACTATCCGAGTCTAAATCGAGAGCTAATCGAGTCCTCTTCAGCCTCTCTAGCCTCACCACCAGCAGAATCCGAGCGGGCGTCGTCATCTCTGTCCTCAGATGACTCTGACTGTGGACTCATAACTTGGCCCTCCTCCTCAGTCGTCTCATCGTCATCATCGCCCAGAATGGGCTCGGAAGGGCCACTCTCGCCACGGGTGCCTCTGACTCTGCCTCGGTTGTGTGTCGGAGCCTGTCTCCCTCTCCTTTCTACTGGTGGAGGAGGTATTGAAGGTCCTACTTCTGCTTCTGCTGGGGCATCCGATGGGGTCGGCATCTAGAAAGGAATCTAAGAAGGTAATTTGCCAAAGTGCATTAGTTGTGGGGAATATCAAATGCAAAGGATGATGTGCCGTGAGCAGTGAATGACTGCAGTGTATGTGTGCCGTAAGCAGTGTGCCGTGAGCAGTGAATGATTGCAGTGTATGTGTGCTGTGAGCAGTTTATGGGAATAGTGTATCGATGTAGTGTTTTAGTGCAATATATTAGATCAGTGTACTGTGGAACAATTGAAGTGCTAATGTGTCAGCGGAAATTTCGTGACATGAAGTACAGATTGAAAGAAGTTATCGGAATCCTGTAGAGGCTGAGGAGATCCAGGCTCGTCTCTACCATCTCTGTCAAGGAAGCCACTAGATCAAGGGCTTGCCTTGTGTACTCTATGGGTGTCTACAAGGGCATTGAAGGGATCAGTATTCTATGAAGCATAATTGAAATGAAGTAAATATGCAAAATATAAAGTTTGGTACATACTGAAGTCGGGCCTCGAACCCCAGCAAGTGCACGCCTGGCTGATGCAGACTCAATGGGGATCTGGTAAGTCTCTCTAGAATGTCTCCGGTAAGTCAGTGATGTAGGCAGCTCTGGCCATCCCATCCCCTGTCTTACTCTGAGATTCCTCCTGCCAACTGTCCTGGTCGTTCTGGCTCTCCCGTCTCTCTCTCTCATAGCCGAAGCTCTCGTTCCCTCACCCCCACGGACACCGGTCAAAGGCGGCATCAGATGTGTCTTAATGAAGGTTGCATAATTGCCCTCCACGCGGAATAACTCTGCCTCCAACCCTACCATGAACTGAATCACCTGGTCGGTAGATAGTCTGTATGTCTCTCTCATCGACACTGGAGGTGCCATCGATATGAATGGGGCAGGCAAGCCCAAAGTCTGACGTACAAAGCGCTTGCCTAAGAACCAGGCGCGGCAGATGGGTCCCTCGAGGAGGATATGGTGGCGGGTGATGACCCGAGCGATGTCATACTAGAAACGGAGCCCTGATGGTATCACATCCCATGGCTGCCAGGTGATCTGAAATAAGGGAATGAATAAATGATTAGTCGTTGTCAAGTGATTAATGTGAGCATTAATTGAAAAATGGAATGACTTTGTTTTGGGTTTCCTCACGCGCTGTGACCACGTCGAAGTACTGGCGAAAAAACATGAAGTTTTCCTGGGTCCCTACGGCGGAGCTGGCCGTCGTATACTCGAGAAAATGGGACTGTCGCCAGAGTCTCCTCATAGGCTTTGGAGCGAGAGCTGGGAAGTATGCGTACATCCACAGCTACAAAGAAATGTGATCAAATGCTGTGTATGAGTAGGTGCAAAAAATGCAAAGCAGAAAGCATACAGTATATGAGTAGAAGCAACAAATGCTAAGCAGAAAATGTAAAGCGAAAAAGGGGGAATTAGATTGTGTACCTCCTAAGCCCGCCAGTAGCTACCAATCGAGCTCCCACTTATGCCGGAAGTCGAGCTCATGTACCCATACAAAGTGGTGAGGCCAGCTCCGCCCCAGTCATAGAACTGAACCCGATGGAGTACTACCAGTGCGCTCAGTTGATACAAGCCTACGGTATTCAACCTGTTCGAAAACAAGGTGGTACCGAAAAGGAACATGAGGAAGCCCCTAGCGTACTGCTCTGTCGCCTCAATCGTTTTGGGCTCAGACCCTCTAAACTGCTCCTCGAACCAGCTATATCGGACCATGCTTGCCCGAAGTATCGGTGGATGTCCTCCAAGTAGTGCGGCCCATGCAGCCTCCCACTCTCCCATGTCAGGATCGAGAGGGATCAGATCGCCCCCTACTCGTAAGCCAGTGATCATGGCGAAGTCGTAGGGAGTTATTGTCATCTCCCCTGTGGTGGAGAAGTGGAAGGAGTTGGTGGTATCCCACCATCTCTCCACGAGAGCCCCTAAGAGAAGACGGCTCGCTACCACCCACATTTGGCTAGAGTAGAACAGACCAAAGCCTGTCTTATCAATGATGTCACGAACCCTAGCCGGGAGCTCGCCATACTAGTCTCGAGCAGTCGTCGCACCATACCATTTGAATGAGCGAGATCTATCATGTCATAATGCATGAGATGCAGTTAGCGTAGTGGTGAGGGTGCAGTTGAATCAGGTTAATGCATGAGATGCCGTTAGAGCAATGATGATGGTACAATTAAGTCAGATTAATGCATGAAATGCAATCAGATCAAGTAATGAAAGTACGGTTGAGTATAAAGCAGTAGTGTATGAGATACAGTTAGATCAAGGCAGTCAATGCGATCAGATCAAAACAGTGCAAGAAATGCAAACAGTTGAAGGTAGTACTGAAGGAACGTAGATTTTGTACCTCTATGGTAATAGCTGACAAGTGAGACGTAGACTCTCTCAGTAAAAGGTCATCTGGCACACCCTCAGCGAAGTCTGTGAAGGCTTTGATGCTTCATGCTACAAGAACTATGTGAGTCTCGGGGTGGTACCTCGCCGGATCAAATGGGCGTATGCTCAGTGGTAGTAACTCTGACTCGGCCTCTGGTTCGGCCTCAAGGTCTGCCTCAAACTCAATCGAAGGAAGCTCAGGGAAGCCCCCATCATGTGGGACATCATCTCTCATCTGAAATAGATGCAAAAGAAGCAAACTGAGCAAAAATGAGGAAAAAGGGCGAAACTTTGAAAAAAGTCAACCCTAGGGGAGAGAAAAAGTCAAAGAAAGTCAAAGTCGGGAAAAGTGTACAAACCTTGGGAGAAACTCGAGGGAAATGAACCTGGAACGATGGAAATGACGAAAAAAGCATCGAGATCAATTTTGATCGGTTCGAGGTGAAGAGAACAAGATGGTTTTTGCGAAGAAAATGTTTTTAGGGTGTTGGAAAACGCGTAGAATGCGCAGATCTAGAGAGAAGACACACCTATAGAGCAAGAGAAAGGCATTTTGTGCAAAGGGTTGTGAAGAAATGAAGTGGATTTGCTTGTATTTAAAGACCCATGGCTAAAAAGACAAGTTTGCCCCAATCTGCCATCGATGGCCGGCGGTGGCACATCGATGGCCGGCAGTGTTGTATTGATGACCGGCAGCGGTCACCTATGGCCAGCGGGCGGCTGGCGGTAGCCCATGATGGCCGGCAGGCTCCCACAAAATTCCTTTGTTCTTTTGGCCCTGATTTGTGTCCTTGGATTCCAAGAAATGCGAGGTATGCTCAAATTTTGATTCAGAATGCCTCCACGGAAGCCGTGAATTGTGCTCGCAGTGCGCGATGGTCATCGCCCATCAATATATCCTTTTTTGCATATTGTAACTCTTCCGAGAGGTAAATTGGAAGTTGTCTTTGAGTTGTTTTTGTCAAATATGTTTTTTTCATCGCATAGAATATGCATGTTGCATTGAACATGTATTTTGGATTGTTGCAACAAACATGCATCACCATGTTGCATTGAATATGCGTCATTAATTATTTTGCATGGAATATGCACTTGTTCCCGTTGCATAGAACATGCCTTTGTTTTTTTTCTTGCATCTTGTGCATGGAGCATGCCTTTAACATTTTGTTATGGTTATTCGTCTTGCATGGAATATGCATTTGTATTGCATTGTACGTGTCAAGTTTTCTTCTTGTGTAGGCACGATATTGTATGTACGGTTCATTCAGAGAAATTCCGGTTAAGATTGATTATGTCTCGGTAAGAAATCGCACTTGTTCACTTTGTGTATCTATCGCACATGTTCACTTTGTGTATCTATCGCATTTAATATCGTATACCTTGGGCATTGTTGTTCTTTCTACTTGCGCGCGTGGCGTGTTAGGATGTCTTTGGTTAAGAGCATTTGGAACGTGTTCCAATGCTTATACCACTCCTTCGGTTGGAAACACTGGGATGTGTCCCTATATTTCTCCCTTTTTGGTTAAGAGCATTTGGAACGTGTTCCAATGCTTATACCACTCCTTTGGTTGAAAACACTGGGATGTGTCCCTATGTTTCTCCCTCTTTGGTTAAGAGCATTTGGAACGTGTTCTAATGCTTATACCACTCCTGTAGTTGGAAACACTAGGATGTGTCCCTATGTTTCTCCCTCTTTGGTTAAGGGCGTTTGGAACGTGTTCCAATGCTTATACCATTCCTTTGGTTGGAAACACTGGGATGTGTCCCTATGTTTCTCCCTCTTTGGTTAAGGGCATTTGGAAAGTGTTCCAATGCTTATACCACTCCTTTGGTTGGAAACATTGGGATGTGTCCCTATGTTTCTCCCTCTTTGGTTAAGGGCGTTTGGAACGTGTTCCAATGCTTATACCACTCCTTTGGTTGGAAACACTGGGATGTGTCCCTATGTTTCTCCCTCTTTGGTTAAGGGCCTTTGGAACGTGTTCCAATGCTTATACCACTCCTTTGGTTAGAAACATTGGGATGTGTCCCTATATTTCCCCCTTTTTGGTTAAGAGCATTTGGAATGTGTTCCAATGCTTATACCACTCATTTTCCTTTCGCGTGAAACGCATCGGAATCTTGTTTGAGACCTCGGGTGTGCCCAACGGTCGCTCTTAGTCTTTTCTACATGGTGCATAGTTAAGATTACATATTTTTCTTACGTCCTTTCTACATGAAATGTGGTTTGGTTCATGATTAATATGCTTATGTACGAGTTTGCTGTCCTATTTTCTTGGCATGGTACTTGCAGTTAAATGTTTCATTACAGCTTTTCTTGCATGATTGTAAGTTATGCTCTTGCATCTTGCCCCAGCCTGCGGGCGCATCTATATATTGTTATCTTGAATGTTTGTCTAAGTCTTAGGCCTTGTCAAAAATGGGTCGTCTCTAGGCTTTGACACTCACTCCCGTCATTTCATGACTTTCGAGTTCTGTCAAAGAAGGGCAACTGTAGACACCCCATTTTTGACCGTCCTCAAGACTTGGATGTTCTTGTAGGTACATCCAGTGACGAGCATGATTGCTCATCGAACGCTTGAATTCCGCAGCAGGACGCCCCAGGTTTGAGCTTTCCAAACCCTGTATCCATTCTGTCTCATATTTGGACCGTGTGTTGGTCATATCTTCTTGTTTCTTTAGTGCACTGCCGGCCATGGACTTTGGCCTGCCAGCCATTGATGAGCCCTACCGGCCATCAATGAGCCCCTGCTGGCCATCACTGATGGTCGACCAGCCACCAGTGCATCAGCAGATATTTTGTGATATTTTGACAGCTATTTGCACAGATTAGCCTACCTGCTTGCACGTGGAGGGCTAGATTTCATTGGATAGCTTTTGTATCTTCCATATATTGAAGCCATCCTCTTGCATGGGAGGGGTTACAAAATTTTCAGAGCTAAATTTCTACCTCTCTCTCTCTCTAGAATTCTCTCTCTACTTTTTTGAGCTTAGAAGTGAGTTTTCTTTACATATTTGCACTAAGACCTTTAGCCAAACACCTTCACCATTGGAGCTGAGGTTCTTGGAGGTTTTGTTTAAGGTCTCAAGCTTGTTTTGGCTCAGAATTTTGGCTATTTGCTGTTGTTCTTCAAGGGTAAGGCCTTATCCCCTTTTAAGCTTTGTTTCATTTACTAGTTCGGCCACCTTTGCATGCTGTTTTTGGCCTAACTTTCAACTACAAAAACCTCTATTTTTAAGTGTTTAAAATGGTGGTTTGAGGTCCTTTTGGAGTTAGGGGTGGTCCACCCTCTTTTGTTGCTTATTTGCTAAGTGTTAAGCCATCTTTTGAAGCTTTTCAAATAACCTCTTTTTGGCCTTTTAACCACTGAAATCCAGAGGAATTTTAGTGGTAGAAAGTAGGTTTTGAGGACCAAAATAGGAGGGGGTGGTCCCCCATCCTCATATCTTGTTTGCATGTGTTGATGGCCAAGTATTTGAGCATGCTTTTCTACCTTTTTGTAGCCTAGTTCAAGCATGTTTTTGGCCTTATTTTAACATGTTATAACTCTGTTTTTGGCTGGTTGGAGCACCTCTTGTTTGCTTCTTACACTTGTAGTGTAATTTTGCTCACTAGCCTAGTATGCTTAATGAGTTAGCCTATCATTCTAGCTTGTGTTAGCTCAACTCCAACACATTTTTTGTGACGGATTTAGCATGCTTTAGCTCTCTGTTTTGGATGGTCTTGGTCATATTTTCTTTGCTTTGTATGGCTGTAGTGTAAATGGCTTTTACTAGTTTTGAGTTTAGAAGCATTTAGCATGCTTTGCTTGTGATGTTTGCATACCATAGCATCATCTAGCATGTGATTTAGAGCACATATCACTGTCGTATTCTCACATGTATCACTCTTTCATTGCTTCTAAGAGTTATGCTTTGTGTCTAGCATGTAAGCTAACATGTGCACATGATTTTCTTGCCATTTGTGCCTAAGTTTCAGCATGTTTAGGCCACTATTTTGGCATGATGTAGCTCTATTTTGAGCTGGTTTGGTCATTTGAGCATTGTATTGCATACCTCTAGTGTTGTGTTCTTCACTAGCTTTAATGCTTTTGGCCTTTAACATGTTGTGCATGCATTGCTTGCATGTTTTAGTATTGTGCTCCATGCCATTTCAACATTGAAATTTTGCAACCTCCGTCATTTCTCCATTTTTGATTTGTTTTGAGGTTTGGTTGGCCTTAAGGTTGCATTTAAGCCTGAGATGGAGACTTATGCTCAATGGTTTTAACCCTCTTTTGGGGGGCTTCTACTAACCAAAGGCATGGTCTCTCTCATGTCTTAAACCTTCCTTTGGTTGACCCCTTTCATATTAGAGGACTTTCACTTTGGACTTAACCGGTTAAAGAATAGCTTGGTAATTTAAAATGAGTAAATAAGAATTGGACAAGTAAAACATGACCAAGATAAGCATATTGTGTTTGCATTGCATTGTGTTCAATCGGACATTATATTGAACACAAGGAAGATTGGTCCATTTCATACTTGAAGTGATGAAATGAGCCAATCTCCTTGGTCTCCATTGTCTTTGATCACCCATGATAAGGTAGTGGTCTAGAGTCTTGTTTTTGTGCATTTATTGAAAGTGTACAACTTGGATCTTTGGCCATCATGCATTGAAAATGTTGATTGGTGGTTTTGGATCCAAGAGTGCCACTCCTTTGATGTTTTGAGATGATGAGGAGGGGCACAGTACAAATATACCCTTGGGAGACCGTCCATTTTCCTCTATTTGTGCTCTGCTACAGAATGGTAGTTCAGCACACTAGTGGCCGGCAGTGCCCCACTAATGGCCGGCATTGCTTCATCCTTGGTCGGCAGTGCCTCTCTCTGGCCGACAGGGGGCCAGCATCAAGCATTCATGGCCAGCAGGTCACTGGTGCAATCCTCAGCATTGTTTTGGTAAGGTTTAGCAGAGAGTTCTTGGAGTGACCCTACAAACAGAGCCTCTCAAGAGCAAACCGGTGGACTTTTCGGGGCGTGAAACCGACCATGCATATTCAACTTCTTGGAGCATAGCTGAAGTAGTGTAGTTTAATGCTTTACTTGTTAGTTAGCATTGGTTTTGTAATTTAATTAATTAGTTTGCTAATTAGTTAAGTGTTGTAATAATTAAGTAGCTTAGTTTAGCTATTTCTTTATTTTGTTTTGTAATAATTAGTTAACTAGAATAGTTAATTAGTTGGTTTGTAATAATTAGCTTAGCTTATTTATTCGGATCCTCCGTCGCAAGGGCATAATGTTGTAATGAGTGTGTGTGTGTGTGTCTTCTAACCCCACGTCTTTCTCCCTTTTACTTAACCGCTTTCGATGATTAGTTTAGGGTCATATTTTGATTAGCATACCTTATGCTTGCATGTTTGCATCATTCATTTGTCTTGCATGCACCGAGGGTCGGCGCATCATTCAAACTGCATTGTATTTCAATACTTCTTTGAATACATGTTCTAAAGCATGTTATCAAATTGTTGCATTCGTATGCCATCTTGGATAGCTGAGCCTATTTAATTGCATTATTGCATGTGTTGCATTACGTATCTTAAACATAGTTAGGATCATGCGTTGTTTCTAACTAGTTTTTTTGTTTTGGCTTGGAGTACACTGTAAGTTTTACGCTTTAGCATACTTGCATGTGTGTAAGTGATTGCCATGTTTAGCATGCTTGCCATGAGACTATTTGTTTAAATGATAAACTGTATGAATGCATGTGGATGAAGGCTTTATTACTTGAATTGGAACAATTCATCAAATGTGAGTTTTAAGCCCACTTTGCGAAGTGGCAAATCATCATGTTTTAAGCCCACTTAAGGGTGGCAAATCCACACTTTAGCCCACTTGAGGGTGGCACTTTCAAACCATTTTCGAAAACAAACATGAGTTGTTTTGTTCCAATTCATGCGATATAGTCTATACTTGTATGTTGTACGCATCACATAGTAAAGTTAGCTAATAACCAGAATAAGAACACATGTGTTTATAAAACAACATATCATGCTTAGTAGAGGCCGATCTTTGATCGGGTGAGTGGGGGTGCTCATTTTAAGACCTTCCCCTCTCGTACCCAAGTTCTTGAGCCGAGGCAACTTTGGTGATGACGGACACGTGCCTTTGGCATGAGTTAGGGTTTCCTAAATTTTCCCAAAACAAAATATTTAGGTGGCGACTCTATAATCTGGCAAAGTAGTCCATTTTTGGCACTATTTGATTGAAAATCGATTTTCCAAAACATTTGCCCGATTTGGACTCTTCAGTGATTTATCAGTCTTACATTGCACTTTGTGAGATTAGATTCAGAACCGTGACAAGAGTCCTAACTGTAGGACCAATTCGCACCTCTCCGAAAAGGGGCGCGCGAAGAAAGTTGAGCGTCAACAGGATGCAAGGCGTCACAAATACTTTCGTATTTATACACACATTTTCTTGTACATTTATTCACGACGGGTCACTGCAGTTGCAAAAGGTATTTATTGGTGACGGTTGAAAATGTCGTTGCAAAAGACCATTTTTTGCAACGGGATATTTGCCGTAACAAAAAGTTTCGTGTTATTTAACCCCTTTTATTGTAGTGCTAATGTAAAATACTTCAAAACTTTTGGGAGTAAATGTTACATTTTCAAAGATAGAGAACCTTTGGGCAAATTTGACTCCCGAAGTGATGAAGGTATTTTTCTAGGGTATTCAACCACTAGTAGAGTTTTTCATGTCTATAACCTGCGTACTTTATCTTTAATGGAATCGATCAATGTGGTTATAGATGACACAGGTTCCCCTACTCCAGTGATAAATAAGGAAGAAAATGGTAAGTCTCCAATCTTGGATACTAAACCATAAAGTCAAGAAGAAATAGAGGGCCAAGCTTAAGAAGGTGAGCCAGCACCAACTTCTATGGTAAGTCCGAGTCCACAGAGTGCACAAAGAGACACCGCCTTTGATGCTCCTGTCACTACCAGCCCAGAGTTCAAACCATCAGCAAGGGTAAAACTGAATCATCCGGTTCAACAGGTGATTGGAAGTGTCTCAGATCAAATGACAACCCGAAAACAAATTTGGGAAGAGGTATCTCATATGTGTTATGTTTCATTAATTGAACCTAAGAATATAAAAGAGGCCTTACTAGATGATAGTTGAGTCAATGCTATGCATGAAGAGTTAGGTCAATTTGAACGTAACAAAGCTAGGACTTTTGTTCCCAGACCTAAAGACATGAATGTGATAGGTACCAAGTGGACATTTAAAAATAAATCTGATGAGAATGGTATTATGGTCAGAAATAAAGCTAGGTTGGTTGCTCTAGGCTATACTCAAGTAGAGGGTGTTGACTATGATGAGACGTTTGCCCCTGTTGTACATCTCGAATCTATTCGGATTTTGCTTGGTGTTGCATGCTTTTTTCGGTTCAAATTGTTTCAAATGGATGTGAAAAGTACCTTCCTGAATGGATACTTGAAAGAAGAGGCTTATGTTGAGCAACCAAAAGGGTTTAAGGACTCAAAATGTCCACACCATGTCTACAAGTTAGACAAAGCATTGTATGGGTTGAAACAAGCCCCTCAGGCTTGGTATGATAGACTTACTACCTTTCTTCTTGATAATGATTTTCAAAAGGGTAGTGTAGACAAGACCTTATTTGTGAAACATACTAAGTCTCATATACTTGTTACTCAGATTTATGTTGATGATATTGTGTTTGGATCCACTGCTGATTTTCTTGTGAAATATTTCTCGGATTGCATGACACATGAGTTTGAAATCAGCATGATGGGGGAGTTATCTTACTTCTTGGGTCTTCAAATTAAACAATCTCCTTCGCGTATGTTTGTCTCTCAGACCAAGTATGCCAAAAACCTTGTGTTAAAGTTCGGTCTAAAGTCGGCCAAACATGCACGTACTCCTATGAGCACCAGTCTTCACCTTTCCAAAGATTCCTCTGGTACTGATGTTGATCCTATCCTTTATAGGAGTATGATAGGGAGTCCATTGTGCCTCACAACCAGTCGACTTGACATTGCATTTAGTGTAGGTATTTGTGCCCGTTACCAAGCCTATCCTAAAGAGTCTCATATGCTTGCGGTCAAACACATCATTAAGTATGTTAATGGGACATTAGGGTATGGGATTTGGTTCACGACAGACATTACTGCTGAAATCACTGGTTTTTCTGATGCCGACTGGACAGGGTGTACTGATGATCATAAAAGCACATCTGGAGGGTGTTTTTACCTCGGGAATAATTTGGTTGCCTGGCATAGCAAAAAGCAAAATGCCATCTCTCTTATGACCACTGAGGCTGAATACATTGTTGTGCACAAATGTTGTGGATGAAACAAATGCTTCATGATTATGGTATTGACCAGGACACTCTCACCCTCTTCTGTGATAATACTAGTGCCATTAGCATTTCTAAAAATCCAGTCTAACACTCTCGCACCAAACATATTGAAATTCGTCATTTCATTCGAGAGTTGGTTGAAGAGGGCTTTGTTATTCTTGAACATGTATCTACTGAGCATCAAAAAGTTAATATTTTTACAAAACCCCTTGATCTTCTTAGGTTTGAGTTCCTTAGAAAGACCTTAGGTGTAGTGCTCAGTAACCAAAATGTGTCCTGTTGTATGAGTGGATGTTATTGCATGGCTGTTTGTGTGCTTGGATGTTATAATCTCATTGCCATTGATTCTTGTCATCTTTGCGCTTAGACTTAATGAACACATCTCATGTTGCTTGCTAGATTGCATTTATCTTTGTTCATAGCTCATTCTGAATACTCATGCTCTTTGACTTCATGATCTCATTTTGTACACATCCTTGAGATAAACTGTTGTAGGGGTTTCCGCACAAGTGATCAAAGTTCTTTATGGACCTCTAACAATGTCTCTTATACATTTTTAGAGGAATTGACCTATACTGGCATATCATGTGTGATGTTGAGTCTCTTAACCATCTACCATCTTTTTTCACTTTCACGGTTCCTCCCTCAGTACTTTGGAGTCTGGGCATTAGGAAAAAGCTACCTCAGAGGCACCAACCAGGCTTTCCTTATTGTTTTTATGCTTATCTGGTTTGGTATCCATACTTTGAGCGTGAAAGCTGCCAGTGAGTGATAACAAGAAAGAAAAGTCAATAATCAAATTAAAAAAAAAAAAGAACTCATTAATTGAGGGGAGCCTCCGTTTTTACTCAACAAATACCCCTTGATTACTAGTGGTTTGACTTTTCTCAGTGATGTTCAGTAACTCTTGCCGGAGGTCCAACCATTCGATCACTATGAGGATTAACTCTAGCTCTGTGGCCTCTCAAGGACTGCACACACATACATTCATTATGTGGGTTCTCATGTTTGTCTTTG
The DNA here is from genome assembly GCA_025200525.1 of Camellia lanceoleosa. Classification (NCBI taxonomy): domain Eukaryota; kingdom Viridiplantae; phylum Streptophyta; class Magnoliopsida; order Ericales; family Theaceae; genus Camellia; species Camellia lanceoleosa. The sequence goes on along the minus strand of CM045760.1, from coordinate 165,636,196 downwards.
AGTTATGTATTCTCATGTAGCTTATGCCCATTAATCGATGTTTGCCTGATTTGCTCATGATACTGTGCTTCATATTGTCAAAATTATGAGTTTATGGGGTCTCATGGTTTGTGGATTATCTCATCTTAGTGTCACATTCTTGCTATTACGCTCACCTTTTTTTGTTTCAGGTCCCACTTGACAGTGTGAGTTGGTTTTTACTGCTCATAAGGGCGCACTTTGTCTTTGTTGTTTTTTTTTCCCCACTCGAGCGGCAACTCTAGTGCTCGAGCAGACATTTCACTCTTCCAGCTCTTTTGTAGAGGTGACAAACTTCTGAGAGGTTGTTTTTGGCGCTCGAGTGCATGAGTCTTGGCTCAAGCATAGCCACGCATGTAAAGGGTTATGCTCGAGCATTAAACCCTCACTCGAGCAAACTGTTTTGCTTTAAAAACCCAGCCCTCGACTGTTCACTTCATTTTCTCCCAAATTTCATCTCTTCTCTCCTAAGGCTTCGTTGGCGATCTCACCCTTCCCACTTCCATCTTGGTTTGGGTTGTTTGTGACTGTCTTTACCCTCCTTCCGTGCTCTATCGTCGTCTCAGGTATGCCTTCTTCTTCTTCTTCTTTTGGTATTCTTCTTGTTCTTCACTAGTTCACACACTTCCACTGAGGGTTTTACTCTATTGAGTGTTTATGATTGGGGTTTGGTTTGTAACTTCCTTCACATTGTTTTGACTTGTCTCCACTTGTCCATTGTTGTTCCTATTTCTATTTACGCTTGGAGTTTGCTATCTGTGGCTTTGAGTTACAAATAGATTAGTTTATAGTATTTGTAAGCCATGGTTATCATACTCATTTTTGGCTTTGCTTGGTTCTGTTTTGGATTTTCCTATCATAGGCTTGTGCTCTCTAATGCTTGGTTACGTCTGCCATTTATTGTTTCTACTAATTTTGCCACTAATGGATTATTATATATTGGATATTTTCCATTTATCTTTTGTCATTGGTTGTTTCTGTTTAATGCCTAATGGTCTTGGTTCTTGTTTTGATTTGGGGGGGTTCTGTTTGTCCTTGGTTGTCCTTCGGCTAGCCATGTCTTCCTCCAAGCATAGGAAGTCCACTGCCACTCGCCCCTCTTATAACACCGACTGGTTTCCATCCGTAGAAAAAGCCAAGACTTTTAGAGAGTTTTACACTTCTAGGACAGTTCATTTACAGCGCAATGTACAGCCCAACACCTTTTAGTCCATTCCCATCCGGCTGTTGTTTGATCCATTAGGGGATGCCTTAGTTCTGTTTTTCTCTAGCCGTCAAAACTTTGACTGGGTCCGAGAGTTTTATTGTAATATTGAGGATATTGATGATATTGGTCCTTCTTTCCAGACCTGGGTTAGGTCTAAGTCCATCACTGTCACACCCGATCTTATCCGAGAGCTCTTATGCATAGGCCATGTCTTTTTGTGTCACTATTCCTTCCATGTCCGACCCACATGTGATTTCAACAAGGTGACCATTGCATTGTGTGGTATGCCTCATACTTGGATCAAGAGAGCCTTGATCAAACAGCATGAGCTTCTTCCCTAGTTTCGTTTGCTCAATTTAATCATCTGTGCCAACATTATTGTCACCACCCATAATTCCGAGATCAATCAAGAAAAGGGCTTTCTACTCTTTTGCATAGATCACCACCTCTCCATCAACCTTGCCACCCTCGTAATCCAAAAAATGGTTGCCACATTTGAAATGAAGTCTTTAGGGTTGCCTTATAGTTGTCTCATCAATCGTCTCTTGTCTAAACTAGAGGTCCTAGTCTTAGAGGAAGATGAGTTTGCCTTTCCTGTCCACTCTTTCACCAAAAAGACTGTCTCCCAGAGTCAGTCCCATGTCAAGGGGGGTCCTTCTAGGGTGGGTGGTTTTGGTACAGGTAAAAAGTGATGATCCTCTGGCTGAGAAGGCAGAGTATAATGCTGTTACTGCAGGTGAGGAGCAGTCTGTTCCTCCGGCTCATTTTATTAGGTCCAACTACGTCAGTTTGAGCATGCCATGGTCTCCCATTTTGGTCATCTGAAGAGCCGGATAGACATTTTTGATGCTCGATTCATCGATCTCGAGACCCCTAGCGACGCCTTGATCTCACATTGGAGGCATCTTTGGCCGATTGAGCGATACTTGATCGATCTTCCCAAAGATCATGCTCGATTTTGTCCTGCCAGATGCAAGACCTCCAACTCACCGGCTCTGTGATGCATATTTCTTGTTTCCTTGGACAGTATATTTCTCTTGTTTATTTTTTTGTTTCTCTTATGTTTTTTTTTTGTGCTTGTATCCCGGACAAAAAGGGGAGTAGCTATTTTTGGGATTATTTTGGGTTTGTTTTGCATGATTCCTCGGAGACATTTACACGTGGGCATGGATATTGGGTTATATTGGAATTTTGGAATATATAGATTTGGACATACATATTTGGCTATTTTTCTTATCTCTATATATTCATCTTATATTGTTCCACATTTTTTGTTTGTATGTTTGTTTTCAAAATAGGTGGTTTGGTTTGTCCATGGTTTGTTCTTGGTGCGGTGCTTTTGTTTGTCTTAGTTAGTGTGTCTAGTGCGTGTGTTTGTTAGGAACATTGTTAGAAAGTTTTCTCTGAGAATTGACAAAGGGGAAGATTGTTAGGACCCTACTTATTGCCAATTCCACTAACAAGCTTGGGTTAATTGAGTTGTAATTTTCCTCTGTTTTTGGTTTTCCTACTCGAGAGGGGAAAGCTGTGCTCGAGCAGAGTTTCCACCTTTGCAATACTTTGGCTTGTTTGCAAAAATACTATGAGGTGTGATTTTACGCTCGAGCATAAGTTCCCACGCTCGAGCGTGGACCCTGGTTTGGAACACGCGTATTAGTGTCACCGCTCGAGCGGCCATTCTTGTGCTCAAGCAGAGATCGCGATTCCCATTGTTATAAAGCTACAATTTGCTCCAAATCTAAGGCACGGCTTCCAGATCTTCTTTAAGGGTTTGAGGGTTTTCCTCTGGGGCTAGTTTGCTAGTTTTCTTTGATGTCTGATTGAGTATTAAACTCATGGTTTGACCAGCACACATCAAAGAGTTGTTTGATTGTTCAACTACAAAAGTGTTCTTCTTCGGTGGAATCTGAAGAGTCAAACGTGGAGTATTCAAAGGAGTTTGAAGTTGTGCGCGGTCGTTGATTCGACATGGATGCTGTGGATTCAACATCAAACTGATTAATTCTGAGACGAAGGTTGCGGTGAAAGAGATACTGATTGTTGAAGACAAATTGATAGAGTTTGGGTAATCTGTTTGGTAAATTTGTGTTCTTTCTTTCTTTCATGGTGGATTGATTAGCGGCATTTTGCCTGTGGTTTTTCAATTACAATTGGAGGTGCTCCAATTGTGATTTTTCCATGTAAAAATCATTTATGTCGATTTATCGATTTTGAAGCAACAATCTAAATCATTTTTATATGTGCTTGATGATTTAGATTGTTAGTTTTAATTGTTTGGGATTTGTTGCAATTAATCTTGATCGAATCAAGAATCATGAATCACTTAGGTTTTTCATAAGTGTTCTCTCCTATAGCAATCCTGATTTAGACCCGACCATTTATTATTTTTGAATTCGGGAAACCATATTCATGATGATCGTTCCTTTCTCCTCATGTTTGGTTTTGGCTTTTAGGATCGACACCATCCTTATTTGTGTCGACACTACCTTCTTTTCTTTGCCTTCTTTTGCTCCAAGGGTTTACACCAGCCTTGGAGGTGTTGACACCAATGTACTGTTGCATTCCTAGATCGCTACTGAAATTTAGTGTCGACACCAGCCCTTAATGGTGTCGACACATGCCTCTTCTTGTTGTCCTCAAGGGTCGACACCAGTCTGGGAAGGGTCGACCCTTGTCTATTGCAAAATCTGGAGTTGCTTGCTGAAATTTAGTGTCGACACCTTGGGTCCAAGGGTCGACACCTTGCTTGCTGCCTAACACAAGTATCTCAGCTTTTCTTCTTAAGGGTCGACACCAATGTTGCAAGGGTTGACCCCTGTGACTCTTTTTCCAGATTTTGTTCTGTTTGGGCCCACTTTTTGGATTTTTGACTTGTTCTTTTCATTTAAGCTTGGAGCTACTATTCTATTAATACACAGTCACTATAAATAAACCCAAAGTCTCTTTCTCTCATTAGTTGTTTCTCTTTTTCTCTCTCTCTCACCCGTAACTTTATCTTTTTCTCTCAAAACTCATTTTTTCCATTCAATTCCTTAGATCGACTCACCTAGAGGTGTCTTTTCACCTTGATCATTTGAGATAAAGTGTAGATCGCGTCAAGAGCTTTCCTTTGATCCAAGTGGTTCGTGATTTCGTTGACGTCGAGTTTTTCCAAGTTCCTCTCTTTCACCCTTCTAAGCTTGAGGTAGGGATTCTTCACACCTCTTTATGAGTTTTAACTTAGCTATTTGTTTTTATAAAACCATCTTGCAAAAGAAATGGACTTTTGAACAAATCTTGGATTTTGGGTTCAAAACTAAAAAGAGGGGTTTTCAAATGATTTTATGGAAATGATTGTGGGGTTGGAAATGAGGTGTAGAGGTGACAAAATGGTTGGTTTTGAAATTTGTTAGTGATTTTGGAAGAGGGGTTTTGCCTTAAATGTTGATTTTGTATGAATAATGATATTGATGTTGGAGATATGGGATTTAATTGTTATTGATTAAGATGGTGGAGTTGGGTATGTATTACCACTCACATCTCGAAATTTGGAAAGTTTATCTTTATGGAAACTATTTTATTTGTTTAGAGATATTTGTTTTGGACTATCGGTGAAGGATAACTATGATTGTTGTAGAAATTGCATGAGGACTAGGAGAATGAAAACTATTTCTCATCCATTGCATTGAGCATTGTCATACATTTACACACTTGTAATAATTACATTGTTTTGAGAAAATTGTGAATACTTGGTCAGTTTGGGTAGGAGGTGTGGTTACTATGATAAGTTGGCCTATGTGTCCTTGGTAAAAGACTAGAAACCCGCGCGGATAGGTGTCAAGCCCTCCGGTTAATACTGATAAAAATGACAAAAGAGTAGTGCTTGTATAGCCTGCTAGCAGACACGTACCTAGATATTCATTATATTGTATTCACAAACTGGTTTTCTATAAAAAGGAAAGTGTTTCATGAATGGTAATATAAACCTGGCATGGCATGATTTGAAAGAGATATAAAATGTTTTGTCATGAGAATTGCATGTGCATTTTACCCTTATAGTTTTGTTAAGATTCATATGTTGTGCTGGATTATTTCTATTGGGCTTTGGCTCACCCTATGTGAGAAAAACACTTCAGGTGCAGATGATATACCTCCACTAAGGCAATAGCTTGGAAGGACATGGAGCAAGAGCTTCATTTATTTTTGGAAACCCCGTTTGACAAAACTCCTTTGAGTTGTAATTTTATTCGCATTTTTATTTCAGTGAGGCTATGAGTTTATTAGATGCGAATCCAACCCGAATCGAGCCTTGCAGAGAAGTTTGTGATGTTAATGCTTTCAAGATTGCCATTTCGCTGATTATGACGGGGGTCGAGCTGCCCGGTCAGCTCGCGGCCCGAAGCAAAATGCAAAAATGCATTCAAAGTTGTCTGTCCGCTCATGTTATACTTTTCCAGTTTTTCCAGTTTTGGTCTTTCCACTCGAGCGGGGAAAGTGACGCTCGAGCGGGGTTTGCAAGCTCAAGGTATCTCTGCTTCGCCTGAAAAATACTAGATGGTGTGATTCGACGCTCGAGCGTGGAAACCGACGCTCGAGCGTGGAGCTTATATGAAATCACAAAATATGAAGTCTCTGCTCGAGCGAGAAGTCCCACGCTCGAGCGGACCACGCGATCCCAGATTTCCAGATTCGTTAAGGAGTTGGTTTTTTTTTTTTTATGAAATTAGGATTGCTTTGGTTTTCTATAAATAGTTGGTTTTCTCCCAACACTAGAGAAACTTCTCCAGATCTTCTTTTTGGATCTTAAGGTTTATATCTGGAGATATTTTGCTAGTTTCTTTGATGTTTTATTGAGTATTCAACTCATGGATTAAAGAGAGTACATCAAAGGTTTTGTTTGTTCTACACAAAAGAGAGAGTTGTTCTTCGGTGGATTCTGAAGAATTCGAGCCTGAAGTTTCGGTGGATTTTGGAGTGGCTCATCGTAAAGACAATTCCGAGGTGAAGACGGGGTTGGAAGAGGCACATAGAGGTTGGTTCAATTAGGCGTGGATTCGCTAGGTAATTGAGAGTATACATGTGTAATTCCTTTAAATCTTCTTAGTGGATTGTTTTGTAGCTGTTGCCCGTGGTTTTTTAATCACAGTTGGAGGTGTCCAATTGTGGTTTTTCCACGTAAAATCGTTGTGTCGATTTGTCTTTTATTGTTTGATTGGGATTGTTATATTCTGCTTAAAATTGGTACATAATCACAAATCAACATCTAGGGTTTCTAGATTTTTCATGTTTAATTGTGTATTTGTTTTGTACAAGCTAAAGGCTTTTATATGTATTGGGATCTAAATCCATTTTGTTGTAATCAAGTACTAACTTGGAAAGTTGTAAGCCTTTAGGGCACTCTCTTATTTGTTTATCTTTCATTTTGTTTTCTCACCATGTAACACATGCTATAGATTTAGGGTTAGACTTATGAATGTATAGTTGCATGTGTTGCTCTTTTGTATAAGAAATTGGAATGAATGTAAATGCTTATCTCTTCTTATGTCGTCCTTTAATCACTATTGTGGATGCGTTGTTGTATTTATTTCGGGTCATTACATCTTCTCTCCTGAATACTTCCAACAACGAGAGAGATTAGTTTTATGAGTGAGATTTATTTTTGAGAGATCTATTTTTTGTAGAGAGATTTTATTGAGTGTTTGAGAGTGATCTTTGTAGTGAGGATTATTTGTAATACTTTCATTTGCTTGATGTTTCATTAGTTCATAGAAGCTTCAAAAATTTCAAAAGTGAACCTTTTTGGTGGATACTAAGATTGTAGATTTTTGTGGATTTCGAAATCATTGGCATCGTGGCGATTCGACAACCGTGGCAGATATCCAATGGAGGTACCTGTAGAGTGAACAAAGACGTGTGCCAGTGAGTGGATTCGTGTAGCCTGGATTGGCCTTTGTAAGAGATCTCTTGTACTACCTTTCTTGCATAGTAGATTATTCATCTGGCTAAGGGCCTGTGATTTTTTACCACAAGTTGGTGGATTCCAATTGTGATTTTTCCATGTAACAAATCTTTTGTGTCGTGATTGATTTTCCTACTCTCTCTTATTTACATTGATCATGGTTGTATAATTTTTAATTTGGATTACCTAAATCAATAATCACGTTAAATGGGACGCATCTAGATTTTCAAAAAGTTTTTTCAATAAAACTAAATTTTTCACAAAGATTCTATAGGCAATCCCACGATCATCTGGTACTTTATATAAAGAGAATGGTTAAAATAATTCAAAAAATTGTTTCAAAACAATCTCAAGAATTTTTATTTTTTTTTTGATTCAGCTTGTTTGAGTCAATTTGTGCGCATTGTGATTAATTCCTAGGAAATCAATCCCACTGCCCACTAGTAGAGGCTCAATTAAAAGTATAGCACAACTCCATATAGACTAACCCAACACAGGAATTAATAGCACCTAAAAATTTTTGAAACTACAATTTAGAGAAGAGTAAATTCCTAAGTTTCAAACCTACACCACTAGGCCAACCCCTCGTAGTTACAATCTCAAGATTGTTACTACAATCCATAAAGAGAATTTGTAATTTTCAAAAAATAAAAAATAAAAAATTCAAAGGTTATTCCATTCTATGAACATTCACAAAGGCAAATCATGTACATAAATAGTCTTTAATTTTTTTTATTCAATACATAAATATTCTTTATGTCCCAACATAATTTGAACATTCAATTGAAAAAAATTACATATTCAATAACAACGTGAATGCGAAAATCCACAACATAGAAATAGTATGACCATTCACATACAATAGTCAATAACAATGTAAATATTCATATCATAATATAATACTAACAGTGTATGTTCATAATAATGTGAATATTCATATTATAACAAAATGATTACGTCATAGCATAATATTATTGTGAATAAGTAATAACAGTGTAAATGTTCATGTTATGGTAGAATGTAAATTCACTGTTGATATTGAGAATATGAAATGCAAAGAAAATGAAGATCATATCTATGTGGAATAATGTAATAATGTTGTTGATATTGCAATTTAGAAATATTCGTATTGTTAAGGAAAGAAAATGCGTGTCACATGAAAGTTCACGTCATAGTTGATATCTCAATTTGGGAATATTCATATTATTAACTCTGACAATATATTGTATAGATGGCATAATATATATTAGATATTAATATAAAAGTAAATCATACCATAACTGTGAGGGCCATGAATGTCCACAAAAAGCTAACAACATGGGATTTGAGGAGAGCCTCTAAATGCACTCCAAGTAAACACCATTATTTTAAGTACCTCAATAATAAATTTGAAATTTTATTTATTTGTTTGGACAACCCAAATAATACCCATCTGTTAGCAAAAATCTGGTTTGGGTCAAATCGGCAGAGGTGATTTGACAGAGAAATAAAAATTTTACAAACAACAAATAGATCAAGCAAATGTGGTTGGTGTCGTATGCCTTGACAGATTCAAGGACTTCTTTGGAACAATTAACAATCAAAAGAATGAAGTAAACACAGAGAAATTTCTACTGAAATCTTCTAAATTTACAAGGTTACAAATGGTTGAAAGTTACTCTTAAAAGTTAAGATAATCTACTCCTAAAAATTAAGGTAGACTACTCCTAAAGATAAAGAGAGAAAAAAAACAACTGTGATAAATTTGGTGATTTGTGGATGTGTTCATCTCTTGTTTGTGCCTTGCCAATTTATAGGCTCATGTCCAGGGTTTCCTTTCAACTGCTCAACAACCGCTCTTATAGCCATGTTGCCGCAAATATCATCAGCAGTTACTTCATCATCATCCAATATAATAGTGTGGACACCCTATTTTTGACCGCCCGCAAGGCTCGAGCGCTTTACTCGAAACACTCGATGATGAAAGTGGTATTGTGCGTGGTTCGAGGTCTTAACAAAGGAGTCTCGTTCAAGCTTTGACATAACCCCAAACCTTCCATATTCCCATTGATCATACCCAAGAAATCCCTTTGTACACCTTGTACCACCTTGTATTGAGGCTAAAACAGAAAACAGGGGAATTCATTGAGGTCCAGCCATGCCTCATTGAGGGCCGGCCATGGTTATTGAGGGCCAGCCGGGCTTCAATAGCGAGAAACACTGTTCTTGGTGGAAAGCCACCAGCTGTCCATTTTTAAAGATATTTATCACCTTTTTTGCTCAAATTCTATAAATACGACCATGTACCTCTGTTTTGGGGGTTGAACAATTGAGAGAAAGTTTATACACATGGAGAGAGCTCCTTCTTCCTCCTTCTTTCATTGCAAGCTACCTTTGAGTTAACCTACCATCCTTGTATCATCTATATACACCATACACAACCTTGACTCATCATCTTAGAGCCTTGGTTGACCCTTGAGAAGCATAATTCAAGCTTGAGAGTGTGTCAAGAGTGAGTTTGATCATCAACCAAAGCTTACTCCATTTTGAGAGGTATAAGCTTGTAACTTTTGTTCTTGCTTTTGCTTACTTCATTTCTACCTGTTTCTTGTATTCTTGGGCTGTTTTGTATCCATTTTAAGTGTTGGAACTTGGGTTTGGATAAGCTACCAAAGGTGGTAAGGTTAACACCCTTACTTGCACCTATTTTTATAGCTCAACCCTTGGTTCCTTTACACTCTTTTTCTTTGATTTTTGAACTGATTTTCAGAGTTGAACAAAGGCCAAAAAACATGGTTTGAAGTCTTGAAATTTTGGAGGGGGGGCGGGGGTTGGCCACCCCTCTTTGTTTTTGCTTACATAGCTTTATTATCTTTACCTTTTGTTTAGCTTTTGAGCTCTTTTCTTACATTTTCAGCCACTGTTTGTGGCTTAGTAGAGACTATTTTAGGGCTGTCCTACTCTATTTAATTGATTCAAGCTTTGATTAGTTCATTTGTTATAGCATTGGTCTTTGTACATAGCTTGTATTATGTTGTTCTTAGCCCTTTTTTGTCTAACTTTCATAGTAATAACCTCATTTTAAGAATCAACTTGTCACTTCTTTCTTTCATTTGAGAGTTGTTTCAATCGGTTGATGGTTATTCAACACATAAACTAGAGATTCACGCTTAATGGCTTAATCTCTATGGAGATTCATTGTTAACGGTGTAATCTCTCTTTCATTTTGAGAATTACTTCCTGTTTGACGTTTCTCTCCTTTTAGAGGACTTAATCATCACTTCGGAAAAATGGATTAAAGAATGGAAATGACTAAAAGAATTGGTTTAAAAGCAACCAACACACATAAAGAAAATGAGTCATCTTGCTTAGGCTTGGCCGGACGTTATGCCAAGTTTATCGAGTCAAGAGTGATCATGCGCTATTTCATAGCGTTTTGATGATTCTTGAAGCATCTCTACTTCCTTTTTTTGAGTTCATTCCATGATAAAAGGGAGGAGTGGTCATATTCATTACATTCATTGATTTTTGTCCAAAATTGTATCCAGAATCATCAAGCAATCAATTTGCTCATTGATGGTTTTGGAAACAATTCTAACCTTCTCTTGAGGTTTTTCCATGACAGAGAAGGAAGGAAGGGACAAACAGAGCTTGAACAACTCTGTCTGCACTGTTTTCACTTCAGAACATAAAACAAAGTTTTGCACAAAATTGAGGCACGGCCGGCCTTCTTTAGGCCAGGCCGGGCTTCATTGAGGACCGACCGGTTCTCAATGTTTGGTCAGCAGTGTATTTTTTTTGCAAAAAACAGAGGGCAGTGGTTGAGGTGAAACAGAGCAAGCTTGGGGCAAATAGAGTTGTTTTGGAACATTATCCATGTACATGCATACAATTCTTGCGCATCCTCGTTTACATTATGATCTTTGTAATTAATTTAATTTAATATTATTTATTGTAATTAGTCTCGTTAATTATTAAGTGTCATAATTATTATTATTGTTTCTTTGTAATTGTTGTAGTTAATTGGTTTAAATAGCTAGTTTACTTATCTTGGTTATCCTTGTTGTAATAGCATAGTTAGCTAATTAATTAGCCTTGCTTATTAATTCATTCGGTTTTGTAATAATTAGTTAAATTCGGACTTTCAGACTTTGATTCGCACCCTTTTGCATGAGGGCAAATGTGTAATATGTTGTATGTTTTTCAATCCCACGTCTTTCTCCCGTTTACTTACTCGTTTACGATGGTTAGTATAGGGCATCACATTTCAATAGCATTCTTATGATTCGTATCCATTGTCTTGCATGCATCCAAGGTTCAGCTTATCAAGCTAACCCAATATCATATGTTCAAATTCATTTACTTGAATACGTGCTCTTTCGCATGTCTTGAATACAATCATATGCCATGCTCATAGCCGGGCCTATAAAAATACATAATGTGTGCGTTGCATTAGTCATATTGCATAAGTTAGGAACATGCATATTTTTTCTAACTCTTCACTTGTTTTGGCTCGGAGTACTAGGTGAGCTTTTATGTCTTGGCATCTTGCATCGGATGTTTGTGTTGCCATATCTAAAGCATGAATACTATGAGGTTAAGTGCTTAAATGATATAATTGTTTGAATGCCTGTGGATGAAGGCTAGTTGCTTGAATTGGGATGATTTGATTAAATGTCCATTTTAGCCCACTTTTTCGAGTGGCAAATTCACAAAACAATTTTGAAACAAAACATGAGATCAAGTGTTCCAATTCTTGCAAATTAGTCTATACCTTGTGTGCGCATCACTTAGTAAAATAGCTAATAAATCCAAACAAGAGCATATAATGTAAATAAAAAACACTTTATGATTAGTAGAGGCCGATCTTTAATCGGGCCAGTGGGGTGCTCAATTCATGACCTTCCCCTCTCATACCTAAGTTCCCGAGCCGAGACAGTTTGGTGATGACGAACTAATGGCCTTTGGCATGAGTCTAGGGTTTCCTAAGTTTCCCAAAAATATTTAGGTGGCGACTCTGTAATTTGACAAAACAGTCCATTTTTGGCATTTGATTCAAACATTGATTTGCAAAAAGAATTGTCAGATTTGGACTCTTTTTGTGTTGTCATTATTTCACATTGCACTTGTGAAATCAGATTTAGAACCACAAGTGGAGTTCGGACTGTAGAGCTATTCACCTTCCGAAAGAAACACGGAAAGTCAGGCTACAGATAGCCATGGTGCCACACTTTCACAACTTCCTCAAATTGCTTGATGCCTTCAATGGATCCTTATTTCATGAGGTATGGATCTTCATTTCAATTTATGCATGACACGTGGCTTTCATATCCTAGTCTAATCTTTGAAAACCTGCAGTTGCAACTTTCATGTTCTGCAATAAAGTAAAAAAACAAAAACAATAATAGTAATACTAATAATAAAAATAGATAATGATAAAGATAATAAAATAAGGCCATACTAAATCTTTAAAGATGGTCATGGTCTAAATCGACAGACCAAAATCAGTAAGTCACAATCAGTGAGATTAGATTTTGCCATGATCGACATGTCACAATTGACAGGCCACAATCAATAAAATTATATTTGGCTACAATCGATAAGCCATAATCAATAAGATTAGATTTGGCCACAATCAATAGACCATAATCAACAAAAAAATATTTATGGTGCAAACAATGCCCCCCCCCAAGTCTTTAAAAATAAGAAATTTTGAATTTTTGAAGAGTCGTATATAAAATTGATTTGGCATTGACCTTTTTACTAAATAGACATATATAAAATATATGTTGTGAGACATGTATAAACCACTTTTCAACAACAACAACTATATTCTTTGGTCTTATATTATCCAAACAATGTTGAATCTTTAGCCAATTCACCAAAATTAAGTTTTAGTGTGATCCACAAACCCAAAATGGGTGTTGAATGTCATAACCCATGGTTTTGCATGACTCAAAAATTCCGAAAAATTCAATATTTTGAACAATATAAAAAATATTAAATTAATTTATCATGAACGTAAGATTGTTCATCTCTTTCAGCCATTTTTGGCTTTAAACCATGCTCTCCAATTACTTGGCAGAGTTGGTCTTTTTTTTCAACTACTAATGGGATGAATTGCCCCCCAAGTGCCATTCTTGGCATTAATTTATTCTTGTTCGCTTTTGCCCAAAAATTGAGATTTTGAAATATTTCATCGACTTCTTTATTGAACAGTGGATTTTCATAAAACGACACATATTCACTTGCATATAGAAATATTACTGTTGGTGGCTCTTGTACCCTTATTCATGTTGACCTCTCCAATTTGCAATCCTTGCAATCCACCATGTCCGTAATTAATCTGGCCTTGTTTTGATATCAGGCCATCAAGTGTATTTCTCATTTCAACAATCAACTCTTGCTTCTCTTGAACTGTCATACGTTTTGATGCATTGTTAATTTGCAAAAGCAAATTTCTAACTAGTGTAGGGCCACTAGAAAAAGGAGCATTTGACATGGAACAATTTGCGACGGTTTAAGTGCTGTCGCAAAAGCTTGCTTTTTGAGATGGTTTAAGTGCCGTCACGGAATTTATAATTTTTGCGACAGAAAAAGTTAGACCGTAACAAAAAAATAAGGTTATATGCGACGGTAAGTTAAACATGGCAAAAATTTTCTGGTTTTAATTTTTTTTTTCTTATTTTGCCAATTAAATGCAAAATTTTACTTTTTCTCTTTCATTTAGCGGCCTTAATATAATATCGTCAAAATAATAATTCCTAATTTCGCGCCAAAGCCCCTTCTCCCACTCTCCTTCTTTCCCGATATTCCCAAATTCTCTGTTGTCTCCAGATCAAAAAAAAAAAAAAAAAAAGAAGCCCTAATCTCACTGCTCTCTCCCTCTCTCACCCAGTCGTCACTCTATCTCTCTTGCACCGGCAACAGCAGTGTCTAGGTAACCAACCCTCTTCTTTCCTCTCGCTCTTGCTCACGCATACCCTCTCTCTCACCCAGTCGTCGTTCTGTCTCTCTTGAAAGGATACTGGAGGTATCGAGCGGGAAAAAATACACCTTCTTTTGTGTAGAAAGCTAGGGTTTACAAAATCGTTTTAGGCATATTACCTACACTAGAAAGCTCTCTCTCTCGCTTTGTCTCCATCGCCATCGGGAACAGGAGCACCACCGTTATCGCACACAAGCACCACCGTCGATCCACCATTGGAGCATTACCCAGGTATGTCCTTTCTATTTCGCCCTCTCTATCTCCCTATCTCTGTCTCTCTCTGTCTTCTTCCATTCGCATGGCTTCACACAAACCCAGCCCCAAATCGACCCACCCACCGCCATTGAGTTTAATACAGATTTCTTCTCCACCGGGAACAACCACCATCAGCTCTCTTTTCCCTTTTACTCATTCTTTCCCTCCCCACTCTCTCTCTCTCTCTCTCTCTCTCTCTCTATATATATATATATATATACATTATATAATTGTTATATGAATTTGGCTATGGTGAGAGTATGTGGATGACCTGCTCGATGAAATTCCAAAATGGGTTTTGAATTAGAGAAATTATGATAGTCTGTTAAATGAACTGGGTTTGGACTGATTGTCTTTTAATCATATTAAAAGATGTTGGAAATAAGAAGAATACAAGGAATGTTACTCTATATAAGCGGTATGAATTTATTGCTTTATAGTTCTGTGTAGCTTGGAGTGGACAAGTTAGGTGGATATAAATTATTCTTATATTGCTGGTCATTTTTTGGGTTTTCTTTGAGCTTCTATTAGTTGTTAGAAAAAGAGTAAGAGACCAGCCAATGCTCTGACAACACTTAACATGGGAAAATGTGGTTCTACACATTTGACCTGCTATGATGTTAATGGTTGATCTTTGTTTCTCAAGTGATCTATTCATCAATCTTGTTAATGGTATCGAAGCTGGAGTTTTGTTTATATGTGGTTATTTCAAGTTACATTTCTTTGTTGCTTTGAAGCTGTAATGGTATTGAAGCTGTAATTATTGCCCTGGTGATCAGGTGATTCTATTTTAATTGATTAGTTTTTCTTCTTATATCTAAATAATGTTTTTTTTTTTTTTATTCTCCATATTTTAAAACTTGAGCTTTTGTGTTTTTTTTTTTTTTTTTTTTTTTGATGAAGCAAAATTGTCATCTGGTACCGAAACTGTGAGCTATTTTTAATTATGGTTCTTAATATGAACATACAGGGGCTTATGTTGGTGAAACTGCTTGTCAACAAGTATCATACATATGGTTGTCTTAAATAAAAATGTTGGTGATGCGATTGTATCTTAATTTTGTGTCCTTGGGCGCCCTTGGTTTGAGTCCCTGTACATATGAGGTTTGTATCATTGTCATAAAAATATCCTAATTTTGTTAGGAAATTTGTTGTCTTTGCCTTAGACATTGTAAAATTTAAATTGCATGGTTCACTAAATATCTACCCATATATTATATATATAACACGCAGATTGAGGACTGAGTCATTGGAAACATGACTTTTATAATGATTTATTAGAAGATACAATGGTTGTTCCTTTAAGTTTTAGCGTAAAGTTTTACAGTAGATGTAGGATAGTAATTGGTTGGTTCTGTTTATATCAATAGGATTCAAATGACAATTTCCTTGTCAGGGACTTCAAATGATGGATTGGAAACTCAAAATTATTTTCCGCTGTACATATTATTGGCAAGATTAGTTTCTAATTGTGTAGTTGCGGAGGTAGTAGTTTTTCTAATTAGTCTTTAGTTAAATAAGTCCTTCCCTATCCTTTTTACTTCAGTATCTGTTCTGCTTTCCCTAATGTCATTTGGGGACAGTATTCTGTGGGCATGTATCTTGACTATTTCTACTTGACCTGAGGGAAAGAATCAAGCTGAAGCAAATTTTAGCGGAGGTCAAATTGACTGTATGATCATAGTCTGGGTGAGTGCAATTTCTGCGAGCTACTCCAGAATTTGGTCATAATCCTATAGCTTACCTCCAACTCGAGAATCAAATGAGACATGCTTGTAAAAGTTTTGACTAAATTTTTCTAATTTTTAAAATTGTATAGTCGAAAAATGGACCTAAAAAGTACATAGATATTTTTTTTGACTAAAAAAGAAAGAGAATATTTTGGTCTTATTACAAAAGAATTAAATTCATGCCAAGCAAACATTCATTACTTTTTTTGATTTCTATACTAGTGGAAGTAGTTGGCTTCATTTAATACATTCTAACTAGTGCCACTTGTCAACAAAACCCCTCTAAAAAATTAGTAAAATGGTAAAAACTTGGGCACTAAGAGTGAGAACAAGGGTTTGAGTACAAGTACAGCTGGGCAGGCACTCTACAAATAATGCTAAAGGATAGGTCTATGATTAGTTCACCTAGAACTAGGAATGGCCTGTTGTATGGATCATCTTGAGTGGCCTAACTGTCATTATTATGAGCTAGTAAAACCTGCTTTATGGTTAAAAATTCTTCTGCATGGTTTTTAATTCTTGAATGTAATGGAAGTGTAAGCCTACATTGTTGTTTTATCAGATGTGCAGATTGTTCGTGTAAATTTCATTTTATTGATGTGTATTCTTTTTTGTAAGATTGCTGATCTGAAAAGTAACCAAATGACTATAGCGAATCGAGTTAATAGATAATGGAAATCGGATAATGGATGAGACCGATCAAGCCATTGAGAGGTCAAAAAGGTTAGTATATCTATTCTCCAAATCAACTCAACAAGCCTTATGCCAATTGCCTTTGGTTGCTGCATATGTCTATCTTCTCTAGCTAACTCTATGTAAAGCTATATATTGATTAAAGACTTAAAAAGTCCAAACATGGCCTGACCCACATGTAATTGTTTTGGCCCCTTCAATTTGATTCGAGTCACTCTTTCATGCCTATGCATTAGTTAACCTACAATGCACAAGGGCAAAGCCATCTCAAATGGCATTCCCCGACTTTATCTTCAATCTGTGTCACTACTAACATAATTTGATTTTAAGTTTTATGTTGGCTTTTTGCTTACCACAACCCACTTCCCCCTCCCCGGGCTTGGGATTGGTTTTTTGAAACCCCTCTTGTATCACTAATGGCTGTTCTTTGTTACTACTACTACAGCTTGGTGCTTTCCTTCAGAAACAATCATTTGATCTTTTGCTGGTTTGCTTGTATCAATTTTGGCTAACTCAATGAGGTTCAGTTATCTGTCTTAGAGTGGTATAGGAATTATTGGACATTTAGTTTTATCTTTTTTATTTACTTAGGGAGACTGTTATTCTGCAGTCAAAATATTGCATTGGTAGCCCCCTCCTTCACCCATGTGTCTCACAGTGACACATGTGAGAGAAGGCTTTGGATTCACCCCGCCTTTCTTTATTATTGATATAATTAGCCTTTTCCTTTTTTACTTTTGATGATAGGTTGGCAAGTTAACCAGATTTGGTTAACTTTTGCTACATATTGTTGAAACACCTACATTTGGCAATGCCCAGAAAGCTAGCGCATATCTAAAGTATGCATTTGTTATCCCTGTCTTGGTATTCTAAGTTGCAATTAAAAATGATAAAAAAGAAAGTGATGTTGCGAATAATTGTAGCTGACCTATCTGAAGACTAAAATTTTCTCAACTTGTGCGATGAACTTGTCTGTGGTTAGAGGTGCTCAAGGATAACAATTGTTCTAGTTTACATTTTTTTTTTTATGCTACATCATATACCTGCTAATGGACCTCCAGTTTTTAAATTTGTTTGTCTCTTTTGCAGCGGCAACAATAGCGTCTGTAGCTGCGGCACACACAATCCTCGCAGAAGATCTCTCTCTTTTGTACGCATCGCTGCGGCTGGCAGTACTTGGCGTCTGCTATACCTCTCTTCTTTGCGGGCAACAACAACGTCTCTCTGGTTCTCCCTCCAGCATCCAGGTATAGCCTTCATTTGCTTTCCTCTACTCTTCTCTGGCCTTCTATCATCTGTTTCTCCCTGCTCATCAATTCATTGAAACTCTTTTGATTAAGAATAAAATAGTTCAAGAATTTGTGTTGGTGTGTGTGTGTTTGATTTATGCGAAATTGATTTTGTTTTGGTGTGTGTTTGATTTGTGCGAAAATTGGATGTGTGTATATATATATATTTTTTTTGTGGTTTGTGGTTTTTGTCATGCTCCACCACGACAAGGCCTTGCAATTCTTGATTCTCATGCTTAGAGACGGTGTCAGGCCTAACATGTTCACTTACTCTTCTGTTTTGAGAGCCTCCCACGGTTTACCCAACCTTCAACAGCTCCACTCTAGTATAATCAAGACCGGCTTAGATTCTGATGTCTTTGTCCGCAGTGCCCTCATCGATATTTACTCTAAATGGGGCGAATTGCATAAATCCCTCACTGGATAAGGAGCTGAATAACATTGCGCTTAATTTTCAGAAATGTTACATATCATACATTTATTTACACTATATAGTACGTTTCCAAATTATGCTTCATAAAGAATCAATTATCTACTAATATTTGAAGAAAGAACCATCACCACTACTTTGTCCCATTACCAACTCCTACATGTAATTCCAATTTAAATTAAAGGACGCCCATTTTACCATCCTCTGATGTTTCTGTTATGGTTGTCCATTGGATATAATATTTTAAGAGGGTGATTGTGGGATCAGTTATATTGCTGGTTGTTATTACTATTTTCTGAATTCCCATTCTCTCTGTCTCTCTCATGGTTGTCAATCTTATAAGTATAACGTTCTTATTGTCCAGTGGCACTCTCATGAAATGCATATGACATGATGTGATGAATTATAGTGTCATATTATGAGTATTTGATTATAGGGCATGCTCATAGCAGGAGCATGATTTCCACCAGAAATGTTGTTATAAAGGGTTTAATTCTTGATGCATATAAAATATAGGAATCTAATTTTATTTGCATTACAAAACTTGTTTGTTGCTGTTGAAGTTTTGCTTCCTCGAACTGATTGGACTGGAAATAAGATTCCCCCCCCCCTCTTTTTTAGGTGAAGGTGGTTGATGATTCAAGATCAGTATTCCATAGGGTGGGGGAATCCTTCCTGAATAAATTTTTTCCTTCAGGCTATCCATATAGGTGAGCTGAGATGATTTATTCTGTTTTGGATTACAATCCTTGTGGTAGCATACCAATGTGTCGAATTTAGCTGCTGCGTGTTGCTTATGCAGTGTGAATGAGGGGTATCTTAGATACGCACAATTCCAGGCACTGCAACACTTCTCCAGTGCAGCATTATCTGTGCTATCAACTCAGGTCTTCTTTTGATTCCTGCAAAATGTCTCTCATAATGAAATTCATTTCATAATATTTTGAAATTTCTAGAGAGGTTTTTCTGTATGTTTAGTAGAATGTAATATTTCTTATTCATGGATGAGTTTCTGACATATCTTGTTCATTTTGTGTGTTTGAGTTTATTTATCATGGTCTTAGCGAGATTCTGTAATCTTCTTTTTAGCAACAGTTAGATTTAAATTGATCCTCTCTCTCTCTCTCTCTCTCTCTCTCTAAATGTCACCCCCTACCATATTTGTATTTCTCAATATTCTTACCTCTGATCCGCTATTTCTTTGCAGGCTTGATGCCTACCGCACGACTGACCGCATAAGTTGGGTAAGATATTTTTAATTGACGATCTCTGAGATATCAACTCTGAAAGCCTTTTGTTTAAGAATTCCTATTTTATTTTATTTTTTAATTGTGTTGATGATATGCAGATTTTAAGGGATGGCATCTGACATGCAGAAAGCTCGTATCTGACAATTTGGGTGCAAGGATGGATTGAGCCCAAGCGTTGGAGAATGCAGGTTAGTGTCTTGGTTCTAGAAACATTAGTTCATTCTTCTTAAAATTTACGATCGTGTTTTCTTTGGATGCTAGTTTTGTCTAGTAATTGAAGATGCATAATTTGTCTTCTGACACATACATCGCTCATCGATTCTGCAAGATCTTTTAATGAATGAGCTTTCCCAATTGCAGCTGATGTGCTCTACGACTTGGGCACTGGATTGGAAGTTCTTTCCCTCTTATGTCCACATTTATTTCTTGAAGTGGTAGGGCTTGGAAATTTTGCAAAGGTAAGAGACACAAGTTAATGCCCTCCTACAGTATAATTTATTTTGCTCTGTCCAAAATATATTCTTGTTTAGGTGTTTAATAACCATTTCCACTGAACGAGAAAAATCAAAAAAATCTGGTCGTTACCTTTTGTTGTTTTTTTTGTAATTCCTTATCCATTGAAACCTTCTGTCTTATCAATCTTTTGTTTATTTATATTTCTATTTGTACATCTGATCTGAACATCATTTTGGCGATGGTTTGGTTCGACAGGGAATGGCACTTGTTGCAGCAAGAGCAACAAGGTTGCCAATATATTCCTCATTTGCCAAAGAAGGCAGTCTGAGTGGTCTGTTTGCAAAAGGGGAGGCCATTTCAACTGTTTTTAATGTCATTGGAATGGGAGACGTTTTCAGTTTTCTGTTTATATTTACAAAAATTTAAAAAACTCAAATAAAAACTTGTTTGGTAAAATTTTTTATTTATAAATCAGTGGTCTCAGTTTATAAATTTAGCCAAAAAATGAAAACACAAAAAATGTGTTTCCATTTTGAGTTTTCAGTTTTTTTTTTTACCACCCAACACTAGCCACCACTGGCCACCATGTTCCATCACCGTCTTCCGCCACCACCATCCACCACCCCCCCACTACCACCTGCCACCACCACTCGCCACCCACCTGCCACTACCACCCGCCACCACCAGCCACCCACCTGCCACCACCACCCACCACCCCCCTGCCATCCACCCCCGCCCTCCCACTACCCTGCACCGCCCGTCACCACCACCCGCCACCTACTTGCCACCACCACTTACCACCCACCTGCCACCGCCATCCACCACCAGCCACCCACCACCACCAACCACCTGCCATCCACCTGTCACCACCACCCACCACCACCACCACCACCACCCACCACCCACTCGCCACCCACCTGCCACCACCACCCACGACTCACCACCACCACCACCACCTATACTACCACCACTCACTCGTTACCACTTACCACCCGCCACCATCACCCATCTACCCACCCACCCCCACCACTGCCACCACCATGCACCACCACCATCTGCCACCACGCACCACCCGCCACCACCACCACCACCACCCACTGCCACCACCCACCATCCGCCATCACACCCACCAACCCACCACCACCATCACCACCCACCACTATTGCCACTCACCACTCACCACCCGCCACCACTATCCACTCGCTACCACCCGCCACCGTCACCCACCCACCCATCACCACCACCCGCCACCACCACCTGCCAACCGCCACCCACCACCTGCCACCACCGCCATCGTCACCCACCCACCCACCACCACTACCCACCACCTGCCACCACCCATCACCACCAGCTACCCACTACCCACCATCACTACTTTCCACTACCGTCTTCCGCCGGCACTTGCCACCACTTGCCATTTCTCACTCTTTTTTATTTTTTAAATTTTTTTAAACATTTTGTCAATTATCAAACGCGTTTGTAGTTTATGTTTTTCTAAAAATAAACAAAAACCAGTTGATAAAATTTTTGTAAATATAAACTGAAAACATAAACGTTACCAAACACACCCTAAGTGAAATACGAGATGAGCCTTTCGTCAGATAGCCAGCCAAGCTAGGAGAAGCTCAGAAGGACTATGACGAAAGATCACGGTGCACCTTCCACAAGGAAAAAGGGCACCGCACTGAAAATTGCATGCCATTGAGACAGCACCTGGAGGAGTTAGTGGCAGCAGGTCACCTAGATAAATACATTGAAGGAGGAAAGCAACCAGCCCCCCAAGACCACAATAACCCCAACGGGATGCCAATCGACGCCCCACCTCAAGGCGTAATCAATGTGATACATGGAGTCTTCGAACCTGAGCTCGTATGTGAGCTCAGAGGGTCAATGAAGAAGGCTGAGCACTTAAGGGAGGTACTAAGTGCACAACCTACCATCAAAAAGGGGAAGACAGAGGCCACGAACGTCATGTCTTTCTCAAACAAAGACTTGGCCAGAATATATTGCCCTCACAATGACACCCTGGTTGTCACTCTCCGAGTCAAGGATTTTGACGTCAAGCGGATTTTGATTGACCAGGGTAGTTCATGTGAAATAATGTACTACGAGACATTCAAACAATTGAAGCTACAAGACAAAGACTTGGCACCTACCGTATCTCCCCTAATTGGATTCAACTTGATGCCAGAGTGGCCAATCAGCAAAATAATTCTTCCAGTCAAAGTAGGAAGCGTGACGAAACAAGTAGAGTTCTGGGTATTGAAAGTCCCCTCCACTTACAACATCATCTTGGGAAGAACATGGCTGCATGCCATGCAATCGGTGGCGTCATCCTACCACCAAGTAATGCGGTTCCCCAATGAAACCGGGGTAATTGAAGAGGTCTATGGAGACCAGATCATGTCGAAGCAGTGCTTTGTCACGGTGAATGGCAGCCGCGCTGCCAAGGGATACGTTCATTCAGTAGAAGAACCTGAGAGTAATGAACTGTTCGCAGAGGTCGGCAAAGCGGCTAATCAAAAAGCGGTGGAAGACTTGGTAGAGGTAAGAATAGATGAAAAGAACCCGGATAAGTTCTTTTTGCTCGGTTCGTCGTTATCCAGCACTGAGAGATTAGAGGTCTTGGAATTTTTGACCTCTAATATCAAAATGTTCGCCTAGACTCCATAGGACATGCCAGGCATTGATCCAAACTTCATCTGTTACCAACTCAACGTCCACCCATCCACCAGACCAATCATTCAGCGCACACGCAGATCGGCACTCCACCATGCCAAGATAGTGGCGGAAGAAGTAGGAAACCTGTTGGAGGCAGGGGCAATCAGAGAAGTGCACTACCCAAGATGGATCTCCAACACAGTCGTGATGCCAAAGAAGAATGGCAAATGGCGTGTCTGTGTCAACTACAAAACAGTCAACAAGGTATGCCCAAAAGACAGCTTTCCTTTACCACAGATAGACCAACTGGTAGACCTAACGGCAGGGCACAACCGATTTAGCTTTCTGGATGTATACAGAGGCTACCATCAAATCGCCATGTATGAACCGGACCAAGAGGTCACGTCTTTTACAACTCCAAGAGGACTATACTGTTACAAGGTCATGCCCTTTGGCCTAAAGAACGCAGGGGCGACATTCCAACGGATGGTCACCAAGATGTTTGAACCATTGTTAGGCAGAACAATGGAAGCTTACATCGACGACATGGTGGTCAAGAGCAAGAATGAGAATGACCATCTCAAGGACCTAGGTGAGATGTTTGAGATCCTAGAGAAGCACAAGTTGCGCCTCAATGCATCTAAATGTGCGTTCGAAGTAGGATCTGGCAAATTCTTGGGCTTCCTGGTGACCAACTGGGGTATAGAAGCAGACCCTCTCAGATCAAGGCAATTCAGGATCTGGAGAGGCCAAACTCAGTAAAAGAAGTGCAGCATCTCACCGGCATGGCAGCTGCGCTCAATCGGTTCATAAGCCGGTCGTCAGACAAACTACGACCATTTTTCCATGCTCTAAAAGCCAAGTTTGAGTGGGATGACGAATGCGACCGCGCTCTGGAAAGCTTAAAAGAATACATGTCTTCTCCACCACTACTTGTAACCCCAATTCCTGGAGAAGAACTCTTCTTGTACCTGGTAGTCTCGCAGCACGCAATTAGCGCAGTGTTGGTCCGCGCAGAAGGAATCCAACATCTGCCCATCTATTATGTCAGCAAGACATTGCTGGGCACCGAAACAAGGTACTTGCCACTGGAAAAACTGGCCTTAGCCTTGATGATGGCCTCGAGGAAGTTGTCGCATTACTTTCACGCCCACACCATTGCTGTCCTCACAGCCTTTCCATTAAAAGCTCTCTTTGAAAGGGCGAACTTTTCTGGGCGAATTCTGAAGTGGGCAGTAGAGTTGGGACAATTAGACATCAAATTTCAACCCAGAACCGCAATAAAGGCACAAGCTTTGGCAGACTTTGTCACAGAATTCACCCCAGGAAGTCATCATATCTGCCCAGTCGACCTAACTAAAACAACCAAGCCAGGGATGGAAGTTAACGTCGGAATAACGCAACCCCTGGTACAGGTTACCCAGTCAAGTCCCAAGGCAGACCAAAGCAAAGTAAGGGAGGAAAAAGCAAACCCTGCTACACCAAGTCAAGACTTACTAACAAACAAAGACTTGGTACAGTCAGATAACAAGGGGCAGACAGCAAGCATGGACCCTGAAGAAGACACCAGCGACGTTCTTGACCCCAAGGCATCATCTGACCCCTCCACTTGCTGGAAGTTGTTCGTTGGAGAGATGTGGAAACTCTTTGTGGATGGAGCATCCAACCGACATGGAGCAGGATTTGGCATAGTCCTCATCTCTCTAGACGGCCTAGTAGTGGAGCAAGCAGTCAACCTTGGCTTCTCAGCATCAAACAACGAAGCGGAGTATGAAGCGCTTCTTGCAGGCCTCAAATCATCATTCTACATGAAGGCCATCGAACTAATGGTTTACAGTGACTCACAGCTGGTGGTAAACCAATTATCTGGCGACTACGAAGCAAAGGATGACAGGATGGCCAAGTACCAAGAGTTGGTCAGAACAGAGATCAAGAAATTTGAAGTGGTGCGGATAGAACAGATCGGCAGGGAGGAAAACAGCAGAGCAGACGAACTAGCAGGCTTCACCTCAATAGCAGACACCTTCATCCCTCATCCGTTACTGATTGACTACCTACCTAGACCAAGCATTAAAGACCTCGAAGCAGAGGAGGTATGTTGCGCGGAGCAACACTCTTCTTGGATGGATCCTATCATCATGTTCTTAAAAGACGGCATCTTACCAGAAGAGAAGAAAGAGGCCAACAGAATAAGAGCGAAGTCGCAGCGATTTTGGCTCTCCCCATCTTTGGCATTGTACAAAAAGTCGTTCTCAGGACCGTACCTAAAGTGTGTTCATCCCAGCAAAGTGGAAGCATTCTTGTTCGAAATACACGAGGGCGTATGTGGGAGCCATCAAGGAGGAAGATCATTAGCATACAGAGCAATCTCGCAAGGATATTGGTGGTCATACATGCAAGCAGATTCAGAGAAGTATGTCAAAAAGTGCGAGAAGTGTCAGAAGTTTGCACACCAAATACACCAACCTGCCAGAGAACTTCTACCTCTCACTAGCCCATGGCCCTTCGCAATGTGGGGCTTAGACATAGTAGGGCCACTTCCAACAGCACCCGGCAATAGGAAGTTCTTTCTTGCAGCAACAGATTACTTCACAAAGTGGGTAGAAGTAGAAGCATTGGCATCAATCAAGGAAAAAGACGTAAAGAAATTCATCTGGCAGAATATCGTCACTCGGTTTGGCATACCAAAAGCCCTAATATCAGACAACGGCACGTAGTTCGACGACAGAATCTTTAAAGGCTTTTGTGAAGAATACAAGATAGAGTTCTACAATTCTACACGGGCATATCCCCAAGCAAATGGTCAGACAGAAGCATCAAACAAGGTAGTATTGGATGGATTGAAGAAAAGGTTAGAGAAAGCCAAAGGCAAGTGGGCAGAAGAGCTCCCTCATGTTTTATGGGCTTATCGCACCACGCCCCGACGATCAACAGGAGAAACACCATTCTCCTTAGCTTATAGCATGCAAGTAGTAATCCCACTGGAAGTTGGCCTCCCCACAATTCGAAGCGAGAATTTTGACAGACTTGAATGGCGAAGCCATAGCATTAGAGCTCGACCTTGCAGAAGAAAGAAGAGAAAGAGCACTAGTTCACATTGCCTCATACCAACAAGAGTTATCCAGGAAATACAACAAAACAGTGCATCCAAGACAATTCAAAATCGGGGATTGGGTGCTGCGCAAAGTAATGGGAAACACCTTGGTACCAAGAGATGGCAAGTTAGGGCCCAATTGGGAAGGTCCATACAAAGTGGTTGGCTTAGCAGGCAAAGGGGCATATCACTTAGAGGATGAGGACGGCAAGACAATTCCCATGCCATGGAATACTGCCAATCTCAAGTTATTTTATTTTTAGCTTTTTTCTTTTAAGAATGTGTAATTTTTCTTTTCTCAATAAAACAAGTCGATTCTTTTTAGCATAGTTATTTTTTGTAAAAGATAGTTTTAGTGAGTTAAGGAACATTGTAAACACTTTATTCTAGGTTGGCTGAAAAAACCAACTTAAAGGTTGGCTGGATTAAACCAACACCTTCCTAAGCCCAGGATAAGGATCCAGGCTGCAGGACGTTTGGTCGGAATAACCAAACACTTTATTCTAGGTTGGCTGGAAAAACCAACTTAGAGGTTGGCTGGATTAAACCAACACCTTCCTAAGCCCAGGATAAGGATCCAGGATGCAGGATGTTTGGTCGGAATAACCAAACACTTTATTCTAGGTTGGCTGGAAAAACCAACTTAGAGGTTGGTTGGATTAAACCAACACCTTCCTAAGCCCAGGATAAGGATCCAGGCTGCAGGACATTTGGTCGGAATAAACCAAACATTTTATTCTAGGTTGGCTGGAAAAACCAACTTAGAGGTTGGCTGGATTAAACCAACTTTTAGTACTCTTCAGCCGAAGTAATTATATCGGCTAAAGAATGGTTGGCTAGATTAAAACCAACTCTTAGTACTCTTCAGCCGAAGTAAGTATATCGGCTAAAGAATGGTTGGCTGGATTAAAACCAACTCTTATTACTCTTTAGCCGAAGTAAGGGTATGGGCTGAAGAGTGGTTGGCTAGATTAAACCAACTCTTGGTACTCTTCAGCCGAAGTAAGTATATCGGCTGAAGAGTGGTTGGCTGGATTAAACCAATTCTTGGTACTCCTCAGCCGAAGTAAGTATATCGGCTAAAGAGTGGTTGGCTAGTAAGCTGTCAAATTGCTCAGCTAAGACCGGAATAAAGTATCTCGGCCAAAAAATATTGCGTTTTGTCCAAATTGCAGTTAAAAAGCAGGCACAAACAAGAAAGTAGACCGAGATAACAGTTGGAGCAGAAGAATTCATTAAAAACTCATTACAAGTGCAAGCATACAGGTCAGACCGGAGTAAGTGTTGAATACAAAAGAAGATTTTCACTGATCAAGTAAAAAGCAAAGTACAAAGGAGGGGTCCCCAGCCCGGTTACAAGTCCAAAAAAAGAAAAAGAAAATTACAAAATTAGTTGAACAAGTCATCAAGATCAGCATCGATATCAACCCTAAGACCAGTTTCAGACGGTAGTAAGGTCTCGGTTGGGAGCTCGATGTCTACTGGAAGCACGGCGTTAGTCGGCCGCTCTTTAGTCAGGTCTTCAACTGTTGGCTCGAACCGAGCTGATTGATTAGCTGGATCATTGACGACCGGGTTGTCAGTTGGCTCATTTTCTTCATCATCATCAGAACCCTCAAGAAACTGTTGTTGAATAGATGCAGCGTACTCCGCCAGTGAGCTCAGTATGAAGTACTGAGGAGGATTGTAAACCTCGGTCTTAGGTTCACAACTGAGCTGCACCACGGCTACCCTCCAACCGCATTTAAAGAAGAGATCTTTAGCGGCCTCATATTGTTGCATGTAGAAGGTCTCCCCCTCCTTGAAGCTTGCAGCATTTGCGTCGTCCGCCTTCTTTTTTATCTTGGCGATCTCTGCGTTTTTCTTGCCTTCGAGCTTGGCTAGCTCACACATGTATCTATCTTTGATCACAGTTGCAACCTTCTGTTTCTCTGCTTCAGCCGAGCTAATGAGTCTGGTTAGATGACCGTTCTCGAATTTTAGCTCAGCTAGCTGCTTCCTGGCTTCTTCTAGTTCGGCCGTCTTTTCAGCTACTTCGGCCAGCGCCTGCCTCGTAGTCTTGTGTAGTTTGAGCACTCGCTTATGGGCGATGTGGCTCTTCTGTATGGCCTGCAAAAGAAGGGGTGGACTTGTAATCAAACCGAGATAAAAGTTACAAAATGGAAAGGTTAACAGAAGAAGCTACTTACAAGCACCATGGATTTCGTGGCCGAATGGATGGCCTTTAGCTCGGTTAAATTCTTGTGGTGTTCCATGTCTGCTGGAAGGCAGACACTCTTGGCAAGATTGAATGCCATCATGTGGTCTTTTTCAGCGACAACTGAGTTAGTGTCCTGAATATCTCGGTTTTGGTAAGTGAGTTTGGGAGCCCATTTGGAAGAGCTAGCCCGGTCATCATGCTCCGGTTGAGGACTTGGTGGAGGGCTTGGTGAAAGACTGGTTTCATCTTCATCAACAAGGCGTTGCTCGGTTTGGGTAGTCCGGGCGCGCTTGCTTGGACGTGATGAAGAAGGCTGTTGGGAAGAAAGGGCCACCACGGTTTCTTGAGTTTGGTTCGGTGGTGGTACTTCGGCATGGTTTGTTTCAGTTAAAAGGGCCCTTACTCTATTCCTCTTGGCCATTTCTTCTTCTTCAGTAGTTCGGACGAGGTTAATCTGGGGCAAGGTTGGATCCGGTTCAGGGGCATCCTCTAGTAAAAAGTCGGTTACTCTGGCTTTGTGTCGGCTGCTATATCGGTATGTCGGCTCAAAATTCAGAAGCTTGGCCCAACTCCTTTTAGGGTATCGTAGTGCAGCGCGAAGAGTGTCTAGGTTGGGGTAACTGTAAAGTGGTTGAAGATGGGCTGAATCTGCATAGAGAAGACAACTGTTAGTTCGGTTCAAGAATAAAAAACCGAAATAAAAGAGAAACAGGTAAAGAAACCGAAGTAATTATACCGGGGGTTCCTTTATTCCAGTTTATACTACGGCCTGGGATCCGGGCTTTGTGGTCTTCAAAATTGCCAGATATCCAGAAAAAATCATCGTCATTTAAGTTTTTGTCCGGTGTGTCCTTTATTATTTTCTCACGCCGGCGTCGTATTCTTAAATAGTAAACCCACCCATCTTCGTTTGATCCAAAGAAGTATTGATGGAAGAGTTCGGCTAAACCGAGGTTAATACCGGCTTGGCAGTTTAGTTCGGCTATACCATTTATTATACGGTATGAATTTGTGGAAAGCTGGGTTGGGCATATTCTGGTCTGCCTAAGGAATTCACATAGCAAAGGCTGTGCAGGGAATCGTAGTCCGGTTTCTATTATGGACAAAAGGGTAAAGGGTACAAAACCTTGTTTTTCCCAAGGGTGATATCTTGTTCGGTTAGGGTGAGGTGGACATCGTCAGGGATGTTATACTCTCTTCAGAATTCGGCTAAGCCACCTAGTGTTTCTACTAAAAACCTATATTTACCCATTATTCTCTTAAGTTATGAATAAATTATACTTGTGCTAGCTCGGTCAAAGAATGTTGCTGGGTAGCTCGGTTGAGCGCTCAAATGAGTGCCTGGGCAACCTAAGTCTGCAAAGTAAAAAACAAAGGGGTTAAGCACAGACTGATGGACCGTGCTAAAAGAAACAAAGGCAAGATAAATCAAGGCCTAACTCGGCTATGAGAAGATGCCATAGGGTGTTAGCTCAGTTTAAGCAAGAGGCTTGTTAGCTCAGTTTGTGCAAAAGGCTTTGTTAAGCTCGGTTTGAGCAAGAGGTTTATTAGCTCGATCTCGGCGAACGGTTCGATATCTCGGTTAAAAAGAAGGTTTTGTTAGACCGGTTGAGCTTCTAGGGGCAGCTTTCTTAGCCCGGTCTAAAACTAAGATTGTCGGTTTAGCCCCGAAGACATAGCTCGGTCGAAATTGAAGTTTCCCAGTAAACTAATTACAAACCTAGTTCGGTTTGTTATCTCAGCTAAGGTAAGTCAAAAGGTGGTTTCTTGTTAAAACTACTGGTATAAGCATAGCGCTAGTTCGGTTATAGTCTGACTAGACTTGCGCCTAACACAAACAGTATCTTAGTTCGGTTGCATCATGATTTTGAATCAAAACCAATGTTCTACTGGTTGTTTCGTGGATTCAAGTGTTCTTATGAAATTTTTCTAGAAAAATACAAGGTAAAGCAAAAGGAAAGAAAGTGTTTCGTAAAAACACAAACCTAAAGCTATGGATTAAACAAATGCAAAAACAAGGAAAGCAAGAACAGGTTTGAGTAACTTACCAGGTCAAAAGGAGATGAGAGAAACAGCAGCAAAAACATGAGCTTCAAAGTTGCAAGGTTGAAGAGTAATGGAGGATTCGAAGAGAGAGAGAAGGAAGTGAATAGTTTGGTGAATGATTTGAAAAACGAAAGGGTTTTTTTGTTTTGGTGAAAAGCCCTATGGCAGGAACTGTTCAAAATTTGCGATATACGAAGGCAGCGTGACAGCTACAGCTGACCAATACCAGCGTGCCACGTGTCATGGGAAGAAGAAGCGATTCAGTTGCTATGATTGAAGAGACGTTTTGGCCGGACAGGTACAGCTCGGCTTAAGTTTAGCTCGGCTAAAAGAGTTTTTCAGCTCGGCTGGAAAGGCTAAAATTAGTTTTTAGCTAGGCTGGAAAGGCTAAGAGTTTTTAACTCGGCTGGATAGGCTAAAATTGTTAGCTCGGCTGTTAGACAGGTAATCCCTATCATGCTACGCAGATGGAATTAAGGGGCAATTGAGAGGGTAATTTAAGTGAAAATTGGGCCAAGCTGGGCAATGGGCCGATATGGGCCATAATACGAAAGGCTGAGTAAAATCGCCTTATAAGTTACTCCGGCCCCAGAAGGCCTTGAAAGTTAGTCCGCTCCCAGAAGGCTTTATTTTTAGTCCGGTTCAGAAGAGTACTACGGATGGTTCGGTAGCCAGGGTTAGTTCGGTCATGGCATATGGAACCAAGGTATGCTAAGCTCTCTCAAGGACTTGGTTCTGAGGTTAGTTCGGCTTAACTCTCTTATGGATAGCTCGGTCTTAGCATGTAAAGCCAAGGTAAGAGAAAGGAAAGGAATAGCCGAACTAGCAGTTAGGTTGGTCATTCGAGCTAGTTTAGCATGGTAGAGTTATTTCGGTCATTTGATAATCCGGCCATGGTAAAACCATCTCACTTGGTTTAAGCAGTGAGAGGGGTGTTGAAGGATAAGCATTATCTTTCAGGAGAATGAATCCTAGGAGGACTCTACATGGAGGAGTAAGAGTCCTACTTGGATTGTGCCACACGGAACCTATAAAAGCCCACAAACATCACCTATGGAGAGGTAGAACAAAACTTTGATTTCCGAATACACAGAGCTTTTGTCTATTTGTCTAGTTTGCTGACTTAGGCATCGGAGAGGTTTCCAGCACACACCCGCTGGCTAGCTCACGTTTGTGTTTTCAGGGGACAAAACGACGACGTACGGAGGAGCGCAGATTTGATCAACAGGATTATACGAGAAGGTTTATTTCTTTCCCCAAAACCAAAACAATAACTCAAAATCAATAAATTAATAAAATATGAAAACTTCAAAAGTAAATTAATTACCCCCCCAACAAAAAAAACCCAAACTATCACTCAACCCACCCCAAAACCCAAACTATCACTCAAAATGAATAAATTAATAAAATATGCAAACTTCAAAAGTAAATTGATGCAAGTGGAATTCCCTCCCAACCCCCCCCCCAAAAAAAAAACCCAAATTATCACTCAAAATCAATAAATTAATAAAATATGAAAATCAATTCCCCAAAACCCAAACTATCACTCAAAATCAATAAATTAATAAAATATGAAAACTTTATAAGTAAAATGATGCAAGAGCAATCCCCCCCCCCTCCCACACAAAAAAAAAAAAAAAAAAAGACCAAAACTATCACTCAAAATCAATAAATTAATAAAATATGAAAATCAATTCCCCAAAACCCAAACTATCACTCAAAATCAATAAATTAATAAAAATTGAAAACTTCAAAAGTAAATTGATGGGCTCCGTTTTTTTTTTTCTTTAGATGCCCACCCTTTTCAGTTTTTTTCTATTACAGTTTTATTCAAATATAAAATTTCAACTTCGTCCCCATAAACCTCCCAAATCTTAACCCTACCCTTGTTTCTACATCTACAGTTCCAATCGGTATACTCTCTGCTCCTCCCCCAACTTTGGAGATCCTCTCAATCTTTATCTGCCCTTCACATCTATTTTCCAACCTTTCACATCCACCGCAACCTTGCTCTTTCCCGATATCTCTCTCTCTCTCTCTCTCTCTCTCTCTCTCTCTCTCTCTCTTCATGTGTAATGGTTGTTGCGAGGGTAAGAGACAGTGAGAGTAGGAATTGCAAAAGGTAGTCATCTCAAGAGCAAGAGGCAACAAGTTGTTGGGAATGAGGATCATTGGTCAAGGAAGTGGGGCTAGGAAGGGTTGTGTTGTGTTGTGTTTGTGTGTGAAGGGGGTCACCATGTAAGTAGTAGTTAAAAAAGGGTTGGGAGTAAGGGAAGGGTCCAAATATGGGTGTAATTTTGCCCCGCCCCGACCCAACCTGACCTATCCGGGCTCGGGTCGGGCCGAGCCGAGCCCATGTCGAGCCTTGCGGGCTCTCGCCAAAAAAATGGGCCGAGTCGGCTCATGGGCCAGAAAACTAGGCCCAAGCCCAGGCGTATTCGGGCTTTTGGAGGGCCTAAACAATTTTTTAATTTTAATTTTCTATTTTTTCCACTAAAATTTTATTATTTTCTATTAAAAATAACACTGGGCCTCAGGTTGGCCGAGCGAGCTGGACCTCTGGCCGAGCTTTTGGATGGGCCTTGAGCGGGCCGATGGGTTAGGCCAAAGAGGTCGGGCCCATGGACTGGGCCGGGTCAGGCTTCAAAACGATGGCCCAATCTCAAGCCCAAGGCCTCGGGCTGGCTTGGCTTAGAAACCCACATCAAAGCGCGCCGTGAGCCAGACAAAATTACACCCCTAGGTCCAAAGAAATTTGTGTTGACAAATAGTAACATTTGATGGATTATTTAGAATAAACTACACTTTTTATTCTTATTATTTTAATTTGAATAATTTAATTATTATACTTTAAGTTCAGTTTTAATTTGGTTACCTCATTCAAATTATTATTATTTTTTCAATGTGTACTTTTCAAGAGATTAATTAGCACTTGTCAAAAAATTATTAAATTTAATGTCCAATTTCAGCAAAAGGATTAATTTGAAACTGGACTTAGAGGATAAGAATTAAATTGTTCAAATTAAAATAATAGGAACCAAAGTAAAATTTGAGTCAAGCTATAGGGTGAAAAGTGTAATTTATCTACTATTTCAAGAATAATGAATGTACTATTTTGTCTCTTGATATTTCAATTTAATTTTTAAAAACACGGTAACAATCGGACTAAATTAATAAAATATGAAAACTTACAAAAGTAAATTGATGCAAGAGGAATTCCCTTAATTTATCTATTATTTCAAGAATAATGAATGTACTATTTTACTCTTGATATTTCAATTTAATTTTTAAAAAGACAGAACCATTCGGACTAAATTAATAAAATATGAAAACTGACAGAACCAATCGGACTAAATTAATAAAATATGAAAACTTCAAAAGTAAATTGATGCAGGAGGAATCCCTCCCCCCCTCCCCCCCCCCCCCAAAAAAAACCCAAACTATCACTCAACCCAGCCCAAAACCCAAACTATCACTCAAAATCAATAAATTAATAAAATATGAAAATCAATTCCCCAAAACACAAACTATGACTCAAAATCAATAAATTAATAAAATATGAAAACTTCAAAAGTAAATTGATTCCCCCCCCCCAAAAAAAAAAAAAAAAAAACACAAACTATCACTCAAAATGAATAAATTAATAAAATATGAACTCCCCCACACACACACACACCAAAACCCAAACTATCAATCAACCCACCCCAAAACCCATACTATCACTCAAAATCAATAAATTAATAAAATATGAAAACTTCAAAAGTAAATTAATGAAAGAGGAATTCCCCCCTCCCAAAAAAAAAAAAAAAAAAAAACCCAAATTATCACTCAAAATCAATAAATTAATAAAATATGGAAATCAATTCCCCAAAACCCAAACTATCACTCAATCTCACACACTCAAAATCAATAAATTAACAAAATATGAAAATCAATTCCCCAAAACCCAAACTATCACTCAAAATCAATAAATTAATAAAATATGAAAACTTTATAAGTAAATTGATGCAAGAGCAACCCCCCCCCCCAAAAAAAAAAAAAAAAAAAACACCAAAACTATCACTCAAAATCAATAAATTAATAAAATATGAAAATCAATTCCCCAAAACCCAAACTATCACTAAAAATCAATAAATTAATAAAAATATGAGAACTTCAAAAGTAAATTGATGGGCTCCGTTTTTTTTTCTTTGAATGCCCGCCCCTTTCACTTTTTTTCTATTACAGTTTTATTCAAATATAAAATTTCAACTTCGTCTTCATAAACCTCCCAAATCTTAACCCTACCCCTGCTTCTACATCTACCAGTTCCAATCGGTATCCTCTCTGCTCCTCCCCTAGCTTTGGAGATCCTCTCTATCCTCATCCGCCCTTCACATCCATTTTCCAACCTTTCACATCCACCGCTACCTTGCTCTTTCCCGATCTCTCTCTCTCTCTCTCTCTCTCTCTCTCTCTCTTCATGTGTAATGGTTGCAAGGGTAAGAGATAGTGAGAGTGGGAATTGTAGAGGGTAGTCATCTCAAGAGCAAGAGGCAACAAGTTGTAGGGAATGAGGAACATTAAAGGGTTGGGAGTAAGGGAAGGGTCCAAATAGGGGCGTCATTTTGCCCCGCCCCGGCCCAACCTGACCTATCCAGGCTCGGGCCGGGCCGAGCCCATGTTAGGCCTTGTGGGCTCCCATCAAAAAATCGAGCCGGATCGGCCCACGGGCTAGAAAACTAGGCCCAGGCATAGGCCCATGCCCAAGCCCAGGGGTATTCGGTCTTTGGGCGGGCTTGGGCGGTCCTAAACAATTTTTTAATTTTTATTTTTTATTTTTTCTACTAAAATTTTATTATTTTTTATTAAAATAACACTGGGCCTCAGGTGGCCTGAGCGGGCCGGGCCTCTGGATGGGCTTTTGGATGGGCCTTGAGCAAGCTGATGGGTCAGGCCAAGCGGGTAGGGCCCATGGGTTGGGTCAAGCCGGGTTTCAAAACGATGGCCCTGGCTCAAGCCCAAGGCCTCGGGCTGGGCTTAGGCTCGGGCCTTAACGGGCCGGGCATACATCAAGCCGCCCACGGGCCATAGGCCAAAATTACATCCCTAGGTCGAAAGAAATTTGCAGGGACAAATAGTAACATTCAATGGATTATTTAGAATAAACTGCACTTTTTATTCTTATTATTTTAATTTGAATAATTTAATTATTATACTTTAAGTTCAGTTTTAATTTGGCTACTTCATTCAAATTATTATTATTTTTTCAATGTGTACTCTTCAAGAGATTAATTAGCACTTGTCAAAAAATTATTAAATTTAATGTCCAATTTCAGCAAAAGGATTAATTTGAAACTGGACTTAGAGGATAAGAATTAAATTGTTCAAATTAAAATAATAGGAACCAAAGTAAAATTTGAGTCAAGCTATAGAGTTAAAAGTGTAATTTATCTATTATTTCAAGAATAATGAATGTACTATTTTATCTCTTGATATTTCAATTTAATTTTTAAAAAGACAGTACCAATCGTACTACATTAAAAAATATGAAAACTTACAAAAGTAAATTGATGCGAGAGAAATTCCCTTAATTTATCTATTATTCCAAGAATAATGAATGTACCATTTTACTGTTGATATTTCAATTTAATTTTTAAAAAGACGGAACCATTCGGAGTAAATTAATAAAATATGAAAACTGACGGAACCAATCGGACTAAATTAATAAAATATGAAAATTTCAAAAGTAAATTGATGCAGGAGTCCCTCCTCCCCAAAAAAAATCCAAACTATCACTCAGCCCAAACTATCACTCAGAATCGATAAATTAATAAAATATGAAAACTTCAAAAGTAAATTGATTCCCCCTCCCCCCCCCCCAAAAAAAACTCCAAACTATCACTCAACCCACCCCAAAACCCAAACTATCACTCAAAATCAATAAATTAATGAAATATGAAAACTTCAAAAGTAAATTGATCCCCCCCCCCCCCCCCTCTCCCTCCCTCCCCCAAAAGCCCAAACTATCACTCAACTCGCTCCAAAACCCAAACTATCACTCAAAATCAATAAAATAATAAAAAAACATGAGAACTTTAAAAGTAAATTCATGGGCTCCGGTTTTTTATTTTTTTTGGATGCCTATCCTTTTCACTTTTTTTCTATTACAGTTTTATTCAAATATAAAATTTCAACTTCATCCCCATAAATCCCCCAAATCTTAACCCTACCCCTGCTTCTACATCTACCAGTTCCAATCGGTATCCTCTCTGCTCCTCCCCCAGCTTCAGAGATCCTCTCCATCCTCATTCGCCCTTCACATCCATTTTCCAACCTTTCACATCCACCGCGACCTCGCTCTCTCTCTCTCTCTCTCTCTCTCTCTCTCTCTCTCTCTCTCTCTCTCATGTGTAATGGTTGTTGCGAGGGTAAGTGATAGTGAGAGTATAATATTTGTGAATTTTTTTTTTAAAATTTCAAGTAATTTTTTTAATATTTCAAGTAATTTTTTTAAAAATCTTTAGACACACCTAACATAAATACACTTAAAAAGTATAATATTTATGAAAAAAATCTTTAAAAAATACAATAAATACCAAAAAATATAAAAAAATACTAAAATTCAGTACATTTTTCGTATTGTTGTATATTTATTAATTTTTAAAATATTTTTTCACAAATATTTTACTGTTTAGATCTGAGTAAGGAATATCTAAAAAAATAAAAAAAATTACTTAAAATTAAAAAAAAATTCACTAAAAATAAAAAAAAAATACGAAAAACAAAAAACTCAATTTTCAAAAAACTGAATTCAAAAAATTGAAACAAAACAGACTGATTCTTTTTTATTTTTCTTTTTGTTTTTTATTTTTTATTTTTTTTGATTTTTTGTTTTTTGTTTTTTGTTTTTTTTTGTTTTTCACTTAGGCCTTTAATGTTTTTTACGTTTCTCAATTTGATCTTAGAGCTGTGTCACCTTTTGTACGAAAATTGTCGTGCGATATGCATGTGGCACAACATGAAATAAAATAGTTAAATTACACTTATGTCCTTTTAAATTTCACAGTTTCTTATTTGGCCATTTAGGGGCTTTTTTTTTTTTTTTTTTTCACTTTATCCCCTAATAATTGTAATTTTTTTCAATTTACTCAAAAAATCAATTGCTATCCAATTTAATTCTCAAAACCCAAACCCAAAATATAAACCCAAATTTCAACTCCACATTTCTTTGTTCTTTTCAAAATTCACCATCAATCTTCCACTACTCTTTCTCTACCCCGTTAAACCCCCTGCACTTTCTCCCACAATCTCCACCACCACTCTCTACCTTCGTAGCCTCACTCTCTGTCCTTATTTTTGGCTTGTTTTGGAAAGTATATTAAGCCCCCGTTTATTTTCAGAGGTAAAATAGAAGAGATTGATAGTGAGAGGATTGTTAGTGAGGAGATTGATAGTGAGGGGATCAAATAAAATTGTATTTGTTTTGATGATAGTTGTTAGTGTAAAGATTGTTAAATTATTTTTAAATAAAATAAATATAAAATAATAAAACAAATAAAAAAATATAAAAACATTAAACATTAATGTTTTAAAAAAAATACCCAACATGTAAAAAATTTTAAAAAAATAAAAATAAAATAAAAAAATTTCAGAAAAAAAGAAAATAAATAAAATAATATTTTTACTTAACAAAAAATACAAAAAATTAAACATTAATGTTCATGTAAAAATGCCCGACATGTAAAAAATAAAATAAAAAATAAATAAATAAATAAATTTCTAGTCTGCCGGACTATTTTTCTAATACTAAGTCCTGGAGGCCCGTCCAAATCTCATTTGCAAGGCCTATCTTAAGCCGTTTGGCTTGTTAGTCCCTTCCTCAACTCTGTAAACAAACAACACATTAAATAGGGACCCACAGCTATCCTAATCCCAATCATCCCCTTACACCCCAAAACAAACGGGGCCTAAAAATTGATTTTTTAATTTTTTTCAAATTTTTTTTTTCTAAAAAAACATGTAAAAAAATAGAGAGATAATATAATTTAAAAAACTAAAAAGCCAAAAAACTGATTTTTAGTCCGGTGTGCAAAATCTCATCCATATACCAAATTATAGATCATATACACCCAAACTTTTATGTGTTTAGTTGAGTTTTTATAATATGTTTTTCGAAATTCTTTCAAAAACCAGTTTGATAAAAAAAAAAAAAAAAATTACTACTGAGCTTCTTTGGTTTGGATTTTCAAAATTCATTTTTAGAAAATTAAAATTTTTTCTTTTCCATATTTTTTTTTTGTTTTTACTAAATTTTTTAAATGTTCTAAGCATTTTTTGAAAAAAAAATTAGATACATCGAACATGAATATACTTAAAAAGTATAATATTTGTGGAAAAAATATTTAAAAAATTCACTAAATACCAAAAAATATAATAAAAAAATGAAAATTCAATACACTTTTTTGTATTCTTGCGTTTATTATTTTTTAAAATATTTTTTTACAAATATTTTACTTTTTAAATACATCTAAGTAAGGTGTATCTAAAAAAAGTAAAAAAAAAAAAAAAAAATTGCTTAAAATTTAAAAATATTCACTAAAAATAAAAAAAATGTGAAAAAAAATAAAAAAACTCAATTTCTAAAAAATTGAAACCAAAACACTGAATTATTTCCAAATCGTTTCTCTTTTTTGGAGAGACAATATTTTTAAAAAAATTTAAAAATATATTTTTTAATCTTTATTTTTGTCAAACTTGCTTTTAATTATTAAAAAAATAAGGAAAAATTCTTAAAACTCAATTAAATTTTAATATAATTTATTTTCATATAATATGACTATCAAAGTGTCATTTTTTGGTAAAGTATAATGGTCCCGTTTGGTAGAGCTGTGAGAAAGTGATTATAGATTATAGCTTAACAAATTATAACTTATAGCTGTGAACATAGACTGGTAATCTGTTTGGTGCATCTGTGGGATTATGGATTTAAGCAGCAGAGTAGTGTTTGGTAAATAAGCTGCAAAATAGCTTTTTCTGTATAATTGTCATTTTTGCCCTTATAAGATATAAAATTTGTGATTTCATTTATAATACATTTTTTTCTTTTTCTTTTTCATTTCATTTTATTTTCTTTTCTTTTTCACCTTATTTTCTTTTCTTTTTTTAATTTTTTTTTCGTCTCTTCTTTCTTTGTTAATTTTTTTTAATTTATTAATTCATTAAAATTAATATTCATGTTCTAATTTATATTAATATTGTGATTTCATTACATATTATCTTTCATATATTCATTATCAAAATTATTAATTTTTTTCTTCTCTTCTTTCTCTATATTTCTTTTCTTTATTATTATTATTATTAATTGTGATTTTAGTATAAAAATTATCAATTGCTCATCAATTATTAATTATTATTATTATTAATTTGTACATCGATTATTAAAATTAGTATCAATTTGTCCATCAATTATTATTATTATTATTATTATTATTATTATTATTATTATTATTTTTAGTAAATATTAATTCTGAAAAGTAAATATTAATTGAAATAAATTGTGTTAAATATTAAATTTAGTATCATTTTGTCCATCAATTATTATTATTATTATTTTTCATATTATTATTATTCTTTATTATTATTCATTTAAATTATTTTTAGTAATATTTCATTTTTAGTAAATATTAATTCTGAAAAGTAATTTTTTTAATTATGGAAAGTAAATATTAATTGAAATAAATTGTGTTAAATATTAATTCTGAAAAGTAATTTTTTTAATTTTTTTCATATTAAATATTAATTCTGTTTTTATTAATTCTGAAAAGTATTTTTTTCTTTTTTAATTAATATTAATATTGATTTTTTTTTCTTTTTTTTCAATTTATTTTCAATTTTTTTTTTCAATTTATTTTCTAGGGTTTAAAAACCCTAGCTTTGGTAGAACAGGGGCGACGACCGG
Organism: Camellia lanceoleosa; assembly: GCA_025200525.1. NCBI lineage: Eukaryota > Viridiplantae > Streptophyta > Magnoliopsida > Ericales > Theaceae > Camellia > Camellia lanceoleosa. The sequence goes on along the minus strand of CM045760.1, from coordinate 165,596,022 downwards.
CACTAGGCTTTGAAATCGCGATGCTTCAGATCGACGACGGTGTTGGTTCAGATCACAATGGCAACAAAACAACGCCGGAGAGAAAGAAATAGACAGAGCTTCGTGATTGCAATGGCGACGAACTCGAGATCGACCGGCGCCATGGATGTAGTGTCACGCCCTCAAAAAAATGACATTAAACCCAACAATATTGACATGCTATGATATATAAAAGATCCACATCCTTTCATTCAACAGGGTTCTATTACAAAAAGTGTTACATGTTAACGACAAAAGCAAATGCCCTAAGGGCTTACAGCTTTCCAAGTTAACACTTGGGTACAAGAAAGTAGAGTGCTAACTCATTTACACATTAAGCCCTTGGCTTGAATTTACATGTAATACTACAAAAGGAAAGACAACCAAAAAGTCCGTCCGCCACTAGCCTCCCAAGCTAAGTCCTTGGAGGTGGCATGCTACCAGTACCTGAAAATGATGTTCCCATATAGGGTGAGCCACAGCCCAGTAGAAATACACTAAACCAGTTATAAATAATGACTAAAAGATTAACAGTTGATAGATGGCCAACTCTTTTACATTCTTTCATCACTTCAACAAATATAAACAAAACAATTATATTCATACTTCCAATGACAAGCATATACGCTCGCCAATACATTTCTAGATAAGCATACATGCTCTATCTACTGAGTTCATCCCCTATCTCCTCCCAATAACATCCGGTTTAGAGGTCCATCCCTATCTTCCCTAAACCATGAGTACATCCCTATCTCCTCCAACACAACACAATGCATATATATAACAATTATACACATCACATATCAATACATAAAATCAATGTATTCTTTCCATCGTCATAACCCATGACCCAACTCTATCTCAATTCCTCATTTTCCACAATTAATTATTCAAATTAATTAATCAATGTAATTAGGACATTTCCATAATTAACATTTCAACCCTTAGGTTCCAATTTCACTAATGTTTCAACATTAATTCCATGTTTCTATACCAAACATGCTTCTAGGTTTATTATAGACAAAACCCCAAACTTTTATAAAATTACACAATGGCCCAAAGTTTCCCAAAATTACACAACAACTACCAACATATCAAAATGCTAAAATTCAAAGACAAAATCCATAAAGAGGAGTAGGATATCCCTACCTCAAGGTTTGAGCTCAAAAGGAGATGAAGACCCAACACCCAACTTGCTCCAAACTCAAATATTTTCAGATTAGATCGAAGCCCAAGTCACCCTCTATCTTTTTAACAAAGCACTTAGGGTAGATTCACACTCTAGGGAGATGATTTCTTAGAGAGAAGGCAAGTCTAGAGAGAGAGGCTCTCAAATTTAGGGTTTGAAGATATAAAACTTTTGAAAAAGTGAAGTTTAGATCGCTGCTGCGAACTGATATAAATAGGCTCGCTCGAGCGAAGACTTGGTCGCTCGAGCGACTGCAGACCTAAAACCGTAGCTCGAGCCAAAAGGTCTCGCCGAGCCAACATCCTAGAAGCTCGCTCAAGCGAAGAGAAGCTCGCTCGAGCCAGAGCTCGACCTTCAGTTCTGCAACTAGACGACGCTGAAGCGACGAACCGCTCGCTCGGCGAAGATCAACCAGATCGCTCGGCGAAGAACGGCTTCGCCGAGCGAAATCATGGTGTTGAGTCCAGCCCAGACGCAGCCGCTTTCGCAGCGAAGCCGCCTGCTCGACCCACCAGACTAAAACTCAACTCTCGCTCGGCGACCAACTCGCTTCGGCGAAGGACAAAAATTTCGGCAAGAACCCTTGGCTCGAACACAACCAACTCAAACAAACACCCAACACATCCTATAACTCAAATACAATATATGAAAGGGCGTAACAGACAACAATCCACTATCAACATCCACGGACACATGTCCGGATCATCATACAACAAGGTAAACCCGGATCGCTATAACCTCCCCTTAAAGAATTTCGGTCTCAAATTAAAAACAAGTTTTGAAAAGCAAGTCTTTTTCTCCATTCTAAACAATGTCATAACATAACATTCAACAATTCGACCCATTACCGGTCATCCATCTCTTATCAAGAGGCATTTCATAATATACATTTTCAAGCGCATCTATAACATGCATGTCTTGTTCCACTTTCCAACCACTCGCAATATACATGGTTTCACAAATCATTTCATAACAAAATTTCATGATACATCTCCAGTTCTATAATATAGCTAACACATGCAATATTATAATCAATTCTCATATTAAGGCAAGTTTTACACTACTTCCTTAAATCAAAACATATACCATGTTTTACAACTTAAGACACATACAATGTTCTTAAAGTTCAACAAAATTACAAGTTCTCATTACATGACTACAAATCAACAAACAAGTCCGGATATTTCGCGACTTCCAACTCACGCTCCCAAGTGGCTTCTTCCACTCATGATGCTTCCACAAAACCTTCACCAAAGGAATGGTCTTGCCACGCAGACTTGGTCCCGCCTATCCAAGACCCGAACCGGTCTCCTCATACGAGGCATCCTCATCTACCTCAAAGTCGGTCCAATCCACCACATGTGATGGATCAGGCTCATACTTCCGAAGCATACTCACATGAAACACGTCATGAACTCCGGACAACTGTGGCGGCAAGGCTAAACGGTAAGCAACCTCGCCAATCCTCTCCAGGATCTCAAAAGGACCAATAAATCGAGGGGATAACTTTCCTCTCTTCCCAAAACCTCATCAATCCCGCCTAGGTGATATCTTGAAAAGACATGATCACCTATCCCAACCCCCAGCGGTCTCCTCCTACGGTCAGCATAAGATTTCTGACGACTCTGGGCTGTAACAAGCCTCCTACGGATAAGTTCAACTTTCTCCGTCGTCTCCCTAACCAACTCCAGACCCAACAAAGGTGTGTCACCCACCTCGGCCCAACAAACTGGAGACCTACAAGGTCGGCCATACAAGGCCTCAAACGGTGCCATACCGATGCTAGATCGAAATCTTATTGTAGGCGAACTCCACCAATGTAAGTGCCTCCCATGTCCCATCAAATCAAGGACACAACCTCAAGCATATCCTCAAGTATCTCGAATGGTGCGCTCGGACGCCCATCACCGAGGATGATAAGTCATTTAAAGGTCAACTTAGTACCTAAAGCACTCGCAAACTCGCCACAACCTAGCGGTAAAGCGAGGATCTCTATCGAGGCGATCGTCCTTTGGGACCCCGTGCAATTTTACTATGTCCCGAATATATAAGTCGGCAAGATGATCTACTGAATCTCTCACGCGCATCGGAATGAAATGCGCCGACTTGGTCAACCGGTCTACAACCACCCAAATAGCGTCACTACCCCACTGAGTCCTCGGAAGACCTACAACGAAGTCCATAGTGACATGCTCCCACTTCCACTCGGCAATAGGCAAGGGTTGTAACAAACCCGCTGGCCTCTGATGCTCGGCCTTCACTTGCTGACAAGTAAGGCACTTAGACACAAAAACTGCCACATCTCTCTTCATACCCCGCCACCAAAACTGGCGACCCAAATCCCGATACATCTTAGTACCTCCTGGATGCACCGCAAGGCGTGAATGATGAAACTCTTGGAGTACCTCCTCTCGGCAAGCCTCCGGTACTAGCAAACGGTCTCGGTATCTCACACTCAGGTCGGGATACACCGTCAAACCCTTCTCAACCTTCCCATTGGAGATCTTCTCCCGGAGTGATTCTACCTCAAGGTCACCTCTCTGTGCCTCTAACACTCTAGTCACTAGTGTAGGTTGCGCAACAACAGAAAACAAGGCCGCAGCTTCAGCGGATTCGCCCAGAAGCAAATCAAATTCTCCAATTGCCCCCAACATTCCCCACTCCCGGATAGCTATACAAGCTACACTACTAACGGATTTTCTGCTAAGGGCATCGGCCACAACATTGGCCTTTCCCGGGTGATAGTGCAACTCGAAGTCGTAATCCTCAATAAACTCCATCCACCTCCTCTGCCTCAAGTTCAAGTCTTTCTGTGAAAACAGATACTTCAGACTCTTATGATCCGAGAACACCTCGAATCTCTCACCGTAAAGGTAGTGCCTCCAGATTTTTAAGGCAAAGATCACAGCCGCTAATTCTAGATCATGCGTAGGGTAATTCTTCTCGTGAATTTTCAACTGACGTGAGCCATAGGCTACTACTTTCCCTTCTTGCATTAACACACAACCCAAACCCTCTCGTGAGGCATCACAATAGACTGCATAACCCAATCCTCTCTCCGGAATAATCAAGATCGAGCGGGGTCGATCTAACTTTCAACTCCTGAAACGACTTTTCACAAGTCTCACCCCATACAAAGCTGACTCCCCTCCGAGTCAATCTAGTCAACGGTGAAGCTAACCTGGAGAAATCTTTCACAAACCGACGGTAATACCCAGCTAATCCCAGAAAACTGCGAATCTCAAACACACTCTTAGGCTGTGCCCAATCTTGCACTGCCTCAATCTTGGATGTATCAACAGACACCCCTTCCCCAGAAACCACATGGCCTAAGAACTTCACCTCTTCTAGCCAAAACTCACACTTCCCGAACTTAGCATACAGCTTATGGGCTCTAAGCAACTCAAGCACCACTCTCAAGTGTTCCTCGTGCTCTTTCTCTGAGGGTGAATAAATAAGAATGTCGTCCACAAAAACGACCACAAAACGATCCAAAAATTCCCGGAAGATCCGGTTCATCAAGTCCATAAAGACTGCCGGTGCATTGGTGAGCCCAAATGGCATCACCAGAAACTCATAATGGCCATACCGCGTACGGAATGCCGTCTTCGGAATATCCTCCTCTCTGACTCTCAACTGGTGGTAACCCGATCTCAAATCTATCTTAGAGAAACAACGGGAACCCTTCAACTGATCAAACAAATCATCTATACGGGGCATAGGGTACTTATTCTTAACCGTGGCCCGATTCAACTTCCGGTAGTCGATACACAACCTCAAGGCACCATCTTTCTTTTTAGCAAAGAGGGCCGGTGCTCCCCACGGCGATACACTAGGGCGAACAAAACCCTTATCTAGCAATTCCTGGAGTTGAACTTTCAACTCAACTAACTCTGCTGGAGCAAAACGGTAAGGTGCCATAGAAATCGGCGCCGTGCCGGGCACTAAATCGATAGAGAACTCAATCTCTTGGTGAGGTGGCAAATCGACAAGGTCCTCGGGAAAGACATCTGCGTATTCACAAACTACCCTTGGTAACTCAATCTGGGTCTCATCACACTCACCATTCTCAAAACTAGCAAGTAAACTACTAAGCTCATTCCGCCAGCGGACCGCACCTAATGGCACAATACTACCAACCGGTCTCCTAAAAAGTGGAAAAACTCCCGTTCAGCATGCAATGAGTAACCCTCTGGCGGTAGCAATCAATAACCGCCGGTATGGCGATAGCAGTCCATACCCAAAATAACATCAAAACCCTTCATGGGCATAACTACAAATGGAAAAGGAAGTCGATGATGGCCGACCTCTATATCACAACCTCTACATCCGTGTCACAAAATTAACTCACCCCCAATAGGTGACACAACGCAAATAGGAGATGCTAAAAGTGCTAACTCCAGTTCCAACACAGATGCAAATCGTGAGATACAAAAGAATAAGATGCACCGTGTCAATCAACACTCTAGCAACCGAATTGCAAAACAAAAAGGTACCTCTCACTCTTGATGGAGCCGGTGCAGGTCTGTGATAACGACATACACGCGCCAGAGGCCCTCGATCCACTGCTCGCCTCTCGGAGCATAGGATCGCTGCTTGACCGGGACGAAGCCCGGATTGGCCCTCGAGGCTGCCTGTGCAGTGGCTGGTGAAATCCTGCGTCTGTCTAGAACCAGATGCTCTGAAGTGGCACTCAACCGTGGGCAATACCTCTTCATGTGCTCCTGTCCACACTGTAACACGACAAGGGTCGCCCTACCGAACTCGATTCTGCGGCCTAGTGACGAAGAAGCGACTCTCGACCCCGCCTTCATGCAAACCAGCTGTTGGTGGCCACACTTGTAACAGTGAACTCTCCCTTTGCCCCTCCCGAGCTGACTTGGTATTGGGAAAGTCGACTGGCCAAACCACTCCGGGCGGTGAGGGTTATAACCCCTCCGCCTCTGCCATCACTCCCTGTCCTCTTGGCCCTCTTGGAGCCCCCATGTTTTCCTCATCTCCTCTTGCATCATCACTCCATATGAGTGCAGATCCACTAAATGCCTGCTCTCGAATGTAAGGTCCACTAACTTTCAACTTGAGGTCCCACCTCAACTTCCGCTCAAACTCAGAGTAACGACGGCTCCTCTGTCGCCACAAGTTCGGATGCAAATCTAGACAAGCTAGTAAATGTAGCCTCAAACTCGCCACAGACAAATCCTCTGCTTAAGCTTGGTAACCGATCCCTCGGTCTCTCTCTAGCCATCGGATAAAAACCTCTCTGAAAGCATTCACAAACGCCTCCCAAGTACCGCCCACACGAACTTTCTCATACTTCCACCATTGACCGCATCTCCCTTCAAATGGAAGGATGCCAAGGTCACTTTCAATGCTCGTCCTCAATGCCTAGCATCTCGAGCGTTTTACTCATTTGTTCTAGCCACTGTCTGCCTTCAATGGCTCCTTAGGATCCCCAACAAACTCCTCACGGGTTAGACCGAAGAACTCCCTCTTCAAGAAAGAAGGTCCCGCCTCGGTTGCACGATTTCTGCTCCGAGAATACCCAAAGCCCTGCTATCTCCGGGCCAAGGCACCCATAGCTTTCTTGACCCACGGCTCGGCCACATTGGCTGACCAACCCCTTCTGAATCTAGGAACTTCATCCCAGGTAATGGCACTTCTGCCTCCTAGGCCTACCACGCCTACCACCTCTTGCTCGTCCCGACATCCTAATAAAGGTAACAGAACATTAGCACATTTATCAACGTGCCAAAACTAGACACTCATGTCCTAATACATGGATAATCGTAATTCATTCCACGTAAGCACATAAACACATAAGCACTTATTTCATTTCCGGATGATAATGATCCCAAAGGCGTTACTAGAGTCTGGGTTAGAAAGCGGCATTGATCAAGTGCCTTTCCAACGGGACTCTCAGAAACCCAAAGATCCAGTCAACATCCTAGAAACTAAATCCCATACCCAAATAATCACATAAGCACGTTATCAATTAAACACATAGCATATGACACTACACTAAGTCTCTATCAAGCGAGACAAACCCATTGTGATCCTAATCACTTCCCACGTACCCAAAGTATTCGAACCCGGTACGCTCTGATACCAAGTTGTCACGCCCTCAAAATAATGACATTAAACCCAACAATATTGACATGCTATGATATATAAAAGATCCACATCCTTTCATTCAACAGGGTTCTATTACAAAAAGTGTTACATGTTAACGACAAAAGCAAATGCCCTAAGGGCTTACAGCTTTCCAAGTTAACACTTGGGTACAAGAAAGTAGAGTGCTAACTCATTTACACATTAAGCCCTTGGCTTGAATTTACATGTAATACTACAAAAGGAAAGACAACCAAAATGTGCGCCCGCCACTAGCCTCCCAAGCTAAGTCCTTGGAGGTGGCATGCTACCAGTACCTGAAAATGATGTTCCCATATAGGGTGAGCCACACCAAAGAGAAATACACTAAACCGCTTATAAATAATGACTAAAAGATTAACAGTTGATAGATGGCCAACTCTTTTACATTCTTTCATCACTTCAACAAATATAAACAAAACAATTATATTCATACTTCCAATGACAAGCATATACGCTCTGCAATACATTTCTAGATAAGCATACATGCTCTATCTACGGAGTTCATCCTATCTCCTCCCAATAACATCCGGTTTAGAGGTCCATCCCTATCTTCCCCTAAACCGGAGTACATCCCCTATCTCCTCCAACACAACACAATGCATATATATAACAATTATACACATCACATATCAATACATAAAATCAATGTATTCTTTCCATCGTCATAACCCATGACCCAACTCTATCTCAATTCCTCATTTTCCACAATTAATTATTCAAATTAATTAATCAATGTAATTAGGACATTTCCATAATTAACATTTCAACCCTTAGGTTCCAATTTCACTAATGTTTCAACATTAATTCCATGTTTCTATACCAAACATGCTTCTAGGTTTATTATAGACAAAACCCCAAACTTTTATAAAATTACACAATGGCCCAAAGTTTCCCAAAATTACACAACAACTACCAACATATCAAAATGCTAAAATTCAAAGACAAAATCCATAAAGAGGAGTAGGATATCCCTACCTCAAGGTTTGAGCTCAAAAGGAGATGAAGACCCAACACCCAACTTGCTCCAAACTTAAATATTTTCAGATTAGATCGAAGCCCAAGTCACCCTCTATCTTTTTAACAAAGCACTTAGGGTAGATTCACACTCTAGGGAGATGATTTCTTAGAGAGAAGGCAAGTCTAGAGAGAGGCTCTCAAATTTAGGGTTTGAAGATATAAAACTTTTGAAAAAGTGAAGTTTAGATCGGCTGCTGCCGATATAAATAGGCTCGCTCGGCGAAGACTTGGTCGCTCGGCGACGGACCTGAAACCGTAGCTCGAGCCAAAAGGTCTCGCCGAGCCAACATCCTAGAAGCTCGCTCGGCGAAGAAAAGCTCGCTGAGGCAGAGCTCGACCGCCAGTCTGCAACTAGACGACGCTCGAAGCGACGAACCGCTCGCCGGCGAAGATCGAACCAGATCGCTCGGCGAAGAACGGCTTCGCCGAGCGAAATCATGGTGTTGAGTCCAGCCAGACGCTAGCTTCAGCAGCGAAGCCGCCGCTCGACCCACCAGACACAAACTCAACTCGCTCGGCGACCAACTCCTCGCCGGCGAAGGACAAAAATGCAGGCGGCAACCCTTGGCTCCCGAACACAACCAACCTGAAACAAACCTGCCCAACACATCCTATAACTCAAATACAATATATGAAAGGACGTAAACAGGACAACAATCCACTATCAACATCCACGGACACATGTCCGGATCACTGTACAACAAGGGGTAAACCCGGGATCGCTATATGTAGCGCAGAGAGAGAGAGAGAAGAGAGAGATCTCTGTTTCATCGCTGGAGTGAGGGACACGTCGCCGAAATCGCCAGACATCGCCAGAAATTGTCAGGGCTTCATCAAATAGACAAAAATGAGAGGTTTTTTTTTATTTATATACATGGTACACTTGTAATTATTTGAAAATTGTGAGGGGCATTTAAGTCATTTTCCCCCTCAATTTATAGTTGCCCGGTTAAGCTGTTTTGGGAAGTACCTCCTCTCCCACTCAACCAAAAAGCTCAATTTTCACTTATAAAAAGCTATAATCTACCCCTGTAAGCTACACCAAACACTCCAAAATCACTTATTTTAAGCTATAAATGGATTTAAGTTGAAAAAAAGCTGTACCAATCTGCCCCAATGTATCCATATATGCCATGTCATTGTCTACGTGACGTCACATGGATGCAAGGTGACATTTTCAGTTTAAAATTGGACAAAATTTTGTTGAGTTATAGTTGAGATCCCAAAAAATTTATCAAATGTTTCACATAGTGTGGGACTCACACAATGTGGGTCTTATGTGGATCCTATACCCATGTGAGACATTTGGTAAAATTTTTGATAGAATTTTTTGGATCTCTAGTATTTTTGAATTTTGTTTTGAAAGTAAATTAAAAAAATATTTAAAAGTATGAAAAAATATTTTAAGGATCAAAGTGAAAATGATCAAATTTAAAGGGTAAATTACACTTTATACCCCTGTACTTTGTACCAACACTTTGATCTCTACATATGAAATCATAACTGTCAACCTTCCGCACTTTTGTTCAAGTGTCAATGTCTCTATTTTGTTATTCCATCGTATAAGTTTTTAACTGTAACGCCCTTAAAATAATACATATAAACCCACATTCTTGACGTGCATAGACATAAGAGAATAAATCATATTTCTATTTATCAGAGTATTTATTACAAAAGTATTACATGTTGGTAACAAAAGTAAATGCCCTATGGGCTTACAACTTTCCAAGCCAACACCTGTTTACAAAAAGAGAGTACTAACTCATACACATTAAGCCCTCGACTTGAATTTACATACTTGAATTTACATGTAATACCAAAAAAAAAAAAAAAAAACAACCAAAAGAGCCTTCAATTCCCAAAACCTTCCAAGCTATGTCCTTGGAGGTGGCATGTCACCTGAACCTGAAAATGATGTCCCATATAGGGTAAGCTAATACCCAGTAGAAATATACTAAACCAAGTATGAGAAATAACTAAAACATTAGCATTTGATAAATGGCTAGCACTTATAAAACAACTTGTAACACAATTCAGTTCTATGACAAATAGTCCATATTTCATTTTACTTTCCTTTACTTAACCAATTCAATTCATAAATATGGCTCAGAACCTAGCCAAACAATTAAATGAGATAACAACTCATATAACAACACTTCTGTAATAACCCTCACCACTGATTACTGGTTAACCATTGATTACTGCTAAACTAAGACTGATTATGATAAGTAATTGAATCGATCAAATCTCGAATCGATCGATTGAATGTACTAGTTTAAATGCATTTCTATCTGTTTGACTGTTAAATTATCTGTCCATGTTTTATGCTTTAAACTGCAAATTGAAGGCCTTGTCGGTGGCCGAATCCGAAATTGATTGATGTTTTATGATCATTAGAATTTATGTGATTTTATGGCATATATTAATTAAAATGTGATTTGGTATGATTAAATTAGATCAAATATTGATAAATTGCACCACTTGGACTTATTTACTATCTTGCCACTTAGTGGCCCATTACATGGCACATATTGAGGCTTGAATACACTTAGGCAAAACATTTCCCCAACCCTTTCGTTAGACTCAACCGACTAGAGAGAGAGGGAGCTAGGAGAAACTTGTCTTCATCTTGCATTGCTTGGAAATTTAGTAGTTTTGAAGAGAATTTGGCAAATTGAGCTTCCCTTCTTATAATTCAAGACTCAAGGTAGAGTCTTCACCTTCTTGTTCATGTAATTGAGTTAGTTCTTGCATGGCTCTTGTCATATTGGAGTTTAAAGTCAAGATTTGGTCTTGTAATGTTGAATTATAGCATATATCATGCATGCATGTTGCCATCCTTGAGTTTTGAAGAGTATTGTTCATGAAAATCCACATGCATGTTCATATTTTTGCATTGGACCATGAATTCATCTTGTTTATGGAGAAATTGGCTCATTTGAGCTAGTGATTGAAGCTTTGAATTGGTTTAAATTCATGCATGTCACATTGGAAGTATGTTTTGGTTTGAAAATGGATTTAATTGACTCACCTTTGAGCTTTGATTTTACAAATGGAGCTTTGAATCATGTAATACTATGAGTTTACAAGTGTTTTCCAAAAAATTAGCCCAAGAGGATCGAATTTGATGCATTAAAACTTAGTTTTGAGCTTGAGGTTCAAATCTAGAATTTCCAGAATTTGGACTCACGCTCGAGCAAGGAAAGTGGCGCTCGAGCGTGAAATTCGTGCATCCAGCACTTTGCATTGTTTTACAATCCGCTCGAGCGGGGAAATGCACGCTCGAGTGGGGACCTGAGTCATACGCTCGAGCAGGTGTCGAGTGCCCATCGAGCGTGATTTTCACACATCAAGTACTTTTGTCATATTTTGCAGTCCGCTCGAGCGAGGAAAGTGACGCTCCAGCGGGGAACCTTTGTCTGCATGTCCGCTCAAGCGTAGAAATCCACGCTCGAGCATGACCCTATTTTTCTAAAAATTCTGAAAATGTTTTTAAAGTGCATCTTTTCATCCTCATTTCATTCTAGGCATCCTTAGGCCTAGTTTAAAGCATCTTAATGAGGATATTGATGTAGAACCACATCGAGGCAAATTATGGACTAAGTTATTATTTTTCCCGACTCTGAACTTAGTGTGTGTTCATCCTATAAACTGTGTAGGGTTGGCATCTGAAGATGCGCTCTAGCTTATCTGTAACCCTGAACTCTGTGAGTAACATTTGTGTAAAGATATGTTCAAATATGAATATCTTCTGAATGGTTAAACTGTACTGTTTCTGAATTGATACTGTTAACTGAATGAATGTATGTCCCTATTACGAATCAGATATGGCATCCATAGCAACCATCATATCATTATCGCCATCATTACAGAGATCTCTGTTAGTTCCTATCTTGAAACTTCTGTTTACTGTTATGATGGCCATCATTAACTGTTCGGTCTTTCAAGACCTACTGTTTACTGTACTGTTCTCCTAATGGATGTACCACATATGACTGTTATGACTGAATGACTGATATACTGAATCAATTGACTATTTTCAATACTGAAATGACATTCATTCTTAACCTCTTTACGCATTATGTTATTCACTGGGCTTTTGCTCACTGCTCATATATATGTATGTAGGTGTTCAGGCACCGGACCGCTGCTAGGGGCGTCAGGCTAAGCACTGTTTTGTCAAGCCAACCTTTGTGTCTCACCTCGAGGTTCCAGTACTGTTCAAGCCAAGGCTATAGGGTGTTTTAGATTCCCCCTTTTGTTTGTGTCCTATATAGACTGAGTGAGACTTGTACTGTACTGAATGTTTCTGTATACGTTGTAAATACTGTTCTGTTTCCGAATGTGTATATATATGAAAAGTCTTTTTGCATACAGACTGTCACAGCTCATTAGACATTGTTTAATTACTATTTTGGCTTCCGCCATGCCCCTATACTTTGTAATACTGTCTTACTGTTAAACAGGCCTTCGGTAATCACGGATTACTGGCCGGTTACGGTGCTAAACCCATAGGGGCGGGTTTGGGTCGTGACAACTTCCATTAGCCACAATTCAATGAGACTACGACTCATATAAAAATACTTCAATACTTCAATTAATACACATATTCGCTGTATTAATGGAGTCCATCCCCTATCTCCTCACAAACAGGTTTGAGAGTCCATCCCCTATCTCCTCTCAAACCATGGAGTACATCCCCTATCTCCTCCTAAACAATATACATATACTATGTATTCAAACACTTATCATATACAATGATCAATCAATACACATATTTGTTGTATGATTCCAACCGTCATATTCAATGACATAACACGTTCGATTAGTTTCAGTTTTCCCTAATCAACATACAGTGTCTACAACAATCAAGACTATCCTCCACCGATAGCCCAAAGTAGTTATTTCTAAACAGATAATAAATGCATCAAACATATATAATATCAACATTTTCATAGGTGAGTGATTAATTAATCCAACTACACCATTCAATCCCATAATTTTCCAATTTCATGAATTTCAACTCAATTTCATGTTTTCACAAATTAATTATTCAACACACTTAGGGCATTTTCCCCATTTTCTCAAATATTGATCCTAAGACCAAATTTCACCAGTTTGACTCACAAACTCAAATTCCCAAAGCCTTATATGCACATGGAGCTTTAAAACACAAAACCCCTCTTTTATAAATTACAACTCAAACCCTAACTTTTCCAAAATTACCAAACAACACCATTTAATCAAAATGACTAAAATTTAAGTTAAAACTCATAAGATGGAGTAGGGTATCCCTACCTCGAAATGAAGAGACCAAAAGGAGTAGATGAAGAAAACCCAAAGTGCTCTAAATCCACTATTTTTCAGATTAAAATGAAGCCCACGCCACCCTCTATCTTTCTTACAAAGAGGTTAGGGTAGAAGCACACTAGAAGTAGATGAAATCCTAGAGAGAAGGTATATAGAGAGAAAAAGAGCAGCTGGTCTAGGGTTTGTATAAAAGAAGAGGATGAAAAAGTGAAGTGTAACCCGTAGCTACCAACTGATATATTTGAGGCTCGCTCGAGCAAAGGAGTGGTTGCTCGAGCGACCAGACACAAAGAAACCTCGCTCGAGTGCAGAAAGCAAGCTCGAGCGAAAGAATGCTCGCTCGAGCGAAGAAACCCAAAACATACAACTCGCTCGCTCGAGCGAAGGAAAGTTCGCTCGAGCCAAGAAATGCAACATTCAGGTCAAAAGGAGACGCAGACGCAAGCTCGAGCGCAAGACTCCTCGCTCGAGCCACCAGACACATCACCCAACTCTCGCTCGAGCGAAGGAACCCTGGCTCGAGCGAAGGATCTAGAACACAGAGCTTGCTCGAGCGACAAAAGTCTCGCTCGAGCGAAGACACCAAAATCTGGGCAGCAACCATTTGCTCCCAATCACAACCAACCTGTTACAAACCTGCCCAACACAACCTAAAACTCAAATATAGAGAATTAAAGGATGGAAACAAGATATATACAACAACCAACACCACGGAACCTAAGTCCGGGATACAACAACCAAAGGAAAGAAAACCGGGATCGCTATATTAACAAAGATCAGTAATGTAATAAGCATATGATTATAAAATAAGGGCAAATGAGAAAAATCACATTCATCTTTTGCCTATACGCATTTCGTCTAAAATTTAGACGAAATTTTAACAATATTCGACTAAAATAGAATGCAGATTGTGAATGATTAAGGAGATGAACTAAGGTTTTATAGAAATTAGAATCACGAAACCTCTACCTTTCTCTTCGATTCCTCTACATTCTTTTTTATTCCAAAACTTCTATTTTCTTATCTTTTCATCCGAATTTTCAGCATATGAAAAAATATATATATATATATATTATATTACATAACTCACACATGCTTATCATGTGGAACAAAGTGTGTATTAGTGGGAAATGAGTATGATTTTTTTCTCTTACTCTCATTTCGTAGTCACATGCTTGTCACATAACTAGATTCTATTAAAGACTTAAATAATGAAGCAACAGAAGGGTGACATTGACACTTAACTAAAAGTGTAGAGAATTAATTGTAACGATTTCATGTGTAAAAACCAAAGTGAGATTTGACCAGAAATACATGAATTGACTGCCACGATTTCATATATAAAACCAAACGAGATTTGGTGCAAAGTGTAAGAATATAAAGTATAATATATGCAAATTTCTAAGAAAAAAAAATGAGATTTGGTGACTTTCCCACTTTAGCCTTTAAAGTTTGTTGTTTTTTTTTTCCCTACTTTGACGCTTCATATTTCAAGCTTTTCTCATTTTCCTCCAAAAATTAAGTTCTGTTCAAAATTAGATAGAAAATGTCACAATAACTACTACATAATATAAAAAATATATTATATTGAAGTTTAAGTTTATGTCATAAGTGTGAATTATATATATAATAAAATATTTTTATACCACGTGACTGTCAACTTTGTTAAATTTTAAACAAAAATTAATTTTAGAAATTAAAAAAAAAAAAATTGAAACATAAAGACCCAAAATGAAAAAATTAAAAAATTCCGAATCAAAATAAAAAAGTGGCCAAAATATAGAAGGGGTAAAGTAGGGGTAAAGTGTGATTTATATAGATGTAGATAAACTATAAATCAAACTGATTCAAACAGGCGAGCTCTGCAAAAGATAACTAGACTTTCACAAGTCCGCAATGGCGTGCTCTGCCATGTAAACCCTAAAACTAGTATGATTGCTGGTTTTCCTTTCTTTTTTGAAATTTTTTCTTAAATTCATGAACCAAACACGTTCTCTCGGGAGAAAATCATTTGGATCGGAGAATTTAACTCTTTCTTGTTTGTGTATCTTGGCAGAAGTAAGAGGAGAGACATCTCTGATACCTAATTCCCGTTCACTTTTAAGCTCATGATTCGACGCACCCACCACCCATCTGCTTTCATAAACAAACGAATTATAACAGAAATTCGAGTGGGTTTGCACTTGCATACATAAGGTATTCGCTTTTTTATTTTATTCTTTTGTTCCTTCAGCATTGCTTTCTCTTTTTCCTGATCTAGATGATGCTTTGGATTGATTCATCCCATATTTGAATATCATCAATCTTCTGGTTTTAGAGTCTTAACTGAATTTGATGCCTTTACACCTATTTGTTAGTTTAAAAAAGGGGTAAATTCTGATTAGAAAAATGACTTAGACCCCCAGCTGGGGGTGCTGGGGGGTCGTCCTTGATTTGTGCAAAAATAACTTTTTTTTTTTTTTGGCCAACCACACGCTGCCACGTCACTGGGGTGGCACTGGGGTCGTCCGTACAGGGGTTGGTAGCATTGTTGTTCTGATTAATATAGGTCTCTCCTCACATTTAAAAAATTATACTTATATATTTGTTCTTTCAACAATGATTCATCCCACTAAAAACACCATCACTAATAGCACTAATATATTAAAAAAATAGGAAAAAAAAAAAAATACAACTCCAAGACCAAAACATCACATCATTTCTGGCGGAACCCACTGCCACCTAATTAGTGGGAGCACTAATTAGTGCTCCCAACCATTTTTCTTGTTCTTTAGCCTTCATACATATAAAATAATAAAATAATACATATATTTTATTCATGTCATTTCAAAAAAAATAACTATCATCTTCTTTAGTTTAATTCACATACAAAATTGAGTTTTTTATTTTATTTTTTATTTTTCATATTTTTTAATTATTTTTCCTAATTTTTTTTAATATTTCAAGTAATTTTTCTTTTTATTTTTTAGATACATCTAATCTAGATATAGAAGTATAATATTTTGTATTTTTTTAAAATTCACCAAATACAAAAAAAGATAAAAATACAAAAATACAAAAATACAAAAATTCAATACATTATCTTATTTTGTTGTATTCAATGAATTTTTTAAAATTTTTTTGTATAAATTTCATACTTTTTAAATATATTTAGATTAAATTGATTTAATATAGATATAATTGTGAAAATAAAAATGAAAAATTATATTCATATATAAAAATTTATACAAAAAATATCATAAAAATGCTGTGATAGTGATATTATTGTAAATATAAATTATATTTATGGATATTTTGTTTTAAAGTGAAAGGTCACTATTAAATTATATCATTGTATTTGAAAATTTTATATAAAATTTATGTTTGTATATCATTATTTAATAAGAATATGTTCATGTAGAATTTAATGATAAAAAGTTATAAAATGTAATCATGATGATAGGAAGAAGAAATGGTAAGAAAAATAATAAGATGGTCATTTAGAAAAATTTCAGGACACGACATCAGTATCTAGGGTGTAATTTATAATGAGATTACAAGCCTCAGCAAAGGGAATATAATTTTCCAAATATAAAAGAGGAATTTCACTACAGGAAATGTGTGTTTTAACGACGTTTATATAATGGCGTTTTCTTAAACGTCGTCTTTTTTATATTTAACGGCGTTTTATAAACGTCGCCTTTTGTGCTAGTCAAAACGGCACCGTTTAGCTGATAGAAAACGCCTCCGAATGTGTTATAGTCTAGCACGCCCTCTCCCACCCTATTGAGACTCTCAATCTTTACTCTTCAGTCTCAAGAAGAAGATGCCTCAATTCTCTCGCTCACTCTCTCCGATTGTGTTATAATCTAGCACACCCTCTTCCATTTACATAAAAATGACTGAGAGGTAAACCTATCTACATCAAGCTTCATAATCGATTTGATTTACTGAGAGGTAAACCTATCTGCTCAGTGATTTTGATTTCGATTTCATGTTTTTATCTCTTTCGCTCATTTTCACTCTTCTCTGTCACCAGACTCATTTCTCCCTCTCTCTCCTCTGCCGATCTCATCCACACTCACCACCGCTGCTGTCTTCTCATTATCGCCTCAGATCGACAGCTACAGTGGTGGAAGAGAATGGCGGTGGTGGTGCTCGTTGAAGAAAAGAACAAGAGACGAGATCTGAAGGATTTCGAACTAATTAAAGCCAGATCTGAAGGTTTCAAAGAACACCTGATCCAAATATGGGGGTTTCGAATCAGATATGTTGGTAAGCTCTTCCATTTTCAGTAAAAACCTCTTTTCATCAACTTCTGTATATGTTTGTGTATGTGTGTGTGAGAAAGTGTTGAAGAAGAGGCTGTAGTGTTCTTGATTTTCCCCCTTTGTTTCTTGAATTTTATAAATCTCACCAACAACAATGGTCAAGTTTTATGTTTCTGGTCTCTCTCTCTCTATATATATATATATATGTATGTGTGTGTATATCCACATATCCAAGATTTGTATATTTATATATTTGTTGTTTGTTGTTGTTTCAGCTGCTGAACAAAAAAATGCGTGAAGAGAGAAAGAACAAGAGAGAGAGAGAGAGAGAGAGAGAGAGAGAGAGAGTTGTGTTTTTGTTTTTGCTTTTGTTTTTCTTGCCTTTTGTTTCTTTTAAGAGGTTAAATGTGGTGTTCATTTCTTGCCTTCTGTTTCTTTTATGCACTTAACACATTTGAACTGCAGGATATGGGGAAGGTCCCTGTAGTATACATCTTCTTTGCCTTCATTCCTCTTTGTGATGATCGCAGTCTTTACTTTTTGACCACGCATACCACTATGACATCTTATTGCTTGGAATTATGGTATATTAGTTGATTTTGTGTGTCTTTGTCTTCCATTCAAGATTTTGTATATCCCTATAGATCTTGACTCGGGGTATTCTTTTCATTGAAACCATAACTCGAGACATTGCTTTGTGGATTAATTGGACTCCCTCCTGCAAATGGCGTACTTCCACAATCTCCCATGCACACAAGAGCCTTCTTTGTTCTCAAGAGACAAAGTTAGTTTGAGTAATAAAAAGCTTCTTATTTTTGTTGGAAATTTAATTTGTGTAGAATATTAAAGAATTGATACAATTGCAGTTGATCGAGAAGAAGATGGTAAAGAGTGCCAAGGAATGCATAAAGCAACAAGGTAGCAACTCGAAATTTATGGCGAGAATGCAGTCTTCATAAAGCGGACACAACTCGGATGTATGCAAAATAAGTAACTAAAAATTAGAAATTAAAAATTGTTGGTAAATTTACTTCAATTTCCTTCTTTAGACATTTATAACTTTAGTATTTCGGTTTCTAATGAAGCATGCGATAGCAAAAGAGTCAAGAACTTGAAGGATGCAGTCATGAAAAGTGAAGATGGAGGAAGCAAAGATGATAATGATGCGGAAAAACACATCGATGCTCACTTGCTGTTGGGTTAATGAGCAAAGAGTGAGCAATCTTTACAATCACTTCTTGTCGAGCATCACTACTTGCTATGCCCACAATCAAGATGATTCCTACATCAGTTCTTTGGGGATATTTTGCTGCATGGCTCTTGACCTCTCCCGAAACCGTTACGTTACGTGAAAGAATTATCGCTTTTATTACACCTAAAAGGCGGTACAAGTAAGTTATTACTCAAGTACTTATAGGTTTAGTTATTCATTGAGTTTGGTAGTTTGAGAAACCAATCACTCCTATTGATGCTTAATTTATATTTGTCTGAGCCTTGGAAGGTGATCATGCTTCGTTTGACGAGTTGGTGCCTTTCGGTTATATTGCTACGTTCACGCTCTTCGATTCGCATATCTTCTATTATGTTTTGGCATTACATGGATACCAATAGTTTGGGATATTGTTTCGCACCATTTTTTCGCTCATAATCATTAGGGCAACATCTCCTTCCCAAACCGTGTCACTCACATTATCTTCGTGATTTGGATGCACCGAGTATGAGGAAATTGCGGTAATCAAAATTGTAGACAAAGCATGCCTTTCAACGTAAATTGCCTCTAAATCAATTGTTATGCCAATGATAGCCAATTAGGTATTGTAAATGCTATGATTACACTAAGTTTTCCTTGGTGTGTAAAATTGGTATTTATTTGCAATGTATGTAAAATGAGTTTATATTGAATCTATTCTCAATTCTTTTATGCTTCTTTGATGCATCTTGCTCAAAGGCTCAACTCTTTCGCCAAATCGAGATGAAATTGGAATTGTATCATTAGTTATGTGTTTCATACCATTTTAGTTACGAAACTTATGTGAACGTCGGTTTAGTTTTATAGCTAATTAGCAATGCTTGATATGTGCGGGATGGGGACAAGCCTCTTGCGAGGAATGAAAACCATGAATTTGAAAGCGTTGATGCAGAGATATTGGACGAGTTAACGACCAACGAGAGGAGAGTTGAAGTTTAGATCGGCAAACTTCGGTGATGAACGTCTCTAGCGAGCAAGACTCGATTAAAGCCATTACTTTATGCTTAGCGATAATACATGTGCATGTACTCATGTGAGCATGCACCAACTCATGCTATGGAACATAGTGTAAATATGCATGGTAGTCCAATTATCGATGTCTCTCATTGTTGGGATGTTATTTGTTTCTGCAGGAAGCTTTTCGCCGTGGAAGATATACATGGATTGATGTGCATGGTTAAGAAAACCCCAAAGGCCTCCTTGATGGTTGTTTATTATGCGAAGTTAACGAAATTTTACGGGTTTGATGACCATCTTTATCATGCTTATGCATGGTTTAAGCTTTTCTCACTTCAGAAAAGCTTTAACAAGAATTTGAGTCAGAAAGATTTACAATTAATTGCATCATCTGTGGTCTTGGCTGCTCTGTCAGTTGCCCCATATGACAACACGCGTGGGGCATCTCATTTGGAGCTTGAACATGAGAAAGAGCAGAATTTGAGGATGGCAAACCTTATAGGGTTCATTATTGACCCTAAACTTGAGAGTAGAGAAGTGGTAATGTTCAATTGGGTATGCTTTCATGTTAATTTCTACATATATTTTTCTTATTCTGAATGATTGCCTTTTTTTGTCCACAGCTTTCACGGTCATCTCTTCTCACAGAACTGGTAAGCACAAAGATATCTGCTCTGTACATTTTATCCATCAAAATTAATTCACTCATTTTTTTTAACACCTATTATATATTTCAATTATACCCTTCTGTAAACTTTCATCCTTGCCACCCCATTCTTAGACAACCACTTCCTCGGCACCTCCCACATCTCCAACTACTCATTTCCTGCCACCCCCTACCTTCTGTTGTCCCATTCCTAGCCCTCACCATCTCTAGTGCCCTCTCCTTCCGACTTCTAACCTCTTCCTCACAACCTTCATCACACAAAGAAAGTGAGATAGAGAGAGAGCAGGGAGTAAAAGGGGCAAAAATGGATTAGGGAGAGGCAAAACAAGAGAGAAGATGGGAAGGGGGTGATGAGAGTGGCCGAAGATGGAGATGGGTGAGGACAGCCAAAAGCGCGATTGGGGCAGGGTAGGGTATAATCAGGGTTTAGGAGGTTCAAAATGAAAAACAAAATTCATATTTTATCAAAGTAAAATTGTAATAAAAATATATATAAAGGAATGAGAGGCAACAAAATTAGATGGGATAGATGACAATTGATGGCAACAATTCGATTCATCAAAATGCCAATATCTTACCCTTGCATAATTTCATTCATTTGAAATTTTGCACCATACTGAAATGTTCAGTGAGAATTGTGTATTTCCCTTTTCTCCATCTTGATATGCAAAAATTTAAAATAAAAAGACCAAACCTTGTGATTCTTAAGATGAAAGGAGAGGTACATAAAATGTTTAGTGCATAATCTTATTACAAGAACTGTCTTTTTCCCTTTTCTCCATCTCGATATGCAAAAATTTAAAATATAAAGACCAAACCTTGTGATTCTTAACGCTAATGCAGACCGACATCTTGTCCATTCCACGAGAGTTATTTTTTGCTTGAAAGTGGACATTCTCTAGTCAAGTCACAAGCTGTTTTTTTTTTTTTTTTGTAAGCTAAAGATTTGTTATCCCTGTGTAACATGTAGAAGTTTTTGATGTAGTTTCTTCCTTGTTCAACCAGGGAGTAACTTGGTCAACAGTTTCCTTACTTGTAAGTAACACACCATTTTCTTGAAATCACAACATATATTTAACAACATATATTTAACCAAGGTTCTAACAAAAGCACACAATAATTTATTCTTTCCTGCTTCTATCATTTATCATATTTAAAGTTTCTCACCAGAATTCAAGTTTGTTCCCCCAGAATTCAAGTTTCTCACCTGTAAGAACTGCTTCTCCACATATAAGGACCAACCCAGATGTTGATAGGTATATTATACGACCCTTTTCGATTCGATTTCGATTCTAATGATTGGGTAGTTTTTGATGAGTTTATAGCTTTGATTGAATTGGGTTTTATATGTTTCAGGGTATTCTTAATTTCTTGTAGTCAGTACTTGGCATAGCTCTTAGCAGAGCACCAGAAGCTTGAACCTTTTGTGCAAGTCGTTCCCATATGCAGCCGACTGTTGAATCAAGGTTGGCAACTACCTTTGGTTTTGGATCTTGTCTTTCTATGTTTCTATTGGGTTATCTTGTTTTTTGACTAATTTCTATAATGGTTCTATTATATTATACTGGTAAGGAGTATTATGGTTATAGTTGAATGAGTTGTGAGGACAAGGGAAAGTCACAATAGTGGTGGTGGGTCTGGTGAGGGAATTGAATGACTTAGCTTAACCTTAAGAATGTAGAAGAGGGACCTACATGACATAGCTTAACCTTAAGAATGTAGAAGATGGACCTACATGACGCAGGATCTGATATAGTTGAAGTAAGGGTTGATTGATCTGAATTCAGTATCATGAAGAATATAAGTAAATTTCATGGAATTGCCTTGTTATCATAATTTAAGCTATTCTTTTGTAAGAGTGACATAAGAATCTGAATGTAGCTTCTACTCTGGCAAAGAAATGAGTAATATTATCAAAAGGTAAAGGGAAAGTTAGATAGAAGGATAAAAAATCCTTTGGGTTGAATCAAGCAACCAAAATATAGAATAAACCCAAAAAACATCAAATGATGAAACAATTCCAATGAATTTTAAACCTATTTTGTGGTAATCAATTGCATGTGCTTTTCTAGAATGACTGATGTAATTTTATCACATCCTCTTTTGGAGTTGTAATTTTATTCTAAAGCCTCGTTTGGGGACAGGCTAATTTAGTAACTTTAAGGCCTCGGAATCTCTCATCTTTGAGGTGAGAGTTTCATTGCTAAAGGCCTCCTATCTATATTTCTCTTGCGCATTCTTGTTGTGTAAGAGGAAGGTATTCCGAGATGGTTCTGTTTTAATAAAGTTAAATATTGTTGTACTTTTTTAATTTTTATTCTTTGATCTCCATGGCTGTAAGTTGTTCATTCATTTTACAATCAATTTTTACGTGACGTCACTCTTTGGTCTCATTGAGTTCACATTTTCTAGGCTTATTCCTTTCCTCAATGTAATAGTTTTTGCGATGATGCCATTTACTAGGATAAAATTATTGTGTTTTTGAATCATAATATATCATTGTTACCTTCCTTCGTGATTCGCTTGAGCGATTCAAGACGTTATTGGACCCTTTTCTTTGACGTAGTTGTTGAATTTGTATTACACTATACATGTTGATTGCAATGCTTTTAAGGACTGCTTGAACATTGTCGGTACCACTTGTGGACATCAGGTGCTCATTTGATATGCTATCTGGTGCATTTAATATGACGACAGACCATTGCATTGGGAGTTGTTGCGAGGGCAAGGTAAAAATATGTTTCTTGATTGGCACTGAGATGTTTTCCTCAAGAACTTTGCCGTTTTATGCCCTCTTGATATTTTAATGCCATCAAGTCACAAGTCATTGTTAGTCTATTCCTAGATTTCATCCTCATGCTTAATCATGTTCTCAGAATTGGGATTGCAACACATCTAGGCCATTGATTGATCTGCTAAGATTGCATGGAAAATGTCCAAAATTGTTACATTGATTATGGGATATTGTTTCATCAATCAAATCAGATGTTGAGAATGTAAAAGTAGTTGCTGAAGAGATGCTTTCTCTATGGCATTATTTGTCATAAAGTTTGTGTTTGGAACACACACATAATGATTTAGGGAGTTTGAATTGGTGGCATGAGTGTATCCTTTCCTTGGTGTCTCTGTGTTTTGTCAAACAATTATTTATGTCGTAGGTTATACAAAGGTAATATTACACATGTAAAAAAAAAAAAAAGAGCTCTCCAGAAAAACCAATTCCCTTAATATTTCTACAAAACCACGTCCAGATTCCAAGTTCTAGAGCTCCAAAATTGTTATGTCTACGACAACAAAATTTTCAGTTAATGCACCAAGATCTCAGATTCCTTGATATTTGCCAATTCTTCTCTTTTCAGATCACCATGAGACAAAGGGGTTGCTTGCTGTGCATCCCTTAGCATCCTACTAGAACAGTCCCATATGCTGCCAAACCACCTTGGCATAACCCAATGATTGCCCATCTTAGATTCTCGCCACCACCGGCCACTCGTTCCTGAAATATGGTAGCAACTATGGGAACTTTCTTATTCTTTGGCACCTCTTTGAACTCCAGCACCTTTTCCACTACATTAATCCAATCCAATCCTTTTTCTTTTTTATTTTTTATTTTTTCCCCACAACCCTTCTTGGAACTTCGGAATATCAATCTTGATTCACGATTCCTATCACGTCGAATCTGCTATGGTTCATTGGTCTCCCTACCTTAGACCGTGGAGGCGTTTGACCTTTACTTTTCCCTTTGGTTTTCTTTTTGTTAATATTCTCCAGAGCAATTAAGTAAGTGTTTTTTATGTTTCTGTTTTTGGTCCTTTATCACTCACAATGAACTCTTTCTCCTACAGGTTCTTTTGGGGTTCTCTGTCCTTGTTGGTGCTAGTGCTTGGGTCAATCTACTGGTGCGTCTAAAGTATCATTTTTAACAGGTGAGGCCCACTGCCACATCTTTCTCCTACAGGTTCTTTTAATTATTAATTTTTAACTTACAATAAGCTGTACTAACTGGCTAGAAACAATTTCAAGAATTCATGGCTGGTCTCATGTCTTTACCAATTAACATATCTGGAAGTAGACTCCACAAGTCATTATAGGCAAGTTAATTATATAGTCACATTAATTTCTTTATTTTTCTTATTTTACACTATTATGAGAAATTAATAATAAATTTGAAGATAAGTTGTTTCAGGTAAAGGAGAAAATGTTTCAGGCAAAGAGGGAATATGATGAAGTTTTTTTTATTTGTTCTTGTTCTTTTACTTTTCCCTCCCTCTAATTCTTTTTATCTTGTTTAATTAGATTATAGTGTACTGTATGGTTCCAAATGTATCATCTGTTGTATATAGTTTAGGCTCATCTTTGGATATAGTTGGAAGACAAATGATATTTTTAATATTATAAGCCATATTAGTGTGCTTTCTATTCCTTTTTAATTTTTTGGGACAAATTACATTTCTTGACCATTTTGATTTTAATTGATGTATTTAAAGTCTGAATTGTTTCTATTCTTAGGTATGCAATGCATTGTTTCTTATTTTTAATTTTGTTTTAGTTTATTTATTATTTTAATAAATATCAATTATTAGTTCTTGATAATTGTTTGACAAGTATTTTTTTTGTTCAATTATATAAAATTAGCACAATTTAAAAAATAAAAAAAAAGCTATGGCGGCGTTTAAAAAACGTCACTATATCCCATCCCAACGATTAGATTATTAAAATGTATGAATGTCTATGACGGCGTTTTCAAAACGTCACTAAATGTCATAGTGACGTCATAGCCAGCTAGGGAAGGACATTTGGTGGCGTTTTTAAAAACGCCGCCTATAATAATATTACGACGTTTTTCAAACGCCGTAAAGTTATAGCGACGGCCGCGTCGTCGGCGTTTAGTACTAAACGTCACAAAAAGAAATAGCGACGTTTTTTAAACGCCGCTAAAACTAAATTTTCCAGCAGTGTTTGTATTAAATAAAGGAAAATCTCAAGAAGTGTCAGTGTAATTTACTCTTTAAAAGAAAAAGGAAAAGAAAATAGTACGTATAATTTTATGTCTAACAAACTTTATGGATTTTGACTATTTTTTAATCAAAATCCTTATTTTATTTATTTATTTATTTATTTATGGTTCTTGAATTTAAAAGGCAGAACTTTTGACCTTATGATTTTTGGAACGGGAGATTCCATGGAAACCCCCCACAAGTCCGGGTGGAACCATGTTTGGTTGGTTTTGATTTAATAGTTTGTGAGATTTATTTAAAAGAGTATTTGATTAGGAATATAAGTGAGGGGATTAACTATTTTCTTAGACTAGTAATCTCTTATGTGGTAGGACTAACAAAATTATAGGAGGGTTGGGATTAAAAATTATGGGGATTAGTGGATTTTTACATGACTTTAAAGTAAAAATTATATTTTTTAGAACAAAAAAATAATTATAATATTACAAATATACTAAAAATTAAAAATATTAATTTTAATATTACTACACTAATAATCTTCTCACTCAATCTTATCGTATTTTTGCACTATGTTTCAGAACATAAGAGAGAGAAGAAAAAAATGATTACTTTGGTTATAAGAGAAAAGAAATGATTGTGATTTCTCTACTTCTTGTTTGGTTAGATTTCATAAGAGGAAAAAAAGAAAGAAATTGTTTTATGTTATATTACTAAAATAATATGAAAAACCCTCAAGGACATGGGCGTCAATCATTTTATTTCTTTTATTTTTACAGGGACAAAATTGGTATTATGAAAATATAAGAATCTGTTGGTTTATTTTCTCTCCCAATCTCTCCACTTTTGGAAAGATTGAAAATGAGGGTTATAAGAGAAATTATTTTCTCTTCGTTTCTTTCCATTTTTCCCCACTTAAGTTATTCAAACAAGTAAAAGAAATATATATCTCTTCATTTTTTTTTCTTTTCTCTCCAAATCATTCAATCCAAATATAGTGTTAATCTCTTTCATCATATGAAACCAAACAAACATGACATTAGAGTGATTATATGAATGACTGAGATTTAATGATACAGTAATTATTTCACGGTCCAACTCTCTAACGTTAACACTGTGATAGGGTCATTTTTGAAAAGACAAATTTTAAACATACGTAAAATTCATATAAAAATTTGACAATGATAATATCATTATTGTAAATAAATCTATTTTTAATGGTATTTTATTTTGAAATGAAAACCTACAATGAATCACATCATTATATATAAAAATTATATATGAATCTTTTTATTTGTATAACATTACTTTTTTTGAAAAAATCACTCTTTTCCACTATCAAATTTTATTGTCAAAGACATATATAAATTTTGGATTTGGCTTTTTTTAATTGGCCATTTTAATTTAAAAGAGTGTTTGAGATTGATATGCCAATTTTGGAATCGATTTCAGTGATTCAAACTTTTCAATTTTTAGGATTTATTGAGTAAAGTATTCATGTAAAAATTAAGATGATCAATATCACTAGCTATATGTTTAATGAATGATTATTTTTGAAATTATATTTGTCATCTATTTTTTTAAAATAAATATGATTCAAACATATAACTACCGATATCCAATTATATTGATTTTTTGTATGAATATTCTACTCAACATGTCTTAAAAGTGAATGGTTAAAATCGTTGAAATTGGTTCCAAAATGAGCCTACAAAGTCTAAGTATTTTCTCAAATTGATATGACAATTTAAGAGAAATCAAATCCATAAATTTTAATGTATCAAGAACAAATAAGCGTACAACACATCTTTCCTGTACCATCTCTAATTTATTTTTAAATTTTAAAATTTCATAACTTTTGATAAAGATATCCATTTTTTATTTATTTATAAAATTAGTATTTTTGAAATCCTTATAGCAAGCAGCACCCATGAGTCAGTAAAATTTCACTACATTTTCTTTTGAATTCATTTCAAATCTTTAAAATATTTTAACTTTTGCTCTAGATGCCTCTTTTTGTTTTGTTTTGTTTTTTTTTCAAAAGGGAAAAATTACAAATAATAATAATAATAATAATAATAATAGGAAAAAAAAAAAAAAAGGCAACAACAACAACAACAAAAACTAAAACTTGACCCTTGTAACAAGATAAACCCTAAGTATTTTTTGGTCATTTTGAAAATAGAAAGATGGTTTAGATTACAAATAAACTAAAAGTTTAGGATTTAAATTGATAAAATCAAAAACTCATTTTTCCATCATTTTCTTACTTAATGAAAATAGATAGATGGTTTAAATTGTAAGTAAATCAAAAAATTAGGGTTAAAATAATAAAATTAAAAACATTTTTTTTGGAGGCAAATTACAAAAAAAAAAAAAAAACCCTAGGGTTTCGCGTGTTTTTCAATTTAAACCCCAGGGTTTTAATTTTGACAAATTAAACCCTAGAGTTTCTTCCGTATTTCAATGTGAACTCTGTCTATATCCGTTTGATTGAGCTAACGGAATCTAAGCAAAATTCTTAGATTCAAACACACATATTCAAGCACTTGTATCTCCCTCGTCGTAACTGCCTTTCGCTTCATTTTTGCGTCGTTGGATTGACCTCATGGCCTAGTTTTCATTCCACCCCTCATACGCCCCGTTCCACCTCTTTTTACGTGCCTTCAAAGCTCCAAAAGTTTGCTAGAAATAAGATTTCTCTATTTGGGTAAAATTTTCAGATTCAAGCACACATGTTCAAGTACTTGTATCTCTCTCGTCGTAACTCCGTTTCATTTCATTTTTGCGTTGTTAGATTCATCTCATGGCCTAGTTTTCATTCCATCCCTCATACACCTTATTTCACCTCTTTTTACTTATTGTCGGAGCTCCGAAAGTTGATCAAAAATAAGATCTCTCTCTCTCTCTCTCTCTCCCCTCTTTCTCTCTCTCGCTCTCTTCTTTCTTCCTTCTTCTATCTTCTATCTCCATGTTTCTTCATTCCTCATTCTTTTCCACAACTATTCTCTCTTTTCCTCTTCCTTCATGACCCTTCCCCTACTTTTATGTTTCTTTCCGTTCTTGTAATATACATTCATACTTGACGACACCGCCACCGTCGAAGGTTCAGTGGCCACCACGAGCTCGATAGAAGGGCCATGAAGGAAAAGAAAAAAAGAGAAGGAAGAAACATGGAGATAGAAGCTAGAGAGAGAAAAAAAATTATTTTTGGCCAAATTTTGGAGCTTTGACGGCATACAAAAAGATGTGGAACATAGCGTATGAGGGGTAAAATGAAAATTAGGTCATAAGATGAATCCAACAACACAAAAATGAGGCAAAATGGAGTTAGGATGAGGGAGATACAAATGCTTGAATATGTGGGTTTGAATATGAAAATCTTGCCCAAAGAGAGAAAAATCTTATTTTTGGCCAAATTTCGGAGCTCCGACAATATGCAAAAAGAGGTGGAACATGGCTTATGAGGGGTGGAACGAAAATTAGGTCATGAATTGAATCCAACGATGCATAAATGAGGCGAAACGGAGTTATGACGAAAGAGATACAAGTGTTTAAACATGTGTATTTGAATATGAAAATTTTGCCCATAGAGAAAAAAATCTTATTTTTGACCAACTTTCGGAGTTCCAACGGCACGCAAAAAGAGATGGAACAAGGCATATGGGAGATAGAATGAAAACTAGGCCATGAGGTGAATCCAACGATGCAAAAATAAGGCCAAACGGAGTTACGGCGAGGGAGATACAAGTGCTTGAACATGTGTGTTTGAATCTAAGAATTTTGCCCAAATTTCGTTAGTTCAATCAAACGGATATGGACGTAGGCTCCACATTGAAACACGAAAGAAATTTCAAGGTTTAATTTGTCAAAATTGAAAAACACACGAAACCCTAGGGGTTTTTTTTTTTTTTGGTTGTAATTTGCCCATTTTTTTTGTGAATTTTACTTCATGAAAATAGGTCGATGTTTTAGATTGCAAATAAATCAAAAAAATTAGGTTTTAAATTGATAAAATTAAAAAGGAAAAGTTAGTGAAATATCCCTCTCCAACTTTGGGTAGTAGTAGAGGTTCAATATATATATATATATATATTTTTAGACTTACATGTAGGTCTTATTAAGTGGATTTTGTCTAATAGGTCCTATGATAATTAATGACATTTTTCATTATATACTATTAAAAAAATCACTACTTATTAATTTTCAGTGACAGTTTGAAAATTTTGTCACAGGTAATTATAAGTTTTAGCGACAGTTTAAAAGAGTTGTCACAAAAAAAGATCGCAACTTTTAGTGGTAGTTTGAAAAATTTGTCACTAAAAAACATCACTAACGGTAAGTTTTAGTGACTATTTATAAAAACAGTGACAAAAAAAGTCACTAATTGTCAATTTTTAGCGACATGTGAAAAATCGTCATAAAGAATTATTCTTCGCAACGATTGTACTCGAACTTATTTTCAATAAGTCTTGAAGGGGATTAAATCCAACTATTAGAATCTATTGATAGTTTACCCCTTGTTTTTATTAGTTAAGATCCGTCAATGAAATTTCTCTGTGATAGCAGAGAAATTTTCGAAAAATTTCTGTAAAATCAGAGAAATTTTCTGTGTCCGGGCAAATTTTCTCTGTGTTGAATTTTCTCTATGAAAATTTTGAGCGACTTCAACTACTACGAAAATATTATATGTCATTTATCTGATAAAATCTTAATATCAGAAGCCTTAAAAAAAACTCCCCGATTAAAAACTCATTTTTCATCAGTTTTACCTAATGAAAATAGACAGATGGTTTAGATTGCAAATAAATTAAAATATTAGGGTTTAAATTGTTAAATTTAAAAATTTAGAATTTATTTTGTTACAAAGGTCAAATTTTAAGAATTTTTTTGATAATTTTTCCTAAAAATTTTTATTTTTGAAATTTTTTCAACAAGACTCAAAATCCAAGACTCATGATGAATATCGAAATATGTTCCTATATAAATAAAAGAAAAAAGACGTTGAAATTTTGGAATTATTTCAAAATTGTAAAATTTCTTAACTTCTGATCTACCTGTACCAGATTAGCCCTCATCTATACCTTTAAATTCCCTCTTCATGAATAAGTAATGGTGAAATTATATTAGAACAGGACAATGAAATTTCACTGTGTAAGCAAAAAATAGGCACCTTATTTCAATTTGGGGGCTGAAAATCCCTAAGTTAGGGATATAAAATTACAAATCATTTCATTATTCTCTTTGTTTTTGGATAGTGAAATTTCTATCTTCAGATCAGATAGTCAAATTTCACTGAATATGGATAGTGACATATGAATTTTCTAACCACCCAAAAAAAAAAATATGAATTTGCTCTCTCTCTCTCTCTCTCTCTCTCTCTCTCTCTCTCTCTCTCTCTCCCTCTCTCTCATATGAATTTGCTTTGTCTCTCTCTCTCTATATATATATATATATATGTTTGTGTGTGTGTCAAGTATGTCACATAAATTTACTATAATTGCAATTGATTCCCAATGCGGTTGACCACCACACCATGCATTTGTAGAGTTTTTTTTTTTTTTTTATTTTATTTTTTTCAATCACGGAAGCAAACTTATTTTAGGAAAACTTCCTTATAAATACCATATTGAGAAATAGTAATTGATTTAGTTTTAAGATTTTTTTTTTTTATAAATTAATTAGTCTTATTGATTTTGAAAAGGTAGATTTAATATCTTACTTAAAAATTGAATTTACGGTTATTTAATATCTTACTTAAAAATTGAATTTACGGTTATACCCTTATTTCTATTCTCTTTGTTCATTTTGTACTAGAAAGGTAAGATACATAATCTATGAGAATCAAATTTATGATGAATTTTTATATGGGACTATTTTTTATTTGGAAAACATTTCACAAGGAGTACAAAAATGACTTAAAATGTGGGATTCTTTAAACATTTCAAAAAGATGTGGGATTCTTCAAATATTACTAAAGGAGTACAAAAACTCCTTAATAAGTTTTGGATAAATATATAATTTCAAATTATAACATTCCAATATAACACCAAAACATAGCACTCTAATGTAACATTCCAAAAAAAATCATCAGTATATTTTTCTCAAACGTAACATTCCAATATAACACTATAAAAATACTCCTTAGTGTAATACTCCAATGTATCACACAAAAAAATTTCTCTGTGTAATTTTTCCAAACGTAACACTCAAAAAAAAAAATGTGGGATTCTTCAAACCATTTCAAAATGATTACAAAAATTTCTTAATAAGTTTTGGGTAAATGTATTATTTTAAACTATGAGTGTTATGTTTAGAAAATATAAACTAAGGAGTTTTTTTTAATGTTTTTGTATCTTACATTAGAGTGTTACCTTTGGGATTAAATTGATTAGAGTGTTACGTTTGGAAAAGTACACTAATTTTTTTAAAAAAAAATGTTACGTTGTTACATTTGAGAATAGTACATAAATGAGTTTTTTAATGTATTAGAGTATTACTTTTTTATTCATAGTGAGATTTCTTTCAGAATGATGGAAAATCCAAAACTTTTATATCGCGGATTGTCTAAATATGTAATTTTATATTTGGAGAAATTCACTTTTATCCCAAAAAAATTAAATTCAAACATGTAAGTGACTATCGTTTTGTATAATTTCTATTTTAATGGGACTTTTAGGTTTATAAAAAAAAAAAAGATTAAACAATTCATAAGATCATATTTTGAGATTTATTTATATTTCACCCTTACTTTACTCACCGTAGCTGTAAAAATAAATAAAATAATTAAAAGAAAGAAAGAGAGAGAGAAAGAGAAGAATGAATGTGGGGAATAATTCACTTTTACCCCCTATGTTTTAAGACTCAAGCACTTTACACCCATAGCTTAGATATAGATAGAAAATCTTTATGTGGTTACGGATTATAGTTCAAATGTTAATTTTTTTCTGTTCAAGTTGACGGAAATTGTACCATTCATGTTTAACCCCCCCTCTCCCACCCCCCCCCCCCACACACACACACAAAATGAAGTTTAAAGTTAGATTCAAATTGGAAAATACTATATTGCCCTTCTCTTCATCTTTCCCTTGAGATTTAACTAAATTACAGATTCTCTCCCGATGTTTCAGAAATTACATCCCACCTCCGAGGTTTATATTCGCATAACAATTTAACCCCTACAGTTAATTAAACGTTAAGAATGGTTAGCTGACATCACCAAAATATAAATTGATGGACGATATTGCCCCTTGCTGAAATCCCTTTGATAAATCAACAAAATTTACAAAAGAATTATGTTAGATGGGAAAAAAAAATTAAGTTTTTGAAACCATGTTTGATTTGTTGTTTAGAAAAAAAATTTAGAATTAAAAAAAAAAAAAACTAATTTAATAAAAATAAATATGAAAAAAATATATTTAATTTGTAAAAATTATTTCTAACCACTCAAAGAGATAAAATTATATAAAAATAATAATTATTATTTTTTTTTATTTCTTAGCCAAATTAATTTTTATTTTTTTAAAAAATAAATTAAAAATTAATTTCTAAAAATCAAACAAAACATATTCTAAAAATTTTTTGACAAGCCATTTCTTGTGTTTTTAACTTATTTAATTATTTGTTAATTTTATGATATTTTCACCAACTGACACTACAACATATAAGAGTTTTAGAGACCAATTTTTTTGATCTCTAAAAGTGAAATTTTTTTTGCAAAAGATATTTAGGGACTAATTTCTATCGTCGTGAGGATAGTCGCTAAAAACTCGCCTTGAAAAGTGAAAAATAAGGCTTTTAGCGATAAAATTTTGAAAATGTCAATAATAAATAGACTTTTGGGGACAAAATAATTTGATCTCAAAATGATTTATTTTTTGAGACACAAAATTTGATACCAAAAATATAATAATCAATCACTAATGTTCAATTTTCGTTGCTAAAAATATAATGACGACACTTTTCGCAACAAAAATATTTGGTCCACTACAAATAATTTTGTCCCTAAATTTTGGTCTCTAAAATCTTAATTTTTTTTGTAGTGTGATAAGTGTTTTTCCATTTT
Source organism: Camellia lanceoleosa (assembly GCA_025200525.1). Classification (NCBI taxonomy): domain Eukaryota; kingdom Viridiplantae; phylum Streptophyta; class Magnoliopsida; order Ericales; family Theaceae; genus Camellia; species Camellia lanceoleosa. The sequence continues at coordinate 165,562,195 of CM045760.1, read as the reverse complement.
AATTTTGCATTTCGTAACTTATTTAAAAATGATAATTTAGCTAAACCTCATGGGGGAATCTGTAATTTAGCCAAACCTCAGGGGGGAATCTGTAATTTAGCTAAACCTTAAGGGAGTGTAAGTAATTTGCCTTTATTTGTCAAAAAGGAATTTTAGTCAATTTATGATATCTGTTAACGGCGTTAATTGCGATAGGACGGGATGTAATTTTTGAAATCTCATGGGGGAATTTATAATTTCGTTAAGTCTCAAGGAAGGTGTAGGTAATTTGCCCTTTTTCATTTAACTTACGCCAAAACCCTAACCTTAACTTAACAACCCCGTCTCCTCTCCCCTTCTGTAACTGTCCACCTCTCACATCTTCTGCACCCACTTCTTACAACTTAGGTCTCGTTTGTTTTGGGTGGGAATGAAATCGAGATGGAGATGGGACCTATTATATATTGTGTTTGTTTTGGGAGATGGATAAATGATTCATAATCCTATGGGATTAGGATGGGCCTTGGTGTTGGGATTGAGATGGAAGAGGTGGAGGTGGTATTAGGAAATTAGTCCTCTGGCTTAGGTATATATATATATATATTTATATGTTGGACATTTTTTTTTAAACATTAATGTTTAATGTTTTTGTATTTTTAGTTAAGTAAAAATCATAGTTTTATTTGTTTTAATATTTTATATTTCTTTTATAAGGTAATAATTTAACAATCCTCACACTAACAATTATCATCAAAATAAACACAATTTTACTTAATCCCATCACTATCAATCCTTCACTATTTATTCTCTTACTATCAATCCGCTCCATCCTATCTCTAAAAATAAACAGGCCTTAGTGCCATCACGTGCTGCGATTGTGTGTCAAAACTTGACTTTGTGATAGTTGCCATCATTGTATAGCTGTTGGCTATATATTTTGTATAAATCAAATCGCAACTTAACACGTGGCTCGTAAAGGATAATTTGGGGAGTTAATACAAGTTTTTAGTCAACGACAGACATGTGGCAGTTCATATTGGTAACAATGGATCTGCGCAGCATTGGAGTAATTAGAAGGCGCAAGATGGCGTGGCCCAACAGTTACTCACAATTCAAATTCATATTCAGGAGGGAAGCCCAACAGCAAGACTAGCGTAGTGGGAGCAAACTATTTGAGGCCATGACCAACGATTGTGGAAGGACAGTTCGATGGTTAGAAGACCACTTCGATGGTTACCATTAGAGGGTATAAATAGAAAAGTAGACTAAACAGAAGGGACTCAGACTCAGATCCAGAAACCAGTTATTTCTTTCATATTTTTCTTTTTAGTTTTTACATTTCCAGTTCTTCAATTCCTGTACTGCACTTCAATTCTTAGGAGTAGTTTCAAGTAATTTGTTGCTGTGAACCTCTTCGAGGTTGGGTCATTGTAAGTTCTTATTATTTAATGAAATTCAGTTCATAAAGTTGTTTTATCTATTGTTATTTTCCATATTTTTAAACATTCTCCTAAGCAAAACCACCAGTAAAAGTCTTCTTTATTGAGGCTGAAAGAATTTTAACACAATTGTCTGATAATTGGTTGGCTATTAAAATTTCTATAAGGACTTATTGATCTTTGCTGGCACACTTAAAATTACATTAACCTTCGAAAGCCAAAAAAGCCAACATATATTTTTGGCACGCCTAGTGGTACACTTTAAAATGGTTAGATGTAGGAGATAAGGAGAAAATGAATGCCTAGAAGAAGGTGTTAAAGGAGAGATAGAAGCACCTAACCCAGATGATAATGTAATATCACATCCTGTGGATGCATCTGTCTTATCAGATCCTCCACAAATGGTCGAACAGATCAGCACTTTAGAATATGGAACATATGTCCAAAATATTGGATAGGGCCATGAAACTAGACCATCAATTGCCCTTTTTACCCAACCAATGAATCCATGGGGAGATTTAGTAGATGCTATGTGTAGACGTCCCCGAACGCCCCGGGAGGATGACTCCCGTTCTGTTCGTTTTTGTGGGTCTACTACAGTTTGGACTCAAATTGTCACGGTTCTAAATCTGAACCAAAGAGTCCAAATCTGGCAAATCGTTTTGAGAAAAAAAAATAGATTTTGAAAGAAGTGCCAAACATGGACTACTTTGCCAGATACAAAGTCGCCATCTAAATATTTTATTTTGGGAAATTGAGGAAACCCTGACTTGGTGCCAAAGGCCACGTGTCCGTCATCACCAAAGTTGCCTCGGCTCGGGAACTTGGGTACGATTGGGGAAGGTCAGCTATGAGCACCCCCTCTCGCCCGATCAAAGATCGGCCTCTACTAACCATGATATCTTGTTTTGAAAGCATTATGTGTTCGTATTCCAGTTATTAGCCTTGAATTACTATGTTATGCGCGCAGCAAACAAGTATAGACCAAATCGCCTAAATTGGAACAAAACATTTCATGTTTGTTTTGAAAATGGTTTGCTACTCGCAAGTAAGATAAAATGCAGATTTTGCCACCCTTAAGTGGGCTTTAGAAAAGATGGTTTTGCCACTGTCTAGTGGGCTTAAAACTCACAGTTTTAATGCATTATTCCAATTAAAGTAATTTGACCTCCATCCACAGGCATTCAAGCAGTTATATCACATAAGCAGCTAGCCTCATGGTAATCATACTATTATGGCAACATTCACACGCATGTGATATGCTAAAGCATAAAAGCTTACCTAGTACTCCATGCCAAAACAGAAACTAGTTAGTAATCATGCATGATCCTAGTTCATGTTGAAATGGCTAATGCAACACATGCAAAATGCAGCTATAATAGGCTCGGCTATCCTAAAGATGGCATGTGATATGCTGCAACTAACAAGTATTCAATTTGGAATTGAAATACAGATGCAATTAGCATGATGTACCAAGCTCGGTGCATGTGAGACAAATGCATGGATGTCCGCATGTATTGCATAAGGTATGCTAATTTAAATATGCCCTAGTCTACCATCATAAGCAGGTAAATAAAAGGGAAGGAAGACGTGGGGTTGGAAGACATACATACACTCACGCACACTTATTACAAATACGTCCTCACTCGGAGAGACCAAAAGAATAATACAGTCTGAATAAATAATACTGAATTAATTATTACAAAAAATCTAATTAATTAATAAATTTAATGTGAAAATAAAGGTGGCCACAGCTCTGTCCCGAAATCCGCGAATGGTGCATGCTCGAGTCCGTCTCGCCCAGAAAACCCATACCATACCATCACGCTGCCTCATTTACCGCTTTCCGAAATCGCCAAAGTCTTGGGACATATTCCACGCATTAGAGAGCACCATTGGCTAAAGGAAATGCCCACCGGCCATGGAAAATGTCCATCGGCTGGATTTCATGTTATCGGCCACTCATCCATGGCCGGTTGGCACTCTAAACGGCCGGTCGGCCAAAAATCCCTGCAGAATATGGTTTTTGACAGCAACAAAGGACAGACAGTGTATGGCATGGAATTTCAAGCAAATGTAAGCAAGGCCACACTCCCAATCATGCAATGGACTCAAGGGAGCATGGCCCTCGATCCTCGAGCCATCAATTGTGCATTTTGATGCATGATGGCCTAAGAGGCAAAGGTTACAATTCAATGAAAATGCATGCAACACACGAATGAATACCAAGCCCCTATCATGTCAAAGTCAAGGGCCTCGGTGACCGAGGGTTGAGACGCGTTTTGTCACTTGAAGTACAAACACTTCTCAATCCTCACACTTGGTTTGACACCCCAAACCAAGCAATGTAATGCATGTTATGCAAACATGGCTCAAAGATGCAACATAAGATTAAAATGTAAGGTATGCCAAATGTAATGCAAACCAAACATGCAAAGGTGATGTATTAAGCATGCAAAATGCAATACAATGCAACCTAAAATGAGATGCAAACATGGCACAATGCAAGCATATAACTAGATGCAACAAGTCAAGCATGTAACCATGAACAAGAGTGGACTTAGGCTGAAATGAGAGGCCTCGGCCACACCCCAAAATAGTGGCCAAAGATGCCAAAATAATGAACAATCAAGCATGGAAGCATACACGCTAATAGGTCCATAGTTAAGGCATAACAAAGGAGCATCCTACTACCACTACCCCAAGCCAACATGGTATGAGCTATACAACCAAAAAGAGAGTTTGAATGCACTGAAATCAGCCCTAAAACCCAATGATATGGCAGCCTTGAAGGCTCAAACACTTAGGCATACACAATGTTCATTTCAAAGCATAAAAGGGCACACCTTCAAAACATGAAAAGAGTAATGAATGCAAGCATACTAGCATGATTTGGGGACTGAAATGACATGGCAAACAACTTCACCTCATTAAAGTAGACCAACTAAAGCATGTTTATGACTCATACACTTGAGGGCTCACAAGCCAAAATGCATAGCAACCATATCAAACATGTCAAACATGACCAAATTGATAACCAGCAGACTTTAAGCATAGAAAAACAATGCTAAAAGCTTCTTAGTGCCAAACCAAAATCATGCTCAAATGATGTGTTGCAACATGACACTCTTTAGGCCAAATGATGAGATTTCAAAGCAAGTATGTTATTCATGCAAGAGGCCAATAAACCCAACATAGGACAAAGGTATAACATGATCCAAAACACCCAAAAATCCTCTGAAAAGCAATCATAAACAACTGAGCATACATGCTACCATGTTAAGCCAAAAATGAGGGCAAATGAGAGACTAAGGGAGAGGGGTGTCCCTCCCCTAAACAAAACCTCAAAACCCCTTCTTCACCACTGGAAATCCACTGGATTTCAGTGGTGAGAAGGCCAAGACACAAGAGTAACCAAAGCTCAACAAAGAGGGTACAAAAAGGGGCCAAACAAGGCCTAAGAGGGGGGATTCGACTCCAAATGCAAAAACACCCTTAATGAGATACCTTAAGCATGAAAATATAAGACTTTTTTTAGTTATACACAAAGTCTAAAACAGCATGCAAGATAGGTCAAAAACTAGTTCAAGATTGGGGAATCTAAAATAAAGAGATTACCCTTGAAGAACCCTTGAAGAACAGCCAATGCAGCCCTCTTCCTTTGATCAAAATTAGCTTAAAAACTCAAGAACAAACCCTCCAAGCCCCTCAAGGTCGAAGCAAGGTGTGATAGTGTGTTAGTGCAAAACTAAGGTAAAAATGCACTTTTAGGCCACAAAACACACACAAAGGATGAGAGAGAGGGAAATATAGAGAGAGGGAGTATATGACAGATGTATATATGTATATCTCTGGTTTTTTTGATAAAAAATTCTAACCCTAGACAAAGGAGGAAGAAGGGCCTTTAAATAGGCAATGAAAAGGCTCTAAGCTTCTCAAGGAAGCTAAATGAAAAGGGGCAAAGGGTGCAAAGGGCTCAAGGCTTCTAGAAGAAGCTAAGACAGCTGGCCAAGCTTCCCCAAGAAGCTTGGCCAAAAGGTTCAAGCTTCTAGAAGGAAAAAGGGGTCAAAGGCTCAAAGAGGTCATCCCCGTGCATGGGGAGTGGTGTTGGTGTATTCCAGCTGGCACAGCTAGCATCCACCAAGCCTGAAGGGGTGCAGAAGGGTCACCGGTAGGCAAAATAGGTCACCGGTCAACTAAAGTGCCGGCCGGCCACAGAGAGTGCCGACCAGCCATTGATTCCAAATGGCATAATTCTTAGTCCCACTCAACTAAAAACTGTATTATTTTTCGAGACAAGATCCAAGAACAAATTCGGAAAGGGAGACTAAAATTTCCCACCCATATTGAAAAGGCCATGGGAATTGATACCAACCCATTTCCAGAAATTGGGGAGGCAGTAGCTAATGTTGGCATACCAAATTTCCAGAATCTGTCTTTGAAGGAATTGAAAGAAGTCAATGTGCAGATGCATATTGCTAGCCAGGTTACCTTCAAGAAGGACACAAGAGGTTCACCAACCGGTGGACAAAGCTTTGCAGATCAAAGGGATGGCTCCAGTGAAGAAACATAGGATGATAACTCCCTCGAAGCAGCTGTAATGCAGAGAATGTGTCCTAGATGCAGGTTGAGTCATAAATGGCTGAGGGGACTCCCAATTGATGGGAAACAATACTACAAAGATGTTGAAAGAGACCGTAAGCTAGCTAACACTTATAATAGAAAGCCATACCCAACTGGTCCTAAACAGCAGCCATCCTTGGTTGGGCCACCAGACACCAGAATGTAATCAAAGGGTAAGAGACCTCTGCATTAGATTAGATCACCTAATATTACAGGGTGGGTAACCAGCTTGAAAGAAAGCCTGAATTTGGCTCAAGATAGGAAATCAGGGCTAATGATTGGCCTCCGAAGACTGCTTTGAAGATAGGGACAACAAGCCTAGCAACTGGAGCAGTGGGTTCATGGGTACCTGGGGTTCTAGATTGGTTTGTCATGCAGAACAAACCTAAAGTAATGCCTACCCAAAGAAAGATTTTCGGAGACAAGGGAAGGATGATCAAGCCTCCCTTGGTTGCTCCAAATAATTGGGTTCTACTCAATTACCCAAAGATAAGGGAACCAAATATGATTCCTGTGATCTCTAGGTCTTAGAGGAGAAAGATCCAATGAAGGTACACCCAGCATTAGAAGGATCTGCAAGAGAATGGAGAAAGTACTTCCTTGATGCAGTCAAAAGCCCAGACAGAAAAAAGGAGAAGGTTCAAAGCTTGGTCCTAAGATCAAAAGGAGTGTCGACAAAGAACAATTGGCCAAGTTCATGCTGAACTAAGAGCCAAAGAGAGATCCAGTCTCGCAGGCCTCGAAAAGGCCTTGATGGAGAGTGAGGATGAGACAGATGAAGAAATTGAACTAGGCCATGAAAAGGTATTGGCTGAAGATGAAATGTTTAAAACTTTCATGGCTAAACAAACCTTCATGGTTGAAAAGCCAACAGAGGTAGACCACCAACAAACTGCTTTGAAGGAATCTACTAGCACTGCGGTACCAAAACGCAGTATGGAGGATGCTTCCCAAGCATCAGAGCACACGAATATGGAAGGAGAGCAAACACAGCCAGTAGTACAATTTGGCTATTTCCCTCCAATGCCAATTAATATGATTTATGTGCTACCTTAGGAGTTTCAAGCTGAGGAGAAGAACCAAGAAGGCCAAGAGGGTGATCCCATTCCAGTTTCCAGTGAAGATTCGCAAATCAGCATAGTCCAAGATAAATCTGAGGTGGCCAGACCCATGGCAACTGATGAAGAAAGTGAAGAGGTAAGCATTAACCTCTCATACCCCTTCGAATACCCTACAATATTCATGACCCAACATGTTAAACCCCTGTACATTAAGGCTTATTTCGATGGAATAGAAATGAGCAAAGTACTGGTGGACAATGGGGCAGTAGTGAACCTGCTTCCACGATCCTCCTTGAAGAAGTTGGGGAAAAAAAATCCCAGGTTGATCCCAACAAACACAACTATTGCTGGTTTTGCTGGAGACAAGTAGATGGCTCAAGGCATTTTGCTTATCAACCTGAGTGTGGGAACCAGAGACTGTATGACAGCATTTTTTTATCATAGACAGCAATGCCAAATATAATGCTTTACTTAATAGGGATTAAATCCACACAAATAAATGTGTGCCTTCTTTGCATCAGAAGATAATGAGAGCACTATGTAATGGGGAAATAGAGGAGATCAATGCAGATCCACAACCCTTTATTGCCTGTGTAGATTTTGCAGAAGCCAAGCTATACATCGAAGAGGTGGTACCACTTAGTGTACTGAGGAAGTTTGATGTAACAGCTAAAGTAACGGCTGATGAAGAAGTAGCACACCTGAAGCATTTAATACAGAAAAGTGCTGATGCGGAGTTCATCATCAAAGATGCCAATGATGCTTGGTTGTAAAGAAAAGGATCAAGATCAAGAAGCCAAACCATTGGCTTTAATCAAATTTTCAACATTGGACATAGGGACAATAGTCTAGAACGTGCAAGAAGAAGAGAAGGAGGCCAGGGTGATTGGCTGTAGTCAGGAGTGACAAAAGGCCAGACTTTTAGCCCTTGGTAAGTATTGTGCATTGGACATTGAAGCTAAAGTCCAAGAAATACAGGAAGAAGAGGCTTTATGGACAGATTTTGTCTATGAAGAAGAGAGTAAGGATGTTGAACCAGAAATGGTAGGAGCAGAACAAGATAAAAGGGTTGCTTCGAAGGTAGAATAAGTCAAAAAGGGAGCATCAATGAGTGCTCAAGTGCAAGATCCCTTGGAAGAAGTCAACCTAGGGGAAGGTTCAGTACAATAACCCACCTATATCAGTGCTTGGTTGAATCCTGTTGACAGGAATTAGTCGTTGGTTGTCCTGAAACAATATAAAGATTGTTTTGCTTGGTCTTATAATGAGTTGCTTGGGTTAGACAGGTCATTAGTGGAACATAGGCTCCCAATGAAGCCTAATTTCAAGCTACACAAGCAGAAACCAAGACGGATGAGCCCTAAAGTGGTTCAAAAGGTGAAAGAGCAAATTGTTAGGCTCCTTAAAGCAAGCTTCATTAGAACAACCAGGTATGTTGAATGGTTGTCCAATATTGTGCCTGTGGTAAAAAAGAATGACAAGTTAAGGGTATGCATTGATTTCAGAAACCTAAGTTTAGCAATTCCAAAAGATGAGTAGCCTATGCCTATAGTTGATTTATTGGTGGATAGTTCGGCAGGACACAGGATTTTGTCTATGATGGATGGGTATTCTGGTTATAACCAAATCTGCATAGCAGAGGAGGATGTTCGCAAGATAGCTTTAAGATGTCTTGGAAATATTGGCACCTTCGAATGGGTTAAGATGCCATTTTGATTGAAGAATGTTGGGGGCAACATATCAAAAGGCAATGAACACTATCTTCCATGATCTCATTAGAGGGTACTTAGAATGTTATATTTATGATATTGTTGTGAAATTCCAGTCTATGGAGAAGCATCTGGTTCACTTGACAGCATCTTTCAAAAGAATGAGAGAGTTCAAGCTGAAACTCAATCCTCTCAAATGTGCTTTTGGTGTATCAGCTAGAAACTTCTTGGGGTATGTAGTACACAAGAAGCGAATACAGATTGATCAGAATAAAGCCAAAGCCATCATTGAAGCCAAACCTCCATCAAGTAAGAAAGAATTGCAAAAATTTCTTGGCCAGGTTAATTTCCTTCGAAGGTTCATTTCTAATACTGCTTGAAAAACTAAAATATTTTCTTCTTTATTAAAGTTAAAAAATAAAGAAGAATTTGTGTGGATAGCAGAGCACCAAGCTGATTTCAAAGGAATCAAAGCCTACTTGGCCAAACCTCTAGTGTTGATGCCACCAAGGAGAGACAAATCCTTGAAGCTATACATTGCTGCAGCTGAAGAATCATTGGGAGTTTTTCTAGCTTAGGACAATGAAGAAGGAAGAGAACAAGCAATCTATTACCTTAGTAGGTTTTTAAATTCTTGCAAATATAAATACTCAGCTGTAGAAAAGCTATGTTTAGCATTGTACTTTACATCAATGAAATTAAGATATTATCTTTTGCCTACTATTGTCTTGGTAATTTGAACCACAGATTTGGTTAAGTATATATATTATCTAGACCTATGCTAAGAAGAAGAATTAGTAAATGGATTTTAGCCTTATCAGAGTTTTATCTAGAATATGTCTCCCAAAAGGCAGTAAAAGGACAGGTTTTGGATAATTTTTTTGGCTAATCATCCATGTCAAATAGAAAGCCAAGAGATAAATGATCTTGGTATGGTCAATGTTGAATCGTGGCAAATGTGGTTTGATGGATCAAAAGAAAACGGTCTAGTCGGAATTGGTGTTATGATTAAGTCACCACAAGGGGGTAGAAACAACACATGGTTTCAAAATTGATGAAGCTACTTGTTCCAACAACCAAGCTGAGTATGAAGCTTTGGTAGTGGGACTTGAGATACTTATTAGATTACAGACTCACACAGTTGATATATTTGGAGATTCACAATTGGTAATCAACCAAGTAAAAGGAATTTTTAAATGTCAAAGTGCAAGCATGTTACCATATTATGTTGCTACATTATATTTTCTTTCTCAGTTTCAAATAGCAAATGTGACTTATATCCCAAGATTCATGAATTGCAAAGCCAATGATGTAGCTCAGAGGGCTTCGAATTTCAGAAGAAGGGTTGATATTCAAATAGACATAAGTCAAGCAACATCTCAGAAGCTAATACCACCTTTGGCTAAAAGGGGTATCATGGTAGAAGCTAACCAGAATAATTTGGAAGAACATGATTGGAGACACCCAATCGTCCAGTATTTAACTGGTCTTTCTTCGAAGGCCAGCAGAAGGCTTAAATTGCAATCAATGAAATTCATAGTGTATGGGAGTGCCCTTTACAAAAGGAGAGTAGATGGGCTGCTATTAGAATGTCTAGGACCAAAAGAGGCATTAACTGCCATGGTTGAGGTACATGAAGGCATTTGTGGTGCCCATAAACCTGGTGTGAATATGAGATGGTTGCTTTGAAGGCATTCCTATTATTGGCCAACCATCCTTAAGGATTGTATAGAGTATGCAAAGGGTTGTCAGGCATACTAGGAGCATGGCATAATAAGACATGTGCCAATAACTGATTTATATGTAGTAGTGAAGCCTTGGCCATTTAGAGAATAGGCAATGGATATGATATGGAAAATATATCCACCATCTTCGAAGCAACATTGTTTCATTTTGGTGGTCACAGATTACTTAACTAAATAGGTTGAAACTAAGCCTTATAAGGCTGTAGATCAGACTGATGTTATTGGCTTTATGAAAGAGTTGATCCATAGGTTTGGCATCTCACAGACCATAATTGTGGATAATGAGACTGTATTTGATAGAAAGATGGTAAAATCTTTCACAGCAGAATTTGGAATTAGTCTTATTAATTCCACTACTTATTATGCACAAGCAATTGGTCAAGCTGAATCATCCAACAAATCTTTAAAAAACGGAATACAAAGAGTTGTGGACGGCAATCCTAGGGATTGGCATAATCTATTGTTAGATTTGTTATGGGCTTATAGGACTTCTCCAAGGTCAAGTACATATCACCCCTTATGCCTTATAGTATATGGGCATGATGCTATGTTGCCTGTGGAAATTAATATCAAATCCTTGAGGGTAAAATACCAAGACTGGTTAATTACTGAGCAATATCATCAGAGCATGTTCTTGGAGTTAGAGAATGTGGATGAGGCTAGAATTTTGGCATTAAATAGTATCATTTTCCAAAAGAAAAAGGCAACCAAAAGCTATAATAAAAAAATCAAACACGTTAGCTTTGATGAGGGTGATTTTGTGTGAAAGACAATACTTCCAATAGGAATTAAAAGCCATAAATTTGGCGAATGGTCACCTAATTAGGAGGGACCACACCAAATTCATAGAGTCCTGCCTAGGGGAGCCTACTATCTGAGAAATCTAAATGGTTATGTGTACCCCAAGAGAATCAATGACAGATATTTGAAGTCTTATTATCCAACAGTGTGGGAAACACAAGGAATGTAAGAAATGGTAAGTAAGAGTAATGAAGGAGCATTGAACACTTAGATAAGAAAAAATATAAAATGATAAGGACTTTCATTTCATAAGAAATCAAGTACATTCTACCACAAGTTGGCCCAGAATTCATTACAATGTTTCAGTTGTTCCCTTACAATAAGTTCTCTACTTCTAAGGGTTGGGAACAGTTGGATGGTAGTGCTTATCTCCTGCTTGTGGTTTGATAGCTTCTAGTGAGAGGAATGCAATGCTTGTGCATTCTGCTTTAATGCCAGGTTGACTGCTGCTAACTCCTTCTCCAATTTGGCCTTTCTATATTGTAGCTGAGCTTGGAGTTATGTGGCAAAGAAGTGTTCTCCCTTTAGCATTGAAACTGCAGAATGGACATCAGAGACAAACTCCTTGTCCTACAGGACTTCTTTCTCTGCAACCCTAGCCAGTTGATGAATGTTGACATAAAATTCGATGGTTGTTGCTACCTAAGATAAGTGACCTCTGAAAGAGGCATTGGTCTGTCAAAGAATTGATAGCATTTGAGGAACCTATTCTTGATGGTTGGCTTGGCTAAAGCTTCGAATGGGACCCTTGAGAAAGTCTTAATTAACTCCAGACAGACTTCCAAGTCCACCTGAGGAAGAGGAGTGGAGGATTCAGCAGCGGGTGAGCCTCTAATTATCTCCAGGAAAGAAGCAGCTAAATCCAAGGGCTCAGCCTCACTACCAGATGGAAGCACTAGTGTGGATATGCCAAATAGACTGGCTAGTTGGGCTTCGAAGATATCTATCTCTTCCTTTGACAAAGATAATGTGGAGGAGCCACTGGTAGATGTTGAAGCAATATATGGAGAAGGAGAGAAGGATGCCTCAGCAGCATCAATGGTCCTAGCCACTAGCAGGTCCAAAGAGGGAGGACTGGAGCAGGGCAATGAAGGAAGTGTTTGTAGACTGCCAGTGCCATCCCTAGAGGTACTAATTGCTGGTCTGGAAGATGGAGTAATAGGTGTACTCTTAGGAAGTAAGGAACTAGCTAGGACCTTGGGAGGTGTGGAGACAGGCAAAAGTGAGGAGATGTTTACCAGAGGCCAGTTGAGGAACTCAACAAGGTTAGGAGAAAGAGAAGAAATGATGAATGACAAGTCAAGCTTAAAATGAGGCAGGAAATAGGCCATAGGGAGTATAGAAGCAGGGATTGGAAAGATCATCTACAATGGTTCTACACTCAATGGGAGATCAGTGTCTGCCTTTCCTTTTCCTTTCAAAGCCCTCTTCAAATCTTCAGGGCTCAAGAATGGTCCTTCAATGCTTGGTGGAAGAGAAGCAGAAGGCAACAGAGAAGCAAGTAGGCTAGCTGTTGCTGCATATTGAAAGAAAAGAAGTGTAAGAACAAGGCTAAAGGGGAGAATCAAAACAAGAAATGTTAATAGAAACAAAAGGAGTTACCAGCAGTTGTAGTAATGATAGTTGGGGAGCTGCGAAGAGTGTGATGTTCAGCAGCTTTAAGCTTCCTTGCAACCTCCTGTTATGTTGCTTTGACAACAACATCCTCTTTCTTTGAAATTTGCTGCTGCCTTTTCTTCTTAGATATTTGAAAAACAAGGATCTCCTTGGCTTGCTCTTGTTCTACTGCCTTCGCAGTTGCTTTATGAGCTGCATCTATGAGAAATTGGGCAATAGAGGAAGGTGAAATCATCATTCTCTTCAAATGGGCTTCTTCTTCTTCTGGTTCTAAGGGGACTTCAGGGGCCTCATCCACAGGCTCGAGCCTAATGTGGGCCTTTCTTTTCTATTGCTTGCCCTTCAGTGTGGCCAGAGCTTTTGCCCTTTGAGGTGATGTGTAACAACGCCCGCGGGGGACGTCGCTACAGCTCGGACTCGATTTTTGTTGCGGTTCTCAATCTTGAACCAAAGAGTCCAAATCCGGCAAATCGTTTTGAAGGAAAATAGATTTTTTGAAAAGAAGTGCCAAACATGGACTGCTTTGCCAGATAACAGAGTCGCCACCTAAATATTTTAAAATGGGAAATTTAGGAAACCCTGACTCGGTGCCGGAAGGCCACATGTCCGTCATCACCAAAGTTGGCTCGGGAACTTGGGTACGATTAGGGAAGGTCACATCGTGAGCACCCCCTCTCGCCCGGTCAAAGACCGGCCTCTACTAACCATGATATCTGTTTTTGAAAACATTGTATGCTCTTATTCCGGTTATTAGCCTAGATTACTATGTGATGCTCGCAGCAAACAAGTATAGACTGGGTCGCCTGAATTGGAACAAAACACGGATTTGCCACCCTCAGGTGGGCTTAGGAAAGTAATGATTTTGCCACTATCTAGTGGGCTTAAGACATTCGACGAATTGTCCCAATTCAGATAACTCAACCTCCACCCACAGGCATTCAAGGCAGTTATATCAGATAAGCAAATAGCCTCATGGCAAGCATGCTATCATGGCAACACTCACACGCATGCAAGGATGCTAAAGCATAACAACTCACCGAGTACTCCGAGCCAAAACAGAAAACTGATTAGAAATCCATGCATGATCCTAAGAATGTAGAGATGTCTAATGCAACACATGCAAAAATGCAATTATAGCAGGCTCGGCTATTCTAAACATGGTATATGGAATGCAACAGCTAACATGTATTCAACTTTAGAATTGAAATACAATGCAGTTTGCATGATGTGCCGAGCCCGATGCATGCAATACAGATGAATGATGCAAACATGCTATCATACTGTATGCTAATTGAAATATGCCCTATATCTAACCATCCAAAGCGGGTAAATAAAAGGGAGAAAGAAATGGGGGTTGGAAGACATACATCACACTCACCCACCCTTATTACATTTATGCCCTCGCGCAGAGGGTCCGAATAATAATAATACAGACCCGAATAAAAGAATATACAGTCCGAAATAATACAAATTCTAATTAATTAACAAATTAATTACAAAAGAATTAAAACTGGCGTGCAAGCCAGGGACTGCCTCGCTTCTGATAGATGTTGCATATTAGACTGCTTGGTGCAGAAATCCACCAGGACGCCATACGATTAGCCTCATTTTTTTTTTTCAAAATGCGTACCCTCAAAAAGTTGTTGATTGTTGATTTTCCGCAAGAGAGCGAGGAAAAGGGCATAGCGATGTATTTCACAAATATATGCTGTCTCGATCCTCGCGCCACCAATCACGCATATCGATGCATGATGGCCGAGGCGATTCGCATAACTCAATATTGGGATGAATACATATGAATGCTACAATGAAAACCCAACTCCATCATGGATGATCCGGAGTGTGTCGGCGACTCGAATTGAGACCTGCTCACATTACTCGAACCTTAAAGCGTGCCTCGTTCCCATGTAATATGCATGATATGCATGAAATGCAATCGCTATACAATCTAGCATGCTCAATGCTATGACAATGAGATGTCTCGAAATGCGTATCCATAGACACGCAAACCGAGAAAAGCGGAATGACATGCGAAATGCAATGATGGGCTTATACCAACATGAGAGAGCCTCAGCTCACTTACATAGGAGGCCAGAATGATGAAAGGAGGTGCCTCGAAAAGCGTGTCCACTTGACACGCAAACCGAGGCAATGATGTAAAATGCAAAACGGAAGAAATGGAAGGTGCCTCGAAGTGCGTGCCCGCGGGCACGCAAACCGAGGCGATGATGAGATGAGAATCGGGTAAAACCGGAGTGCCTCGAAGTGCGTGCCCACAGGCGCGCAAACCGAGGCGATGATGAGATGAGAATCGGTAACCGAGTGCTCGAAGCGCGTGCTCACAGCGCCGCAAAACCGAGGCGATGATGGAAGATGAAAATCGGATAAACCGAAGTGCCTCAAACGCGTGCCCACGCGCGCAAACCGAGGCGATGATGAAAGATGAAAATCGGATAAACCGGCGTTTCAAACGCAGCGTGCCTACAGCGCCGCAAAACCGAGGCGATGATGAAAGATGAAAATCGGATAAAACCGGTGCCAAACGCAGCGTGCCACAGCGCAAAACCGAAGCGATGATGAAAGATGAAAATCGGATAAACCGGTGCCTCAAACGCTGCGCCCACAGCGCCGCAAACCGAGGCGACGATGAAATGGGAAAATCGGATAAAACCGGTGCTCAAACGCGCTAGCGTGCCGCGCAAACCGAGGCGACGATGAAATGGGAAAATCGGATAAAACCGAAGTGCCTCGAAACGCGTACCCACAGGCGCGCAAACCGAGGCGACGATGAAATGGGATGAAATGGCATACGGAATGCAACGATGGGCTTACATCGACATGGGAGAGCCTCAGCTCACTCACATAGGAGGCCGTCGGATAAAAAACAAAGTCGCCGAAACGCGCGTGCGCGGACACGCAAATCGAGGCAATGGTGTAGAAGCATGAAAATGCAAATTGGGCTTACGCCGACATGAGAGGGCCTCAACCACACTCACATAGGTTGCCGCCGATAAACAGTATGCCGAAGGCGTGCACACTGGCACGCAAACCGAGGCAATGCAAAAATGATGCAAATGGCATAGGGAATGATATGTAAGCATGGCAATGGAATTTCAGCACCTAAATAGAGCGGAAAACAGCCTCGAAACAATTCGAAATAACACTCAAGCATGCATTCATCCGAAAATGTGAAATTAAGCCGAATGGCCTATAGCCATGCTATACATGCAAAATATGATCATGGAAGCAAGAACAGTAGCAAGGAAGTCCCAAATATGGCATTTTTTCAGTAACAATCTTGGCCAAAATGCAAGTAGGGATAGATCAACAATAACATGCAAAATTAGTGGCCAAAAGAGGGGTATTGAGACAAGTGGTATATGCAAACCCCAAATGGACAAACTTTATTCTACAATATTGAAGATGAGATAAAAATAAGCACAATTTCAGAAGATGACATCCTCAAAATCAGAATACAAACAGGCTATAAGATCCATGCAAAGTAGGCTTCCAAATAGGCTATATCATGAGACATGCAATGCACACACCAAATGACAAAACTTTCTTCATGAAATATGTAAAGGGGGTCAAAATAGGACCAAAACCAGTATGGGTCGAAGTCCCAAAAACAAACACAAACAGGTCAAAAATTGCATGCAAAAAAAGGGCCCACTTGATGAAATTTGAAGGAGGTGGTATATACAATGACCAAATGAAGTTGAGCCCTTCTACAATGTTGTAGAGGGGCTCAAAATGAGCACCAAACCAGTAGGGGTAGGACCCCTGAAAACAAAAGGAAATAGGCCTAAACTAGCATGCAAGATAATGGCATAAAAGCTAGGTATTGAAACAAGTATATCATAGGAGCATCAAATGAAGTTGAGCCCTTCTACAAAGTTATAGAGGGGCTCAAAAAAAGCACAAAAGTAGTAGGGGTCGGAGCCCCAATTCTCAACCAATTGGAGTATAGAAATGAATCAAGAAAAAGCCCTAAAAGTTGGTTTTGAAGACTTACCCTTGAAGACTTGTCTTTCTTTGATTCTTGGCTTTGATTTGTAGCTTCTCAACCTCTGAAATTCACTTCCTAGCTGCTGGAATGGTAGTAAGGATGGTGAGGCTAGGTGTTGATGAAGGGAAGACCTAGAGACTTAGAAACTTTTGAGGTTTTGAGCTATGAAAATGGAGGAATTTGGAGAAGTGTTCTTGAGACCAATTTTTCCAACCTTGAAGAAGGAGAGGAGGGTCCTTCAAATAGGCAAGAAATGGGGTGTAAAAGGAGGAAAGCACCCAATCTTTCCCTCGAAATATCCCCGATGCCCCGGATATGTTGGAAAATACCCTGACACCGGGACAGTCGAAAGGTGAAGCCGGCCGCCAGTAATTTAGGGAGGTGGCCGGGCCACCCCACTGGTCGGCCACCACCTACCATGGCCGGCCTACCACCCCCAAAAATGAAGTCAACATTTGTTGGCGACCACCATGCCAAGGTGTCCTCCCAAGTGTGTAGAATAAGGCCCTGTGGAATTTGGCAACACCGAACCATGAGTCACAACATAGAGCTTGAAGGAGAGGCCCAAAATGAAACCAATAATTGTCCGACCACCATACCAAAGTGTCCTCCTGTGTGTGCAACAAGGTTCCAAGGCCGAAATTGGCAACATCAAGGTGAGCCACAACATAGAGCTTGAATGAGAGGCCCAAAATGAAACCCTGAATCTCGGCCGACCACCAACCCTTAGGGTCCTCCTAGATGCCCTCATCACAGATATGTAGCTTTGGTTGGAAGAAAATACCCCAAGGTGTTCAACATTGGCCCTAAGTGAGAAAACGGCTCGGAGGAGCAAACCGCTATCTCGGGATAATTGCTGGCTTTCCCCAAAGTGATCTTCCCGATGTTGAAACAGAGGTACCGCCAAGTTTGAACAAAAACTAATGAGAAATGAACGCCGAGCTAAAACCGAGCAATTCGATCCCGAAAATGAGCCGGTGCCGGAAGTGGTATTCAAAGAATAAGTGGGTATCTGCGACCCAGTGTCCTTCGAATGACAAAACAGAGGTCCCCGCCAAAAATCGAGAAAACCGACGCATAAAATGAATGCTCGGGACCAAAACGGCGATTTGGGGTCCCAAAATCGCATAAGCACCAAAAGTGGCATACGGCCACGAAGTGGGCATCGGGGGCCCCAGGGTTCCTCGAAATGTTAAAACAGAGGTCTCCACCAAAAACCGGAGAAAGCGGATGCGAAGTGAATGCTCGGGGCCCAAATCACGCAGTTCGTGGTCCCGCAAATGGGGCGCCGCACCTAAGTGGTGTTCGTCATGGCAGGCATCAGGGCCCCAGTTCTCAAACATTAAAACAGAGGTCTCCGCCAAAAACCGGAGAGGTCGGAGATGGTTGGGAGGTCCCGAGCCGAGGCACACGGCCTGACGGCTCCGAAAACCGGGAACCGGGCTCCGAAATGGGCAAAATGGCTCACCCAAAAAAGTAGCCCACGGCCACCGGGAGATAATCTACGGGATCACTCCCTTCCCTCCGGAGAGAAAACAGAGAAAACCGAGCCTGGTTCGCAAACCGAGACAAGGTAGAGAAGATGGTTCGGAAGTCCGGAGGCAGGGCACGCGGCCGTGACTCTGGGACTTCTGAACAAGCGCAGTATGCAACATCACTGAGCGCTCAACCGGTGACGTCTGAGCCTTAAGGTCGGTCAAAAATGGGGTGTCTACATGATGCTTCTTGTGAAGTCCCTATAACAATGAAAGAAGCTTTAAGAAGAAAGTAGTATAAAGGAAGGAAGGGGAAGACAAAAGAAAGGACAGACTAGACACCCTTTTTTGCAGTAGCCTTAGTAGTTATGGGTGAAAGGGTTGCAGTAAGGGCAGAAGTAGTAGTGATGCTAGCCTCTTTAGATGTGGCCTGACCACCCTGGGATGACAGATCCAAATTTTGTAGTAAGTCCAAAGTAGGGATAGCCAGCTGCACCTCTATGTTAGCAAACTACCAGTTCTTGAACCTAGTCATGGCCCTGCTATGGCCAGTGAAAGGCATGAATTCAAAGCTGGCAAAATCTCTTCTGAAGTTGGGGGTTGCTTTATCCAACCTAGATCTTGGCACTTTCAGGTCCCTGGTATCAAGGTCAGGGTTGGAGTAGCTGCAGAGTGGGACAGGAATCCTCTGGCTGAGACCAAATTGTCTTGAGAATTGAGCAGGATAGTAGGCTTTAGAGATACATTTATAAGCCCTGGGATTCAAAGTCCCAATAAAGATTTCCCTCGGCAGTAGGATAGAGGCCCACATGTCCTTATGAATAGGCTGGGAGTAGAAGGAGTCAGGCAAAAAGTCCCTCAACCATCCTGGCCCCATAACAGCATCGAAAGGATGGAAACAAGAGGATCGAGCAGCTAGGGGCAACTGATGAAAGAAGGAAAAGTAGTATGCAAAACTGGAGGGGTATAGAGACACTCTAGTATATTTCTCTATATAGGTAGTAGGATCTTGAACTAAAGATCTTAAGCTATGGGAGTGGAGTTCAATGAAATACGCAAAAAGCCAGAGTTGGAGGATCCAAATTGGACCCCCTTCGTTAGACTCTAGAGGCCTCTCACAAAATTGGGAGCAGACCCTGTGTACGTGCCCCAGGACATAGGGAGCCAGGGCTATTCTCTTCCCTGAAGCCAGAGCCTTGGTAAGGGGGACAAATTCAGGCATTATCCTCTAGGAAGAGGTGCAAAAAAGGAATTTACAGAGCTAGTATAGAAAAAAAAGAAAAAAGCTCACGATCGGTCACATGACCTTCCTTCTTATTTTTAGATGTGACGAAGTCACTGTAAGAAGAGTTGCAAGAGGGAATGGAAAAAGAGACCTTGAGGTCTAGATAATGAGGGCCAAAAGTGACACTAGTGGATGAAAGCCCTAGAAGGTGGCACATGTCAAGAATGGTAGGGCCATCATGCCACATTGAAATTGAAAGAAATTGAATGCAAGGTTCCAAAAGCAAAGGGCAGCAGAGATAAGGAAAGGGTCCTCAGGGATAACAAACCTCGAAAGCCGACGGGCGTCGAGAATACAGAGATCCTTCAAATCTTGCTGCCGAGCTCTGACCACTCTATCATGCCACTCCTCCCATTCACTCTTCAACATGGACTAGCATCGGTGAGGTCGATTAACCCTCCAATTTCCCCAGTTGAGACTTCCTTCGTAGATATGGTAATGCTCTTCCAAGCGTGGATACAAAGGAGAAAGTGAAGCAGGAGCTTCCTTGAAAATAGGGCCAAGAACGAATTCTTCTTGATCATTGTGGCGAGGGACGAAGATCCATCCATCAGTTACGCTCTAACGTCTGGTGCCTTGTATTTGACCACCTCTTCGTCGATACATCTCCTCAAAGCCACTGAGGGACGTAAGTGCTCAACAACTAGTACTTTCAAGGAAGAAGAAGCCATTAGTGAGAGGTTGAAAGAAGGGTGAAAAGAGTAAGTACGAGAAAGGTAAGAAGTCGAAGTTGATAGCAATGGGAGCAAAAGGGAAATACTGGACAAGTGAATAAGGTGAGATTGCAAGAAGTTGGGGTTTTTAAACCTTTCTGTCCAAATTACCCATTTAACATAACGGGTCAAATAGGCCCAAGTTAATTGATTGGTTATTTTGACCCATGCGTAATTAAGGCTTTTATTTTAAAACTTCTGAAAGCATAACAAAGAGAGTTTCCTTTAAGAGCAGCATTTTGAGAGGGAAATACATTTCAAATGCTCAGCTTGGCTTTGAAACATGTGATTGTTTTCGAAGCTAGTGTTTTACAAGAATCTTTAAAGCTTATGCCTTATACTCAAGCGGAGTTAGGACTTATTCAATTTGAAGGTCTTCAAAGTACGATCCTAGGCTTTCTAGCAAATAAGATTTCCTTCGAAGGAATACTCTGTGGCCTTTTAAGGAAGGAGAGTCTGTAGCTTTGAGATAAAAAGTTATCATAAGGCCACAATTGGTTAAGATAATGCTAGATTTGCAAATGGACAAAAGGAGACCCATGCCTTTAAATTTCAGAAATATGAAAGTACTTTTTAGATTTTCTATTAAGAAAGAGCCCTTCGAAGGGAAAATCTTGTCACATTTTGTAAGGGGAGCTCTGTGCTTTGAAACACTTAAACCAGGCTTCAAAATAAGATTGGTTACTTCGAAGCTGCTATTTATAGAACAAAGTAAAGAATGAAGTCATATTAACCATACAATTGGAATATGAAAACCCAATTTTATTGATATAAATATGTACATTGGAAACACCTATTTGGTTACGTTCTCAATTTCATAAAAGTAAGGAATGGACAAAGTCACAAGATCATGAAACTTTGTCCAACAAAATTCAATAAACACATATTTCTTCTCTAACCTTTCTTCTATCCTATCTAAATTTGGTTTATCTAATTGGTGAGCCCTTATTCGATAGAAGACTTGATGGGCCTTCATTTTGAACTCCATTTTCTTAAGAGCTCTCTCTACTTCGTCCACCTCTCCCCTCCCATGCATATCACCCATATTGGCATCTTCTCCATACTCTGAATCCTCATTCTTGATGTCCTCATACTCTTCAAGAAGATTCTTTGCCTCATACTAGGTTTGGATGTGAGCAGCAGAGATTTCCTCCAGTGACTCACTGCTAGCAAAAGCATTTTTGTGCTAGTTGAGCAGTGGAGGGAGTTGATCCAGGAAAGTGTGAAGCTTTGCTTGGGCCATAGGGTTGAGAATGTGGCTTTGGGAGACAATATCACAAGCCCATAAAAGGTTCTTGTAAAATGTCATCTTGAAGGACCTCAAAAGATAAGTGAGAGAAAGCAGCAGGCAGAGTCTGGGCTCTATACTGCTAATAAGCAGTTGGAGGAACTGGAGCCTGGTAGGGAGCAAAATGCTGGCTCTCGAAGTGAGTGAGCTTCTGGTCAACAAGGTAGAAGTATACCATGCCAAAAGCAAGTTGTCTTCGAGGCTGCGAAGACGGTTGAAGGGAACATATGGATAAACTACAGAGTTGAGCATAGATGGATGAATTGCAGTGGGGTCATCTAATTCGGGAAATCTATGGTGGATTCGCTCCCTTGTTTGAGGTTGAGTGGGTGTGGGCCAAGTACCCCAGTTAGTATTTCCAGAAGAAGAGGAAGTAGCCTCGTCCCATGTAGAAGGTTTCTAAGCAAAAGAAGAGCTTCCGAGATCCATTTTGGAAAGTTCATGGTCCAGAGGCTTGTATTTTGCAAAAGCTTCCATAACTTGTATAAATGGAGGCGGGTAAATGTGGCCAATAAATGCAAGAAGGTTCTTTCGAGATCAGTCATCATTATCCAAAACCTCCTCATATGCTTGATCAATGCAAGAAAGAGCTTGATTAGCCATTGAAGATGTATTAGTCCCTTCGTATACACAAATAGTGGAGGTTCAAAGCGCAAGGAAGAATTTAATGAAGTTCAGTACTTCATTGCTCAAAAACGGTTACACTTTCAAAATAAACAAAATCCATGCACATCCTAGGACGTGGGCAAAGGGCACTGATCCACTAATATCACCATGTATTTGATATATTAGTGTGGGGGGTAATGTTGGCTATATATTTTGTATAAGCCAAATCGCAGCTTAACATGTGGCTCGTAAAGGATAATTTGGGGAGTTAATATAAGTCTCCAGTCAACAACAGACACGTGGCAGTTCATATTGGTAACAATGGATCTGCGCAGCATTGGAGCAGTTAGAAGGCACAATATGACGTGGCCCAACGGTTACTCACAAATTAAGGTGGGAAGCCCAACTGCAAGACTGGCGTAGTGGGAGCAAACCGTTCGAGGCCATGACCAACGATCATGGAAGAGCAGTTTGACGGTTAGAAGACAACTTCGACGGTTACCATTAGAGGGTATAAATAGAAAAGAAGGCTAAATAGAAGGGACCTAGACTCAAATCTAGAAACCAGTTATTTACTTCATATTTTTCTTTCCAGTTTTTACATTCCCAGGTCTTCAATTCTTGTATTGCACTTCAATTCTTAAGAGTAGTTTCAAGTAATTTGTTGCTGTGAACATCTTCGAGGCTGGGTCATTGTAAGTTCTTATTATTTAATGAAATTTAGTTCATGAAGCTGTTTTATCTATTGTTATTTTTGATATCTTTGAACCTTCTCCTAAGCAAAGCCACCAGTAAAAGTCCTCTTCATTGAGGCTGAAAGAACTTCAACACAATCGTCTAATAATTGGTTGGCAATTAAAATTTTTGTAAGGACTTATTGATCCTTGCCGGCACGCTTAAAATTACATTATTAACCTTCGAAAGCCAAAAAAGCCAACAATAGCAATAGCTAAATACTGATATGATGAGTAACTACATTTTTTTTTTTTTTTAACAATCTTATTTCTAGCTTAACCAAATTATTCATGTTAGTAATATACATTAGCTGCTGCTTTTTGTGTGTGTGTGTGTGTAATGGTTAGTAAGTCAAAAGCATTGAAGTATATGTAAAGTATAGGCAATACAAAATATGAGGCCTCCTCTAATTAAGGGTTTTAAGCAGTGGCCTTAATAGCCTTATGCATAGGTCGACCTTGGCATGTAAGTCATGAAGTACGGATACATACATGAGACATTGGTACGATATGATATGGAAGTGGAAATATTACAAAACCTAAGAAAATAAGATATAGGTATGGCTATGCAACTCAAAGAATGGTAAGTGATGTGTCATTTTCACACCAAAATAAAGAACTAAACAATCCTCAATTATGTAGAATAATGATAAGTTTAGGTATTGATCCACAGGGATTAAAAGATTAAATTGTTTAAATATTATAAAATCGACTCTTAATTGGCATTAAACGATTAAATTGTTTAAATATTATAAAATCGACTCTTAATTAATTTGAATTAGATGAATATTTTGATTTTAATATAAAATTAACTAAAAACAATTATTAAACAAAAAAAAAATATTTGAGGTAGAATTGAAGTAGAAAATAATTTCAGGCTTCAAATCCACCTCTAATCTCATAACAAGTAATTACCAAACCAAACCAAGCCTTAAGTCTCATCAAATGGGGTCGGCCTCATAACAAGTAATTAATATATTAAATTTCAATCAATCAAAGATTCAGATACTCATGATGTATCGTGGCTATAACCCTCGACATCATCATCAAGAGGATGTGTATAATCGAATTGCAGGCATGACTCATCTTCGATCGGCATGAATTGTCCACACTAAACTAGGGTTACGACACAACTCGTCTCCCTTAAGCATGACTCGTCTTACGGTTTGTATATACAAGAAAGTAAAATAGTTATATAATCATGCATTCTCAATCACAAAAATTGAATATATAAATTGAATGAAAAGATTATTTGAATAAAAGATTTAAAACGATCATACAACATTTATCAAATCCAAAGAAAAACTAGAATCTAAATACAAAATTATAAGTTACTTGATTAGGATTTCATCTCAATCCCGACGAAGAAGATTAGCTACTCATGGTTAAAGTAGAAAACCTCTTCTCCTTGTCTCTCCCAACTTTTCTCTAGAACCCTACATAACCCTAATGATCAATAGACTTCTCTGTTTATAGAGATAGGACACATCTAAATAATACCCAAGAGGCTAGAATTCTCCAAAATAAAAAGGAAATTCGGATAGAATTATTCTCAGCTTTTTTTTGACTCATTTTTGAGGCCCATTTTGACCTAGTAAATGTTTGAATTGGAGAATTCCTTTTTCACACAAAAGTGTATTCTTTTAAGTTGTCTTTCCAACGCTTCTTGATTCACCTTAATCCGACATCAGATGAGAGAGATATGTCCAAAATACCGAATGCTGTGCAGAGTGACTTCTATAACGGGATTGCAACAATTTTAACTTTTCTTTCTTCAAATCTTATGGGTTGAGCTTTTATTACTTGATTCATCTTCTGAGCCTTTAAACTTGGGTTAAGTGTTGTCTCTCAGGCTTTAAATGCTTTAAATTAAGGTCAATTTTATCTCACAAGCTCGAATGGCCTACACATATACAAACTCATTAAAATTGTTAAGTAACAATAATTCAAGGACTAACAATGGTATTTTGGGTGGGTGGGTGGGTGGAGGGGGGGCTAAATGTGTACATTTTGGCACCTATCAGTAATAATCTATTTTTAAAAAATTAGATACTCCCTCTATCCCATTTTGATAATACTTTTTGAGAAATTTTAACTTTTTAAGGAGACAAGTAATCATTACACTTGAATTCAAATTTTAAAGTATTAATTACAAAAATACCATTCTATTCTCATTTTTAAAGCCATTTATAATTACTAGTAAGGGGCAATTTTGGAAACTTCTAAATTTGAAGTTTTGACTTTTCAAAATGGACATGCATTTTGGGACAACAAAAAATGGAATAAGGGACTAATAAAATGGGACCGGGGAGTATTAGTTTAAGATCCCTTAGCAACCACTTTATTTTTTTTAATATAAATTTCATTTGAATATCAAGTACAAACAATTTATATTGTCCTTGTGCTTTTTCTCTTCCACACTTGTACGCAAATTTACAGAAATGGAGTGGGTGTTGTCACGCCTTGTCGGGTTTGTCCTCAATATATTTTGATTTGAGATGGCAACAGATAGGATTTTTCGGGTTTTGCGCGCGAATTCTTAAGCACAAATGCGTTATTTATTTGTTTGATCCCCAAAAAGGAGAACACAGTTAATATAAGTGACTTCAGACCCATTAGCCTTGTCTCATCTCTCTATAAGATTTTGGGGAACTTTTAGTCAAAAAGACTAAGAGTGACCTTGGGGATACTGTTTCTTCGGTTTAAGGAGCTTTTCTTAAGAGTCGTCATTTTTGGATGTAGTTTTGGTAGCAAATGAAGTGGTGGAGGAGTAAAAAGTTTTGAAGAAGGAATGTGTCATTTTTAAAGTTGATTTTGAGAAAGCCTATGATCATGTGGATTGATCTTTTTAGGATTTTGTAGGAAATGGATTTGGGGTTGTTTGTCAACATGTAACATGTCAGTTATCATTAATGGGCAACTCATAAATTCTTTCAAGGCCACAAGGGGTTTAAGGCAAGGTGATCCGCTATCCCCTTTTCTTTTTATCCTGGTGGCAGATATGTCAAGTTGGTTAGTTTATAGGGCGAGAGATTTAGATCTAATGGATGGTTTTGTGGTTGGGGGAGATAGAGTTTGTATTTCCCATCTTCAATTTTGCGAATGACACTATGTTTTTCTCATTAGGGGAAGAGGGTAAGGTGCGGTGCATCTTATCGCTTTTAAGGATATTTGAGGTTATGTCAAGTCTCAAGGTTAATAGGATCAAGAGTAGTATTGTGGGCATTAATTTGCAACAGAGTCGAGTTCAAAGTTTGGTGGCAATCCTGGGGTGTTCCATAGAGAAGTTCCCATCAAATATTTGGGGCTACCACGAGGGGGTAATCCTAGAAGTGAATCCTTTTGGATATCTTTGGTGGAAAAGATAGGTAAGAGATTGGAGGGTTAGAAGAGAGATTTGCTCTTGAAAGGGGGGAGGTACACTGTCACGACCTGAACCCACCCCTAGAGGTTTAGGTCATGACTGACCAGTAATCAAAGATTATCTACGGCCTCAAAGACAAAGACAAATTATTTATTAAGTAATGAGGCTTGAGCGGAAGCAAACTTCAATAATAAAACAAGTCCATTGAGCTATGTTTATAAAAATAAACTTTAAAGCATAATCATCACTGCATCCAAAGCTTGTAATATTTACAATAAGTTTAAACTTCAACTTATATATGTTTACACATCCATCATTTCACAAAACTTAACAAAACAACAAAAGTTTTAACAAAAGCTTGACTCTTCTCAAGATCAAGCAAATGCCTCATCACGGAGGCACTCCATTATTGGCTTCATAGAAGGCAAACTCCCAAAGCAACTCTAAACCTAATCTCCCAAATGCTCACCTACATATATAGGCAAAAGGGGTGAGCTAAAGCCCAATGAGTAATACCAAAATAAAGAAGTTAATGAATGAAGTCTAGCATATTTCAAAAAATGTCTTACAATTCCAAAACGAATCATATATAGAATTCAAACAAAGCATTTGCTATATCAAAGTCCGTAATCAAAACATTATACACGATAACATCCAATAGAGTAACGAAGGGGCCAATAGGCCTAGTTCAAAGGAACCATCAAGGTCTAAGCAAATGGATTATGAAGGTTTGATAAAGGGACCATGTAGGTCTAACGAAGAGACTGCTTGGGTAACATTAGAGATCTCTGTGAATCCAATATCAAAAGGCCATGGTATTATATCCCCCAGGCAGAGCCTCACTAAAGGATGCTACGAATATATTTAACAAAAAGGATCTTCATTCATTCATATAAAATAATATTTCATAATATCAGTCATGTAACAATTCTCAAAACACATTTCGAACATATCTTTATAGAGATATTACACACAGTGGGCTTGAACAATTACTAAACCTTGGGTGTCCGACCTACAGAAAACATATAACAAATACACATTGAAATATACCATCCAAACAAATACCCTTTATTTAATCCAATTCCTTAGGTGAGCTTTTAGCTCATTCATTCCTTAATGAGGTCTAAACAATGCCTAAGAATACTTAAAAGAACATGAGAGTGAAAATATGCACATGAGAGTGTTCTTTAAAATCTGCTGGAAACAGGGTGTTCGCTCGAGCAAAGCTTCCGTCACTCGAGCGGTTAATGCTAGCTCATGGTATCTAAGTCTGCAAAATGAGATTCTGGATGCCTCAAATGTAGGCTCGAGCGTTAAGTCCATCGCTCGAGCGGTATGCATGAAGGATGCATGTACAATTTAACTCTCAAATTCAATATAGGTAACAAAAATCATACTCAACTTGATGAAACAATACATAATTATGCATGCACACATGTCTAATTCATTTTTTATTATCTTCAAGCTAATTCCTTTGGGTGCTTTTTCAATAAATCCATTATCTAAGAGTGTTATTCCATAAGACCCATAGTGTTTTATGATATTCCATTAGGTCCATTTCATACAAAAAGACCAAAAAAACCCTCAAACAAACACGTGCCTCGCTCTCTTTGAATCTAATAACCGTCTCTCTTCCCCTCTCTATTCTTGCGCAGGAAATCACGCACAGTATCTCTACAGTCCAGAAATCCAAATCCATATTCCACATCACCTCAACGCCCAGAAGACTGTCTTCGTTCCATCGTCGCATCGTCACATCATCTTCTCCATCGTCCTTACGCTGAGAAGACTGTCTTCGTTCCATCGTCGCATCATCTCATCATCTTTTTCGTCGTCCCTATGCCCAGAAGACTGTCTTCGTTCCTTCGTCGCATCGTCCCGTCGTCTCATCATCTTCTTCATCGAAATGGGCAAAAAATGTAAGCATTCTACTCATTCGTGTATTTAAACCCTAAACCTCTTTATCAACAACCAACATTGTGAACTTTTACAAATATCCCCTGTTTCTATGCATACAATATATAGGAGTCCATATTGTTCATACCCTAACATTTAATCTGAACCCCTCAATCGTAATCCCTAATTATATTGATTTTTTCAGTCAAAAACATTACAGTTGCCATTACATTGTGTTCACAACTGTGAACATTCCAAAATGTTTCTGTTGTAGTTGTTATTGTTGAAAGCTGTGAACATTCACATTGATTGAAAATGGTTGGATAATCAAATTATTCCAGATGTTATTCGGTTATTGTTCAATGCTGTGAACATTCACATTGTTTGAAAATGTTTTGGCCAATTCTGTTTTTTTTGCTGTTGATAAAAGATGTGAACATTCACATAGAGTGAAAATGTTTGGGTAATCAGGTATTAATGGTGTTGTTGTTTTATGCTATGAACATTCACATGAATTGAAAATGTTTGGCCAATTTTGTTGTTGTTCTTGTTGTTGAAAGATGTAAACATTCACATTGACTGAAATTTTTTGGATAATCAGATATTATTAGTGCTGTTGTTCTATGTTGTGAACATTCACATGGATTGAAAATATTGGGCCAATGAATAGGGATATTTAGATTTTTTTTCCCCTATTGTGAATGTTTGCCTTGTTGGTATTGTTGATTGTTAATGGTGATCCAATAAGTTGATCCATCATTTTATATGTTTGTGTTAACATCCACATGTTCTTCAATGGTGTTCATGGTTGTATAAAAATACATTATTTTTCACACACTCACACAATATGTACATTGTGTTTGTGCTGACACAGTCAACATACACATCCATGTACAGATGTGAATGTTCACATCCACACACAAACTCTGGTCATTCACACCCATGCACACAATTGTGAACATGCACATCAGTGGCAATGCTGTGAATGTTCACATCTGTTCCACTATGCTAATCACATGAGCCTTGACTTAATTTTTTTTAAATGCTCCATTTTACAGATCTTGCACAAAAGAAAACCTCAAAGAGAAAGAGAGATGAGTAACATGTCAAAGAACAAACCCCACAAATAAATACTAGCACCAATGTCGACATTCGCCATGTGAACTACAGATCTAACATGACCGAACTGGTGAAATTAATGAAAAGAACCAAGTTCACACAAGCACAACTTGGCTGCTTGCAACAAACACCTTTTTTGAATTTGTTAGATGCATTGAGAAACAATGAGATCGACCTTGACAAATGCATGAAGTATGATGATGTTGTTGTGCATGTCCTACAAATGTACAAAGTTTCAAAAGATGCCCTCTACATTGGGGAGTAGAAGATGAACATACACAACAGCGACATCAAGCTGATTTTTGGTGTGGACTGTGGCAGCAAACTGATGGACATATTATATGGTATGAAACCAAAGACTGGCATTATAAACAAAAGATGCAAAAATGTCAGTCGGTTAACTTCAAAATGGATACGCACCCTTTTGACTGAGGCATTGAAAGGCAAAAAGAAAGATGCCAACGAAGAAGTCGCTCGACTAGTGTGCATGTATGCTTGCCAAAAGCCCTTTTTCTCAACAAGCGGAGAGACAATATGATGGGTCTACTATGCACATATGGTCCCATTGGAAAGCATGCAAGAATATGATTGGGCCAAGCAAATTAGAACAACGTTGACACCGTCCATTTCCCAAAATGACAAAAAGCCAGCAAAAGTCACCGGCTGTGTCATGTTATTGATGGTAAGTACCCATGTTGTTAAATAATAACATTCACATGTCCTTCAGTGTTGTTCATCTAAGCCAACTGTGAACATTCACATCTGTACCACTGATGTGAATGTCTATAGGCAATTATGTTTCACAGATGTGAATGTTCATATCTGAATCACTGATGCGAATGTTCACATTCACTCATAATATACTACTATGAATGTTCACAACAGTGCCACTGATGTGAATGTCCATAGGCACTTATGTTTCACAAATGTGAATGTTCACATCTGAACCACTGATGTGAATGTTCACATTCACTCATAATATACTACTGTGAATGTTCACAACAGTGCCACTGATGTGAATGTCCATAGGCACTTATGTTTCACAGATGTGAATGTTCACATCTGAACCACTGATGTGAATGTTCACATTCACTCATAATATACTACTGTAATGTTCACAACAGTGCCACTGTTATTAATGTTCACATATTTTTACATTACTATGCAAATGCTAAATAACAATGTGTGTTTGTTGTTTTATTGAAGTATTGGTTGTATGAGCACACAACCATCCTACAATCTCACAAGCCCAATGCTTTTCCTTGCTGTGTGAAGTAGGATCTGACTGCTTTACAAAAGAAGATGAAAACCACCTCTTTGGCTGATTTGGGTTTTAATGAGGTGGGGCCTTCAACTACTGATCAAAACATTCACATTATAACACCACCCAAATATATACGTTAAGTAACATAATTTTTTCATTTTTAGGTTAATGCCGGTAAACTCTTTGCAATCCCAACAGAATTACAAAAGTTCAAGCATAAAACATTGAAGGTAGAGCCCGAAATTTATGAACCAGCCACAACATCTCCGAACCTATCTAACATCAAGGAAGAACAACACAATGGCAGCAACTCCCACTTTTCTGGGGATGGGGTGGAGCTAAAGGACAGTAATAAGGACATTCACATTCCATTTAGCAGCCCACATGATGACAGAGCTATTGTCATACCAAACACAAACCAACCTGATTTCATTGATGTGCTTATCAAAGAAAATCGGAAGGCTTGGGGCGTCATAAGGCAATGGGAATCAAAGTACAAACACCTTCAATTTTCATGGGAGTTAAGGGCAAGAGTCATAGCTGATCTTGAACATAAATTGTTCAACCAGTCCAGCCCACCCAACATGAATACTAAAATAAAAAAGTGCATGGAGCAGAAGGATGAAGAAATAAAACGCTGAACGCAGCTGGTCATCGACTTAGAATGCGAGAAAACAATTCTTCAGGACCTTTATGATGACCAATCAGCCTACATTGTCACATAGGTTATGGCACAGAAGCAACCCCCTAGCCCAATGCAACACAATATCAGCCCACCTTCTAGGGTGAAGCGTATAAAGGAAAAAGATTGAAAAGAACATCGCTTGCCTGACTTCCAGTACCCAGACTTACCGGGCCAAAAGCAGCCCCATACAGTCGAAATGGTTGAAGATGTGGAGAAACACACACCAGTGAAGCAGCCAAAAAAATTAACTTTGACCAACAAGTTCAAAGTCTGGAGCAAGTTGTCCAAACAAGACAAGCAAAAGGTCCAAGCTTTACAAAAGAGTGGAGGCGATGAGTAAGTGACTGTACAAACACCTAATGTTAACATTCACATTCCATAATTGTCAGTATTCATCACTGTGCTTATTTTTTTTGGTTTGTTTAGATCTGTGCAATGTAAATATTAACATTGGTTTGTTCATAATGCATAGGCTGCTGGTGTGAAAAGGAGATTCAAAGGCTACACGTGTATTTTGATGACATTGTCAACCTTATCAAGAAGGAATCGATACATAGTAATGTATGCCATTACAAAGATGATTCACTCTTCATACATATATGCACAGACACACACACCCACAGCCACAGACACACATTGTTTACCCACCACAAATAATATAATATGACCCCATGTTTGTGCAGCTCATAGATGCATATGCCGAATTATTACATGAACAACAAGAGGTGGTCAACCCAACTTCGGATGAAGCGTCATTCATCTTCACGAGCATGTGTTTGGTAAAATCTATCATTCCATTATTTCTAATGTGAATGTGAAACTTCACAGTCCATTAATTATTTGTCCAATGTGTACAGAAAGTGATACGAGAGTACCATGCTCGCAAAAGGAGTAAACACATTGATGCACATATCAAAAACTACCAAGGAGAGAGATACCTACTATTCCCATTGCATCATGAGTACTACTGGACGATAGTTGTGTATGATGCTAAAGACAATTTGTGGAGGCATTACAACTCATTGCGCCCAAGGACAGGCATACATGACCCGCATATCGACCAAGCACAAGAAGTTGTAAGTGGCTATTTTTGAACACAAATATGACTTGTTCTCATGTATTAAATGACTGTACACACACATATGTTTGTTGGTGCCTAATTTGAAATTCTCTACACAGAGGAAGTACATCGAGCATGTTGTGCGCGTTATTGGCGAGTCATCACCGCTATCCACTAAGTTAGCAGCCCAAAATCCATCACAACCAATCATATCAGTTGATGTCTGTCCTCAGCAAGGCGACAACTCGTAAGCCTCACTACATTTTTTACAAATCCTCTATAACCATTATGCAAACATACATGTCAACTGCTAATCAAAACCATTTCGCATTTACAGAGTGGACTGCGGACCTGCAGTATGTTACATCATGCTAGTGCACATATACCATGAAGAAATTGTGGGCAGCCTCACTAGGTCAGAATGGTGTTAGTACATAGTTTTTTGAATAATAAGAAATCAGAGTTTCATTAAAACCTATAGGTGGGGGGTGCCTACCTACAAACTAACCAACACTCGATATGAATGTTAATATGGAATGCTTTGACATTTTGACACAACAACTGATTGTAAAACAGCGATACAAAATCTATTAATGGGAAAAAGCCACCTGCGAATTTTGAACTACCTTTGGTGTTGTTATGTTTTACAGATGTAAGTGTTCACAGTTGCACCACTAATGTGAATGTTCACATTCACTTATGATATCCATACTATTGTGTTGTTATGAGTGTAATTTATGCGATTGTTTGAACCCGATTGTTCTATAATACACATACTTTGTGCAGGAGTGTACACTTGGTCTACATGACATCATTATAGATCACATACACGTGTGGATATTCCCATTTGTTCTTATTCATAACAGTTGTGAATGGTATTCTTCTCTGCCAAATGTGAACATTCACTTATGATATTCATATGCACTAATATTTTACAGATGTGAATGTTCACATTTGCAACATTGATGTGAATGTTTATACTCATTTATGATATTCGTACTGCTGTGTTGTGATGAGCATAATTTATGCGATGGTTTGAACCCGATTGTTCTATAGTACACATATTTTCTGTAGGAATGTCTATATGACATCATTATGGATCACATACACATGTGTGAATATTCACATTTGTTCTTGTTCATAACAGTTGTGAATGTTATTCTTCTCTGCCAAATGTGAACATTCACTTATGATATTCATATGCACTAATGTTTTGCAGATGTGAATGTTCACAATTACTATAATAATGTGAATGTTCATATTCACTTATGATATTCATAATGCCGTGTTGTGATGAGTATAATTGATGCAATTTTTGGAACCCGATTTTTCTGTAATACACATACTTTGTGTAGGAATGTACACATTGTTTGCATGACATCATTACGGATAACATACATAGGTGTGAATATTCACATTTCTTTTCATTCATAAAAGTTGTGAATGTTCACACCATGTCAATCTCTATGCATGTGAAAGTTCACATCACAGCTCATCTTCATGTCAACATTGACAACAATAAGGTAAAAAAGTTCAACCCATGTGCAAGTTTTCACATAATATGATTCTTTTACGTAAGTGTGAATGTCCACATCATGTATTCATCATTACAACTTTAACAAAATATTAGTTTCGTACCCAAAAAAAAAAAAAACACAAATGAAATACTAAGTTTGCCAAACCATTATTTTGCTTGCCAACACAACACAATCTTATTTCAAAAATGAATATAAGAATCCAATGTAAAACACAATGTTGAAATGAAAAATGTACATCCTATATCGGCTCCATGCATGATTTCCGATTATGGCTCCCCAACTTATCACATCTCCAGCACCTTATTTGCTTTAGTTTCTCACCCCTTGATGGGATCCTATTCTTTTTCGGCCTTCTGGATGGTCTTTTCACAATTGGCGGGTATATAGTGAAGTCCGTGGGATCAAAATGTGGCTTCTCCACCGATGGTATAGGGAGTATGGCACCCGAATAGGCTGCACGATATGTCTCTACATGAAAGTAATGGTCCACACAATCATTGATATTGTAGCGGCTCTTCTGAATGGCAATAATAGCATGGTCACATGGGAATCCGTTGATTTGCCATTTGAAGCAAGAACATGTACGCCTCGCAACATCAACTGTAACAGATGGTATCGAATAAACTTCAAACACATCCTCATTGGCTTTGCTAACTTGCCAAGACCTGCTGTCATTGAACGAATCCATAAGCCTAGTTTCGAATGTAGGACAAATAAGCTCATTCCATTTGTTTGCTTGGTCACGCCATGCAGACATTTGCCGCATCAACTGAGTACGAATTGTGTCCAGCATTTGAGTGATAGGAAGATTACGTGCTTCTTTAATCCAGTTATTAAATGACTCCGCCGCATTGGATGTCATCTCCCCATAACACATGCCCCTGCACAATATCACAAACATTTTACAATACGGAATTTAATAGGTCTGAACATTCACACTAACAGATGTGAACACTAACATCATTCGCAGTGAACATTAACATCAATTTAAATGATAGACAGATGTGAACATTAACATCAACTTAAATCATAAACAGATGTGAATGTTAACAACAACAAAATATGACAGATGTCAACATTCAAATCTGTAATACATTGCATGACTGTTTGACAAATTAACATTCACATCATTCACATCTGTTAGACAGATGTGAACATTCACATTAGTCATCATTGGCAAATGTGAACATTCACATCATTTGCATTGAACATGAAACACAATTGGAAGATTGTTACCATTCTAAACTGAAAATTCACATCGCTACCATTCTAAACTTGACAAATGGAACACTTTAGGAAACTATTATTACCTGAAGTATGAATTTGCCCAGTGCTCAGGTGCCAAGTCCTTGAAAAAATTATGTGCTCGTTGTTTACCCTCCTCTTTAATTTTGCAAGCTTTTCATGGAACCCTACCACAGTTGGCTCGCAAGCACAGTCACCCAAACTACTTACTAGGTGATCCCTGAATCCATTATCAATTCCTTTTACCTGGTCTCTTAAATTGCTCTTCAAGTGTTGTAGGCAATAACCATGATGAGCCGATGGGAACACCTTTGGCATAGCTTCTAACAGACCAAGATTACGATCCGAAATAAAAGTAATTTGGTGCTTACCATCAACAACCTTCCCAAGTTCATGCAAGAACCACGACCAATTGGCCGTGGTCTCTGAATCAACAATCGCAAATGCAACAGGAAACATACCTACAACACAACACCAATACACAACTGTTCACAATATTCCAAAGTGAATAGAAAACAATATAAACGAAACAGGTCATGTGAATGTTTATATCTACATTGCCCTATTACTATTGTTATTTTTGGATTCAAGTTCGTAAACATCAATGATGTGAACATTCACATTAATGACTATTAATAATTCATTGTTGATTATTGAGTCATTGATAATGTGAACATTCACACTACTGTTCATTAATGGATCAACTGACAGTAGTATACACTGATGTGAACATTCACATCAGTGTATAATAATGTGAATGCTCACATTACTATCATTAGCAGACACAAATGTGAACATTCACATCAGTGCATACTAATGTCAATGTTCGCATTACTTATAATTTCTCAATCACTCATTTGTCCAGACTATGTTGCTCAATGTGAATATTGATACGAATAGACAGTTAAAAAAAATACTAACCATTGTTTCCGTCTTTCGCCGTTACTGCAAGTAGCTGACCTTTGCACTTTCCTTTGAGGAATGTTCCATCCAGGAATAATAAAGGCCGACAAGAATTGAACCCAGAAATACACACAGCGAATGACACAAAGAAACGACAAAACTGTAGACTACTTGCATCATAGTCAATATTGACATAACTCCCCGGATTGTACCGCATCATAGCATCGGAATACCACCGCAGCTGGTCAAACGATAATGAGTGATCTCCATGATTACCAGCCTTTGCTTTCTCCACACCCAACCATACGACATGGTAACTCACATCTAGCCCATAATCCCTCTTCAAAATAGTCACCACATCACACGGCCGAGTCAACGGCTTGTCCCTCACAATTTCAGATATGGTACTCGACACCAAATCCGAACTAACTCGCGGATTCTTCGATGTTCGGACATCCGTACCACAACTATGCACATCACTAAACCTCTTGATGTAGAAAAAACCATTTGCTCGTTGTGCTCTACAATGTAAAGCCTACAAGTAGCCTCTCTTCACCCATATCGCACACACAACAGTAACTCTTGTTGTCTCGTTCTTGACGTACGTAAACTGAAACGCACATTGGATGGCATACTTACATAAAACATCACGAAATTCTTGTGCACCTCCAACAAACCGTTGTCCCACATGCGTAATACCATTTGCCCAAGGGGCTGACAACAACACCTTCTCCTTATGGTGGCAAAATCTCCGTAGTGCATCAATTTCTTCCTCAACCCCCACACGCAGCGATCCTGAGCTACTTGACTGACCAATATCACTTTTCAACTCAACCACAACTTCTACATGTTATACCCCCCTTGATTTAGCAAGCAGTAACATGTTCTGAAATTCTTCCTCATTGTCCAAATCACACCTATTAATCCCAGGTAGTTTACAGAACAATGAAATAGAACCAGCAGACAACTCATCCAATTTTTCACACAAACACTTCACCAAACGAGAATAACACAATGCGTGGGCAACATTTATTACAGTTGTACTGCAACCATATATACACACTAACATCATAAAGGTATCCATCTCCTGTAAAAACACAAAACATACAACAATGAACAGTAATCAAAATCGATATGAAAATTCATATTGTGCAAAAATTAGATGACTATGTGTACAGTTCAAGTGCTAAATCCATAATTCACATTAAGAAGATGTGAACATTCACATTGATACATATACATATTCTTCGAATTATATCACCCACGCAGAGCCTTATTGAGCAAACATCAAAGTAAAATGAAAATATCAACAATTTTCACATAATATTAACAAGATGTCAACATTTACATTGACACATATACTCTGAATTATATATCACACACAAAGCCTCATTATGCAAACATCAATTTAAAATGAGAACATCCACATTCTTCACATATTCTTCACATTGATACATATACTCTGAATTATATCATCCACACAGAGCCTCATTATGGATACATCAAAGTAAAATGAGAACTACACATTCTTCACATAATTTGAATGAACTCCCCTCCGCAGGACCACGTAAAATGCATATAATTGAAAAAATAGAGCATCTGATCCATCATATGAATGAAACCATAAATTGAACATGTATTCATAACCAAATTGATACTAACCTTAATCATGCAATCCTACAATCGTCCAAAAACTCGAAAACAACTAATTTGAACTAGTTATAGTCCAGAAAATGTGACAATCGAACACCTTCCTTTTCGTCGTCTTCACTCGAAATCACAAAACCAGACTACAACAGCAAGAATGACACCCTAGCACATCCAAGCCTTGGAATGAGCATGCAAAATAGAAACGTATCCCTCCGAATTGGAATGATGATGAAAAACGTAAAATAGAAACTGCCAAACTGAATCAGCGAAGAAACAGACACGTAACATGTATTAACACTGTACATATATATATATGGGGGCAAAATAGTCTAGGTAAACATATTAAATTAGAAAAATGGACCTTATGGAATAAAAAGAAAAGTTTATGGGACTAATCACGTTATAATATTCCTTCATGGACCTAATGGGTTATAACAACTCTAAAATGGATTTATCAATAAAAATCCCAATTCCTTTCAATTAACTTACATATAATTTTAATTCCTTCATGAATTCATTAGCTAGATGGATAATCTACATGAATGAGGGTTCAAATCCTTACCTAGAGTCTTGAATTTAGTATGTTCTTGCAAAATCTTGATCTTCTCTATCCAATTCTTCAAATTCTTGGGCTTTTCTCTCTCTCTCTAGAGTTGCTCTCCCTTTCTCTCTCTCTAAAACTCAACTCATAAATTAGAAAATGAACTCAATCTCCTCTCTAAGTGTTATATATATATTTATATACATATATATATAAGATTAAATTAGGCTAATTAAGCAAGCTTAAGACAAATTAATCACATCTTATATCTAATCAACTATTTCTAATTAATTTTAAGATGAATTAAATTTTCAATTAAATTCCCATAAGGCTCTAAATATTAAATTAAGCTAATTAGAATTGTCAATTTTAGTTTCTCAAATCATCTAGGATATCAATTTTTGATTCAAAACGAATTTCTGAACAGATATTCCACAAATCAAACAGATACATACAATTCAAACACATACCACTTAATTAAAATTCAAATTTCACATAATTAAATAAATGCAATTATGATATGCAAAATGGGGTTGTCACATACACGTTGATTCAGTCCATTCTAAGTGGTGTTCACATCTATTTTTAATTTCTCTTCAAGGTTCCGGTTAGGATTGCAAAATTAATAGAGGGTTTAATGAGGAAAATATGAGGGTAAAGAGATGCACTTGGTCAGATGGGAGACTATTTCACTATCCAAAAATAAAAAGGAGCTTGCAATAGGAAACATTGTAGTGAGAATATCTTTCCTCTTAGAAAGTGGCTATGGAGATTTCCGTGGGAGAGTGACTCATTATGGCATTCTATTATTAAAAGCAAGTATGGGATTCAAGAGGATGGTAGGTCTGTTCGTGTGGTTTTAAGGGGTAATGGTCGATCTCCTTGGAAGTCGATATCTCATATTTCGTCTTTTCTCAAGATTTCTTTCTCGAAGGTTGGGAAATGGGGAGAAGATTTGATTTTGGGAGGACATTTGGGTCAAAAACTCTTCTTTTGCCAAGGATTTTCCAAGTCTTTATAGGATTGCAAATTCTCATGGTTCCTCTATTTCGTCGGTGACATGTTCTAGTTTGGCTCCAATTGTATGGAATTTTAAATTCTTTAGAAATCTCACTGATAGGGAGGTTGGTGATTTACTCCCCATGCTGTCTTACATTGCTCTTTTGTCGTTGGACCTTTCCTCAAGTGATAAACAAGTTTGGCTCTTGCATACTACCAGTGTCTTTTCTTGCAATTCCTTTTTCGATAAAATCATTGAGAAGTCTAATATTCTGTTCTTTACTCTTCACAAAACAATCTGGAAATCATTTGCGCCTCTTAAAGTGAAGTTTTTTATATGGTCTTTTGGTTCATGGTAACATTTTGACAAATGATGTCCTTCAAAAGAGGAGGCCTATTAGTTATCTTTTCCCCCAGTAGTGCATTGTGTAAGGGAGAGGGGAGACTCTAAATCATCTTTTTTTTAAAATATTCAGTGGTGAGGAGCTTGTGGCAGCAATTTTTTTCATTGGGTGGTCTTGCTTGGGTGGCATCCAAATCATGCAATTCAATGTTCTTTATTGATTTGCATTTTTTGGGCTTAAATAAAAAAAAAAAAAAAAAAGCGAAGGTGTTGGGGCTTAGTGCATTTTTTATGTTATTATGGGTCATATGGTTGGAAAGGAATGCGAGGATCTTTGAGAATAGAAGTGTTGATGTATTCATAATGTGGGAGTAATTCAGATTCTTAGCATCTTAGCTTTCAGTGGCTTCCCTGTTTAGGGGGATTTCACTTTTCTTGATTTCTAGCAATTGGAAGTCCGTGTGCGACTCTTAGTCTTTTTTTTTTTTTAAATGCTTTTGAGGACTTCTTGTCCTTCTTTGTACATCTTTTTTTCTCTCATCTCCATTATAATAATGATTTTTTTTTTCTGATCCCAAAAAAAAAAAAAAAAAAGAAAAGAGAAAAAAAGAAGATACAATTTCGTATTTTACTATAACTTCTTACCACTATACTTCACCCTGCTCAATATATGCTTTCTCAAACCATTTATATTAAAATCTAGTTGGGGAATTTTGCCATCCCTAATTTTGATGATTCAAACCGTTCATATTATGTGGTTCATCTACCATATCATCCATAAAAACAATTAAATTAATCAGACATGTATAACTCCATGATCATGCCCTAATAGTTTTTTAAAAAAAAATAGCAAAATCTTGCTAACCGTCTATTTTTTTTTAAACATATGAATCTTGCATGATCTAATCGACGAATCTATAATATGAACAGTTTGGATTATCGAAATAGATTTGGGGCACACACCCATAGGCCTCACATCACGGTGTTGTGCCTTATACTCACATCACCAACCCCGCTCCTAAATTTACTTGTTTAATTATTGAAATATGATTTAATATCATTATTATTATTTTTACATTTGTCCTTGCTTTTTAAAATGTAACACATGCATGACGCATTATTAATTTAATAAATTCTGCGAAAGTAGGTACTACTTCAATTTTACTATTTTTTTCTTCTCTAGAAAGTAACCAAAGCATTGAAAATGATATATTTCCTATACATGGCTGACTGTTTTAATCCGTCCTCGCCGATACTGTTTCTTTTTCTTATTCGAATTTCTCTAGTACAAGTTCAGAGTTGCTTAATGGTTCTTGAAGTAGTAGCGAGGCTTTATCGGGAGCACTATGCCGTGCCAAGACAAAGACGGCCCCAATCGTGGACACAATTGCTTCTTCAAATGATATGAAGGAGATTTACACAGCTTTAAATGAGGCAGTTGCAATGTTAGTTGCTAAAAGGGATGATCTTCAAAATGCAGTCCGGAGACAGAAGATAAAGATGCCGTCTAAAACTTATGATTAGTGGATTCGCAAAGTTATTAAGACCGAAGAAGAAGTGAAGAAACTACAAGCTAGATATGATAGACAAAGTGAAAGCTCACAGATAATTTGCTTCCTTCCACGTTCAAATTTCAGCACTGAGATGAAAAGAAAGGGTGAGAAAGTAATCAAACTTTTGGAGAATAGCAATCAACTGGGAAGTATTTTGGTTGATCAACCACTGGAACCTGTTATCAAGCTGATAGCACCAAATATTAATAAGTTTTCATCACTTCAAATGCCACTAGAAGAAACAATGGATTTGCTGAAAAAGGACAAAGTTAAAGGAATTGCAATCTCCGGAATGATGGGGACTGGGAAAACAACCATTATGAAGAACTTGAACGATCATGAAGAAGTAGCCAAAAGATTTGATATGGTCATGTGGATAAAGGTTTCAGTAGGGGAGAGCAAGGAGAATTTGGACATGAGCCAGTTGCAAAATGCTATTGCGAAAAGGTTGAAAGTGGATATGGCAGGCACCAGCGATTGTGCCGACATTACCGAGAGAATATCAAATGAGTTGAAGGGAAAGAGGTATTTGCTACTTCTAGACGACGTTAAAGCAGACCTTGATATACATCAAATGGGAATCCCTCCTTGTGAGAATGGGAGCAAGATCGTATTGACAACTAGAGAAAGCCATATTCGTTGCCCGAGAATGGATAGGGTGGTCAAGGTGACTTATTTATCTTCTAAGGAATCCTTCAGAATGTTTCAAGATGTGGAAAATTGCCCAAAACTTAAAGATGATCGTGAAGTGGAAGCATGTGCATGGAAAATAATCAGAGAGTGTGGTGGTCATCCACTTTTAATAAATATAATAGCAAGTGTGTTCCAAAAGAAGGACTTGAAATTATGGAGTGAAGGATTTAAAAGCTTGAAAAGATTTTCAGAAAAAGGTCAACATGAATTGAAAGAATTGAGGAATGTGATAAAATTCTGTCATGATGATCTGGAAGACACTCAAAGGAAATGCTTATTATATGGTGTGTTATATCCTGAAGAAATTGGCATATACAGAGATTGTTTGTTGGAGTGTTGGGAAGCTGAAGATTTCCTTGGAAATGGTAGTGATTCAAGAAAGGCATATATCGATGGAATTCATATATTGAAAAGCCTTAAGATAAGTCATTACTCGAGGAAGATGAGAGTCAAAGTATGTTATGATGCACAAATGTATCAGACAGGTACTCTTATATATCTTGTTAGATGATACTAACTATAAACTTTTGGTGCAACAAACACCCCCAGAGCTAGATGCAAAATGTTGGAGTGAAAAGATATGGATCTCTTTGATTGAAAATAAGTTTGACAAGTTACCAGATTGCCCAAGTTGTGGCTCGCTCTCCACACTCTTCCTACAAGAAAATTTGGCTTTTAAGAGTATTCCTGCATCATTCTTTGAGCACATGACAAGTCTCAAAGTTTTGGACTTGTGTCGTACAGGAATTGAGTTATTACCATCATCTCTATCAAAAGTGATCAGTCTCAAAGTGCTCTATCTAAGCTATTGTGAATATTTGAAGGAACTTCCTTATAGCTTAGAAAAACTTGAACATCTTGAAGTGCTTGATATCCAGGACAATGGGTTTAGTACCATACCATCTTTTATTGGAAATTTGAAGGGTCTAAGGCGTCTTCGAGTATCCTTCGCCAAATGCGAAAGTGAAAATGATGCTAAAGAGGTGGAGTTGAATTGCAATGTGATTTCCAAGCTTTCTAAATTGGAAGAATTGATCATTGATGTGAAATCACCGAGACACCAATCCAATAAGGTGGTAGTGAATATCATAAAAAATGTGGTTACTTTGAAAAATTTGACAAAACTTCAGTTTTGCTTTTTAGATGAGGTTGTAGATGTCATTCAAGTGGAGACTCCTATTACTGATCTCCGAATCAATGTTCCTGAAGCAAACATACTTTACACTTTTATTGAGGAAACCCGCGCATGGAGAAACATCCAACACATCCGGTCATTTCACTTTTTCATTGATTGCCCTAACTCAAAACTCCCTTGTATTCCTAAATTTTGTGAATATAAAAGGTATGTCAGATATTGCAATGGTGAAGGCATCAATCATCCAATTTTTGAGGTCCTCGCAAATGTTGATGCATTCGATTTGATGAACAAGAAGGACATCAAGCATCTATCAGACTTGGGAATTCCAAGCATGAAAGAGGTACAAGGTTGTCAAATTGAAAGTTGTACTGCACTTGAAACAGTCGTGGATAGTGTAATATTGCCCAACGTAAAGCATTTATACATGAAGAATTTACCAAAGTTGAAAAGCATTTGGAATGACTGAGTGGATCCTGCTAGTCTAATCAAATTGAAGACTCTGGTTTTGAGTAGTTGTCAAATGTTGAGAATTATTTTTCCTTTGGTTGTGATTCAACATCTTCGTGAAATTGAATGTTTAAAGATTGAAGACTGCCTAGAAATTGTGGAAGTGGTCGAGCAATCTGCAACCGTTGGAAATCAAGAACTTCTGCCAAAACTAAGGAAAGTAGTACTTTGTGGCCTGCCAAGTTGGGAAGTATTTGCG
The DNA here is from genome assembly GCA_025200525.1 of Camellia lanceoleosa. NCBI lineage: Eukaryota > Viridiplantae > Streptophyta > Magnoliopsida > Ericales > Theaceae > Camellia > Camellia lanceoleosa. The sequence continues at coordinate 165,518,414 of CM045760.1, read as the reverse complement.
TAGATAAGTCATTGAAGTGGCCAGCCTTGGAGAAGCTCAAGATTCATAACTGTCCAGCCTTGCTCAAACTACCATTCAGCAAAGATAATTCAGAGAATTTGAAACTTATCAAAGTAGAACAACAGTGGTGGGAGAATTTGCAGAATCGAGAGGTGAAAGAGCAACTTTAGTAATTTTGCACCTTCAGGTAATGTTTTCATCTTTATAGTGTTTTTGTCAAAATAATTTGCAGAGTTTGCTACCTAATTCTAAGCTTGACATGAAGATCCTAGATTATACAACCATGGTGTTCATGAGTTGGTCCAACAAGCTTTCCGAGATATCATGTTCTCAGAAGTTTGGGTTTCTTTGCATCCTCCCTCTGTTTGTTGATACATTCCAGTGGTTGTGGATTTCTCCTGCTTGGTTTGGTTTCCTTCTTATTTTTGTTCTGGTTGTTCTCTCATTCTGTTTGGCAAGACATATAAGAAATTAAAAACTTAAATATGATGATGAAGGCTTAAGCTTGTTGTATCATATTATTATTTATGATTTGAATCACTCTATTGTGTTTGTTTGAGACATTTAAAAGTTCATAATACTATTGCTCTCTCTCCATAATTATATCATACCATGATATTTTGTTGTTGTCATCCTTGACAATGAAAAAAACCCTAGAAGTTAATTTTAGCCCAAGGGGAAACATGGTGCAACATTATTGTGCAAATCAAGTGCAATTAAGGTACCATTTTTTTATATTTATTTTTTCTTAGTTCTTTATATTTTTGGTCTTAATAAGATTACATCTAGATTAAACAATTCTTTTAGAACTACTATTGTTCACATGATTCATATTATATTATTTTAATAGTGGCCATTTTTTAGATAAGTTGGTAATTTTTCTACCATAATGTTTGAATTTCTTCTAGCTTGCTCTGTGTATGAAACATGACAGGGAGTAGTGTTAATATATATATATATATATGAATTTTGGGTAATTCACAGAGCTTAATCTGGTTTGGTTATAAACTTAAATACTTTTGATTATTTTGAGCATTTCTAAGGTTTACATTTGTGAAGATTTGCACCATCACTATCACTTTATTTCATATCTTGCTTGTATTTGGTACAATTCACCATTTTATCTTATATTGCACGGGTAGTCACCCAATAAATGTTATGTGTCTAGGTTACGACTTGTCATATTTAAAAATAATGGAACTCAATGTCACCATACCTTATAACAGGTGAAGAGTTTTCGTCATCCAGTGAAACATTCCATAATATTTAACCTCCTCTTATTTTAAACTATACTTAATAGTTTCTAATCATATGCAAGAGTACCGTGTAATTTAATTGGTCAGATTATATTTTGACATGAATTAGTTCAATTTTGAGGTTTTAAGCTTTTCCCCATCTCACATGAATGCAAAGTCATTTTGTTTGGTTAACTTTCTAACTCAATTTAATTATGCTTGGATTTTTGCCAATGAAATTAATATATAGCAAGAAGAAAACGAAGTGAAAATAACGTCATTTGTTTTTTTCTCTATTTTGGTTGGGTTAGGAAAATGAGAAGAAAAACGAACAAATAGTGATTTAAATTTTTTTTTTTTTTTTTGGGTTTACTTTATTCAGAAAAAATTTGAATATGTTGAAGTAATTTATATTTCTAAATAAATCCAATATCTAAATGTAGTCTTAATTTTGTTGTTTTGTTTTTATTATAAATTTCTGTTTTGTGGAGAGAAGATAAGAACTTCAACAATATTTCTGTTCGTATATTGTACATGCATATTGAGTTGAAAATAAGACACATCTGTGTTTGTCTTATTTTTCTTTATTATTTATAAGATTGGGAATTTAGAACCGTACATCCTTGCATAACAATTTCAAATCCTAACTTAATCCAGAAAAAAGAAAAATTCAAATCCTAAATGGTAAATCTATCTGATATGCCAACCTCAACTTTATTAGAAGGGCAATGCACAAGAAATCAAATCATATATAAATGATTGAATCTTCCTACACTGTAGAATGAGGAACTTCAACTTTATCAATTGTCCAAATTAATTTGTCCCGAGCAATACTCCGAATGTAGGCTATAAAAGATTCCATTGATCTATAAATAATCACCCAATTTACTACTGTGTAGTAGCATATTCTCATCTGGGTATTTAAATGATCTCTAGTTTTTAGGTCATGTGTTTGTGTTAGCTTTTGATAAAACTCTCTTTAGAATCAACTATATTTTGTATTGAATTTTTCTCACTTATTGATTCATATATTTTGCCCATAGGCTTACATCCTTTTATATAGAGAAGGTTATACATAAGTTCAATGAATAAGATCCATGAACCTAAACAACCTTGCAATTAATTAGATACATGAATATAATCTAGACAATGTACTTAATAAATATAAAATACATGAATATGAACTCAATGTATCCAATGCATGCAATGTATCTAATTTAAATATGGCATTAATTTTAACACTCCCCCTTAATGCCATATTGTGTGACACCCAACATTTCTCTAAAAAATTCAAATTTGTCCCTTGGTAGAGCTTTGGTAAAGATGTCCGCAACTTGATCTTCAGCCTTGCAATACTTAATTTGAATCTCATCATCTTCCACAGCTTCTCTAATGAAATGATGTTTGATAGCAATGTGTTTGGTACGAGAATAGTAGACGGGATTCTTTGTCATAGCAATAGCAGACTTATTATCACACATAATTGGAATAGCTTCACTTTGCTGCTCACCAAAATCATCCAAAATTCTTCTTAGCCAAATTGCTTATGTAGTTGCCAATGATGCTTAAATATATTTGGCTTCAGCAGATGATTGTGCCACAGTTTGTTGTTTCTTGGATGACCATGAAATTACGCCCGATCCAAGAGAAAATGCATACTCAGAAGTGCTTCTCATATCATCAACACATCCAGCCCAATCACTATCACAAAATCCAATTAAATTTGAATCAAGAAATTTCTCATAAAAAATTCCATAATCAAGTGTACCTTGAATGTATCTCAACACTCTTTTTGCAAACCCAAAATGAATTTGGCTTGGTCTGTGCATGAACCGAGACAATAAACTTGTAGCATACATGATGTCCGGTCTTGTAGCAGTTAAGTACAACAAACTTCCAACCAAACTTCTATAACAAGATGCTTCAGCTTCTTTGCTTCCATCTTCCTTTGACAACTTTTCATTCACAATCAAAGGAGTAGCAACTGCTTTGCAATTCTTCATTTTAAATTTCTCCAGAAGTGTTTGAGCATACTTCTTTTGGCAAATAAAAACACCACCATTGTTTTGGTAAATTTCAATGCCTAAAAAATGATGCAATAGCCCCAAATCACTCATTTCATATTTCTTCATCATCTGCCTTTTAAAATCTTCAATCAATTTTTCATCACTACCGGTAAAAACCAAATCATCAACATAAAGTGAAACAATGAGAATACCGGTTGTACCTTGCCTCTTGATGTATAAAGTTGGCTCACTTTTGCTTCTTTGAAAACCCTTTTCATTGAAGTAAGCATCAATTTCACTATACCATGCCCGGGGTGCTTGCTTTAGGCCATATAAAGCCTTCTTCAACTTGTACACTTTATCTTCTTTGCCTTTGACAACAAAGCCTTGAGGTTGATCAACATACACCTCTTCTTCTAATTTTCCATTCAAAAATGCTGATTTTACATCAAGTTGGTGCAAGAACCAACCCTTTTAAGCCGCCAAAGCAATGATAGCTCTAATTGTATCAAGTCGAGCCACAGGAGCAAAAGTTTCTTGGAAATCAATTCCAGGTTATTGTGAATACCCTTTTGCCACAAGTCTTGCTTTTTTCTTTTGAATAGAGCCATCCGGATTGAATTTTGTTTTGAAAATCCCCTTCACACCAATTATTTCTTTTTCTTTCGGTTTCTCCACTAACTCCCAAGTCTTGTTCTTCTTAATCACATGAATTTCATCTTCCATTGCTTTCTTCCATGCTTCATCTTTAATTGCCTCTTCAAAATTTTCAGGTTCAACAATGCATAAATTGCATCTTGCATACACATCACCAAGACTCCTTATATTTCTTGGAGTTGAACTAGGAGATGAAGAACTTGAACTTGAACTTGAATTTGGAGAAAATTGTGAATTAGCAATTGGTGACAATCTTTGTGGAGATTCAAGAGTTGCAACATCTTCAACTTGTAGACTTTCCGATTCTTCATTGAAAACAATGCTTTGATCTTGGACTTTCTTTTCCTTCTAATCAAAAGACGCCTTTTGGAAACCCAAAAACCATATTGTTTTGTTGTAGATGCTTTAAGCTTTGAAAATTCAAGTGCCTAAATCTTCTATGCCAAAGCCATGAATTATTAATCACATCCATCTTCAAAGCCGCATTTTTGCTATACCGGAAAATTAGAAGAAGAGGTATATGTTGATCAACATCAAGGCTTTGTTGTCAAAGGCAAAGAAGATAAAGTGTACAAGTTGAAGAAGTCTTTATATGGCCTAAAGCAAGCACCTCGGGCATGGTATAGTGAAATTGATGCTTACTTCAATGAAAAGGGTTTTCAAAGAAGCAAAAGTGAGCCAACTTTGTACATCAGGAGGCAAGGTACAGCCGGTATTCTCATTGTTTCACTTTATGTTGATGATTTGGTTTTTACCGGTAGTGATGAAAAATTGATTGAAGATTTTAAAAGGGAGATGATGAAGAAATATGAAATGAGTGATTTGGGACTATTGCATCATTTTTTAGGCATTGAAATTTACCAAAACAATGGTGGTGTTTTTATTTTCCAAAAGAAGTATGCTTAAACACTTCTTGAGAAATTTAAAATGAAGAATTGCAAAGCAGTTGCTACTCCCTTGATTGTGAATGAAAAGTTGTCAAAGGAAGATGGAAGCAAAAAAGCTGAAGCATCTTGTTATAGAAGTTTGGTTGGAAGTTTGTTGTACTTAACTGCTACAAGACCGGACATCATGTATGCTACAAGTTTATTGTCTCGGTTCATGCACAGTCCAAGCCAAATTCATTTTGGGGTTGCAAAAAGAGTGTTGAGATACATTCAAGGTACACTTGATTATGGAATTTTTATGAGAAATTTCTTGAAGCAAAGTTAATTGGATTTTGTGATAGTGATTGGGCCGGATGTGTTGATGATATGAGAAGCACTTCTGGGTATGCATTTTCTCTTGGATCGGGTGTAATTTCATGGTCATCCAAGAAACAACAAACTGTGGCACAATCATCTGCTGAAGCCGAATATATTTCAACATCATTGGCAACTACACAAGCAATTTGGCTAAGAAGAATTTTGGATGATTTTGGTGAGAAGCAAGGTGAAGCTACTTTAATTATGTGTGATAATAAGTCTGCTATTGCTATGACAAAGAATCCCGTCTACCATTCTCATACCAAACACATTGCTATCAAACATCATTTCATTAGAGAAGCTATGGAAGATGATGAGATTCAAATTAAGTATTGCAAGACTAAAGATCAAGTTGTGGACATCTTCACCAAAGCTTTACCAAGGGACAAATTTGAATTTTTTAGAGAAATGTTGGGTGTCACACAATATGGCATTAAGGGGGAGTGTTAAAATTAATGCCATATTTACATTAGATACATTGGATACATTGCATGCATTGGATACATTGAGTTCATACATTCTTTGTATTCATGTATTTTTATATTCATGTATTTTATATTGTGGAGATTCAAGAGTTGCAACATCTTCAACTTGTAGACTTTCCGATTCTTCATTGAAAGCAATGCTTTGATCTTGGACTTTCTTTTCCTTCCAATCAAAAGACGCCTTTTCATCAAAGAGAACATCTCTACAAATAATCACCTTCTTTTGATCGAACCTGAACAGTCTATAGCCTTTGGATTTCGAGCTATAACCCACAAAGATGCATTTCTTACTATTTTCATCAAGCTTGTGCCTCACTTCTTTTGGAACATGAGCATAACAAATGGAACCAAACACCTTCAAGTGATTCACCGATGGTTTCCTTCCACTCCAAGCTTCAAATGGAGTTTTGTCCTTAAGAGCTTTTGTAGGACATCTATTCATCAAGTAAACTGCTGTATACACGGCCTCACCCCAAAAAGTTTTGGGTAGCCCCTTCTCATGTAGCATAGACTTGGACATCTCCTCTATGATTCTATTCTTTCTTTCTGCCACACCATTTTGTTGTGGAGTGTACCCAACAGTCAGTTGCCTTTCCATTCCAATATCTTCACAAAATTTCATAAACTCATTTGAGTTGTATTCTCCGCCTCTATCATTTCTCAATACTTTCATCAAACAACCACTTTGTCTTTCAACAAGATTTTGAAATTTCTTGAAGATAGAGAAAACTTCACTCTTTTGTCTCATGAAATACACCCAAGTCATTCTAGTAAAATCATCAACAAAGATAATAAAGTATTTGTTACCTCCATGAGTTGGTGTATCCATTGGTCCGCACACATCGGTATGGACAAGCTCCAATGGTGCTTTAGCTCTTCATGCTTTCTCCTTTGGAAATGACTCCTGATGATGCTTTCCAAGTGCACAACCTTCACAAATATGTTGCACTTCATGAATGGTTGGCAACCCAAAAACCATATTGTTTTGTTGTAGATGCTTCAAGCTTTGAAAATTCAAGTGCCCAAATCTTCTATGCCAAAGCCATGAATTATCAATCACATCCATCTTCAAAGTCGCATTTTTGCTATACCGGAAAATGAGAGGAAAACTTCTATTCTTCTCCATCTTGATTTTTGCTACAACTTGGCTTTTCCCCCCTTTGTCAAAAATGTTGCAAAAATCGTCTTCAAAGTGAACAAAGTATCCGTGCTCCATAAGTTGTCCAACACTTGGCAAATTTTTCTCCAAGTCTGGAACTAAGAGAACATTGGAAATGAATCTCGTACCCATCTTGGTTTCTATAGCAATAGTACCTTTTCCTTTTGTTTGCACTAAGGCACCATTCCCCATTTTTACTTGAGAACTGGAGGAAGCATCCATTTTCACAAAAATGCTTTCATCCCTTGTCATGTGATTGCTACATCTGCTATCGAGAAACCATACATCCTTGGTTTGATCCGATGCCTTGTGACAAGCATAGAACATGTGCCCTTCACTTTCTTGCTCCTCAAAAAAATTAGCTTGTTGAGTGCTCTTGACTAGGCAATCCTTCTTGACATGCCCAAAATTTGTTGCAATTGTAACATTTTGGCTTTCCTCGAGACCAACAATCTTTATCAACATGATTGCTTCGGTTGCAAATTCCAGACTTTTGTTGAGTGGACTCTTTATTTTCCTTTCTTTGAAAATTAGACCTTCCTCTTCCTCTTGCATTTCTTGCTCTTTCGGTTGCATTTCTTCCTCCTCTTCCTCTTCCTCTTCCTCTTCCTCTTCCTCTTCCTTGGGAATTAGAGGTACTAACATTGAGCTTGGATTGAAAGGCACTTTCAATTGACTTTTCAGATTGCCTACTCAACCTATGCTCAAATGCTTTAATTGAACCCATCAATTCTTCAATACTCAAATCAGCAAGATCTTTAGTTTCTTCAATGACCGCAACAATGGGATTGTATTTCTCCGGCAAACTTATCAAAATTTTCTCAACAACTCTTTGATTAGTAATATTATCCCCATAAATTTTCATTTGGTTTACAAGTTCCATAACCCTAGAAAAATAATCCTTCAACAATTCCATATCCTTCATCTTTAAATTTTCAAAATCTCTTTTCAATGATTGAAGTTTGATGGTTCTTACCTTCAAGTTGCCTCTATACTCTTTCTGAAGAATATCCCATTTCTCCTTCGCTTTTGTTGCATTTATAATTCTTGGAAAGATTGCTTCTGAAACTCCTTGTTGAATAAAAGAGAGAGCCTTTGAATCCTTCTTCCTTTGCTCTTCTAATTGGTTCTTTTAGGGATTTGTCGAAGCTTCTTCATCTTCAGGTTCCTCGAACCCATTCTCAACAAGATCCCAAAGCTCCGTATAGATAAAAATAGTTCTCATTTTCACATACCAAAAATCAAAATTTTCACCATTAAAGATAGGAGTGGATACATTTTGGTTGTTGGGATTCGCCATGAATGTCGGTTTGTTCTTCTTCGGGGCTTGTTTTCCCGTATCCGATCTCTACGCCCAACTTGCTCTTGACCCAACCAAAGCTCTAATACCACTTATGTTAGCTTTTGATAAAACTCTCTTTAGAATCAACTATATTTTGTATTGAATTTTTCTCACTTTCATATATTTTGCCCATAGACTTACATCCTTTTATATAGAGAAGGTTATACATAAGTTCAATAAATAAGATCCATGAACCTAAACAACCTTGCAATTAGTTAGATACATGAATATAATCTAGACAATGTACTTAATAAATATAAAATACATGAATATAAAAATACATGAATATGAACTCAATGTATCCAATGTATCTAATGTAAATATGGCATTAATTTTAACACTTTGTTCCTTTCAGATTACCAACAATTTAGGCAGCTATTATATTTTCAAATGAATAAATAGAATGAAGTCACATGCAACAAGAGAGTTTTTAAACTTCCATATTAATGGATGGAGAGTAAAAAATTTACTTGCAATTGTTTACAAAAAAAAAAAAAAAAAAAAAAAAAAAAAAGAGTCGGCAAATCTATATATGAATTTGGCCTTCAAGGAAGACTAAAACCCTGGGCACAAATATATATTACTTGCCAAAACAAATTAAACAAAATTATTGATAGATTTCAAATAACAAGAAAAAAAGAACATCAGATACAACACTATAATAATTACTGTTACTGTCACATCTACACAAGGAGATAAAAAGCAGATAAAAAGCATCACATCCCAATATTGTATTTAAAAACATTAAGGCAAGCAGCAATAATACAAAGAAACTAGCCAACAAGCTATGAAGTTTTAATCGGATCAGTTTTCTTTGAAGATTTATTGGTAATTAAATCTACAAATTCCTCAGCTTGAGCTCCTTAACACCATTGGATCGATTGTCCCAATCTCCTACCACAAGGGTCTTCATGAAGCTTTCATAACCTGTCACTCACCAGACAAATGGGAAAAATGACAAATAATGTCAGTATAACAAAATAGGTTAGTAAGTGTCATCTTTCAGATTTGTAGTGAACCTAATTTATACAAACTGCTTGTAAAAGTCTAGTGAAAAAAAAAAAAAAACAATAAACAAACATGGCTGAGTGAATAAAATTGTTTTTCATGGGTGGAGTTCAATTAGGCAGTCAAGCATGGGTTGTTTATTTAACTAAGCTTGTGTTGTGGTTGTAATCTGATGGCATGTCTAAATAGAGAACAAAATCTTATAGTAGATAAGTAAATTGTTTTTCATGGGTGAAGTTCAATTAGGCAGTCCAGGAATATTCGTTATTTAGGTCTCTGAGAGAATGGTAAACAAAATCTTATAGTAGATAAGTAAATAATCTCTCTATATCTCATAAATGAGGAATGATATGAGAAATTACCTGATTGTTGAAAACCATTTGCTGCAAGTTCGTGCGAATATTTTAGCTAATGGGCCCATCGAATCTTCATCAATTTCAAAATCCTTATAAGCGGGACGAGTTTTGTTCCTGCACTCTAATTCACGCCACTTTAATGCATCCCACCAATCTTTCTCTCCTTTGATCTTCAAATTATCACTAGACACTTCCATGGCATAAAGACTTTTGAGCTTTGGACAATTATAAACAATCAGACTTGCTAATATTGGACCAACACTTACGCCGCCAGAAATGGTAACCAATTCAGGTAAGTCAAGAAGTGACATCTTCTTCAAGTTTTGGAGAACATAACTAGAGGATTTGAAGTCCGAAGATTCCTGACTTACTAGGCCCTTGACTTTGAAGCAATCTTCAACTATAAGTTCTTCCAACTTGATGAGATTACCAAGTAAATTTGGGGTGAAAATAGTAATCAAATTGGGACATGTGTGCAATGCCAAGTACCTCAGATTGGATTATCAATTTGGCCTTTCCAAATACTTCGTAAATTTTTCATGTAATGAATACCCAAGTATTGTAGCCATCCAAACACAGGTTTGTTATCAACCCCCCACTGACATTCACTATCTCCATCAATAATGGTTTGAAGTTCATTGCATTCCACTAGCAAGCAAAATTTGAGTTGAACTATTTCATTCTCGAATTCAAACAACGTCTTAGCAGTATAATGGCAATCAAGGAAAAAAAACAGAGGCGTGCTGGAGTGCCTCAGTAATCCCACTAGGCTTGCCCTCACCATTCATATATTTGAGGCATTTCTTTGATTTTTCCCATTTCTTGAATAATTCCCCAACTTCATGTGGTAGACGGAATATGATTCGCCATGGATGATGGCCAACAATGAATCCAAATTGAGACAAATCTGGATACGTAACTTGTTTGTTAATCCATCTAAGTTGCTGCAGTGATTCAACTGATGGCAGATACAACCTGAGTATATTGAACTTTTGTATGCTACTCAATTCATTCAGTATTTCCTTCACATTAGCATCCCACACATCAACATCCCACTGGTCGGCATATGGATTCACATAAATGCTTAATTCATTCAATTTAGAGAGTTTTGACCACACCTTTGTTGGGATGATCGAATCCATCTGCTTAGATTCTTCGTAGTGGTTTGCACATCCAAAAAAAGAGACCCCAAAGCACTTCAAACTGATTAATTGTCCAATTTCGTTGGGTAAATGCATTAATTCAGTTCCTTCAAGAACAAATTCCTCAAGCATCCCTAGTTCTCCAATTTGGGGCGGCAGCTCCATGAGAAGTTCACAACCTTTCAAACAGAACATGTGAAGTAAAACCAACATGGAAATAGAAGGTGGCAAAGACTTTATGCTAGTGTTGGACAAATCTAGAGAATGTATGAGAGGTGTGGAATATCACCCCATGTGAAAGGGGTGTACACCAAGTCAAGAATGGCTGCAAAACCATTCAAGGAATTCGGCCACCAACCTGCAGCCACCGAAATGGATTGACCAGCTGGCCATGTGCTTGGCTAGCCATCTCCCACCTACTCCCTCACCTATAAATGGTGGTTGGGAGGAGAGAGCAAAGAGAGAGAGAGAAGTAAGCAAAACCGAGCAACCAAAGAGTGCGAGGGATGTGAGGCGGAGAGACCGTCTCTCTTGGTGTGAGCGAGGGAGATGGGAGAGTGTGTGAGTGAGAAGAGTGTGAGCTCCTCCTCTATTGTAATCTTTCTGTAATCTCCTCATTGGTATAATGATAGCCGGTTACTCTCCCGTGGACGTAGGCTTTAATGCCGAACCACGTTAAATATTGTGTCTCCTTGTGTGTGGGTGTGTTTTTCTGCTTGCTATGATTTCAATATGGTCTTGGGCGGGATCCCAAATCCCAACAAGTGGTATCAGAGCCTCGTTGGTGGCGTTTCGGAACAAAAATAGTGCGATGTTCGAAATTGCCCAGAAATGAAATTGCTCGAAATCAGGTTTTGAGCACACCAGGAGCAAGGGCTCGACAAGAGGAGTCCAACCATGCAAAGTAGAGCCCCAAGAGACTCTGCACGTGCTGCCTGAAGGTGGCGCGTGAGGCCCAGTCTCACCCACGCGCCCCACGCGCAGAAGAAGGAAGAAGACGAGTGGGGGGCAGCGTATGTCTGGCACGCACAAGGCCCACGCGCATGCCAGGTCAGTGTGCCACGTCGACGACATGTGGCGACACGTCAGCAAGAGGTGCCATGTGTCAGACACGTCATCATGTCAGGTCATCGCCACGTAGCAGACACGTCACTGACACGTCAGCACAGGTGTGCCACGTGTCTGCCACATCAGCACACGTAGAAGCGGTGATCCAGTGTGTCGCGGCTAAGGTGTAGCCGTAGATTTGAGGCGTACAAAATGTTTTGGCTTGATCTAAGCTATTTGGAGTCCGTTTTTGGCGATCTAGTAGTGCTTTCCAACTATTTGGAGTATTCCGGACACATCCGTACGGTCAGATTTTAGAGATGGAGTTTCTGTAAAAAGAAGGCAGATTAAAGGGACAGACGGCGTCAAGTGCAGTAGACGGAATATTCTGTTAGTACACGGATTATTCCCTGAACTTCTGAAAATTGCAATTTGGCCCAGAATTTTCAAAAAATTGTGGTGTGGCCCAGCTTTCGGGGATATTTTTCAGTGAGATCCCCGGAAGTGCAACGAAGGTTGGTCCTAGCTAAACGGACCGCTCCGGACGCAACCACGAGGTTAGAATAGTGAAATTTTGAACAGTTTTTGAAAGAGTGTCAAACATGGGAGTTTGTCATCTTCAATACTCGAAGGAAGGTTGACAGATATTGTGGAACGCTGCAGATTCACTGAAGAGGTTAGAATGGGCAGATTCTGACCAAATTGGACAACCAGATACAACTCGAGATAGATCATTGAAGACCAGAGGAGATCGGGCTTGATCAAATGGTAGATCGAGGGAGATCAGGATTAGTCAGGGGCAATCAGGAGAATTGCACATGATTATCTTAAGATCAACAATGTCTAGGAAAGTTCTGTCAAAAAAACACTGTCTAAGGAGACTGGTTCTTAAGTGGGACCGGTTGTGACCCCACCAGTCTTTCCTGGGAACTTTCCTAGTTGTTGAGGTGTTCGGAGGATCTGGTTCAATCAGAAGAGAAGACCATTCATCGATGGATAGATGATTTGGCAATAAGTACAGGCTCAGGGAAATGTTGTGGCTGTTGGAGCTACTGTATACGAGTAGGTACTGGTGGTATGTGGACATGTAGAACAATAGTTGTAGAGGAGCATACTAAGCGCAGAAGCACAACTGCAAACGTGTAGCAGTGCAAGGGTACGGTAGAGTGTCGTACAGAGGCGCGAGAAGAGTGTGTAGCAGCGGGTTGTTGAAAGTTCACAGTAACTTCCAGACAGAGAAATTAAGACAGATAAAACGCAAGAGTGCATGCCAAGGAGTGGCAAGCCTTTTTCTCTATGGTGGTTTATTTATGTTTGTGGCAGCGAACGCACCTCTTAATGAAACAGAGTAGTTGCGGATCTCTCAGGCGAGCTCGAGCGCAGGAGGAGAGATGGAGCCACGATGAGCACTCAAGAGCCATGGGTGCGAGCACTATGCACGGAGATGCATAGTGGTAACTTGTACAGACCGGTGGAAGTTGTCTTGGCAGAAGGGCTAACTATCAAAACATCAGTACGGACGTACAAGTGAGATAGAACCGAACATCAGGGATTGTAGCATAGACAACGGGTGTATGAGATCGCTAGGAAGTTGTTCTGAAGTGCAGAGAGCAAAGGCTGGTTGTTCAAGAAATAAGCTCCGAGCAAGGAAAATTGAGGATATTGATGTGTCAAACTCTGAAGTTTTCTAGTTGCTCCCGTGTACACTATGCAAGGAAGTGCATAGCTGACGATGCTTTGACAGATGGAGCTACTATCAACCATCAATCTACTAGATAGCAAATCAGGGATTGCAAAGGCACAGACAACAAGCGTATGTGTAAACGCTAGGAGGTTGTTTAGAAGTGCAGAGGGCAAAGGCTGATAGTTCAGAGGAAAAGCTCCGAGCAAAGAAGACAGAGGACATTGATGGGATACACAACGAGTTTTCTATTGCTCTAATGACTTGTCCTACAAGATAAGGTATGACAGTCAAGGGCATCCAAGCAAGGGGTGTAGGACATCCAATCAAGGGGTGTTAAGATATCTTGGTTACGCAAGTTCAAGCATAGTGTCTCAGTGAAGGCATCCGAGACAGAAGCATGAAAGAGATCTGTAGGAGATAGGAACAGAGGCTCTCTCCAAATCAGAGAGTGGTGTGAGTTGAGTTGTGGATGTAGGATTCCCTCCTCCTCTTATATCTCTGGTGTATTATCTCTAGCTTTAGGGGGTGCAAGCATCTCAGTGAGGAGATGCAGACTATGCTGAAGACATCCGAGACAGGAAGCGTGGAAGAGATCTATGGGAGATGGAAGCAGAGGCTCTCTCCAAAACAGAGAGTAGTGTGAGTTGAGGATGTAGGATTCCCTCCTCCTCTTGTATCTCTGGTGTATTATCTCTAGCTTTCAGGGGATGCAGCGTCTCAATGAAGAGATGAAGACTATGTTGAATTTTGGGCGTGACAAGATTAGCAGCAGTGTGTGCAGTGGATCACCTCACATGGGTTGAGGGGGTGATTTGTGGAATATCACCCCATGTGAAAGGGGTGTACACCAAGTCAAGAATTACTGCCAAACCATTCAAGGAATTCGGCCACCAACCTGCGGCCATCGAAATGGACTGACCAGCTGGCCATGTGCTTGGCCAGCCATCTCTCACCTACTCCCTCACCTATAAATGGAGGTTGGGAGGAGAGAGCAAAGAGAGAGAGAGAAGTAAACAAAACCGAGCAACCAAAGAGTGCGAGAGATGTGAGGCGGAGAGACCGTCTCTCTCGGTATGAGCAAGAGAGACGGGAGAGTGTGTGAGTGAGAAGAGTATGAGCTCCTCCTCTATTGTAATCTTTCTATAATCTCCTCATTGGTATAATGATAGCCGGTTACTCTCCCGTGGACGTAGGCTTTAATGTCGAACCACGTTAAATATTGTGTTTCCTTGAGTGTGGGTGTGTTTTTCTGCTTGCTATGATTTCAATATGGTCTTGGGCGGGATCCCAGATCCCAACAAGAGGAATGTCTTCAAAAAATAATCAAGGAATTTCCATCAGATCATAAGCACAACTTTATGAGGATTGGCCACTTAGGGTTCTCTGGAAGCTTGGATAATTTGTTATCCATCAAATAAATCTCTCTAGCATTATTCCACTCTTCAATCTTTGGTCTATCAACCAATCCTAGTCCCCCTTGCTTTAGATAAAGGCTTGGTAGATAGGGTATAAAATACTTTCGCAGTACATTTTTAGTTTCCTTTCGCATTCGGACTTTATTTACCACAACATTCTCTAGCAAGAAGGAATCGATAAGATCTTCAAAAATAGCTTCTCATTCTTCACGTTTTCCTACTAAACTATTTGAGATCCAATTTGATAGTGGTGAATCTTGAAATCCCGAGTTCTGTGAACAAAATTTAATGTAATGTTTTGTTTTGATGTCCTTCTGATCCCAGATGAGTTTTAACACATGAGCCATGACTTCAGAGGACTGTGATGTTAATTGGTGGAGTGCAAGTTCCCACACACTAATATCAGTCACATCTTTCAAGGCCCTTGCAAGAAGAATGATCGCAAGTAGGTGACCATGGCATTCTTTCACTAACCGGATGGCCATTTGTTGGATAGCAGAAGAAAGAACAAGTGATGAGCCCACATTCCTACAGAATAGATTCCAAGGTTACATACGATCATCCATTCTGATCTCTAGATCCGCATCCATTATCTCATAAACTTTTTGAGATCGAGTTGTGAGAACTACGAATCCATGATCAGGGATTTTTAAGTCGTATAGATTATCTATTGGCCCATCCAAAATGACTGGGGTCATTTGGAAGTGGGTTGGCTTTTTGGTTATTTTAGCTTGGGGCTAAAAAGTTTTGTTCGGGAAGGGTTTTTTTTTATTTTTTTTTTTACTTTTTATAAGAGGAAGAATGTAATGATTATGGGTTGGATGTAATGTTTTGTTTTATTAGACTAAAATAGCCTATTTTGTCTTATATGACCATTTTAGCCCAAACCCCCCATTCACAAACGAAGACCATCAAACTAAAGGTATACCTAGGGCCACTACAATAAACCATGCCATAATTACCGGTACCAATGTAAGTACGAACATGGCGGCCATAACGGCCATGTAAGGAAGCTCGGTAGTGATTATTTCCATAATTAGCCTTTCCGCTTAGAGCAAAATGTCATTCTCACAAAGGGCCGCAACCGCTAGTAATCCCACCACCAACGCCGTTGGAAAAAATAGGGATGTCTCTATTTACCCACCACATTTTATCTCAAGACAAATCATTACTCATTTTGATAAATAAATATTTTGCTCAATACACCATAGATGTAACGGCAGAATTTTCAGACTCATAATTAACATTTCCATGGATAATTGTTCTCCTGTCAGCAAAATTCGTACCGTAGCAAAAGCCCATGCTGCTATTATCAACATGAAAAAACCCAATACTAATTTGCACACAGAAACAACCGTTTTCTTGAAATCTGCTAGCTTGTAGAACTTTTGAGTGGGCATCCGGGAATCTGACAAACATATACTTACAGTCGTACTCGAGTTGACCAGGAATGTTTAGTGGGTATTTGGTAACATAATAATAATAATAATAATAATAATAATAATAATAATAATAATAATTATAATTATAATAATAATAAACCGCGGAAGCAGCAAGTAGAATGAAGAACATGGATTACGAAATCAAATATGATTCAAATTGAACAACAGATTTGGAATGCACATAAAAAGTAAATATTAAAACGTCATAATTTAAAATACAAAAAATAACTCACAATTACAATTGTAGCAACTGCAAGGATCTTTAATTGGGTTACAAATGGAAAGGAGAAATTGTCACTCAGAGCTTTCTGTTTTTTCTTAAGACTGAAGAATGAAAAACTTGAAGCTTTCTGAATGAATACATTGCTATATATAGAAAAGGAAAATATAGTAATCATGTGACTTCTTTGAATACAGTAATCATGTGACTTCTTTGAATACAGTAATCATGTGACTTCTTTGATTGATGAAAGCAGCTGGCAGTGTGTAAGGCAAAGCAAATGCTGTCGGTTGCTTTCAGTGGAGTGATTGCATGAATATGCAGCTTTAACAAAAGTTGATTGGGTGAATAGTGACGGTAAATAGTAAAAGTGAACAGTAACTTTTACTATTCATCATGTGAATATAGGACTCAATATAGATACAAATTAGCAGCTTTTCTCAAAAGAGTATTGATTGAAGCTAATTTATATTTATAGGGAATCCTATGTTGATCAGGCATATGGGTCCTGAGCATCTTGGAACTCGGATATGCCATATGAGATGGGTTGAGTAGTTGATTCTTCAGAAGATTGTGATTGGTCTGAACTGCCTTCTGAATGTTCTGAACTGGTTGATTGAGCTTCTTTAGCTTGATCTGTTAATTGACGGGCTAACTGGAGCAATTCATCTCTGGACATCTTGGGCTTGACCTTGGATTTAGCTTTGGGCTGAGCAGGAGGTGAAATGGGCTTAGCCTTAGCTTTGGATTTTGATTTGGGCCGTGAATGTTCCTTGGGCTGGTCCGGAATTGCAGGAGCTTTGGACTTCACCTTGGATTTTGATTGGGCAGGTTGAACTGATTTGGATTTGGATGATTTGGGCTTGGAACCACTAGATGAGGGGCTTCCAAGATTGATTGGAGGAAGACTGGGCTGACTTCCTTGGCTGATTGCAGCAGTTGGGTTCTGCTGGGCTTTGATCATAGAAGGAGTTGGAGCACATTGATCTATGGGGAATTCTTCTTGAACAATTTCAAAAATTCTGGGCACATTGAACTTAGCCCACCATTTGACTGAATGTTGACGGATGATTATGTTACCATCAATTCCATAATGCTATTTAAATATCCATGGGAGTTTATATTTGGATATAAAAATTAACAAAGATGGAAATTGTCTTTGATGAGTGGTGAATGGCTAAACAGATGAGAAATAGTTAATTAGTTCAATGAGATCACCAGGAAGAATGTCCGAAATGACACCATAATGAGTCCACCATCTCAGAAACCAGGTTGGGAACTTAGATTTCAATTTTTGATCAAAGGAAATGTACCAGGAGTGACTAAAAGTTTCATTTTGGTACAAGAAGATCTTGAACCAAGCATCAACATAATCATGGTAATTGTATTGAATGGAGTGACCTGGTAAATCTCGAAGCTGATAAGGAGGTCCCTATTCAGCTTGAGAGACAATACTATGGATGTAAATGGAATGATACAGAACCTTGCTTGCATAGGTTCGATCATAAATGGGTTTAATCAGGACTGATTAATGATGGATCAAAATATCTTTGTAATAGGCGAGTGTTTTCTCTGGATGTGAGAGGATGAAATGGCATCCAGAGCCAAAATGGGATTTAGCAATTTCATGGATTACTTGGCCTTTAGGGTGACTGGGTTCTATATAGAAACAGTTAGTAGTGTGTGATTTGGTATAATCGGATCGAGATGACCTAATCGGGTTAGCGAGGAATGGAGTAATCGAGGTGATTGGCTTGGAGCAAAAGGATCAAGAGTGGCAGCTTGAGTAATTAGGCACGAGGATATTACCAAGGATTTGGTAACGGTTGATCATTTGAATGGGTTGAGGTATTGTCCTACTAACTCCAAAGGAGGAGGAACAAAAGGTTGACTAGAAGGAACCAAAGCCTTAGAAGGAGGCCTTGCGAGACATCTGTTGAAACAAGAAACAATGATCGATGTGAGATTAACAACTAGAAAGGAGATCTAGATAATTCTGGAAATAATGTAAATGGTTGTAATAATCATGTCGTAGAATACGACGGGCTTGAATCTGTTGGTGAATGATGTATTGGGCTCTTTTGGTAGTTGGTTTGGCGGATTTGAGGCGGTTAATACGGCGATTAACTTGTTTGAGCAGGGTTTGGTAAAAGGTAATTTGGGTTTTTAAATATGGAATATGTGGAGTAGCACTCATCCCTTACCCCCCTGTAAAAATTCCCGGGTAAGAAAATCAGGAAGGGAATTTTGACAACCAGGTATATAAGTAATATCAAAATCAAAAATACTTAAAATAGATTGCCAACGAGCAAAAATTTGTTTACTAGCAAGATTTTGAACATCTTTTTCCAAAACATATTTAGCGGATTTGCAATCAACACGAAGTAAAAATTTTTGATTTAAAATATCATCTTGAAATTTTTGTATACATAAAACAGTAGATAAAATTTCTTTTTAAATAGTACTATAATTTAATTGTGCTTTATTCCAGACACCAGAATGATAACGAACAATTTGTTCAGATGATTGAGGAGTGACTTTCTGGAGAAGAATGCCACCATATCCAATATTAGAAGCATCAGTTTGAATAATTTTGAATGAATTTTCAGTGGGAATACCAAGATAAGGGAGAGACTTAACATATTGTTTGACGTTTTGGACAATAGAAGTATGAACAGATGACCAAGTAGGAGGATTATCCTTTAATCTATCAAACAATGGTTGACAAGTCTTCCTAAGGTCTTTGTAAAAATCGGCAATGTAATTAAGGGAACCTAAAAACCTTTGTAACTGGGTTTTATCAAGAATTTCATCAGGGAACTTGGATGCAAACTCAATTGATCTACTAATTGGCAGAATAGTATTGTGGTGAATATCATATCCTAAGAATCTAACTTTAGTTTGAAAGAGTTTGATTTTAGGAGCCGAGATAACTAAACCATGACTTTTAATTGTATAAAAGAATGCCGTTAAATGTTTCCAATGTTCATTAAGGGATTTGAAAAATATTAAGATGTCATCAATATAAACAATAGAAAAATGACTAAATGGATTAAAAATATCATTCATTATATTTTGAAATTCAGTAGGAGCATTTTTTAAACCAAATGGCATTACATTCCATTCATATTGACCAAAGGGTGTGTTAAAAGCAGTTTTATATCGATCTTTAGGGTGAATTTAGATTTGCCAAAACCCACTTTTTAAATCAAATTTACTAAAAATAACAGCTTGACTAAGTCTTTTAATCAAATCTTTTTTATTAGGAATAGGATATCTAATCCATTCTAAAACAGCATTGAGTGGTTTATAATTAATAACTAAGCGAGGGACACCTCGTTCT
This sequence comes from Camellia lanceoleosa, assembly GCA_025200525.1. NCBI lineage: Eukaryota > Viridiplantae > Streptophyta > Magnoliopsida > Ericales > Theaceae > Camellia > Camellia lanceoleosa. The sequence goes on along the minus strand of CM045760.1, from coordinate 165,498,629 downwards.
AATTCAGCATTTTTATTAACATAAAAAGCAGGACAAGACCATGGTGATTTACTTGGACTAATGATTCTGTTTTTTAATAATTCATTAATTTCTTTCTTACACATTTCAAGTAATTCATAATTCATTTGAATAGGTCGAGATTTAGTAGGGATGTGTTTTTCATTAAAATTTTTAATATATGGCAAAGTAACAACATGCTTTTTTCTATGCCAAAATGCAGTAGGTAAATTGGAGCAGACAGTGGATTCTAGTTTTAATTTAAAATCATTAATTTGAGAAATAATAACAGGATCAGTTAATTGTTGATCAATTCTTTTATAATTAATTTCTTCTTTAAGAAAATTGATTTGCCTAGTTAAGCGATTAATAGTATGGGAAATAGAACAATCTTTTAACAGTTTTAATTCGAACATTTCAGGCGGAAATAAAAATTTAAAAGTAACAGGTTGGCCTAAAACATGAGTGGTAATTCCTTTAGCAGATGTAGTAAATGGATAAAGTAAATGTATAAATGGAGTACCTAATATGATTTTATCAGTCATGTTTTTTACTAAAACGAATGAGGTTTTGAAATATACATTATCTTGACAAACGTGAACGTTAGGTAATTTATATTTAATACGCATTTTACTACCATTAGCAGAGGTTAATTTCTCATGGCATGTTTCATAGTATTTAGTAGGGAGCAAACCTTCTTGTACACAGTTTAAATCAGCACTAGTATCTATTAGAGCAATTAAGTTTAATTCAAAATCATTGATAACTATCTTAATTCGTGAATACCATTTTTGCATATAGATTTTATTGATTAGATTTAATCTTTTATCGTCAAGAGTATGGGATTGTGATCTATTGTCAAATATTAATTTATCAGGATTAGTGTGATCAGAATCAGGGTCAGAATTATGTTCAGATTCATTAGGAGATCCATGGACTGAGTTGTGGAAATTATCTAAACTTTTATTAAGTTTTAATGTAATAATTTCATCTTCTAATTTTCGATCTTTTGTCTTAATTCATTAATAGTTTGTTTGATTTGATTGATTTGATTATAAATCAAGTGTAATTTCTTTAGTTTTATTTTTAAATCTTTCTAAAGTCTTAGATAAGCGATAATAGGTTTATCAATCTTAGGTTTATCATCAGAATGAATTAATAATGATTTTAATTTATCAATATATTTTTGTTTTAAATTGGGATCATCTAATTTGCTAATTAATTCAATAAGGGCAGATTCTTCTTGGGTGTTTTTAGTAAGAACAGTTATTTGTTTAAGCGGTTTCTGGCGTTTATCATTACATCCTAGATTAATATTATTGTCGAGAATCGTCACTAGGTGAATGATAATCGGATGAAGTTCTTGGATGATCGGAAGAGGAGTCGCTAATGATTGATTTAATTGGAAGATTTCAAATAACTGATTTTTGGAATTATCATCAATTTGAAGTTGGTTAACTTTATCCTTTAATTTTTGCTTTTCTTTACATTTATTTGAATAATGTCCACCGCAATTATAGCAAGTAATGTCTTTTTTGAATTTAGATTTGGGATGTGGTTTTTTATAATATTTCTTTTTGGGTTTAGTATAAAATTTATCATGAGATTTGGAAGGTGAATAATCTTTGCGATATTTATTAGAAGAGTATTTGGATTTATATTTATGTTTGGAGTACTTGTGTGATTTCCTACGGGAAGGTGCAACAGGAGGTAAACCATATTGTTCACAGAAATTTCCTAATTCATATTTAGCATTATGTTTATCCTTAGTGGCTTTTTGACTAAATTTTAAATCAATACACATTTTTAATCCTTCTTTTGAATAGTGCTAATTATATCACCATAGGTTAAATTGTCATATTCAATAACACCAGTAGGTTGACTAAGAACATCTCTAATTTTGTGAGCAAATAGACTAGGTAATCTATTAATGAATTTTTCTTTTCAAAATGATTTAGTACAGTCTTCACGTAACATAACTCTAGAGGTAAATACATCTTTATACCATTGAAAATCACTTAAAGTTGGGCAAGTAAGGTTACTAAGCTGATCATGTATGCGAGAATAAATATTAGTAGGTGTACCAATAAAATGTCGAACAATAGTATAAATTAATGTATTAATACCATCAGGGTGGCAACATCCAATAGTTTCATCAAAAATAGGGAGACCATTATCATCAGTTTGATTAGCATATATGATGGAGTCTCGTTGTTCTTCAGTTAAGTATTTTTCCCACCAAGATTTGAGCATACCAGTAAAACCAGAAGTAATTAAGGAAACAATTTCAGATTGAGAATATTGGGGATAATTAGAGAGGTAACTATTTGAAACCATAGATAAATGGTTTAATTTTTGGAGTATTTGATCTTCACTAAGACCATCAATATTCCATTCGTATAGTTTTTTAGCAGAAACAGAAAATTGGTTACTAATATTATTTTCTTCATATTGGAGGTCAGGTGGAGTAGGTCGAGAATACCAGTTTTTGGTAGTTTGAGGATTAACTTTGGGATAATGAATTTTATTAAGATTAGAAGATTGGAATTGTTGGGCTAATTGATTTATTTCATCATCAGTAGTGTCAGTTTCAGATGTGGTAGAAACAGTGTCAATATTTGGTTGTTGATTTAAAACAGTAAGACCTTTATCTTTAGAAGGTGAGGCATTATCAGTGGTAGATAGTTTAGTGAATAATTTTTCAATAGCTTTTACAGTAGATTGATCAGTGGTTACCAAACTAGTTCTTTTGGAACGATGACTAGGTAGATTAAGTAAAGGTTGATCTAAAGATTGTGGTTTAGTAGATGTAACAGATTCTAAATTTGTCTCTATTTTATCTAATTGTTTACCAATGGTGTTTAAACATTGATTAGTATCATTATTTTGTTCAATGACTTTTTTGATTTCAGCATCATCGCCAGGTAATTTGAAAGGAGAAGCAGGAATGTCAGAACCTTGTTGTTTGATAATTATTTTCTCAAGAGGAAGGTGACTAGAACTAACAGTTGTAGATTCAGAAGTTTTCCATTTGTATTTGGTGATTGTATTTAGCTTTTTGTAATATTTTGCAACATATTCTAAGAGAGGTAATTCAAAACTATATTCAATCATAAAATTATACCAATGTCTAGTGATTCTGGATTGGTGTTGTTTATCATAGGTATTATAATAAGCATGTCGGAGTTTTTTATTTTTAAATGACTTAAATACAATGAATAATTTATCAAGATCGGTTTAAAATCCTTTTTAATGGTCATAAGTTGAGGATTATTTGGAGGTATAAATTCTTCAAAATCGGTTTGAGTTGGAGAATTATTAGAAGCGCTTTCTTCTTGAGTAAATGTGTGTGTGTAGAGTAAACAGGTTTACTAATTTGAGAAGTAGATATTATCAACACCTTTTAATTTAGAGGTTTGTCCTAAATGAATTTGACTATTTTTTCGAAACAGTGGAGTATTAAATATTTCATCTTCAGTTTCAATCTCAGAAGGTACACTAGAGGTGCTATGTCTGGATGATTGACTACGATTAAATTTAATATGAACTGTACCATCATTGATTTGTTGAATGTCTTGAATATCTTGGATAGATGATTGTTGTTGGTTATGTTTGTAATGTTCATTGACAGTGATCCATTGATCGGGTAAATCTACATTTTTCCATTCTGTAACGCCCTCAAAATTTAGCCCATTAAATATACAACATAACATACATTATTAAAAGAAAACATTATATTATTTCATTCATCAGAGTATTACGAAATAAAACATCAAAATAAATGTCCTACGGGCTTACATCTTGCCAAGCCAACACTTGGACACAATTCCATGAGTTCTAACTCAAAACAAATAAAGCCCTAGGCTTGAATGTTTACATAATTCAAATAAAACAACTAAAACAAATAAAACAAGTCTTCAAGTCCAAATCCTCACAAGCTAAGTCTTTGGAGGTAGTGAACCACCTGAACCTGAAAATGAAGTTCCCATATAGGGTGAGCCACAGCCCAGTAGAGAAATACTAAACCAAGCATAAGAATTAACTAAAGCAGTAGCACCCGATACATGGTTAACACAAGGTAATCAATTTAAAATTTTATGACACGAATGTCTACATTGTCTATGACACATGGTCTATGACACAATACACCTTCCATTTATACAGACATGGCTCAGAACCTGGCCAAACAACTCAACAAGGATAACAGATCAGGTTGAACCTTTCTTATAACAAAATAAACACACATGCTGGTGTTATAACAATCTCAATCAAATCCACTTCCATACTTCCCTACTGATACACATGGTGGTGATGTATCATATCAACAACTAATAGAAATATTTCTATTATCAATAAGCACCCACATATGTGATGCTACTGGAGTCCATCCCCTATCTCCTCCCAACAAATCCGGTTTAGAGGTCCATCCCCTATCTTCCCCTAAACCGTGGAGTTCATCCCCTATCTCCTCCAAAACCAAATGCATATGCAACATAATCAATACTTGACATACACAACACATAATCAATACACGAATATTCTGTATTAATTCAACAGTCAGATAAATGACTCAACTTGATTATACCTAAGCCGCATGCAAGGTCTACAACAATCAATGGCTATCCTCCACCGATAGCCCAAAACAATTATTTCTAAACAAGAAATAAATATAACAACACAATGAAATTTCATCATTCTCATAGGTAAGTATTTAAACTACCCAATTACATAGTTAAATCACTAAGTTCCCCAATCTCATGAATTAAACCCAATATCACAATATTCCTTAAATTAATTATATAAATTAATCTATGACAAACCCTAAGGTTTCTCCCAAAATTACCAAACTACCCCACATACCAAAATACCACCACTTAGGATTAAAAGCATTATAAATGGAGTAGGAAATCCCTACCTCGAAGAAATAACTCAAAAAGAGGGAAGATGGAGCGATGCCCAAACTTCAAAGTGCTCCAAACCAACAATTGCTCAGATTAAATGAAAGCCCTCACTCTTCTCTATCTTATTTGTGAAGGAACTAGGGTGAAATCCACTCTAGATAGATCAATCCTAGGAGAGAAGGTGAGTTGGGAGAGAGAACTTCGTAACCTAGGGTTTCATAAACCGAAAGAAATTTGAAAATATGATTCAAACACTGCTGCGTATTTAAACAAAACAGCTCGCTCGGCGAAGACCCGCCGCTCGGCGACCAAACCTGAAAAATCCTCGCTCGAGCCAAGAAAGGCTCGCTGGCGAAGAACAAAACAGTTCGCTCGAGCGAAGATAAGCTCGCTCGAGCTAGCGAACACTGCTCTCAGGTCAAGTACTGGACACAATCCTCGCTCGAGCCAAGAAAGGCTCGCTCGAGCGACGGACCAAAAACAAAAGCCTCGCTCGAGCGAAGAGAAGCTCGCTCGAGAGACCAAGCAGAAAACTGGACATCAACACTTGGTTTCTAAACCTAACCAACCTGTAATCAACCTGCCCAACAAATCCCATAACTCACAACTGAAGAAATAAAGGACAACAACAACAACAATATGACAACGGAATCCACGGAACATAAGTCCGGATACAATAATCAAATGGGAAAAGACCGGGGTCGCTATACATTCAATCATATAGGGAACATTTATATGGGTATCAGTACTACTACTTTGGATTAGTAAAGTTTTATCTTTAGGAGACTTGTGCAATGCGTGAACATTTAAATTAGTTTTCATGCACTTATAATGAACACGATAAATTAAAGCAATATTATGGGTTTTATTCATCATATGTATATTTAATGTTAATGCATGTAAAATATTTGGATCTCGTAAACTAAGAGTAAAATCAGGAAAACAATTAAAATGTACTGGACCTTTATGAAGACCAGTTTCCATCATACCCATTAAACTATCATTGTAATCAAGAAAACGAGCATCTCTTAAACATAATAAAACAGAAGTATTTTTTCCTTGTTGAGTTAATGGTTTGACACCGACTTGAATTAAACCTATGTGAATAAAATTGTAATTACTTTTTAAATATCTTTTTATGAGATTAGCATCAAATAATTGGAGTTTCCTGGGTTTTCTAAAGCATATACTTGTTCAATTGTCTTAACATGCAAAGCGATTTTGAAAGTATTCTGTATAAAATAAGTTTTATAAATGTCTTTAATTGGCAATTTTGGTATATTCCAGTCTACATCAATTTTATCATTTTGTATTTCAACATCTTCTTCATTAATTACTAATCCTTGATTAGGTATTGAGAGCAAAGTGGTTGACCTAGAGCTGACTGAAGAGTTACTTCTAAATAATCGATTCATTGTCTTTTTTAATTAATCAGTTTTACAGATACCTTAATACATACCCTATTTTTATCCAGTTTACCACATACCTTGTAACTTCACAGACCTGTGTATACATACATACCCTATCTTTTGACCCCTAAGTCCGACACTGCCTAAACCTAAGGTCTTACTCAGGACTGGGAAGAAGTGGGTGACTTAAACGCAGGTGGAATAAACGTAACAAGGTGGATAACACGGACCGAGCTTGTGGGTGATTAAGATGAATGGAAAACTAGATTAATCAAATAAGCAATGGAAAAGATTAACTAGAAGAAACAAAAGCAGTTAGAAACAGGACACAACATCGCCGGGCTCTGATACCAAAATAATAATAATAATAATTATTATTATTATAAATATACCCTATGAGATTTGTTTAAAATACGAATTATCTCATGTGGTTTGAAAAATTACAAATATCTTTCTGTCAGAATTTTTTATTTAACAAAATTAATTGAAAAAGTTAAATTTGTAACTGGTCACCTATACAATAATAAAATTATCTGAATTATTAATTGAAATAAAATTTTAATGTTATTAAAAATTGTTAATTAACTTGATACTTTATTAATAAAATGACCTATTTGTTATGAAATTAGAAACCTTAGAGGACATAATGTAATTTCTAGAATCATAGGGGGTAATTTGTAATTTAAGTAAACCTCAGGGGGTGTGTTTGTAATTTACCCTAATAATAATAATAATAATAATAATAATAATAATAATAATAGAGGTTTGTTTAAAATATGATTTGTCCCTTATGATTTTATAAATCACATCCCGTCCTTCTAAATTTTTAATTTTATAATAGATAGTCTATTTTATCAATAAATCATCAAGTTAACAAACAGTTTTTAATAATGTGAAAATTTTATTTCAATTAATAATTCAAGTAACTTAATTATTGTATAGTAGAGCAGTTAAAAATTTTATTTTTTCAGTTAATTTTGTTAAATAAAAAATTCTTATAAGAGAATATTTGTAATTTTTCAAACTACACAGAGACAATCTGTATTTTGAGTAAACCTCAAGAGCTGTATTTATAATTTACCATAATTAAAAAAAAGAAAATATATAAACCTAGAAAGTTTGCCATCAAATTTGTCTAGAAAATGTATGTATGGTGCAACAATACTTTACATATCTAGAAAAAGTACTCAAAAATTTATTTAGAAAAGTACATCTAAGTGTGATTCACATTTACCAACTTCAAATCTACACCACTCACCACTCACTTTCGGGATGGAATTCGGGACACAAATTCATGATCCATATCATTTTCCATATTGTGGCGATTGAAGTTAATGTGTTGTGAGCCATATCAACAATGAATCTGGTCTAAACAATTCAAATTATGAATAATTTTTTAGATATTGTTTTGTAAGTTTGTATCATTGTTGTATTAAAAAAAGCCAATTTTTGTTTAAAAAGTCAAAAAGTCACCAAGTCATTTTTTATCGGTTAAAAAGCTAAATATACCATCGACATTTTTCACTCACAAAAAAAAAAAAAAAAAAAAAAAAAAACATTGTTAACAACTTTCCAAATACATTAATAATAAAAACAACTAAAAAATTAAAAAGTAACAAGCCACCAAAAAAATCAACTCCAACCTTACCCTTAGACGAGCGGCCTTCTCCACCATCGACCTTTCGTCTAAGCTTACCTTTAGACGAGCGGCCTTCTACACCATCGAGCTCCATCCAGCCAAATTACCGTTAAAACTATAAATTCATAAATTTTATATCAATAATGATAAGGATATCAATATATAAATAATGGGTTAATTACATTTTTAAGAGATTTTTGGCCAATACCCCCTCATTAGTACCCTTTAAAGTAAAAAGAACAATCTAAACTTTTTTAATTTATAAACCCCTTTGAGAAAAAGCGTTTCTTTCATCAAGGACTAATAAATTTATTTTCATTTTTTAAGATAATCTTACCCTTAGTAGTTACTTTTGTATTTCAAACTTTAAAATAATGTAACTTTGGATCTATATATTATTTTTAATAAAATTAGTAATTTTAAAATCTTCTCGTCAAGATCTATTAAATAAGATTCAAATTAGCTATGAAATTTTTTTTTTAAAAAAAAATCATATATATATATATATATTTTTGTCCAAACTAACGTCAATGTCAAATTTTACTTACTAATTTTACTATTTACGTTAATTTTGATGGTAAGTTTTTTTTAAAAAAAATTCATAGGCAAACCAAAAAATCTCATTGATGGAATAGCAAGTCTGGCCATCTCCTTTTTTCTGGAAGGTGAAGCTTTTGCTATTCGTCAAGCTTGTTTACTGGTTTGTTATCCATCTCTGTGTTTCATAAATAGTCCCTCCTTGGGAGTTCAAGGCCATTATTGATGACATCAAATGTTTCGCTCAGCAAGGGAGGTTTTCCTTCCGTTGGAGTCTTCGAGGGGTTTTGCCAATTTCTTGGATGTCTTCCCCTCCCCCTTGCTTATAGTGTTGGTGTTTGCTTTGTAATTGCTTGGTTTTTGGTGTAATGTTTTTCTCAAAAAAAAAATAAAAAAAAATAAAATAAAATAAAATAAAATAAAATTCTAGATATTGATGAGAGGATTCTACACAATACTAATTTTATTAAAAAAACAAACATTTAGATCAAAAATTATATATTATTTTAAAGTTTAAAATATTAAATTACTCCCTAGGATATTTTATAACAACAATGTATATTAAATTTTTCAAGAAAAATATTTTATACTTGTCCTTAATGCATTAAAATTTTGTGAGTAAAATTCATTTAACCCTTATGGTTTGACCGTAGAACACTTTACCCCATGTATTTTAAAAATAGCCAATTATCCTCTTGTGATTTTAATCGTTTTGTAAATTACCTCTATATTGTCAATATTTCTGTCCAAATTGACAGAGTTTGTAGCTCATGCTCCATAAATTCGAGTTGACAAGAAAGTAAATCAATTTGAAAGACCAAATATGATATGAAAACACAGTTTTGCCCTTAACTTCATCTTCTTCCCCAGAAAACCATTATCATCTTCAACCTTAATCATAAAAGCACCCCAATCACACCCCAACATCCAACCACCTTACTTTCACCATCAGGCTGTAAAGTCGTCATCTCCCATCGCCGATATGGTGACAAGAAAGATGACACTACTAAAAAAAACACTTTTTGCGACCGCTATAAATCGTCGCAAATAATAAAAAACAGTCGCAAAAGACTTTTTGCGACGGCCCATGCGACGGCAAATGGGGGTCGCGAATATGGGGGTGGCAAATACTTTTTGCGACGGAAAAACAACGGTCGCAAATTATTTGCGACCACCTAAACTACTTATGGCGACCGCTATTTTGCCGTCGCAAAAAACAAAGAAAAACACTAATATAATCTTTGGCGACCATCTTGTTACCGTCGCAAAAAATAAAAATAAAAATAAAAATAAAAATAAAAACAAAAACAAAAACAAAAACAAATAAATAAACCGATATCAACACTGTTAACAAATTGATCGGGTGGGAATTACAATCACAACACAAAAGCATTGCATAATTTGCATTTAATACTCATGCTTAAAGCTATACAAGTCCCAATTCATGTGCCCTATACAATTATAGAGACAAATGTTGAGAAAATATTTTTGAACAAATTTCAAATTGAAACAATCAGTCAGAAATAAACTTGTCAATTACTTTCTGTAAAACAAAAACTGAGTGAGAGAAAGAAGATATCAACAAAAACTGAGTAAGAGGAAGAAGATATCACTAGCATCCCTTGTGACATTTATCTGCTCCAAGAGACCAACAGAACTGAATGCCAAGCTGTCATCCAAAGATGATATATCTTCATTTTAAGTATCCAGAGATGATATATCTTCATTATAACCTCTCAGGGTCTATATTGAGTAGAGTCACAAAATCCTTCACAGTTTTAATGTTGTCTTCTGTCAAACGCTTATGGAAAGCACCATCTTTACCAATCTTTTCTAATCTCGAACTGACATCGAGATAGATGGGAGGGTGGTGCTTCTGATACACTGCAAACAGAAACAAGAAGTTACATAGGAGATTTTTCTTTTCTTAACATTAAAAAGATCTCAGACACCCTATTATGTGTAGTGATATACAATCTCATAGTATCATAGTATTATAATATCATATAATTGTACTTGTGCATGAAGCCAGTAAGACAATTATTCAAGTAACTGAAAAACATGTCTTCCATAGCTATATCTATAATCACTTAAATGGTTATAGACATTATTAGTCATTCAGATGAATTTCACATAATGATATTTTGAACTGATTACTACTGATAGTGAAAAAAATAAATAGGAGAATAATAGCTGACAACAATGAGTTCAAAGTTTTTAAAGAAACTAGTACAACAAGGAATGTCCAAAGACTCCAAACACAGAATTTCACAACATATAGGTGCAGAGAGAGAGAGAGAGAGAGAGAGAGAGAGAGAGAGAGAACAATAACCTATGGTTAAACTAGACGCAATGAAAAAATGAAAATTATAACTAACAAAAGAAATTAAGAGAACAGAACCTATGTCCTGTGTTTTTCATGCTTCCACTGTTCTAACCAATCCAGTGAACAAACAATAATTCAAACAATACTCAAGAATTCAGGACATGAACCAAGAATATGCATGTGTTTGGAGTTACAAGTCTCTTCAAAACATCACATAAGAAAGGGCAAAGCAACTTCTAAAGTGTGTCAAAGTGCAGTCTATAATTGAAGATCTCTCATCACTACTTTATTCAAACGCATTGCATAAACCAATCCTTTTGTTTCTTTTGTTTTTATTCTTCTAATAACTCTCTACATACTGTTGGAGACTTTAGTCTCTCCATTCTTTCCAAACCCTACTTCCCCTGATTGAGATGGGTATAATAATAATAATAATAATAAGGGTAAATTACATTGATATTTTTAAGATTTTTATTTAATACAGATTTTTTCATTTTTGAAAAATTACATTTCATTCTTTGAAATTTATAATCTCATTACAAATTATTCTCTGGATTATTGATGTCATGTTCTCTACTTGAGAAACTTGCAGATGTTAAAAACATATGCATGTGTTTACCTTGCAATCTCAGCTCGTCCTTTTGCCTCTTCAGCCATCTGATTAAGATCACCAAAAACAATGTCTTGGACTCGGGAGGTTGCAGCCCATGGAGGGTCCTCTGCGCATGTGCCCATTTAAATTCCCATTCTTCCTTCCTGAAATCCTTTTTCCTTGTGAAAGCAATCTGCAAGACAAAAAGTTTTCACCACATGACAGTCAATTAAGACAAAAAGTTTGTCTTGTATGCTGCCCAGAAGAAAATGACTGTTATCATGGCCAAGTAACCACCAAGAATGACTCCAGTTACAAAAATTTCATTTCAGTTAATCATCCTTTTTCTTTGTGGCAGACGTCTTCCATGGGATCACGGTATATTTTGTCCCCTCGCGCTTCGGTGTATTGTAGTGTATCTTTTGTTGCATAATCAAGCGCAAAATTGAGCAGTTTGATAGTGACTACATAGGCGCCCTATGTGAACTTGTGGTTAATTTTCTCGACAACTCTTTTTTCTCCGAGCCTTGGGAGGTGATGCTTCCCTTCATCGCAGCAATGAGTCGCCTTGCCCTTGTTTGATTCCGAAGCCCAAGTCCGAAACAATGGCATTCTTTGTTATGAACCAATTTGAAGAAGGCTGACTAGCAGGCTCAGATGGTCTGTTATAAGCCTTTAAGATATCATCTGACTGAGCTAATGGATCCACCTCCACCCCAAGCCAAGCCAGCCTCGATGTCTCTCCTAACTGAACATTCACAATCCTACAGGCATTTGGAAAAAAATATTGTTACAAAGTAACTCAATATAGAAAGGATAGAATAATGGAACTTGGAGACTCCTAATGATGCTTAATAACAGTTCAAAAAGTAAGAGTCAGCTATGTCATGACTTAAGTATGGGTGTCGGGTGTGTGTCTAGAGATTGGATCTATCAAATCTCAAATTTAAGGATGGTAGACTAGGCAAAAAAGGGGTGATACGTTTATATTTTGAATATGTTATGTGAAATAAAATGGTATTATATGTTAACATACAACGTCAAAAAGCCATTGTACTCATTTTATAGCAATTATACAACAATATATACATATAATGGTGATATTAAATATAAATATATAACAAGTGTTATCTCACAACCTTGTCCAACTATTAGATGTCCGACATTTATTTTGAAGAGCCCATGTAACATAGAGAGCCAAAGGGGCAAAAAACATGATGAGTCTATGCAACTAATTTATATCAACAGGCAAACCCCATAAGATATCGAACTCAAACCACATTAAGCTTCGCCAAAAAAAAAAACTAATAAAATGTAGCAAACAGATTCACATCAGCAACTATTTAGTATGAAGGAAAACACAAACCTCAAGGCTGTACTGAAAAAGAGTGGCACTCCAATAACATCAAAACAGTTGATCATTGCTTTATCAATTCCACATAGCAGTTGATAACGCAGGTTTGCATATATGCCAAGGAAAGCCCCATAACCAAGTGCATTATTATTCACGGTAGGAATTGTCATAGATAACCTGCCAGATAAAGTAGTCATTGCTGAAATTTAATTTGGGAAAATTGATTTAAGACAAAAAGGGCATTGATTGAATGGAAAAGAAATTCAAGAACCCCATTCAAGCTCAATTCATTAAGTAAACAAATTCAAATTTAATTTAAACTCATTCAAGCTCAATTCATTAAGTAAACAAATTCAATTTAAAAACTCCAGTTTGTCTATTATTTTCCCAATGCCAGTGATCCATTCTTAGTTTAATCTTCAAAAACCCCTAATGACATATCAACAGTTAAGGGTAACTCATTGTTAGAGTCAATCAGTCGAGCAAAGGATGTGAAGATACAATGTAAGGTGGTTTAACAATCATCCTTACTCAACATTCAAGCAAAGGATGTCACAGTCTTTTCATGTCAACAGACTGTGATCACTGAAGTAAAAAATAAAACCGAGCAGCATTCATCCTCAAAAGACACATATATGTTGGTTTCCTGAATAACTAACGTATGAAATTAACTCTTATGCCTTCCTCAACTCATTATCCTACAGAGTTACATGACCCTCACACATTCCACACAACAAAATTTATAGTTCTGACCCTTTTTGACTCTTATGCTTACTATTTCCAGACGGGAGGGAGCTTCTTAGTTTTCTTGTAGTAGCGAGCGAGCCTATGAATCCTACTCTCGACGAGAATCAATCTAAACTTAGAATCCTTATCCTTCCTGTTCCTCTCCAGATGATTTCTAATCGCAACAGCCTTCTTAATCAAGTGGTACAGATCCTCAGGAATTTCAGGAGCAAGCCCTATCCAAAGCACAATCACAAGCACAAAATCCATAAATAAATAAAAAAAAATTAAAAAAAAAATCTAGGGAAACAAACAGAGATTGAAAATGTTATACCGTGAGCCTTGAGAATACGCAAGATCTTGCTTCTAGTGACGCTCTTGACCTGAGCAATACCGTGAGAGTCACGAAGAATGACGCCGATCTGTGATGGAGTCATGCCTTTCTTTGCGAACTTGCAGATGTTCTCTTCTACCTACAAAATCACAAGAAATCTATAATACATATATATATATATAGAGAGAGAGGGGTTAGGGTTTGGGACTGACATCCGGGGAGGAGATCTTGAGCCAATTGGGAGGGTTAGGGGTTAGGGTTTCTGTACACACAACCTGATCGATTGAGAAGATTGCAGTGAGATTAGTGGATAAGCAAGTTGAATCGATCATTACACACAACTTGATTTCTGTACACAACTTGATTTCTCGGATCATTACAGAGAAAGTTGAATCGATGAAGATGTGTTTAGGCTTACCGATTATGAAATCTTCAACAGTTGTGGACTTGAGAAAGTTGAATCGATCGACAGATTCGAGCAAGAGAGGCAGATTTTGAGAGGGAGAGACAGATTCGAGCGAGAGTGGCAGATTTTGAGAGGGAGAGGGAGAGAAAGAGCGCTCAGATTTGGGAAAAAAGGGGGCGGATTGAGAGGGAGGGAGAGAGAGTCAAGTTTTATAAGATTTTGATGGTAAAATAAGATTATGATGTCCAAAAATGATTGGTTCATGAAAATGAGATGGTGAAATAAGATTTTGATGTCTAAAAGTGAGTTTTTGCGACCGTTAAATAATCAGTCGCAAAAAATAGACGCAAAAAATCATATTTCTAGTAGTGTGACGTCTTGTGCTGCAATCATCGTCGACATCTATGCTTCTCGTTATTGTGACCCTCCTTCAATCTTCACTCTTTGATTGTCGACATGTTTGCCGTAGATGTCCGACAATGAGAATCAGGGAGGGATGTACAATTTTGATCTTGTTTTGCTTGATTATATATATATATACATATATAAAAACTTGTGTATAAATAAATATGTACATGTGTATACGATCCTTTGTGTAAACATGTGTATATGTAATGAGTTGACACACTGATTCAAGAGGATAAAATAGTAACGGATTGTTTGGGGTGTTTTAAATAAGTGTACTTTTTGTCTTTTTGGACTAAAAAATTGAGATTGAAAATATGGATGTTTGGGTTAACTTTGTGACTTTTTATGGAAAAATGTGTAATAAAAAATTGTAAAAATTGATTTGTAAGGAAAAATTCGAATTGGGAGTTGTGCAGCCGTAATTTTTGACTTTTGGTGAATAGTGTTAACTTTTTAACTTTTTGAGTAACTTTTTAACTTTTTGACTTTTTTACAAGTTTCCAAACTTGGCCTAAATTTCTAATTCTGTGTGTTGCATTATTTTTGACTATTTTCATAAGACAAGGGTTACAGTGCTCTGGGCTAAACCATAGGGATAAAATAAATTTTGTCCAAGTTTTATTGTGAGAAAATTTTGACCAAATCCCTTCATTTTTAGTCCCAAAGTATAAGCTAATATCATTTTTGTTTTTAATATTTAAATTGTCCAATTTGGTCTCAAATATATAAAAGTATTTCTATTTTGTTCTAATATATATAAAAATATTTCAGTTTAGTTCCCAATTTTTTAAATTCGGTATTAACATAAATTAGATTGGTGGAGGGTGAGAAGCCGCAAACATGTCCACTAGCATAATCAATTCTTACTTATGCTAGCGAAGTCCAGATCCTCTATAGGACTATCCTGTAGTGCATCCTGTAGTGTCCCTAAATGACTTCGTTTTGGGGCAAAACTTTTAAAAAAATAAAAATAAAAAATAAAATAGAAAAAGAAAACAGAGAGACAAAGAAGAAATCCATCACTGGCTACACTCGCCGATAGCCCCTCTCCAATGACGTCCACCATCCCAACACCACCACCTCGCATGTGTAAAAATCCATCGTTGCTCCGGCGGCTACCCCAACCACCCCTTCACCTTCTACTCCTCCATCATCATCTTGTTCTTTTCCATCATTTTCTTCTACTCGATCTCTCTCTACCTTACGATCACTAAAGCTATCAATTTCACACAGACGACGGCGGCGACAATAAGGTGAAGGGAAGGGTTGGTTAGGTCGCCGGAGAGGCTCGCGCCGGTGGATTTGGTAGTTTTTAGAGAGAGAAAGAAGGAAAATTAAGAAGAAGAAAGAGTTGGGATAGGGGGACGTGGGTTGTAATGGTAATGGCGAGGAGGTGGTGGTGTCGGCTGGTAGAGAGACGGAAGTGGTGGAAAAGGGATTGGGTCTGGAGAAGGGCTGCTGGCGAGGTCGCCAGTGATGGCTTGTTCTTCTTCGTCTCTCTGTTTTCTTTTTTGTTTTTTTGTTTTGAAGTTTTGCCATCATTTTGGGACACTACAGGATGCACTACAGAATAACCCTCCAGAGGATCTGTACTCATGGTAGCGTGGGGTGTAATATTAACACTATATTCAAACCATCCAATGGAAACAAGACATATGGCTACCCACGACGATGAATGCATTAGGACGTGTGGAAATACATGTGGCAGTAGAATATGAAAGATAACGTGGAGAAGTGGAGAAGTTATTGGTTAATCTTGGGGCATCGTCATGTGATGCCGCAATGATATTCTGATTGGTAGAAGAAGTGATGCTCACGAATTTGTGTTGGGTAATTAAAAAACATGAAAGAGTATGAAGATTTGTGATTGCTGAGGGATACCGCCATGTAGCACCAAATAATTTCTCGACAACATGGTACTCATAGCAATATGCAGAGCTGAGTCAGCAGGGGGCAATCAAATCCAACACTATCAGTTTTTATCTTTTCTTCCTGGTAGAAGTAGCATAATCATAGGCCTTGTTTGGCAATTAGAATTTTGACTTAAATAATTTATTTTTACAAAAATAGTCAATAAAATAAAATGTCACATTTACACCTCAATCACTTCAGGAGCACCAAATAATTTTTCGACAACATGGTGCTCATAGCAATATGCAGAGCTGAGTCAGCAAGACGCAATTAGATCCAACACTACTTTTCTTCAATAGTCTTATCTTTTCTTTTCAGTAGAAGTAGCATAATCATAGGCCTTGTTTGGCAACTAGAAATTTGACTAAAATAATTTATTTTTACAAAAATAATCAATAAGATAAAATGTCACATTTACACCTCAATCACTTTTTTTTTTCTTTTTTTTTTTCCCCACAACTATCTATTTAAGTACCTCCTCCCCCCCCCCCCACCCAAAAAAAAAAAAAAAAAAAAAAAACCACACAAATTATCCTAAACAAAACTTTTTTTTTTTTTTTTCATCTCATAAAATAGCCAAAAAGTCAATTAAAATAACCAAGTTTTAGGCAATAGAATTTGATTTCCTTGTAGATTCATTGAGCAATTTATTTACTCACACTTTCATTCCGAAGGAGGAGGAGCAAGGTAATATACTTCAACTTGTGATTGTATTATCCAGTTAATTAATTGAAATTTCTCTTGTCTTCATCTCTCTTTCTTAACCTCTTTCTCAATTAATTTTCCTTGCAAATTGGTTATGTCACTATGAAAATTCTCTTCTTTGAGAAAAAAAAGAAACTTTACATAACTGTCTATTAAGTGTTTGGCTTAATATTAATTTTGTAAAAAAATTTCAATTCTTATTAACATGCACTCAAAATTACTTTTCTAACCTTCAAAAATCAAAAAAAAGTTGTGTTCTTACACCCAAGGCCAATTAAATGATAGGCAACTGACCCAAAGGTCCAAGCCCAACATATCATGCCCCATTTAGGCCCAAAATAAATTTAATACTCCATTAAGTCCTCAAATTATCAATCAGACGAAAATACCCACGATATATCATCCAATTTACATGCGCGCAACATCACCCACGATCATCTCAGTCTGATCAGTACAATGTCACATCTCCTCCGCTCGACTAAGCATTCTCAGTCCTCCATCTCTCCACCGTTCGACTCCACTCCCTCTGAAACCCTACCCTAACCACAAAACGAAACCGTTCATCTTCAACACAACACCAAGCCGTTCATATTCTTCAATCGGTGACTCTCTGAACCATCAGCACTCTGAAGAAATTTCATAGTTCTTGACTTCTGATTCACAGAAATGGGGAGAAAAAGTAACATCTCTTTTCACCTATCAATTATTTTTCATTCAAATTTGTACATCATTCTTTCATATTTCGTATATACTGTTTCAATAACACTTTCATAAAAAAAACCCTTGTAGAACACATTTTACATACTTCAAAATGTATAAACCCTCTTTTATATATAATCCCCTGTTTTAAAACATTCTAGTCCCTTGTTTTTAAACATTTTAATCCACTGTTTTTACACATAAATCCCTGTTTTTACACATTCAACACCTTATTCTTATTCTTATTGTTCTTGCTTCTTCTTGTTGTTAAATATTGACTTTTCTTCTTCGTATTGTTGTTACATTTCGTTGAATACTTAATCTTCTCGTTGTTATTGTTGCTGTTTACAAAATACAATGGGCTGTTCTTATTGTTGATACTGTTTATAAAAACTGCAACATCATACAGTTTCATTTCATCACTCTACAAGTAACATCTCTAAATTTATTCAGACTGCAAATGAAACTGCAAAATTACACAGTTTAATCACTATTCAAAACAAATAGGTAACTTATTATAAAGTGCAAATCAAACTATCAAATTATACAGTTTTGTAATTATTAACAACAAATAGATACAACTTCATATTAAACTGCATACAAAACTGCAAAATTATACAGTTTTGTCACTATATTACTCATGCCCTGCTGTCACTTTCATTTTTCAGAAAATAGCTGTTGGAAGATATTGGAAAAAACAAACCCATATGCCCAAAAATCCAATCAGGGATTTAAGTATCTCCCCTTTTGACAGTCCTTCGCCTGTATCTACTGAAATGCCACCAAAATCTCCCTCTCCACAAAAAACCCAACCACCACAACCAAAAACAACCAAACACCAGAGACCCCACCAAAAAACCCACAAAACAACCACACTACCTATAAGAAAAAGCCCAAGAACTACACCACAGACTCCACCCACACAACAAACACCAACCACACCTCTAACCACACAAAAAACAAACAAAAGAAAGCCAACAAAAAAACAAGAATCTCCTCCAACCAAAAAAAGAAAGCTCTAAGAAAGCCAATCAACTCCCAAAACAAAAACCAAGCCATCAAAAGGGAAAAAAGGAGCAGTCCCTGCAAAAAGAGTCCAACAGCTTAATTACCATTCCAACATCGGAATAGTAATCAAACTGTTGAAGAGGGTCAAATTCACAAAAGCCTAACAAACAGAGCAGGAAAAAACCCCTTTTTGGCCCATTAAAAATGCTCTCTCCTCAACACAATTGAAGGCCTCTTGATGCAGATGCTACAATTCTATTGTAACAGAAATGACAACACTCTACAACAAAAGAAAAAGAGCATTTATGCTTGGCAAAAAGGAAATGAAACTCAGAAACGGTGATATCAAGCTTATTTTTGGTATCGACTGTGGAGAAGGTTGCATCACCATCAAATCCTATGCAAGACCAAAGGATTTTGAGCTTGCATTTTACAAACGAAGATACAAATCAGTAAATAGATTGGATGGCAAGTCTTTGACCAAAATGTTTCAACAAACAAAAAAAGGAAAATCAACCAATGATTGTCAAGATCTTGCAAGGGTCATCACCCTTTACTTGTGCTTGAAACTTCTTATGCCTACAACAGGCCATACACTTAGTTGGAGTTTCCTCAACTATGTTGACAATCTCAGCAGCATCAAGAAGTACAATTGGGTTGAGGCAATAAAAGACACACTGATGAATTTAATGGCAAATGCAAACAACAACCCAAGGCATGTCACTGGATGCGTCATGTTACTCTCAGTAAACACACTACTCAACTACTTCACACAAAAATATCAAACATCCACCTATTTCAAACTATATAACATATTTCAATTCTTTTTTACAGTACTGGTACTGTGAGCACAGTAAACTCCTCCGACCATCCAACAAAGAAGGCTTTCCAAGGTTTATGAAATGGAACCTTGGCAAAATGTACTCCAAGTGGAAACACATCAGCCTTGCTTACTTTGAAAATGTATTCAAACTCTTCTATACTATCATAGCAAAAATCTATTCAACACTCCTTTCACAGTCATTATAGTAAAAATCATGTTATGAAACTGCCAAATTCTTCAGTTTCAAACAACATATATTCAACACTTAACTCACATTATTCACAATACAAATCATATTATGAAACTGTAAAAGTTTGCAGTTTCAAAGCACACACCTACTTAACATTACTCATGTTATGAAACTGCAAAAGTTTACAGTTTAAACATAAATCTATTTAACATCACTCATGTTATGAAACTGTAAATTTTTCTGTTTCAAATAACATATTTCAACACTTAACTCACATTACTCACAGTATAACTCATCTTATGAAACTGACCAATTTTACAGTATTACTGATATATACCACATTGTTCCAATGCAGGTTGACCAAAGTGTTTTAACCCCAACTAAACAAGAAATACAGTTATTACATATCAATCAAAGCACATTAATAGACTCTTCAGCAAAGAAACATGACCACAAAAATGACAATAAGCGAAAAAAACAAACAAAAGCCAAAAAAAAAAAAAAAGACTTCTAGACAGTGATGAGGATGACTTTCTCGAAGAAGAACATCAATCAGAATTAGAATCAGAACAAAAAGAACAACAAAAAAAGAAAAAAAGAAAGCAAGAACCACAAGAAGAACCAGAAAATGATGAACAAGAAGAAGAGAGTGATGATGAAAAAAAACAAGTGACTGATGAAGAAGAAGAAGCTGATGAAGAAGAAACTGAAGAAGAAGAAGAACACGAAGAAGAAGAAGAAGCTGATGAACAACAAGACAATGATGAAGAAGAAGAAGAAAGAGAAGAAGAAAAATGTGATCAACAAGAAGACACTGATGAAAAAGAAGGCCAACAACAAGAATAAGAAGAACAACAAACTAACTAACAACAAGAAGTCAATGAACAAGAACTGACAGACCAACAACAACAACATGAAAAAAAAAAAAAAAAAAAGAACAAGCAAAACAACAAGAAGAACAAAAGACAGAACAACAAGAAGAACTCCAAGAGAAATCTGACACATTTCATGCACAAGGTAAACTCTTGGCTAATACTGAAGCAAACTGCAAAATTTAATTAAACTAACCAAAACATAATCCAACATTTTTATAGGTCATGACCAAGCACAAACATCAACCAAAAAGGACGACAAGGACAAGCTCATATCAGCCATGGGAGCACAAATGCAATAAATGGAACAAAAATTCATGGCTAAATTGCATAGAAAAGAAGATCAATTGAAGGAAATGTCCACCAAAAAAACTGGCAGTCCCCAACAAAGATCAATGGTCAAGAGAATCAAACACGAGTCAAGAAAACAAGCACATGACCCAGATTTTGAATACCAACCAATGACAAAAGCCAAAGAAGATACAAGGAACAAGACAGAAACTGCTGCTGATGTACCCAAACCAACAGAGGGTACCGATAAAGAAAAAGAGAAAAAGAATGAAAAGAAAAAGAAGAAATCGAAACAGAGAAAGAACCTGTTACTGAACCCGAGCAAAAAGAGGGTGCTCATGAAGCAAAACAATAGCAGAAAGAAAAGATGCAAGAAGATATTGGCCAAGAGAAAGAAGTTGCTGCTGAAACCAACCCAAAAGAGGATGCCAATCAAGAGAAGACACAACTTCAAGTATTGGAAAGTGATGATGATTTCAAGGAAGAATCAATCTAAAACAAGCCACTCGCCATTTCATGTCGCAAAACAAACAAGGTTTGTCATAGCCTATCTAAAAAGACCAAGACCAAATTCAACTCATCAACAACACACAATCAAGTGTTTGTGTCTGGTCTGGCAGCGAAGATGAAAATTGCGTATACTTTTCAGATATATGCAGATTGACCAACAGGGAACCCTTATATGGGAATGTAGGTCTCCAACTGCACAATTTTACAGTTTCTGTTCATATTCAATAACATATTCCACAAACCTAACACATTCTCATATATAACATGTTTCAGGTCATTGATGCCTTCTCAGAAATGAAATTGGCACTCCAACCACCCATTGAAGAATTTGAGAAACATGATCTAGCCTTTGCAAGAAATCCATACGCGGGAAGATCTTACGTTTTCTCAACACTCATCAATGTAAGCAAAACTTAACATACCTTTCAATATTATTCAAACTGCAAAATTTTCTACTTTCTTAACATGTCTTACTACATAGTTTTATAACATATTTCAAACATATATATAAATTACAGACTCCACTACAAAACCAAGATCAAGCACTGAGAGAAAAAATGATGGACAACCATTTTCCAGAAGTAATGAAAAACAGATATATCCATTTCCCAATCAACCACGACAACCATTGGACAATTATGGTCTTTGACAATGCTGATGGGATATGGAGGCACTATGACTCTTTGAGACCAGCAAAAGATTGCCACAACAAACACTTTGAAATTGCAAAGGAAATTGTAAGTTAAATAAAATTTCCTACTTAGTTCTATTCATTTCGAAGCATCTCAACTCATCACTGTAACTAACAAAAACACCCATTAACTATTTTGTAATAACATCAACTGAGATGGAATAAAACATTATTCAACAATCAAGGAAACATGTTATCATTTTAAGAGTGCGAGACAGTAATTGCATCAATTGAGGAATGCCCACAACAAACCCATACTCGTAAGATACAAAATCAATAAACTAATGTTCCAATATGCTAAATTTTGCAGTTTTACCTAACTAATTAACTTCATCTAAGACTTTGCAGGAATAATTGTGCAATTGCCATCTGCAATGTTATCAACCAATATATCAACTGGCAACCTGTACAGAAATCACTTCCACCAACTGAGTGGGTCAAATTTTGAGTAAAAATCATCAGTCAATTCCTCAATGATAACAAGCAATCTTGGAAACTCGAGCACTACCAAACCATAGCAACATTGAACAAACTTCTTGACAATACAAATATTCAAGTGAACATATTTTTGTACTTTTTTTTTAACGTGTGACATGTGACAAGTACTTTATATGCTATTGAGAAATGATCTTCTTGTGGTTATTATGGTGAAAATGATTGTTGTCATTGATGTTGTTGCTCTTCTTCTTCTTCTTGTTATTATTATTATTGTTGTTCTTTTGATTGTTTGTGTACTTGTTTGTGGTTGCATATATTCTCATACAGTAAAGGTTGTTTCTAATAATTCTTCAAACTGCAAAAATATGCAGTTTCATCAGGTTGTTTCTAATAATTCTTAAAACTGCAAAATTATGCAGTGTTATCAGGTTGTTTTTCATAATTCTTAAAACTGCAAAATTATACAGTTTCATTACTCAAACAAAAATTATGCTACACAGTTATGCATCCAATTTCATGACTCAACAAATAGATGAACTGCATTTCAAAATTGAAAATAAAAATACAAAATTTTACAGTTTTGTCACTACGAAATATCAAATAAATAAATCATGTAGTAAAACTACATTTCAATATTATACAGTTTCAATAAGAAATTTTCAACAACCTTCTCAACATTCCATAAAAATAAAACCAACTAAATCCACACAAAATAAATAAATAAATAAATAAAAAACAAAACAAAACAAAACTGTTACAAAACAATTTCAATAACTAAAGAACACATCAAAAAAGAAAAAACAATGTAACAAACTTTATTCATTACTTCCATAATACCAAGTATCACATTTTTTATTATCATAATTTCTCAAATTCAAATACAAATCCAAAAAAATAGACTGTGGTCTCAAATAGCAACCTTGCACGCCTTTTTATTGTGATTCCCATATTTCAAGTACCTCCCACACTTGATTTGCTTCACATTCTCACCCCTAGAAGGTATCCTCTTCTTCTTGTTCAGCCCGGGCTGCTTCTTCGTTATAGGAGGTTTGATAATCGAACTACCGGCACCATCAAAGTCAAATCTCTCACTTGAAGGCACTGGATAAACAGATTCCTTGTATGACTCTTTAAAACAATCTACATGAAAAAAAGGATCAATGAAATCATACACATCTCTACCACTACTACGCAAAGCATGCATAGCATGACAACAAGGAAAACCATTCAATTGCCATTCAAGGCAAGAACAAGTCTGTCTACCAATATCAACATAAAAAGAAATAGAAGAATGAACCTCAAGCACAGTATCACTAGCAACAATCACATCCCAAGACTTAGCTAGCTTCAAAGAGTCTACCAACTTCTTTTCCATAACTGGACACAATTTCGTAGTCCATCTTTCAGATTTAGCTCTTCTATTAGACAATTGAGTTATGATTTGAACCCTAATCATATCAACCATACAAGTAATAGGCAACTCACGAGCCCCACCAATCCAATTATTGTAAGACTCGACAGCATTAGATGACATCTCACCATATCGTTTCTCTCTAAAAAATGCATTGGCCTACTTATCATTTTGTAAACCATCCAACATACTATCAACTCTACCATTCCCAGCAATACGCCTCAATTTCTCCATATAATGTTGGAAAGAAGTAACAGTTGGCGCATAAGCACATTTAACTAATATTTTCATCAAACTCAGCTTATAGTTAGTACAAAGTCCCACCAATTTGTCAATCAATTTTCTCTTCAAATGATTCAAGCAATATGCATGATGTGCATTGGGAAAAACCACTGAAAGAGCATCTAGCAATCCACGTTAACAGTCAGACATAAAGGTCAATCTCCGACCTGAACCAACAACCTTTAACAACTGACTTAAGAACAACATCCAATTATCTTGATTTTCAGTGTCAACAATCGCAAAAGCCAAAGGAAATAGACCTGCAAACAAAAGTGATGTTTGGTAAAGTCATGGAAAGCTGCTTATAAATTATGCTTAAGCGACTTATAATAACTTCGAAAGCGATTTCCAAAGCTTATTCTTAAAGCATCTCTGCTCTCTACTCAAAGAATAAAGTGATTACTTCCAAAAAAGCTATAAGCTATAAGCTAAACCAAACACATCAAAATAGCTTAAATTGTAATTTAAAAAATAAGTCATATAAGGCACAAAATACCATGAAACTGCAAAAATTAGCAGACTCACAATACAATAACACACTGACAAACCACACCTATATTAACTGCAAATAAATACATACCTTGATTACCATCCTTTGATGTTGCTACAAGCAAATGCCCCTTGTAACGCCCCTTCAAGAATATACCATCAACAAACAAAAACGGATGACAAAATTGAAAGCCATACAAACATCCATGAAATGCCACAAACAACTTTCGAAAACACCCACTACTTTCATCCACATCTAATTCAAACACACTTTCTGGATTCGTTCTCATAGCCGTCTTAAGGTACCATCGAAGTTGGTCAAAAGAAGTTGCAAAATCACCAAATTACCCACCTCTTTCCTTATCAACTCGTAACTATGCAACCCGATAAGAAACATCTATACCATATTGCTTCTTCAACTTTTTTTTTTAACTTCAATAGGACGAGTCAACGGATTATCACTAATATCATTATGCACAATATCAAACACAAGTCTAGAATCAACCATTTTGCTACAAGATCTACGAGCAACAACCCCACAAGTATGCATATTATCCAACTTCATTATAAAAAAAATACCATAATTCATCAATACCCTTCCATGCACAAACAATTTACAACCCGTAGACAACTTCATCATACATTCAGCAGTTACTCTTGTTGCATCGTTCTTCAAATAATTCATTGCAAATCCATACTCAACTGCATACTTAGCTAATGCAATGCGGAACGCCGGCACTCCACCTTCAAATTCTTGACCAACACTATGTATAATCCCCTTCTAACTAGCAGACAACAAAACTCTCTCTGGTTCTGGATAAAAACTAGGCAACAAACCACCAAAATCATCACAATCGTTAACCAAAGAACTCTTACAAATTACAGAATCAATCATACAAGAATTATCATTATCAACCTCCACAATTCTCTTATCACCCACAACAACATCAACAACATGAGAACCACTACAACCTACCATTGACAGCATATTCCCCAAATCATCATTACATTCAACAATATAATTAGAATATCCAGGAATAGAGAAAAACAAACAAAAGTTACCAACACTTAACTCCTTGAACTTCACAGATATTTTCTCAACAACTTCATGATAACTACATCCCTCACTAATCTTAATAGTAGCACAAGAATTATTGTATTTGCACATTAACATGAAACACCCCTCCATACTACAAAATCACAAACCAGCAAACAATTGTTCACAGATTCCAAACTGCAAAATTATACAGTTACAACATATCAGTATCAAAACATCAGAATTCACAATTCCAACCTACAACTTCAAAACACATTACACTATACAACAAACAAAATCAACAAAATCAAAATCATTGCACTATATCACATACAAAAATCACAAAATAAGTATCAAGCAAACAAAATTTATCACAAAACAAAGAATTAAAACAACATTGCTAAACACAAACCAGATATCACGCAAATTTAAGAGAGAGACAGAGAGAGACAGAGAGAGAGAACATACGCAGAGATTGCCTATACACAGAGATTCAAATTGCACAACCAAATCCACCTCATAGCACAATGAGATCAACCACACAGAATAATCAGATCGCCATAATGAAGAGAAATCGAGATTGCAGAGGCAAAGATTTGATTTTCTTTTTTGAACGGAGCAAATATTTGATTTTTCACGTATATGTAGATCTCAAAACAAAGGATAATGCAGCCATTTAAAAAATAAGAAAATAAAAAACAGGACCTCCGGGTATAAAACTTAAAAAACTGTGGACCTATTAATCTATTAAAAATATATTGGGATTAGAAGGGAAATAGATCCCCTACATAGGACTACATAGTAATTTTCCCTTGAATGATTGGAGCCATTTGAGAATTAAATTGAGATGTGGCACTTAGAGATGTCCTGAAGATTCACGTGTGCCTTGTATGCTTGAATCTTATAATGGATTTGATTTGGGTGTCAGGACTGTAGCCTTTTCCCTTATTTGGTTTCCTACCTTAAAATATTGTGTTATTTTCTGGTGTATTAATTCAAACCAAGATTAAAAGTGGTTAATCAATCATTTAAATCATAGTGTTTAAGAAATTGGCCTATTCACCTCCCTCTAGGCACAACTAATTTAGGCTTCAATATTTCAATTTTAATTCATATTACACTTATCTTCTTTTTCATCAATAATTTATTAGTCATATAAATTAAAAAAAATAATATTGTCTGTAACGCCCTCAAAATTAAACCCATTAAATATAAAACAAGACATGCATTATTAAAAGAAAACATTATACTATTTCAATCATCAGAGTCTTAAGAAATAAAAACATCATAATATTTGCCTTAAAGGCTTACATCTTGCCAAGTCAATGCTTGGACACAAAACATGAGTTCTAACTCAAAACAAATAAAGCCCTAGGCTTGAATTACATATAACTCAAATAAGGCAAATAAAGTAAAGCAAGTCCTCGAGAGTCCAAATCCTCACAAGCTAAGTCCTTGGAGGTAGTGAACCACCTGAACCTGAAAATGAAGTTCCCATATAGGGTGAGCCACAGCCCAGTAGAGAAATACTAAACCAAGCATAAGAATTAACTAAAGCAGTAGTACCCAATACATGGTTAATACAAAATATTCAATTTACAATATTATGACACAAATGTCTACGTTGTCTATGACACATGGGCTATGACACCTTTTACTTTCCATTTACACAGACATGGCTCAGAACCTGGCCAAACAACTCAACAAGGATAACAAATCAGGTTAAACCTTTCTTATAACATCATAAACACACATGCTGGTGTTATATCAATCTCAATCAATTTCCCTTCCATACTTCCCAACTGATACACATGGTGGTGATATATCATATCAACAACAAATAGAAATACTTCTATTATCAATAAGTACACACATATGTGATACTACTGGAGTCCATCCCCTATCTCCTCCCAACAAATCCGGTTTAGAGGTCCATCCCTATCTTCCCTAAACCGTGGAGTTCATCCCCTATCTCCTCCAAAACCAAATGCATATGCAACATAATCAATACTTGCCATAAACAACACATAATCAATACACGAATGTTACGTATTAACTCAACGATCAAATAAATGACTCAATTTCAGTTATACCTAAGCCGCATGCATGGTCTAGAACAATCAATGGCTATCCTCCACCGATAGCCCAAAACAATTATTTCTAAACAAGAAATAAATATAACATCACAAATAATCTCAATTTCACGAGATGAGTGATTAAATATTCAACTACGTCAATTTATCTCATAATCCCCAATTTCATGAATTAAACCCAATATTACAATCTTCCCTTAAATTAACTATATAAACTAATCTATGACAAACCCTAAGGTTTCTCCCAAAATTACCAATCTACCCCCACGTACCACAATACCACCACTACGGATTTAAACACATAAATAAACTTGGAAATCCCTACATCGAAGAAATAACTCAAAGAAGAAGATGAAGATGATGCCCAAAACTCCAAAGTGCTCCAAACCCATAATTTCTCAGATTAAAATGTAGCCCTCACTCTCCTCTACCTTTTTAATGAAGGAACAAGGGTAGATACACACTCTAAATAGATCAATTCTAAGAGAAGATGAGTTGGGAGAGAGAACTTCGTAACCTAGGGTTTTATAAAGCGAAAGAAATTTGAAAAACTTTTTAAAACACGCTGCTGCGTATTTAAGCAGCCAGGCGCTCGGCGCTAACACACGCTCGGCGTAAAGAACAAAACAAGGTCCGCTCGGCGCAATGATAACCGCTCGGCGTAGATCTCACCTGCGAAGTTCGAGGACCAAAAATTCTTTGGAAGAGTGTAAACCCGCTCGGCGTAGGGATGTCCGCTCGGCGGAAGAACTAAAAGCGGGCAACCAACAGCTAGACCAAGGCTCAACCCAATTGTTCGAAACACGCCTAACACATCCTAAAACTCGACCAAATAGAATTAAAGGATGACAACAACAACAATATGACAACGGAATCCACGGAACATAAGTCCGGATATAATAATCAAATGGGAAAAGACCGGGGTCGCTATATTGTCATCTCTTTTACATTGAAATACATTTTTTATTTGTTTATCCTTATATCTCCACACCATCTATATTAGTTCTTATCACTTTGACATAATTAAAAAAGAGTCGGTGTAATTATATTAAAATTATAATATTTACTGTATTTTTTTGAATATCAGAAGTTTGTGTAATTGTAATTTATACCCCCCAAAAAAAAGATACGGATAAATTTATTTAATGTCAAAAAGTACCAAACTTATTCTTTAAAAGACTGGATTTCTCTCATGTCCATCATCTAGACTGGAGGATGCTGTTCAGGCTTGTGGAGTTCACCATGGGTTCTGTTTCAATAATCCGAATAATTCATTTTGTAGAGCTTTGCATGTAAATCATCCATAAAAAAAAATATATAGATTAATCCTATATTTATAACCCATTCATTTTGTCACATTTGTACAAATATATATATATACTCTATTTTTAAAAACACACCGTTAATTTTTTTGAAGACAAATTCGATAAAATGAAAGTGCTACGAATATCGGATCCACTTAATTGTTTTTATTTAGGTGTCATGAATATTGGATCTATCTAATTTTTTTTTATGGATGATAACAAAATGAACGATTTGAATTATCGAAACTGGACTCGTGATGAATCCCATGAGCACAAATAACACTCTCCAATCTAAATTTAAACTTAAGGGAAGCCAATCCTTTAAAATTTCTTTAAATCTGCATTTACTGCTAGTTTGTATAGAATGAAAAACTGTGCTGGTTAGCATAAATTTTCACATCATCTTTTTACTTTTCTTCACATATTTTCTTAGAAAATCAAAAAGTACACTTATTTAAATCATTCCAAACAACCCCTAAATATGTAACAAGTTATTGAGCTAAGCTGAGCTGGAAGAGTCAGCAAGAGTTGGTTGTAGTTAGTCGAGATGAAAGAGTGAGTTAATTAGTTGGTTACTTAGTGGAGATGATAAAGTGAGTAAGTTAGTTATAAGTTGTTAATCTTCTAAAGAATGAGTGAGAGTGAGTTAGTCACCGTTCTGGAGATGACATGATAGAGTGAGTGAGTTAGTCACCGTTGTGGAGATGACAAGATAGAGTGAGTTAGTTATCTTTTGAGCTGGAAGAGTCAACAAGAGTTAGTCGTAGTTAGTGGAGATGATAGAGTGAGTTAGTTAGTTAGTGGAGATGATAAAGTGAGTGAGTTAGTTAATCTTCTTCCTTTCTTCGTTAAAGAATGAGTGGAGAATTTGGTGGCTTAGATTGGTGAGAGGAGGAATTGGCAATGAGCGGAATTTGTGCTGGCTCTTTCTTTTCATCTTCTTCTTCCTTTCTTTGTTAAAGAATGAGTGGAGAATTAAGTGGCTTATATTGATGATTGGAAGAACTAATTGGCAAATGAGTAGAAAGGCCCTTGCGTTTCTTATATTATATTAATTAAGCTTGAGTGGAATGAGTGGAGAGGCCCTTGCATTCCTTGTATTATATATTATTGAAAGGTCCGATTGAGAAATGGATTGTTTGTACCAAAAAATGTGATAGACCATCCAAGACCCAACTTTGATATCATATTAAAATATCCAACTCAAAATCAATTGGCAATGAGTGGATGATCCTTGTATTATATTAATCAAGTTTGGGTGGTTTACATTGACGATGTGAGTTTAAGTATAACAAAATTGTGTTTTCAAGTTCTTTTCTTGCTTTCATATTTATGTATGCATCATTTTCTTTTTTTCTTTTGGAGCAAATTACATAGATAGTTTTTACGTTTTTGTCCTGTGTATCATCTTGGTCCACATGCTGAAGATAACAGTTAGGGATTGGTGTAGGATACACTTCTGGTTTGATAAATGGCACATGAACACCCTGTTGGACCATTTTAATATCTTTTATTTATTTATTTATATATTTTGTTCATGAATCTTCTTTTGTCTTTTTCATGAATCTCATCTTGTTCATGAATGGAGATTCATTGCTTTGGTGTCTTTTTGTCTTGTTCATGAATAGAGATTAATTAGAATTCATGAACTTGGTGGTGAGTTAATAGTTAGATACACTCTCCCTTTTCTCTAGGTTCATGGTCATTATTATTTTTTGATGTATTTTGTAATGTCCTAATGGCCTATAAATAGTTCCTCTCATCTATTCTTTTCTACACCAACACACCAACTATTTTCTATACAAGAGAGATTACTAGCAAAGAATGGTGTTTTTCTTGGTAGAGCTTTGGGTTCACCATCTTGTGCAGAGTTGGCTTGAACCATACAACAAGTGGTCGGGCTGTTGTATCCTGGAGGGGACAAGTCATAATTTTGTGACTGTTGTATTAGTATTTGGGTTCTTCCTACCGCAGTGGGCTTGATCTCCTTAAAGAAAATGAGATATCCGTGCCTCAGCCTGATCTATTTGTAACTCATTTTCTTTGCATTATTTATCAATAAAATATAATTTTTTCTGGTATTTTCACCAACAATTTTAAGGAGATCAACCACGGATCAAGTACCAGAAAAAACCAATGATGGAATTGGAGATCTCAACAAGCCTTTCAAGTTCAAGGGAGTTCATTTTAAGAGGTAGAAAGGAAATTTCTTTTTTACCTCAGCCTTTTGAAAGTTGCATATGTTCTTACCGAGAAGAACCCAAACAAAATCCCAATCAAG
This sequence comes from Camellia lanceoleosa, assembly GCA_025200525.1. Classification (NCBI taxonomy): domain Eukaryota; kingdom Viridiplantae; phylum Streptophyta; class Magnoliopsida; order Ericales; family Theaceae; genus Camellia; species Camellia lanceoleosa. The sequence continues at coordinate 165,466,966 of CM045760.1, read as the reverse complement.
GAGATGAATGATGAAGACTACAAGGTACATGAAGCAAAAGTGGCTTCCTACAATACATATGAGTATAAATGTCATTTTTATCTCTTAAAATTTCTTGCTGATTAATTGATTATTACTATAACACCACTTATATACTTTGTCTTCTATTAATTTTTGGCATGTTCGCTTGTGTCATATTAACAGTAAATATGTGAGAATCATGAGTAGTTTAGGATTAATTCCTAAAGTGACAAAAAATTTTGAAAAATGTGAAGTTTGCAGTAAAGCAAAAATTACCAAGAGGCCTCATAAAAGTGTTGAAAAAAATACCGAATTGCTAGAATTATTTCATACTGATTGGTGTGAGTTTGAAGGAATTTTAACTCGAGGTGGTAACTGATATTTTATCACTTTTATTGATGATTTTTCAAAATACACAAACGTATATTTATTAAAAAAATAAAATTGTCGCTTTTGAGAAATTTAAAGAATTCTTTCTTAAAGTGGAAAATCAATTCGGTAAAAAAGATTAAGAGAATTAGAAGTGATAGAGGCCGGGAGTATGAATCTCTTGGATTCAACTCTTTTGTTCAGTCATTAGGAATTATTCATGAGACTAATCCATCATATTTACCTTCATCTAATGGCGTAGCTAAAAGAAAAAATAGAATGTTAATTGACTTGACGAATGCTATGCTTATTGATTCAGGTGCTTCCTTAAATTTTTGGGGCGAGGAAATTTTGACAGCTTGTCATGTGATAAATAGAGTGCCACACAAAAAGGCTAAAATTGTACCTTATGAGTTGTGGCCGGGGGCATAAACCAAATCTAGGTTTTTTGAGGGTTTGGGGTTGTTTAGCTTTTGTGAGGCTTGCAGATCCTAAATGACCTAAATTGGGTGAACGAGCTACCACCTGCACTTTTCTTGGGTATGCATTGCATAGTACAGCTTATAGATTTTTTGACATGGAAAATAATATTATTTTTGAATCAGGAGATACTATTTTTCATGAAAATAAATTTCCTTTCAAATCTATAAATAGTGGGGGTCAAATAATTTCTTAAAATATTTTATCCGTGCCTAGCTCTTCTACTCCATCTCAAGTTTTTCAAGAATAAGAAGTCTTTCAAATCCAACCAAGAAGAAGTAAACGAGCTAGAGTTGAAAAAGATTTTGGCCCTGACTATTATCTTTACAATGTGGAAGAAATTTCTACAACGGTGCAAGAAGCTTTATCATCACCTGGTGCTATTTTCTAGAAAGAGGCTGTAAATGATGAGATAGATTCACTACTTTCAAATAAAACATGGAAGCTAGTGGATTTACCTCCAAGTTGTAAAACTATTGGGTGTAAATGAGTCATTTGTAAAAAAACTTAAACTGGATAGAACTATAGATAAATATAAAGCAAGGCTTATTGCTAAAGGTTTTAAGCAACAATTTGATCTTGATTTCTTTGATACTTTTTCTCCGGTTACTAGAGTTACATCCATTAGACTGTTGATAGCAGTGGCCGCAATTTATGATTTAAAAATTCATCAAATGGATGTGAAAACAACATTTTTAAATGAAGATCTAAATGAGGAGATTTAGATGGACCAACTCGAAGGCTTTGTGGAGCCTGGCCAAGAAAGCAAGGTGTGCAAGCTAACTAAATCCCTTTATGGTTTAAAACAAGCTCCTAAATAGTGGCATGAGAAATTTGATTCCTGCATGCTTGAGAATGGCTATAAGACTAATGAATGTGATAAGTGCATATATTATAAAACTTGTGAGAATGCACATGTGATTATTAGCCTATATGTAGATGATTTACTTATCTTTGGCTCTAATTTACATATTATAAATGAGACTAAAAATATGCTTAATAGCCACTTTGATATGAAAGATCTTGGTGAAGCCAATTTTATTTTGGAAATTAAAATTATCAAGACTAGTGATGGTATTTTTCTTGATCAATCGCATTATGTTGAGAAAATTTTAAAGAAATATAATTTTCTAAACTGTAAACATGTTGCTACTCCTTTTGATGCAAGCATACATTTATCTATTGTAACAAATGAAAAAGAAGTGATTAATCAAAAGGAATATGCTAGCATGATTGGTAGTTTGAGATATACTACTGACTGTAATAGACCTGACATTGCATATGCTGTTGGAGTACTTAGCAGGTTTACTAGCAAGCCAAGTCGAGATCATTGGCTAGCCATGGGAAGAATTATGAGATATTTATCTGGTACCAAAAATTATTGTTTGTTTTATAACAAGTATCCTGCGGTACTTGAGGGATATAGTGATGCCAATTGGAACACTTTGTCAGGTGATTCTCTCTTTACCTCAGGTTTTATTTTTACCTCGGGTGGTGGTACTATATGTTGGTAGTCTAAAGAACAGACTATAATTGCTAATTCTACAATGGAAGCTGAGCTTATAGCATTAGCTTCAGCATGTGAGGAAGCAAATTGGTTGAGAGATTTGTTACAAGAAATCCCTTTTTGGGAAAAACCAATTCATTCTGTGTTAATTCGTTGTGATAGCACTGCTACTATTAATAGAGTGAACAACCATTTTTATAATGGTAAATTCAGACCTATTCGAAGGAAACACAGTAATGTGAGATCCTATTTAAGTAATAGCATCATAACTATGAATTATGTAAGATATTGTGATAATCTTGCAGATCCGTTAACCAAGGCCTTGGCGAGAGATAGGGTCTGGAATACATCGAGGGAGATGTGTTTGAAACCTATAAAATCATAAACCATGTATGAGGATACCCAACATAGGGACCAGAGATCCTGTAACTAGGTTCAATGGGAGTAACGAATCATATAGTGGTTGTAAAAATGCACTTTTTAATATTTTACTATCCATCCCTATGATGTAAGTGCATTTGTCCTGTAATGTTGGAAGGTTAAGTTTTTATACTCTTAATGAAATTCTGTAGCTCTTGTTAAGTGGGGTGTGTCAATTACAGGAACATCCTTGACAGATTTCACCTATGTGAGCAAGAAAGTGGGGTCGCTTTCTATGAGAACAAGACTTATTCTCAAATATGCTTATGAAAACTGAGATAAGCACAAGGCCGTAATGTGCTGACTATTAAAGCTCATGTCAATATCTAGATTATTATGTATGAGCAGTAATACTTTATTTCCCCCAAGCAGTCATAGTTCAAATCTGAGACCACTACTGACTCTGGAGTAGAGGTTGCTGTTTCACTAATGAAGGTTCAATGCAGAGCACACCTTATGATGCATACTAGTCTATCTTTGTTTGGTAATCTCTCTTGTCCTTGTAGATATTAAAATGAGTGGGGGATTGTTGGACCATTTTAATATCTTTTATTTATTTATTTATATATTTTGTTCATGAATCTTCTTTTGTCTTTTTCATGAATCTCATCTTGTTCATGAATGGAGATTCGTTACTTTGGTGTCTTTTTGTCTTGTTCATGAATAGAGATTAATTAGAATTCATGAACTTGGTGGTGAGTTAATATTTAGATACACTCTCCCTTTTCTCTAGGTTCATGGTCATTATTATTTTTTGATGTATTTTGTAATGTCCTAGTGGCCTATAAATAGTTCCTCTCATCTATTCTTTTCTACACCAACACACCAACTATTTTCTATACAAGAGAGATTACTAGCAAAGAATGGTGTTTTTCTTGGTGGAGCTTTAGGTTCACCATCTTGTGCAGAGTTGGCTTGAACCATATGACAAGTGGTCCGGCTGTAGTATCCTAGAGGGGACAAGTCATAGTTTTGTGACTACTGCATTGGTATTTGGGTTCTTCCTACCGCAGTGGGCTTGATCTCCTTAAAGAAAATGAGATATCTGTGCCTCAGCCTGATCTATTTGTATCTTATTCTTTTTTTTGCATTATTTATCAATAAAATATAATTTTTTTCTAGTCTTTTCACCAACACACCCAACTGAAGGTTGAGTTCCCTAGGCTTTACAGCCTATCAGGAGATAAGGATGGCACTCTAAAGGACTATGTTCAAAGAAACAGGGAATTATGTGTTGTTACTCTGTCCAGGTGTGTGGAGATTATGGTCTGAGCTATTGGATTGATGAGGAACTTGCGGGGCAACACCAGCAAGTGTGGAAGGGCTACTCCAGTGGTGGATGGGAGTTAAACTCAAGAAAAAGGAACATCTGATCTGGAAATCATTACAGATTGCACTACTATGGTTTGTTTGGAAAGCAAGAAATGATTGTGTTTTTAATGATTGTGTTTTTAATGGAAGTCAACCATTGGATCCAATACCGAACTAAGAGTCATCCTCAGGGTGGTAACCCGGGCCTTTTCTCTAAGACGATTCGATTAAAGGTCACCTTGCCTAACCTAGGTATTTTCCTTACAATCGTTGAGCACTAGAGTCATCATAGTCCAATCCGGATCTGTTCACTAGTAGCCAAAGTCACCACACACAATGGAATAATTTCCCTGGACTAAAATATACAGATGGTCCCAATAATCAATACACATCAGTTTCGCAAAACATGGTAGTTCACCATTATAAACATGAGACCAAAACAAATAGTTTACAGTATGCCAAGTTCACACATGTTTCAGAAATAATTTTATTCCATTGATAATATAATAATTTATCAAAACAGTTTAGTCCTGACACAATAATTTAATTTTCCAACAGTTCAGGGTAGGGGAACGTTTATAAAAATATGTAGCATGAAACTACTCATCTGAAAATGAAATAATATAATCCTCGAATGGAGAATGAAAGTCCAACTAGTGTCCTAAACCAAGTATGAAGACTACACGTCACTACTAATTTAAAAATACTAAAGAGAATAATAAACTAAGTACCCCACACTAAAGCGCACTAACACAGCTTAACCCCACTCACTGTTACTCTTAAATAATACCTAAGTTCATATTCTTCAAGGTCTAAAATTACCCAAGACATGGGTTCAGATCGAAACTTAATTAAAAGTAACTTTAAGATAAAACATAGTTTTAAACAGGTTTTCCTAATCCATTTGCTAACTTTGAAAATTACAAAACCCACTCCACGTTGTTCGAAAAATTTTAAAACCCTCCAGATGTCAACTAATATATCCTAAGTTTCAAATCCAATTGGTTTGACTTGATTTGCTTGTCAAAATAATTATTTACAATTAATTATACCCAAACAAGTTGTTTTCTGCAGTACATTAAAGAAAATAATGGTTCTCTTAGTATACATGAGCAATCAATGCAAGGCCAAAAATTTACAAAACTAGACTTGTAACCGGTTCTAATGACACTAATTTGATAATTTTTGGATTTATACCCAAAGAGAACGACACTCCCGAACTTAAACCAGTTTTTTGGACAGATTTGAACACATCAGTTTATATGGATTTTGACTCCCAAAAATTATGAAAAAATTCATATATGCAATTCAATATGTAATTAATCTACTGTAAAAATTTTGGTTCAAAATTCATTCATTTGATATGGTTTCTTGATTTTTAAAGTTTGTGATTCTGTGCAGAATTTTTTTGAACTAAGAATTACACCCATTATTTCTCATTACCAACCACTGACTTAGCATCCAAACAACACACTTGTTTCTCCTATTCCTTTCCAACAAGAAGCAGACTACACACATGAACCATCACAATATATAGATAGAATAAAATAAGACAATACCTTAGAGTTGTTGACCACCAATGTTGTTAAAAGTTTCTCTCTCTCTCTCTCTCTCTCTCTCTCTCTCTCTCTCTCTCTCTCTCTCTCTTCCTCACGGCTGCTGCTAACTCAAATAAGAAGGTAGGGTTTTGTTTTGTTTTTATATATATAATTAACAACCCCTCCTATTATTATTATTATTATTATTATTATTATTATTATTATTATTATTATTATTATTATTATTATCTTTTAAAATTGTGGACATCCATAGCAAATTTATTTTAGGTTTAAAATTAATTAAAAGACCCTCCAAATATTTAATTTGCACTTAAACATTCACAAGAAAAATATTTGAGATTGTAAAATTATTATTATTTAATTATTTACTTGATTTGTATATTTGGGTTCTCACACTACATCCCTGGATGTTTATATTTTTGCGGCAGTTGGAAGAGTTTGGTAACTCGTTGCTAGTTTGGAATTCTTTCTCTTGAACTTTAGATACTACCTATTTGTTTAAATAAGACCATCAAGGTCTCTGCTATGCTTTTCTCCAGAAATCTGATCCGAAGTTGAGAATTTTTTTTTTTTTTTTGTCAATTTACATGTTTCTTCAATGATTAGAACTCACACCTAATTTGTTCGTCACGATAAAGGAATTAAAAGACATCGTTCCATTTAATGTGATGTGATGTGATGGTGTTTTCTCATGGTATAACTTTGATTGTGTATTGGGTTTGGCTGCTGAGATATGAGAGCGTGGTCAATGTTACCTCTTTTATATATCAGTTTCTTTTCTCATGTTTTTAGAAACAAATATAACGAATAGTTAGAGAACATCTAACATTTTCATATCGTTATTATTTGTGAAAACAATTCTAAAAATTTTGAAAAGGTGCGTTTTCATAATTTTTTTTTATACTTTATTTTAAAAATAGTTTGCTATACAAGTTTAATAATGTGTTTTTCAAAAATGAACATAGAGAATGAGAAATGTACCAAACAGTTTAAGTGCTTTGAGACTGACCAACTAATTTGATGAATTAATTGGTTGAGAATGTTTGGTGGACCTATTACTCGTCCATTGAGAAATTAAATGCATGTTGCAGGAGATGATTATTTGAAATTGTATTGTATTTTACTTGATTATGTACAGGGATGGAGGCTATTAAAGATCACACCAAGTGATCATAGGGTGACAGCCACATAGGAAAGGTGGCACCAACTCACTCACTATCCACATGGTGGGGCAGCATCCAACTCACTAAAGGTGTGGAGAAGGAGCTGGCTATGTGTTAGCCAAGCCCTCCAGCTTGCTCCATCTTTAGTGTATAAATGGAGAGGCTGAGGGGAGAGTTAAGAGAGAGAGATACTACAAACCAAAGAGAGTCAGAGATGTGAGGCGAAGAGACCGTCTCTATCGGTGTAAGAGAGAGAGACAGGTGAGTGAGTGAGTGAGGATGGTGTGAGCTCCTCCTCTATTGTAATCTTTCTGTAATATCTCCATTGTTATAGTGATAACCGACTACTCTCCCGTAGATATAGGCATTGAGATCGAACCACGTTAATATGGTGTCTCCTTGAGTGTGTGTGTATTTTTCTGCTTGGTATAATTTCTGGAAGGTCTTGGGCGGGATCCTCGATCCCCAACAAGTGCTATCAGAGCCTCATCGGTGGCGTTTCGGAACAAAAACAAAATATTTTTCGAAACTGCCAGAAATCAAATTGCTCGAAATCAGGTTTTGAGCATACCAAGAGCAAGGACTGGACGAGAGGAGTCCAGAAATGCAAAGTAGAGCTCAGGAGAAGTCCAGACGCGCCCTCACACGCCACCTGAAGTTTGCGCGTGAGGCTCACTCTCCACACGCACCCCCAGACGCCATTTGAATAACCGGCGCGTCATTCCAGTCGCGTCCACGCTCCACACGGGAGCTAGAGGAAGAAGACGGGACACATGGCGACTAGTCAGCGCCACGTCAGCACCCAGTCATCACCACGTCAGTTAGGGACTGCCACATGGCTGCCACGTATCAGTCCAGTCAGCGTCACGTGTCGAACCAGTCAGCGCCACGTAATAGACCAGACAACCCCACGTGGCAGCCAGTCAACGCCACGTCAGTACAAGGAGGAGTGATCCAGTACAATGCGGCTAGGGTGTAGCCGAGAGATGAGATCGGTTACTGTGGCGAAGGTGCGCCGCGAAGGAGGATCGATGCTACGGCGAGGTGCATCCGCAGATCTAAAGTGTCTAAACTATTTTGGCCTGTTCTAAACCATTCGGAGTTCGCTTATGACAATCCAATAGTGCTTTCCAACTATTTAGAATATTTTGGACACATCTCTACGGTCAGATTTTTGAATCAAAGTTTTCTGTAAAAAGAAGATCAAAGTAGCAGACGCCGTCAGGTGCAGTGGACGGAATATTCTGTTAGAACACGAAATATTCCCTGAACTTCTAAAAATTGTAATTTGGCCCAGAATTTTTAGAAAATTGTGGTATGGCCCAGCTTTCGAGGATATTTTTCAGTGAGGTCCCCAAAAGTGCAGCGAAGGTTGGTCCTAGCTAAACTGATTGTTCCGGACGCAACCGCGAGGTCAGAATAGTGAAATTCTGAACGGTATTTAAAAATTGTCAAAACATGGGAGTTTGTCATCTTCAATAGTCGAAGAAAGGTTGCCGGATATTGTGGAACGCTGCGAATTCACTGAAGAGGTTATAATAGGCAGATTCTAACTAGATTGGACAACCAGATACAGATCAAGATAGATCATTGAAGACCAAAGGAGATCAGCTTGATCAAATGGCAAATCAAGGGAGATTAGGATTAGTCAGGGGCGATCAGAGGATTGCAGAGATGATTATCTCCAGAGATGATCAAAAGATCTGGTTCAATAAAAAAGTCCATTCACCGAAGGATAAATGATTTGGCAACAAGTACAAGCTCAAGGAAATGTTGTGGCTATTGGAGCTACTGTATATGAGTATGTACTGATGTATGTGGACGTGTAGAACAATAGTTGCAGAGGAGCATACTAAGCGCAGAAGCACAAATGCAGACGTGTAACAGTGCAAGGGTATGCTAGAGTGTCGTACAGAGGCGCGAGAAGAGTGTGTAGCAACGGGTTGTTGAAAGTTCATAGAAACTGCCAGACAGAGAAATTAAGACAGATAAAACGTAAGAGTGCGTGCCAAGGAGTGGCAAGTATTTTTTTCTCTATGGTGGTTTCTTTAGTTCCATGGCAGTGGAGGATAGAGTTGATGTGGATCTCTCAAGCGAGCTCGACACAGGGAGACCAGAAGTCATGGGTGCGAGCACTATGCAAAATTGCATAGCTGACGATGCTTTGACAGATGGAGCTACTGTCAACCATCAATCTACTGAACAGCAAATCAGGGATTGCAAAGGCACAGACAACGAGCGTATGTGGAAACGCTAGGAGGTTGTTCAGAAGTGCAGAGTGCAAAGGTTGATAATTCAGAGGAAAAGCTCCGAGCAAAGAAAACTGAGGATGTTGATGGAACAAACAATGAGTTTTCTGTTGCTTCAATGATTTGTCCTGCAAAGTAATGCATGACAGTCAAGGGCATCTCAGGCAGGGGGTGCAGGACATCCAATCAGGGGGTGCAGGATATCTTGGTTACGCAAGTTCAAGCATAGAAGACATCCGAGACAAGAAGCGTGGAAGAGATCTGTAGGAGATAGGAGCAGAGGCTCTCTCCAAATCAGAGAGTAGTGTGAGTTAAGTTGAGGATGTAGGATTCCCTTCTCCTTTTGTATCTCTAGTGTATTATCTCCAGTTTCAGGAGATGCAAGCGTCTCAGTGAGGAGATGCAGATTATGTTGATTTTTGAGCGTGACAAGATTAGCAACAGTATGTGCAGTGGATCACCTCACATGGTTGAGGGGGTGATTTGTTAGAGATCACCCCATGTGATCATAGGGTGGCAGCCATGTGGAAAGGGTGGCACTAACTCACTCACTATCCATATGGTGGGACAGCATCCAACTCACTAAAGGTGTGGAGAAGAAGCTGGCCATGTGTTAGCCAAGCCCTCCAGCTTGCTCCATCTTCAGTGTATAAATGGAGAGGCTGAGTAGAGAGTTAAGAGAGAGAGAGAGAGAGATAGAGCAAACCAAAGAGAGTGCGAGATGTGAGGTGGAGAGACTATCTCTCTCGGTGTGAGAGAGGGAGACGAGTGAGTGAGTGAGTAAGGATGGTGTGAACTCCTCCTCTATTGTAATCTTTCTGTAATATCTCCATTGTTATAGTGATAACCGGCTACTCTCCCGTGGACGTAGGCATTGAGGCCGAACCACGTTAAATATGGTGTCTCCTTGAGTGTGTGTGTTTTTCTGCTTGGTATAATTTCTGGAAGGTCTTGGACGGGATCCCCGATCCCCAATAGAGGCATGTGAGGCTCAAGGTCACGAGCCCCCTCAACTTTTGGCAAATTATGCTTTTGTCTATAGTAAAAATAATTATTTTAATTTAAATCTTCTATGTAATGTTATGAAATTTTTATATCACTATTTTTTTAAAAAAATATATATGTTTAATTTTTTACTTTAAATGTTTAATTATATTAAAAATTTCTTATATATTGTATATTAGAGAAATGTTATATATCAGTGATTTTCTATCACCTCTTACATGAATATTCATAATTAGTTCATTTGTTTATAAATAATTATTACATAATTAATAACAACTAATAATATATTGCCATGCGATTCAGTGATTTAAAGTGGTGAAAAAAAAACAAATGATATATAGCAACCCGTATATATTATTTATTCACCATTTCTTTTATTTCTTTCGATATCCCTCTCTATATCTCTCTTTGTGTGTGTATTTTTATATAATTTAATTGGTTAACTTGAGCTTATATGTAAATATAACTTTTGCATCACACTAATTTTTAGTTGCTATCAAATAAAAATTAAGTTAAATTGAATTGTGAATTTTTTTAAGATTTTAATTTAGTAGTGCCTCTTCTAAGTTAAAACCTTGGACATGAATAAAGCCTACGATAGATTGAGTTGGGCTTTTCTTGAGGCGGTTATGGCTAAAAGGGGGTTCTCACCTAAGTGGATTCGATTGGTCTCTCAATGTGTATCTACTGTCCAATTTGCTGTCTTGATTAATGGCACCCCGTCGGAATTTTTTGAACCTATTGCGGGTCTGAGGCAAGGCGACCCTCTTTCGCCGTATTTGTTTTTATTGGTGATGCAAGTCCTATCAGAAGGTTTTGCGCACTTGGCGTCTCTTAATATTTGTCATGGTATCGCCATTAGTCGGCAGTCGCCCCCCATTTCCCATCTACATTTCGCTGATGATTGTTTTATATTCCTTAATTATAAGCCAGCTGAAATTTGGTGTCTCCATTGGTTTTTAAATGCTTTCTGTCACTATTCTGGGCTTCGCATTAATTTTCACAAATCGGAGCTTTACCTTAGTCCCAATTTTTCACATTCGGCTAGGGATTGGCTTGTTTCCCTTTTTGGTGTTAAAGTGGCATCCAAACCCGAAATCTATTTGGGGGCTAATTTGGGTTTCTCCGGGTGCACAAAGTTGGACATTTTTCATTCAATCATGAGTAAAGTTAGTCATAAATTACAAGGATGGAAGTGTGATTTCTTAAATTTGGCAGGCCGGGGAATTTTGGTTAAACATGTCCTTCAATCCATTCCGGTATACCTAATGACTGTCTTTCACATGCCTGAATCTTTTTAGCATCAACTTACGCCTATTCTTCATCAGTTCTTTTGGGCCTCCTCCCGGGGTAAAGGGATATCTTGGAAAAAAATGGACGTATTTGTGTCTTCCGAAAGACTGGGGTGGATTGGGTTTTCGTAACCTTACATGTTTTAACCAAGCATTGTTAGCCAAGCAAGCATGGCGGATTCTCTCCTGTCCTAATTTATTACTTTCGCGCATGTTGCTTGGTAAATATTGTCAACGACACTCTTTTCTTGATGTTCGTCAGTCTTCGTCCTCTTCATGGAGATGGCGGAGTATTTTATGGGGACGAACGCTATTGGCCTCGGGGCTTCAATGGGTTGTGGGGAATGAACAGCGTATTAACCCATTTGAGGATCAATGGATTCCGATAGTGTCAAATCCCTGTAAAGGAAGAGGTTGGAGTGCTATTTGTCCTGGTTTGCGGGTTGCACATTTCATAGATCCCTTGCGTCGCTCTTGGCGTCTAGAGTTATTGCAACTATTTTTTCCTTCACATATTCTCTCTCATATTCTATCCCTGCACATACCTCAGGTTGACATTGATGATAAATTGGTGTGGGGCCCGACCAAAAGTGGAGAGTACTCAGTAAAATCGGGCTATCGGTAGGCGTTGACCCGTCAATTTCCAGACTATTGTAGGCCTGATCCGGACTGGACCGTTTGGAAGCGTTTATGGCAGTTCAAGCTTCCACCCAAATGAAGCTTGTTTGTGTGGAAATGTCTCCATAATATTCTTCTGGTAAAAAGTGAATTAAAGAAATGGGGGCTGCCTCTTGATCCACTTTGTTCTAGATGCTGTCAACAGGAGGGATCTCTTGAACACCTATTCTTTGATTGCCCCATTTCACAACGGATTTGGCGGGGGTCGGTATTGGGACTAGACTTTGGAGTGGGACGTCCTCTATCCTTTTTCTCATGGTTCCAAAGCTGGGTGCGACAAATTCAGGACTCGGAGATTTTATTTCATTCCATTGCCTTATTGTGGGTCATTTGGTTGCAACGTAACCCTATGGAATTTCATAGAGTTGATGTGTCTATTGACCGATCGATCACATTAGCTTCTGAGTTGTTAATGTTATTTCTTTCACATCCGCATACTGTTTCCTATTAGATTTCTCACCCTAGTATTACTTCTCAGGCCAATGTTGCTAATCAGTTTATCTTGCAGAATGCTACACCAGGTACTGCTACTGGTCTGTGCATACGCATTGTTGTGGATGGCTCTTGGGTCTCTACCGGTGAGCGTACTGGTCTGGCCTGGGTTTGTTTTGATCCAAATAATCAGCGTGTCTATGACGATGCTATCGTAGGGCCTTCTATGTTATCTCCCCAACAAACTGAAGCAGCTGCTGTTCTCCAAGCTTTGCGTTGGGCATATCATTACGGCATCAAAACTCTGCTCCTTCAAACAGACTGCTTGGTTCTCGTCCGGCTGTTACAACACCATGATCAAGACTATGACTGGAGCCTTCACTCCATCCTCACTGATATTTTGTATTATTGTAAGTTTTTTTATCATGTTGTATTCCAGAAGCTGGACTGTGAAGTGGTTCAAGATGCTCATCATCTTGCCACTGCTGTAAGACATTTTGTGTAGTGTAATATATTATGCTGTTGTGTGTTGTTCTAAAAAAAAAAAAACCTTAGCTCCACTACTGATTATATAACATGTTTAAAACTTGGTTAATACCTTCGTTGCTCTCTCTCTCTCTCTCTCTTTGGTGGTATAAAGGAGATAACATATAATAAATAAATTATAGTACCAGAAGTTCTGGCACCCAAAGTCAGTTGATTACTAATACAATAAGGTGTGGTATTGAAAAACTGAATCCCTAAATCTATGATGTTTCCAATGCTAGCTAGCAAATCAGTGCAATTATTTGCTTCCTGGCAACAATGGTAGACTCTGGTGATCCCCAGCTTGCTCATTAAGTACTGCAGTTAAGAATGATGTTATTGAACCTGTGATGAGTTGTGTTTTCTTTGGCTACTAGGTCAATGGCTAACTTGGCATCCACTTCCACTACTAGATTCTCAAGGTTTGGATCGTTTGCTAGAGTTAGCCCATTTCTTGTGGCCCATATTTCTGTCTCAATAGTTGTCGTATGCCCAATGTTTCTGCAGAACCCGATGAACCATTGCCCAAGATGATCTCTAATGATACTGCCCCCATTGGCCTGGCGTGGGTAGCCCTTAGTGGCCCCATCGATATTTAGTTTGAAAGAGCTTGGTTCAGGGGCTGTCCATCTGACACTAATTGTCTCCCGATTTGGTGTGCGGTCTTCTTGCCTTGTTAGGAAGCACCACTGAAGCACTTTGGCAAGAATGAGATGAGGTGCAGTGGATAGGTTGGGAGAGATAAGGGACGATGAAGGCCCAAAGACAGTTTTATTCCAAAGGAGCTAGATGTTCCAACAGGCAATAGGAAATATGATTGCCCAAGGAATGTCTGTCATGGACTGAATTAGATATGCAATTGGATTTGATCCATGCATGGAGATTTGTATTAGGTCGGTTTGGAAGAGGTGTCCCCAGGTTGTTCCAATAGAGAAGGCAACATGGCTTACCGAAGGACCTGGTTGGGGTCCTCCGGAGCTTAGTGGCAGAGGAGGCAAGAAGGGTCCATACCAATGCCCTACGTGCTAAAAGTGACTTGGTGCTGATTCGGTTCAGTAGGTCAAGCCAATGAAAGTGGGGATCATTCTAGGGGTAGTCCAAGTTTTCCAAAGCCACACCCAGTTAGAAAAGGGGTAAGATGGTTCGACCTTCTAGATTAAAGAAAGGGCCAATACACTGGAGAAGAGGTTGTTCGAAATTAGTTTCCATACAAGAGCGTCCTCCCCTGGCCTAAACCATTAAGGGGATGTGATTTCACCTCCTTTATTGGTGCTTTTTTTGTTTACTTATAACAGAGTAGTAGAGTAAATGTCCGAGACTGAGGAAATGAGAGTAAAATTTTTGTATGTTTTTTCGAAAAAGATTGAATCAATTGAGGAAGTGAGTAAAATTTTTGTTATGCAATTGAAATTTAAATAACTCTTCATATGAAAGTCATAGTATTCTAGCCAATTAGGACAACTCAATTAATTGTATATATACATATATTATCTATAGAAATAAACTAAATCTACAATCCAGACTATTCTAAAGCACCCTAACATTTGTTTCCCTACTACATGTGAGGGCCCTCATGAATACAAAAAATAAGGCTGGTGCCAAAATCATATTGATGGAATGTAGACATTGCCACTAGCAAAAATGGAAAAAGAAAACACAGTAATTGAAAAAGTTTCAGCATTCCAGTATTAATATTGTTCTCCTCTAAAAGACAAGTCATCCCGTTAAATGGAGTTATAACAGAAAATAAAAGTTTTCCAGAAAAGATAGAGAAAATTTGAATCACTTCATTACAAAAAATTTTAAAAAATAAAATTGTAGCATAGACTCATCTGGACATTTAAATGATCTCAAACTTTCAAGACATCGTCCAAATCACTAATCCCCTGGACACATATACCTGATCCCTCCATTCCACATGTACCAGGTAACTACTGCCTAAAACCTATAATTTCAAGGACATAGTTCCAAGACATGTCCTAGTGTCCTTTAGGTTACCTACACTTTAGGCTACTATTGTATTTTCAAATGAATAAATAGAATGAAGTGTCATATACAATGAGAGTGCTCTATAAACTTTCTCTGAATGCAGCAATTAATTCATAAAAGTTCATAGCTTGTACAATCAGTTCCAATGCTATAACAATGGAATGAGGTTCGAAAATTTCCTAACAATTGTTGAAAAATAATAGTTGGCAAATTATGTTTATGGTAGTGCCCTTCAAGGAAGACTAAAGCCACCCAGGATATACAGAGACATGTATTAGTTGCCAAAGCACATTAAACATTACAATATGACAGGGTTTCCAGTAACAACAATAACAAGTACATCAACTACAACACTGACAATAAGTACTGTTACAATCACATCCACACAAGACATTAAAACAGATAAAGCATCAAAGCAAATAAAAGCATCACATCCCAATGTTGTATTCAAAGAAATGAAGACAAGCAGAAATTAATACAAGAAAGAAATTAACAAACAAGCTATATATGAAGCTTCATATGATCAGTTTTGCTTGAAGATGATTTATTGGAATTTACAACCACCAGTAGCAATAGTTCCTCAACTTGAGCTCCTCAACTCCATTGGATTGTCCTAGTCTTCCACAAGGTTTGTCACGACCTGTCACTCAGCAGACAAATGGTGATGATTACAGTTAATGTCAGATTAATTAATAAAATATGTTCATTAAGTGCCATGTTTCTGATTTTCAGTGAACCTATAATATTCATTCAAACTGTTTGTAATAGTAAGCCTAGCCTTGCAATAGAAATTTGAAATTTGGACACATCTGTTGAAAGTAATAAACATTTGTAGTTTGATACTAGCTTTAAGGGTGTTAAAACGGAGCAAAATGTATACATAATTTGAGGATTCATCCCAAATTAACTTAAAATGGAATACTATAATAAATTAGGTCCAGTGATCACAATGCATGTATGGGAGTTTGGTAAAATAAATTTTTTTAAAAGAAAAAGTACAGATACTCTATACGTCTTAAATGGGAAAGGATATGAGAAATTACCTGGCTATTAAAAGTCCATCCCCAATTGGTGAGAATAGATGTCTTTACCTAATTGATCCATCAAATCTTCACCACTTCCAAGTTTCTCAAAAGTACTGTTGGACTCTGATTCATTCCACTTTAATGCCTCCAACCACTCCTTCGCTCCTTTGATCTTCGAAATAGTACTAGATATTTCTGTGGGATAAACAATTTCGAGCTTTGGACAACCATAAACAATCAGAATTTTCAATATTGGATTGACAATTAGACCGCCTGAAATGGTGACCAATTTAGGTAGGTCAACAAGTGACATCCTCTTCAATCTTTGGAGAACATAACCAGATTTGAAGTTGGGAGATTCCTGAGTAACTAGGCTCTTGATTTTGCAACAGTCTTCAACTACAAGCTTTTTCAATTGCGACAAATTATTAAGAAAACTTGGTGCGAAAATGGTAGTCAAATTGGGGCACGTACGCAATGTCAAGGAACTCAGACATGATAGACTACTATTCTCAATTGGACCTTTCCAAACGCTTTGTAAATTCTTCATATGATGAATACCCCAGTAATTTAGCGATTCGAATGCAGGTTCCTTAACAACACCTGATAGATATTTATAATTTCCATCAATAATGGTTTGAAGCTCATTGCATTCTACCAACAAACAAAATTTGAGTTTAACCAGGCTTTCATTTCCGAAATCAGAAAGCATCTTAATAGTCCAATGGCGATGCAAGAAGAAAACAAAGGCACGGTTGAGAACCTCGGTAATTTCAGTTGGTTTTCTGCCACCATTTATATACTCAAGGCATTTCCTCCATTTGTTCTATTTCTTGAATCTCTCTTTAACTTCATGTGGTAGGCGGGATATGAGGCGCTGTTGGTGATGACCAACAATGAATCTAAATTCAAACCAATCTGGATACCTGAGTTCTCTGCCTTTCCATCTAAGTAGCTGTAATATTTCAACGGTTGGCAGATACAACTCTAGGAATTTCAACTTTAATGCTTCACTCAGTTCATTGAGTATTGTTTTCACCTAAGCATCCCACCACTCATCATCTGGGTTCACATCAATGCTTAATTCTTCCAATTCAGAGAGTTTTGATAATGCCTTTGTTGGGATTATCAAGTCCATATAGCGGTTTGCACGGCCACAAAAAGAGACCTTGAAGCACGCAAACTAATTAATTCACCAATTTCCTCGGGTAGGTACATAATTTCAATTCCTTCGAGATCAAATATCTCAAGATTCCCAAGTACTCCGAGTTTTTGGGGGGGGGGGGGGGCAGCTCCATGAGAAAAATTGAATGTTTGAAGTGATCTCAATCTGGAAATAGAAGGTGGCAAAGACTTTATGCTAGTATAGGACAAATCTAGAACTCGTAGGAGAGGCATGCCTTCAAGGAATAATTCAGGAATTTCCATCAGATCATAGTTGTTGTGTAAAATCAGTTTTTGGAGAAATGGGCACTTGGGGTTCTCCAGTAGCTCAGACAATTTATTATTCATCAATTCAATCTCCTTGAGATTAGTCCATTTTTCAACCTTTGGTGTCTCAGTCAATCCTAATCCCCCTTGCCTTAGAAAAAGACTCGGTATAATAATTTCTGCAGGACAATTTTAGTTTCATCCCACATTAAGACATAACTGTTGCTAACCTTCTCTAGCAAGAAGGAATTGATGAGTTCTCCAACAACATTTCCTTCTTTCGGTGTTTCTACTAAATCATCCTTGATCCAATTTAATACTAGTGAATGTGTGCTCCATTGCTGTAGAAGTGCACAGTTTTTTATGCAATGTTTTGTTATAATGTCCTTTTGATCCCAAATGAGTTTTAACACATGAACCATGACTTCACTTATTCCTTCTTCTACTTGCTCGAGGGAGGACTGTGATGTTAATTCGTGGAGTGCAACATCCCACACACCAATATCAGTCACACCTTTCAAGGCCCTCCCAAGAAGAATCATGGCAAGTAGGTTGCCGTGGCACTCTTTCACTAAACGGATAGCCATTTGTTGGATAACAGAAGAAGTATGAACAAGTGATGGCCCCACAGTCCTACAGAATAGTTCCTAGGGTAACAAACGGTCTTCAATTCTGATCTCCAGATCCAAATCCATTATCTCATAGATTTTTGCGATCGAGTTGTAAGCACCAGTACAAATCCACAATTGGGGATACCTAAGTCATGTAGATCAATTTGCCCATTGTCAGTACAATCCACCAACAAGAAGAAGTCTCTAGGTAGATAACAACGTAATATATTTGGATCTGTGAAAATCTCATCAGCTTCCTTATATCCGCAAATTTGTTCTGCAATGCTCTGCCTAACATCTTTGGTGTTGTGATGTCGTGAGACAGAGACGCAGAGGACATGCTTACACTTTGCTTTGATTTCCCATGTATCTTTCAATGCTTTTTCCACTTTCTCAACTCCGCTCCTTGAAATCCCAATCTTTCGATATAAACCATCATGAAAGCATTTTGAGACCTGGCAAATAGTAGAATCGATAGCCAATTCCAACATTTCATCTGGCACTTTTGCTTCTTCAAATATTGTACAACCTGTGCTTTTGCTAGGTGTTGTTAGCCCAACCTCAATTCTCCGTGTCAAACTCTCATCTGGCCTTATAATAGTGGTATCAGCTTCTTTATGAGGTAAATAAGCCAACATATCAAAATCAAATTTGGCCAAAGTTCTTTCAGTATTGTTTAATTTGTTCTTAATCTGCTGCATTATGATTTTGTCACTTACTTTATTTGAATGTTTGTCGGAAACATCATTGTTTGATGGCGAAGACTGTAGTCTTCTTACATATTGTTGAATAGAGGAAAAACTGTTATTGCCAAATGAGAATCGAAAGGGATTTGCTTCTGGTTTGATAGGGTATGATAAGAGAAGGTGTGGGAAGTCTTTCTTCCTTCTCAAAAACTCAAATTTTGTTCTCATCTCTTCCCATTCATTTTCTTTTCCTGCTGACGGTGAGGCTTCCCGTTGAGGTACTTTTGATATTTCTCTTTCAAGTAGGCTGCTGGCTTTCAGCTTAAGAGCCATTTCTTCTTTTCCTTTTTGTTCTTTTTCTTCTTCTTTAGAGGACGACAACTTCCGAGTTGTTGACTTCTTCTGCGAATCTAATAAATGTGTATCCACAGTACTATGCTCGGATGAGCCGCCTTCCTGGTCAACATCCTCCATCCCCAACCAGCCAACTTAGCCTTAAAACTGCAAAATACATTTGATAAATTCATTAGTAATACAAGGAGAATTCCCTATCAAATGAAGTTAAATTTGTAAACTATTTTTGTGAAGAAGTCCTCAACTCTTAAATATAGTGTATTATACAAAAATATTTCCACTAGACCTAATGTCTCATACTCTCTTTAAATTGAATTTATAACCAATTTTCTCTTAAAAATAATAATTAAATTAGAAGAAAAATCAGTAACATAAAATTAAAAGTAATTCTAACTATTTAATTTTTTTTTGTTATTCATTTGGAAAATAAAAATATGTAAAAATAGAATTTATATAAATTTTATTTAAAAAATTAAATCTAAATAGGGTAAATTACACTAGCATGCCCTAAAGTTGAGTTTAATACAAAATCTCCTCACATTCTAGAAATTACATCCCCTTTCCTGAGAATAATAGTCACATTACATATTGCCCCCTCCATTAGTGTACTGTTAGTAAAGTTAACCGATTGGGATGATATCAGCTATAGTATTTTACAAAATGCCAATTTTACCCTTAGATTCATGGACTCAATCTTTCCATCTTCCATCATTTTCATCTCTCTGCAAATGGGTCCAAACCCCACACTGTCACACTAACCCACTCTTATCATCTTCCACTTTCTTCATGTCTCTTCCCTCAACCATCACTGCACTATCACAACACCATTGAAACACCACTCCCCCTTCTTCCACCATCACGACACCACTGTGACATCACTGAACATTAATCCAAGTAGACTTTTTGGTATGTAAAATGGCAGACCTCAAATTTTATCCAATATGTATAATTTTGTGTGTGTGTCTTCAAAAAAAAATAAAAATAAAATTATGTTTTCAATAAAATTCATTTGTTTGTTTACTTAATTTTATGTCTTCAAATTTAATACCAAATGTTACATTGTACATAATTACTCATATGATTTATATGTATATTACTAGAAAAAATAATATCAAATTTATATTATAATTCTAAACGAATTTGCACACGCATCGCGTGTGCGCGGTTGCTATGTATATATCCTTTCTCTCATTACGGAAATCATAACAAAAAAATGCAATGCATTGTATAAGAATTCACCATTACAACTCATAAGAATCATCATTGCAGCACCCCCAATAATCAAACAAGCATTTCCACTACAACCTCACTAATGGAATAATAAAATTAGTTCTTTGAAGCAATTAATCAAACATGTATTGTGCATACACCTGCTACTACCTCACTTATTCAAGAATCAAACTATTCACTTGCTTTTTGAAGAGCCTATCAAGATGGTCTCCATCATCAAACTACCAAAAATCGCAAGTCTCAATTTCCATATTTTCCCAGTTTGGTACTCAAGTAATGTTGGATAGTGTAGAGTTTCTTCTCTGCAATGACGAATATGGTGGAGACTTTGGGTCTCTGGTCTTGATCTGGGTTGCCTCCAAGTCAGAGTGTCCGGTATTAATTATATTCTATTTAATTTTAAACTTCTATTTTGTTGATCATGGTCGTTTATGGGGAGGGGGAAGATATTGATGGTGTAAGTGGTGCGTGGGTTGAGGGTAGAAGGGGAAAAAGTGGCAGTGGTTTATGATTTAGCTTCTTTTTTTTTCCTTTTTTTTTTCCTCAGACCAGGGCTTTGTCATCCATGGTAAATTTGAGCCTTTAGGGATTTGGATGTTGATGGGTTTGCTGGTTTTGGTGGAGACGAGCATGGTAACGTGATTGGGATTTGGGTGTTGATTTGGTGAAGTGATACAGAGAATAGTAGTGGACCCTCTCAAAATCAACTGGTGGAGAGAGTTATATTGTGCAAGAGGGAGTCTGTATCAGGAGAGGTGTGAGGCTAATTCTGTCATTGTATTTTAAACTGTAAGGGTAACAAAGTAATTTTACATTTTCTATTAACTCAGTTAAAAGGAAAATTCTGACAGGGGGTGCAGTGTCATTTGCAAAAGTTGGAGGAAAATTTTATATTAAGGGGTTGATTGAGGTGTCCTAAATAAGTGTATTTTTTTATTTTTTTGGACTAAAAATTGAGAAAAAAAATATGGATGTTTGGGTTAACTTTTTAACTTTTCACAAAAAAATATGTATTTAAAAATTGTATAAATAAGTGTATATAGTCTGACAGAGCAGTGGACTAATTAGGAGATAGGAAATGGTTGCCTCATTTTCGGGCTTGAATTGGACAGTGTTGTTCGGCCCGTGTGAGCCCACTACGGGTCCTATTTTGCTAATCGGAACCGTTGAATATGTAGAACTCATCGAGTGCTAAATGTTTGTAACAAATCACGTTGATCGGATATCGACAGCTATCTGATCCTGTTAGTTATTAATTATCTGTAATATGACGTCAAAATATAGAAGAACTTACTTTTCAGCAATTGAAAAAGTAACTCAAGTAGTATATCCAAACTTTAGATGTTCTTTGAGAGTATCATTGTTGTGTATGTATTTCCTCATGTGATTTTTTTTTTTTGTAACAAACTCATGTGAGTTGTGATCATATAAAATAATGTATGAAATATTTTGTACAATCAAAGTATAATCCATATAAAATTTGTAGTTAGATTTCATGTAAAACTCAAATTGAGTTTATAAAAATAATATTTCTCAAATTGAGTCCATATAAAATTAGTATTGGGTTTGGATTATCAAAATTTACAAAAATATATGGAAAAAAAAAATATTTCTCAAATAGAGTCCATATAAAATAGGTAATGTTAGTATAATTTAAATTGGGTTTGAATTTATGTAGAACTTTATATGTAAATAGAAAATACATGTTATAGCGACCCTGGTCTTTTCCCATTCGATGTTTGTATCCGGACTTAGGTTCCGTAGATTCTATCCTTGTGTATTGGTTGTTGTCGTCCTATATTTTCTTATTTGGAGTTATAGGATGTGTTGGGTGGGTTTGGAACAGGTTGGTTGAGCTTAGGAACCAAAACTAGTTGCCCAGATTTTTGGCTTGTCCGCTCGAGCGGGGAGTTTGACGCTCGAGCGGGGATTTGTTGTTGCTTGTTCGCTCGAGCGGGGGTTTTGACGCTCGAGCGGGAAAAACACCCATCCAGCATCTCTTGTAGGTTGGACGCCGAGCGGAGTGGGCGCTCGGCGGGAGTTCATGTGTGCCGCTCGGCGGAGTTGACGCCGAGCGGGGAGCTCAGATGCGAAAATCTTGAGAGTGCATCCGCCGCTGAGCGGGTTTACTTCAGCGGGGCGGCTGGGTATAAAATCGTGTTTTGGCGTTTTAAAGCAGTTTTTCATCCTCTTTTCGGATTCCAAACCCTAGGTTACGAGTTCTCTCTCTCCCAACTCATCTTCTCCCCTAGGATTGATCTATCTAGAGTGAATTTCTACCCTAGTTCCTTCACAAATAAGATAGAGGAGAGTGAGGGCTTTCATTTAATCTGAGCAATTGTTGGTTTGGAGCACTTTGAAGTTTGGGCATCATCTTCATCTTCTTCTTTTTGAGTTATTTCTTCGAGGTAGGGATTTCCTACTCCATTTATACGCTTTAATCCTAAGTGTTCGTATTTTGGTATGTGGGGGGGTAGTTTGGTAGTTTTGGAAGAAACCTTAGGGTTCTGGTTTAGATTAATTTTGTATAATTAATTTAAAGGAATAATGTGGAATTTGGTTTAATTCATGGAATTGGGGATGTTAAATTTACATTCATTGATGTATTTATTTCTTGTTTAGAAATAACTGTTTTGGGCTATCGGTGGAGGATAGCCATTGATTGTTGTAGACCCTGCATGCGGCTTAGGTATAACTGGAATTAAGTCATATATGTTGACTGTTGAATTAATACAGAACATTACTTGTATTGATTATGTGTTGTGTATGGCAATTGTGTGTTTCATTGCATATGCATGTAATTTGGAGGAGATAGGGGATGAACTCCACGGTTTAGGGGAAGATAGGGGATGGACCTCTAAACCGGATTTGTTGGGAGGAGATAGGGGATGGACTCCAGTAGCATTACTCATATGTATGCTTATTGATAATAGCAATATTGCTATTCATTGTTGATACGATACATCATTATAATGAGTATCAGTTGGAAGTATGGAAGTGTTGTGGTTTGAGCTTTGGTCTCATTTATTTTGTGACATTTGGATCACTAGTATAGTTGGCCAGGTTCTGAGCCATTATGATTTAATTGGAAGGTGGAATAAATATTGGAAAGTGAAAGGTGTTATAGACAATATGTCATAGACAATGTAGGCATTCGTGTCATGAAGATTGGAAATTGATTATCTTGTGTTAACCATGTATCGAATACTAATGCTTTAGTTAATTCTTATGCTTGGTTTAGTATTTTTCTCTTGGTCGTGGCTCACCCTATATGGGAACTTCATTTTTCGAGTTCGGTGGTCCACCCCCTCCAAGGACTTAGCTTGTGAGGAATTGAATTTGAAGACTTGTTTTATTTTTATTTGTTTTATTTGAACAATGTAATCTTTCAAGCCTAGGGCTTTATCTGTTTTTGAGTTAGAACTCAGTGAATTGTGTCCAAGTGTTGGCTTGGCAAGATGTAAGCCTGTAGGGCATTTTCTGATGGATGGACTTATATTATTGTTTTAATATAATGATGCATGTTTATATTATTTATTATGGGTTTATTTTTGAGGGCGTTACAACTTGGTATCAGAGCGTACCGGGTTCGAATACTTTGGGTACGTGGGAAGTGATTAGTATCACAATGGGTTCGTCTCGTTTGATAGAGACTTAGTGTAACGATTACATGCTTATATGATAACGTGTTTATGTGACTATGTGGGTATGGAATGTAGTTTCTAGGATGTTGATGGGACCCTTGAGTCTCTGAAAGTCTTGTTGGAAAGGCACTTGATCAATGTTGTTTCCAACCGGAACTTTAGTGGCGCCTCGGGACTATCATTATCCAGGAATGAAATTCGTAGGTGCTTATGTGATTATGTGCTTATGTGGTGTGATTTAGTATTGTCCAATGTATTAGGACGCGAGTGTCATAGTTTTGGCATATTATTTGAGTGCTAACGTCTTTGTTTCCTTTATTAGGATGTCAGGACGAGGACGAGGTCGTGGTAGGCGTGGTAGGCAAGCCAGGCAGGAAGTGCCTATCTGGGAGAAATTCGGCGATTCAGGAGGTGTTGGCGAGCCAATGTGGCCGAGCCAAGATGGAATGAAGCGAGTTATGGGCTTTGGCCCAAGAGATAGCAGGAGCTTTTAGGGAGTCAGTGGGCATTCTTAGGGCTCAGAATCAGGCTCAAGTTGTAGTGGCGATCTGAGGACCTTCTTTTACGAAGAGAGTTCTTCGGTCTCACCGGACGAGTTTTTAGGTGATCCTAGCGAGCCGCTTAAAGGCGCATTTAATGGCTCGAGCAGAACTAAAACGTTTGAGATGCTTGGCATCGAAGACGAGGGGTTGAAGGTGACCTTGGCATCGTTCCAGCTGAAAGGGGATGTGGGTCAGTGGTGGAAGTTCACCAAGGGTCGTATTGGAGGTACCTGGAAGGCTTTTGTTGATGCTTTTCAGGAGAAGTACATCTCCGGTATTGAGAGAAGTTGAGAGAGCGATTCATGACTTAAGCGAAACAGTTCATCGATGGCGAGTTTGAAATTGCATTCACTAGTTTGTCGAGTTTGCACTGAGTTAGTGGCGGCGGAGGAAACGCCGTTGCATTGAGTTTGAGAAGAAGTTGGCGTGGCCTCATGTTGAGAATTAGGGTCTATGATTCGGGATTTTGGGCGATTGGTTGATCTGGTGACCCTGAGATTATGATCAGGAAGAGGAGGAAGAGGCGAAGGCTCCAAGAGGTCGGGATGGCGAGTGATGGCGGAGGCGAGAGGTTTCACTCCTCGGCTGACCTCGAGTAGTTCTCTAGGTCTACTTTTCTGCACGAGTGCTAGTTAGGGAAAGCGATCGAGGAGACATCACTTGCTTCAAGTGTGGTCATTTGGGCCACAAGTCTCGGTTTGTCCTCGAGAGGAGGAGCTCGAGAGCGACATCTTCTTGGCTCGATCTCGAGCGAGTCGAGTAGAGGTCGGCGCTCTCTTGTTTTCGATCTTGATCGGCCAGACACATGAAGAGGTTTTGCCCACAGTTGGGTGCACATCTGGTGCATCTGGTTGGCGGACTCAGTCGGTCACCTTTCGGTCGATTCGAGCCTCGAGGCCAACCAGGGCTTCTTCGTCCCGGTCAAGGCAGTGATCTAGTGCTCAGGGGTGGCGAGTTGATCGAGAGGTCATCTGGGCGTGTATGTTGTTACCTGCGAGATCTGGTGCCGCTCCATCTGTTGTGAGAGGTACCTTCTTGTTTTGCAATTCAGTTGCTAGTGTTTTGATCGATACGGGTGCGTCTCATTCCTTTGTGTCTGCATTTGCATCTATTTTGGAGTTGGAGTTAGCTCAGTTGACATCTCCTATTTGTGTAGTATCGCCACTTGGGGGTGAGTTGATTTTGAAACAAGGTGTTAGGGGTTGTGATATAGAGGACGACGATCATAGAATCCCTTTTTCTTTTGTGGTTATGCCCATGAAGGGCTTCGATGTTATTTTGGGTATGGACTGGTTATCGTCATCTGGGCATTTATTGATTGCTACCGTCGGAGGGTCACTTGTTGTCTTTGTTAACGGAGAACGTTTTCACTTTACGGGGGCGGGGTTGGTAGTGTTTTGCCACCGTGGTATGATCCATGAGGCGAGTGAGCTTAGTAGTCTACTTGCTAGTCTTTCAATTAGTGAGGGTGATGAGACTCAGTTGTGTTACCGAGGGTGGTTTGTGAGTATTGGACGTTTTTCGAGGATCTTGTTAGTTTGCCACCTCGGCAGAGATCGAATTCTCTATTGATTTAGTGCCGACACGACACCGATTTCTATGGCACCTACCGGTTTGCCCGGTAGAGTTAGTTGAATTGAAGGTTCAACTCCGAGTTGTTAGATAAGGGCTATATCCGTCCTAGTGTTTGTAGTGAGGCGACCCTTTTGTTAAAAAGAAAGGTGGTGCTTTAAGACTTTGTATAGATTACGGAAGTTGAATCGGGTTCTGATTAGAATAAGTATCCTATGCCTCGTATAGATGACTTGTTTGACGATTGAAGGGTTCTCGTTGTTTCTCTAAGATAGATTTGAGATCGGGTTATCACCGGTTGAGAGTCGAGGAGGAGGATATTCCTAAGGCGGCATTCCGTGACGTGATATGGCCACTATGAGTTTCTGGTGATGCCGTTTGGGCTCACCAATGCACCGGCAGTGTTTATGGATTTGATGAACCGGATCTTCCGGAAATTCTTGGATCGTTTTGTGGTCGTCTTTGTGGACGACATTCTGATTTATTCACCATCGAGGGAGGAGCATGAGGAACACTTGAGAGTGGTGCTTGAGTTACTTAGAGCCCATAAGCTGTATGCTAAGTTTGGGAAGTGTGAGTTTTGGCTAGAAGAGGTGAAGTTCTTAGGCCATGTAGTTTCTGGGGAAGGGTGTGCATTGATACATCCAAGACGAGGCGGTGCAAGATTGGGCACTGACCCTAGGCGTGTTTGAAATCCATGATTTTACGGGATTAGCAGGGTATTACCGTCGATTTGTGAAAGATTTCTCCAGGTTAGCCTCACCATTGACTAGATTGACCCGGAAGGGAGTTAAATTTGTATGGAGTGAGACTTGTGAAAAGTCGTTTCAGGAGTTGAAGGTTAGATCGACCGCTCGGTCTTGATTATTAGGAGAGAGGTTGGGTTATCACGTCTATTGTGATGCCTCACGAGAGATGCAGGTTGTGTGTTGATGCAAGAGGGGAAAGTGGTTGCCTATGGCTCACGTCAGTTGAAAATTCACGAGAAGAATTACCCTACGCATGATTTAGAATTAGCAGCTGTGATATTTGCCTTGAAGATTTGGAGGCATTATCTTTATGGTGAGAGGTTCGAGGTATTCTCGGATCATAAGAGTCTAAAATATCTGTTCACACAGAAAGACTTGAATTTGAGGCAGAGGAGGTGGATGGAGTTCATTGAGGATTATGACTTCGAGTTGCACTATCATCCAGGGAAGGCCAATGTTGTGGCTGATGCCCTTAGCAGGAAATCTGTTGGTGACTTAGCTAGTATAGCCATCAGGAGTGGGAGATGTTGGGTGCGGTTGGGGAGTTTGATTTGCATCTGGCGAATCCGATGAAATTTCTTGACCTTGTTTTCTGTTGTTGCCTGACCTACACTTGTGACTCGAGTGTTAGAAGCTCGGAGGATGATCTTGAGGTAGAATCTCTCCGAGAGAAGATTTCTAATGGGAAGGTTGAGAAGGGTTTGATGGTGTATCGACGAGTGTGAGATACCGAGATCGTTTGTTTGTCTTGGAGTCTTGCCGAGAGGTACTTCGAGAATTTCATCATTCACGCCTTGCATCCGGAGGTACTAAGATGTATCGAGATTTGAGTCGCCAGATTACGGTGGCGGGGTATGAAGAGATGTGGCGACTTTGTATCTAGGTGCCTTACTTGTCGACAAGTGAAGGCCGAGCATCGAGGCAGGGTTTGTTGCAACCCTTGCCTATTGCCGAGTGGAAGTGGGAGCATGTCACTATGGACTTCGTTGTGGGTCTTCCGAGGACTCAGCGGGGTAGTGATGCCATTTGGGTGGTGGTAGACCGGTTGACGAAGTCAGCGCACTTCATTCCTATGCGCGTTAGAGATTCGGTAGATCATCTTGCCGACTTGTATATCCGGGACATAGTGAGGTTGCACGGGGTCCCAGTGACGATCGTCTCAGATAGAGATCCTCGTTTTACTGCTAGGTTGTGGCAGAGTTTGCAGAGTGCTTTAGGCACTAAGTTGACTTTTAGCACGGCTTATCATCCTCAGACTGACGGACAGTCCGAGCGTACTATTCAGATCCTTGAGGATATGCTTCGGGGTTGTGTTCTCGACTTTAGTGGGTCGTGGGAGAGGCACTTGCCATTAGTAGAGTTTGCCTATAACAACAGTTTTCAGTCTAGTATTGGTATGGCACCGTTTGAGGCCTTGTATGGCCGACCGTGTAGATCTCCAGTTTGTTGGGCCGAGGTGGGTGATGCACCTTTGTTGGGTCCGGAGTTAGTAAGGGAAACGACGGAGAAGGTTGAGCTTATCCGTAAGAGGCTCGTTACAGCCCAGAGTCGTCAGAAATCTTATGCTGACCGTAGGAGGAGACCTTTGGTGTTTGAGGTAGGCGATCATGTCTTTCTGAAGATATCACCTAAACGAGGTTTGATGAGGTTTGGGAAGAGCGGGAAGTTGTCCCCTCGGTTCATTGGGCCTTTTGAGATCCTTGAGAGGATTGGCGAGGCTGCTTATCGTTTAGCTTTGCCACCGCAATTATCCGGAGTTCATGACGTGTTTCATGTGAGTATGCTTCGGAAGTACGAGCCAGATCCGTCACATGTATTGGATTGGACTGATTTAGTTATTGATGAGGATGTCTCATATGAGGAGAGGCCGGTTCGAGTCTTGGATAGGCGGGATCAAGTTTTGCGTGGCAAGACCATCCCTTTGGTGAAAGTTTTGTGGAAGCATCACGGAGTGGAGGAGGCCACTTGGGAACGTGAGTTAGAAGTCCATGAGAAATATCCGGAATTGTTTACTGATTTGTAATCTTGTATTTAGATTATGTAATATTGTTGAACTTACGAATTTTATGTATGACTTGAGTTGGAAAACATTGAGAATGTTTTGGTTTAATGTTAACATTTTGAAACTTGCCTTTTTATGGAAGTGGAGTATAACATTTATATATTGAATGTGTTACTTATATCATGAGACTGAATATGATATAGAAATTGTTAACATTGAAAAGAGTAATACATAATATTGATGCAGGTTGAAATATACGTTGGTTTATACATATTGTGAGATGCCTCTTGATAAGAGATGAAGTGACCAATATTGGTCAAGTTGTTAATTATTGTTTTATATATCATTGGGAATAAATAAAAAAAAAAAAAAAAAACTTGTTTTTACAAACTCATGCTTAATTTCGGGGACGAAATTCTTTTAAGGGGGGGAGGTTATAGCGACCCTGGTCTTTTCCCATTCGATGTTTGTATCCGGACTTAGGTTCCGTAGATTCTATCCTTGTGTATTGGTTGTTGTCGTCCTATATTTTCTTATTTGGAGTTATAGGATGTGTTGGGTGGGTATGGAACAGGTTGGTTGACCTTAGGAACCAAAACTAGTTGCCCAGATTTTTGGCTTGCCCGCGGGAGGGGGGAGTTTGACGCTCGAGCGGGGATTTGTTGTTGCTTGTCCGCTCGAGCGGGGGTTTTGACGCTCAAGCGGAAAAAACACCCATCCAGTATCTCTTGTGCAGGGTTGGGCCTTTCGGCGGGAGTGGGCGCTCGGCGAATCGTAATGTGCAGCCAGGAGTTGGGCGCTTCGGCGGAGCTGTATCTGAAATCTTGAGAGTGTGCATCCGCCGCTCGGGGTTTACGCTTCGGCGAAGCTGGGTATAAAATCGTGTTTTGGCGTTTTAAAGCAGTTTTTCATCCTCTTTTCGGATTCCAAACCCTAGGTTACGAGTTCTCTCTCTCCCAACTCATCTTCTCCCCTAGGATTGATCTATCTAGAGTGAATTTCTACCCTAGTTCCTTCACAAATAAGATAGAGGAGAGTGAGGGCTTTCATTTAATCGAAGCAATTGTTGATTTGGAGCACTTTGAAGTTTGGGCATCATCTTCATCTTCTTCTTTTGAGTTATTTCTTCGGTAGGGATTTCCTACTCCATTTATACGCTTTAATCCTAAGTGTTCGTATTTTGGTATGTGGGGGGGTAGTTTGGTAGTTTTGGAAGAAACCTTAGGGTTCTGGTTTAGATTAATTTTGTATAATTAATTTAAAGGAATAATGTGGAATTTGGTTTAATTCATGGAATTGGGGATGTTAAATTTACATTCATTGATGTATTTATTTCTTGTTTAGAAATAACTGTTTTGGGCTATCGGTGGAGGATAGCCATTGATTGTTGTAGACCCTGCATGCGGCTTAGGTATAACTGGAATTAAGTCATATATGTTGACTGTTGAATTAATACAGAACATTACTTGTATTGATTATGTGTTGTGTATGGCAATTGTGTGTTTCATTGCATATGCATGTAATTTGGAGGAGATAGGGGATGAACTCCACGGTTTAGGGGAAGATAGGGGATGGACCTCTAAACCGGATTTGTTGGGAGGAGATAGGGGATGGACTCCAGTAGCATTACTCATATGTATGCTTATTGATAATAGCAATATTGCTATTCATTGTTGATACGATACATCATTATAATGAGTATCAGTTGGAAGTATGGAAGTGTTGTGGTTTGAGCTTTGGTCTCATTTATTTTGTGACATTTGGATCACTAGTATAGTTGGCGTTACGAGCCATTATGATTTAATTGGAAGGTGGAATAAATATTGGAAAGTGAAAGGTGTTATAGACAATATGTCATAGACAATGTAGGCATTCGTGTCATGAAGATTGGAAATTGATTATCTTGTGTTAACCATGTATCGAATACTAATGCTTTAGTTAATTCTTATGCTTGGTTTAGTATTTTCTCTTGGTGTGGCTCACCCTATATGGAACTTCATTTTCGTTCGGTGGTTCACTCCCTCCAAGGACTTAGCTTGTGAGGAATTGAATTTGAAGACTTGTTTTATTTTTATTTGTTTTATTTGAACAATGTAATCTTTCAAGCCTAGGGCTTTATCTGTTTTTGAGTTAGAACTCAGTGAATTGTGTCCAAGTGTTGGCTTGGCAAGATGTAAGCCTGTAGGGCATTTTCTGATGGATGGACTTATATTATTGTTTTAATATAATGATGCATGTTTATATTATTTATTATGGGTTTATTTTTGAGGGCGTTACACATGTTGATATGGTGTCTTTTTTTAAGTGTGCTACTTTTAATAAAGGAAAAAAACATTACTTATATATATATATGGAAAAGTTTGCTAACCCAGACTTACCCACCAGAATTTTCTAGGTGGATAGTTGTGTTGTGGAAATTAAATTTATGCTAACCTATTTTGGAAAATAGGTTAAAAGTTGATTTTTGATCTTCTTCTTTTTTTCTTTTTTCTTTTTTTTTTTTTTTTTTGAAAAAAGTGCAAAAAATTAGAGAGGTGATGTGATCTAAAAAAATCAAAAGCTCAATAAGCTGGTTGTTAACTTAGTTGCCAAAAGAAGCCGTAGTGTGAAATCTATGTGTAGAATAAATTTGAACGACAAAAAAATTATGGATAGTTAAGTCGGAATTCGTACCCACTCATTTGTGTTTAAGAATAAGAAAGTGAGGTAAGAAATAATATATAGTTTTTTTCCAAAATTTAAAGTGTTAGGATTTTTATCCTAAGAATTTAATGATTTGTGTTTTGACAATATCTCTTTTGACAAAACTTAATATCATGATTATTGATTCAAAGAATTTTTGTCTTTCATTATTTTTTTTGGTCATTATTTTTTTTTCATTCCTTATTTTATTTGATAATTGATCATTATCTTCTTCACTTTTGATATAATGGTTGGAAGTTTCACAGAGTTGCAGATTAAGGAAGTAGCTCAAAGATTTGTTGGAAAAAGTTGTCAAGATATGGAGATAATGTTGCTGAATTTCTAGATTTGAAAATGAGTGTTTTGTCCGTATGTTGGCAGAAGTTTGCTAAAGTTTTCTTTTTGAACTTCTTCAGTCTAAATTGTGCAATCTTGTGTTGTAAAGTATGTGCAGATGGAATGGCAAGCATGGACATAGTTTTTCTTTTAATATTGTTTGTCAAAAAGTTTACAACTTGATGGATGATCTAATTGGTAAGATTTGGAAGACTAGCATGTGTGATTTAAAAAAAAAAAAGAAAAAAAAAAAAAGAAGTGACTGTTTGTCTGTCAAAACATGGAGTAGAACGTGGAAGAAAGGGATTTTTTTTATGATACATGAAGGTAGTTTTCATGTACCATACATGAATAATTTTGGGTCTTTAGATCTAAAATTAAAATAAATCTAATCATTAATTGGTAAGGATTAAAATTAGGTTAAGAAATCTAAGTAGTTTCATAAAAAATAAAATAGTTTGCAACGGTTTTCAAATCAAAAAGTAATTTTCAACTTACCACAGTAACTAAGTACACTTACTATTTGATATGATTATACTTACTATTTTTAATAACTATACTTACCATTCAATTATTAATAAAATAAGCTTAACCTGTTATCCAAGTAACAGGTAAACTTAAAAAATTAAGTTATAATAAATTTTGAAAATCTCTAAAATAAATATAAAATTTATAAAATAGAATATAAGAAAAAAATATACAAAATAAATGTGAATTCTATACATTTTATTATAATTTATTACATTTTATGAAATATGATTTTTTATTTATTTATTTATTTATCTACTTAATAGCAATAAATGAAACCTAATTTCCTTTTCATTTATCACACTTGAAAATAATAAATGCAATTAATGAAGAAATATAATTAATAAAATATAGAAAATTTTATTATTTATTTGAGGATTCCATGAACAAAATTTTATGTTTATTTTTAAAATTTTTGAATATTTGAAGATTTGAAGATAAGATTGTTGTTGATTTGGAACTCTTTAGGTAAGAATCTATGTCTCTATAATCTCTATCTCTTTTTTACTTTAACTTTCCATGATATTTTGAATTTATAAATTTTAATGTTTTGTTGGAACAACATTTCACCTAGTTAAAAGAAAAATTATGAGATTTAAGTGGTAAGAAGAAAAAAAAATCAAGTTTGATGAAATAGTAAGTGCAGTCTTAAGTTTAGTTTAAATTATTGATTAATCAAGTCTACTAAAATAGTAAGTAGAGTTCCATTGAGTAGTAATAATTGTTTAAGTGATGAGTCAAGTTTGATAAAGTAGTAAGTAAAGTCTAATTAAATAGTAAGTGTTGCTTAAGTGATGAGTCAAGTTTGTTAAAGTAGTAAGTAGAGTCTCATTTAGTAACTGTTATTTAAATGAGTGGTAAGTCAAGTCTGATAAAGTAATAAATAGAGTCTCATTGAGTAGTAAATATGGTTTAAATGAGTGGTAAGTAAGTCTGATAAAATAGTAAGTATGGTTTAAATGAGTGGTTTCCAATTTATTACAACAATTAAACATACTTAATATAGTTGTATTTATTATTCCACATAACTACACTTACCATTCAAACATTAATAAAATGCACCTAACCTCTAAAATAAATATAAAATTTATGAAATAGAATGTAAACAAAAAAAAAATGTACAAAATAAATACGAAATTTATAAATTTTATTATAATTTTTAACATTTTATGCAATATGATTTTTTTTATTTAGCTACTTAATGGCAATGAATGGCAATAAATAAAACCTAGTATCTTTTTCATCTATCACAATAAATGCAATTAATGAGAAATATGATTAACAAAATATAGAAAAATTTCAAATTCATTTGAGAATTCCATAAACAAAATTTGATGTTCATTTCTAAAACTTTCGAAGATTTTAAGATAGAATTGTTGTTGATTTGGAACTGCTTAGGTAAGTCTATCTCTTTTTACTTTCACTTTCATTATGTTGTGAATTTATAAATTTTTATGTTTTGTTGGAACAACATTTCACCTAGTTAAAAGAAAAATTATGAGATTCAAGTGGTAAGAAAAAAAAAATCAAGTTTGATGAAATAGTAAATGTAGTCTTAAGTTTAGTTTAAATGATTGATAAGTCAAGGATGTTCATTTTTAAAACTTTTGAAGATTTTAAGATAGAATAGTTGTTGATTTGGAACTCCTTAGTTTAAGTCTCTCTCTTTTTACTTTCACTTCCACTATATTTTGAATTTATAAATTTTTATGTTTTGTTGGAATAACATTTCACCTAGTTAAAAGAAAAATTATGAGATTTAAGTGGTAAGAAAAAAAAAAAATCAAGTTTGATGAAATAGTAAATGTAGTCTTAAGTTCAGTTTAAATGATTGATAAATCAAGTCTAATAAAGTAGTAAGTAGAGTCTCATTGAATAATAAATATTGTTTAAATGAGTGATAATCAAATTTGATAAAGTAATAAGTATAGTCTCATTGAGTAGTAAGTGTAGCTTAAATGAGTGGTAAGTCAAGTCTGATAAAGTAGCAAGGATAGTCTCATTAAGTAGTAAGTGTGATTCAAATGAGTGGTAAGTCAAGTTTGATGAAATAGTAAGTCCAGTCTCATTGACTAGTAAGTGTGGTTTAAATGGCTGATAAGTCAAGTTTGATAAAGTAGTAAGTAGAGTCTGATTGAGTAGTAAGTGCGATTCTAATAAAGTAGTAAGTACAGTCTCATTGAGTAGTAAATGTGGTTTAAATGAGTGATAAAATACTAAGTAGAGTCTTATTGAGTAGTAAGTATTGTTTAAATGATTGATAAGTCAAGTTTGATAAATTAATAAGTAGAGTCTCATTGAGTAATAAGTGTGATTCAAATGAGTGGTAAGTCAAGTATGATAAAGTAGTAAGCATAGTCTTATTGAGTAGTAAGTACGGTCTAAATGAGTGGTAAGTCAAGTCTGATGAAATAGTAAGTACATTCTCATTGACTAGTAAGTGTGATTTAAATGGCTGATAAGTCAAGTTTGATCAAGTAGTAAGTAGAGTCTCATTGAGTAATAAGTATGATTCTGATAAAGTAGTAAGTACAATGTAACGCCCTCAAAATAATACATATAAACCCAACATTCAAGGCATCCATAGCCATAGGAAAATAACACATATTTCTATTCATCAGAGTATTTAGTACAAAAATATTACATGTTGACAACAAAAATAAATGCTCTACGGGCTTACAACTTTCCAAGCCAACATTTGGTTACAAAAAGAGAGTTCTAACTCTAAACACATTAAGCCCTTGGCTTGAATTTACATGTAACACAAAATAACAAAACAACCAAAAGAGTCTTCAACTCCCAAAGCCTTCCAAGCTAAGACCATGGAGGGGGCATATCACCTAAACCTGAAAATAATGTCCCATATAGGGTGAGCCAAAGCCCAATAAAGATATGCTAAACCAAATATGAGCAATAACTAAAACATTAGCATTTGATAAATGTTTAACCCATATAAACCAACGTACATTTCTTTCATAACCAATCCATATTCACAAATATATTTCAATCCCTTACCGTTTCAATAACCAAACCAATTCATAGTTATATTTCCCAATTTATCCAGACAATTTAAAATGAGATTACAACTCATATTAACAATACTTCAGTCATAATCAATTTAAAATGAGACTACAACTCATATCATTAACATTTCCATACCTCAATTCGAAATGAGACTACAACTCGTATCATTAATACTTCAATACTTCAATTCATCTACGTTATGCAAACGTAATCAGGATTTCGGGACTTTCACCCTGGACACTCCGGCCAACTTAGTTATCAATGGAGTCCATCCCCTATCTCCTCCCAAACAGGTTTGAGATTACATCCTCTATCTCCTCTCAAACCACGGAGTACATCCCATATCTCCTCCCAACAAGATACATATGTAATGTATTTAAATATTTTATCATATACAATGATCAATCCGGGCACATAATCAATGAGTTAATTCAACCGTCATATTCAATGACATATTCTAGATGATTAGTTTCATTTTCCCTAATCAACATGCAGTGTCTACAACAATCAAGACTATCCTCCACCGATAGCCCAAAATAATTATTTCTAAACAGATAATAAATTATCAAACAGATAAATTATCTACAATTTCAAAGTTGAGCAATTAATCAATCTAACTCCACCATTCAATCTCATAATTTCCCAATTTCATGGTTTTCAACTCAATTTCATATTTCCCTATTTCCCAAATTAATTATACAAATTAATCAATCACAATAAATTAGGGCTTTTTTCCCATTTTCTCAAATATTGCACCCAAGGCCGAATTTTATCAATCATATACAATAACTTCATTTTAGGGACCACTCATACACTTGGAATCCCAAAAATAGAAAACTCAACTTTTATACTTTCAATTTCAAACCCTAACTTCACCCAAAATTCTCATAGTTCACTATTTATACAAAATATCCAACATTTATGTCAAAACTCATAGAAAGGAGTAGGTTATCCCTACCTCAAGTGGAGAGACCCAAAGGAGATGATGAAGAAACTCGAAAGTGCTCCAAACCCACAACTTTTCGAATCAAAATGGAGCCCACACGAAGCTCAAGCTTTTTATCAAAAGGAAGGGGGTAAGGAAATCACTAGATCTAGCTCAAAATGTAGAGAGAGAGTATTCTAGAGAGAAAAGCTCTCAAATTAGGGTTTTGGAGTGCTTTAGAGAGAGAAAGGGCCGAAAAAGTGATTCAAAATAGCTTCACCTCGGACTAAAATACACACAGTCCGCTTGAGCGTCAGACAAAGACTCCCACTCGAGCGTGAAAAGCGCCGCTTGAGCATGAAATGCACACTTCCAGAAGTTCTGCAGACAAAGGTCCCCGTTCGAGCGTGAAAGTGGATGCTCAAGCGTCCGATGACTTGCAGTGAAAAATATTGAAGGCTGAAGAATCCCGCTCGAGCGTCAGACTGCCCGCTCAAGCGGAGGAGCAAATGCAAAAGGACCCGTTCGAGCGTGAAAAGCCCCGCTCAAGCGTGAAGGCCAAAATATGGGCATTAACCATCTGTTTCTAAACACAACCAACCTGTTTCAAACCTGCCCAACACATCCCAAAACACAAATACAAAGAATCAAAGGATGAAGAAGGGAATAAGACAACAACACACATCCATGGAACCAAGTCGGAATACAATAAACAATGGAGGGAAAACCGAGATCGCTATAACCTCCCCCCTTAAAGAATTTCGACCCCGAAATTAGATATATATAAGTTTTCAAAAGTGTGATTTCTCGATTCTCAACATGATTACAACCCAACCCTTAACAACATGATCCACTATCGATCACTCCATCTCTTTTCAAGAGAACATCTTACAAATATAGCTCATGCATTATCAACATGCATTTCTTTAAATTTCAACATGTTCCAATATACATGCTTCACAATCCCATAACATATTTAATGTTAATGATATATTTGCATTTTTACAACACATTCAACATGTACAATGTTAAATTAAATTTCCATTCTCAAGACATATTCAACAATACTTCCATACATCAAAACATATACAATGTTTTACAACTTGAAACATATACAATGTTTCTAGATTTCCTCAAGAAATAAAATTTCCAATACATTGTTAAACATTAACAAACAAGTCTAGGTATTTCTCTCGGACCTCCAATTCATGTTCCCAAGTGGCTTCCTCCACTCCGTGATGCTTCCACAAAACTTTTACCAAGGGAATCGTCTTGCCTCGCAAGACTTGGTCCCGCTTATCCAAGACCTGCATCGGTCTCTCCTCATATGAGACATCCTCATCTACCTCTAAGTCAGTCCAATCCAATACATGTGATGGATCCGGCTCATATTTCCGACGCATACTAACATGAAACACGTCATGCACCGTGGACAACTGTGGCGGTAAAGCTAAACGGTATGCAACCTCCCCAATCCGCTCAAGGATCTCAAAAGGGCCAATAAATTGATGGGACAACTTCCCACTCTTCTCAAACCTCATCAAACCCCGCCTAGGTGATATTTTCAGAAAGACATGATCACCCACCTCAAATGCCAAAGGCCTCCTCCGACGATCGGCATAACTCTTTTGGCGACTCTGGGCTGTAACTAGCCTCTTACGGATAAGTTCAACTTTCTCCGTCATTTCCCGCACCAATTTCGGGCCCAACAAAGGTGCATCACCCACCTCAACAACCTGCTCGGAGACCTACGATTGACCATACAAGGCCTCAAACGGTGCCATGCCAATGCTCGATTGGAAACTATTATTGTAGGCAAATTCCACTAAGGGCAAGTGCCTCTCCCACGACCCACTAAAGACAAGGACACAGCCTCGAAGCATATCCTCAAGGATCTGAATAGTACGCTCCGATTGCCCGTCAGTCTGAGGATGATAAGTCGTGCTAAAGGTCAATCTAGTACCCAAGGCACTCTGCAAACTCTGCTACAGCCTAGCAGTAAAACTTGGATCTCTATCTGAGACGATCGACACTGGGACGCCGTGCAACCTCACTATGTCCCGAATATACAAGTCGGCAAAATGATCTACCGAATCTCTCACGCTTATAGGAATAAAGTGCGCCGACTTAGTCAACTGGCCTACGACCACCCAAATAGCATCACTACCCCATTAAGTCCTCGGAAGACCTACAACGAAGTCCATCGTGACATGCTCCTATTTCCATTTGGCAATAAGCAAGGGTTGCAACAAACCCGCTGGCCTCTGATGCTCGGCCTTTACTTGCTGACAAGTAAGGCACTTAGATACAAAAATTGCCACATCCTTCTTCATACCCCGCCACCAAAACTGGCGACCCAAATCATGATACATCTTAGTACCTCCCGGATGCACCGCAAGGCGTGAATGGTGAAACTCTTGAAGTACTTCCTCTTGGCAAGACTCCGGCACAAACAAGCGGTCTCAGTACCTCACACTTACGTCGGAATACACGGTCAAACCCTTCTCAACCTTTCCACTGGAGATCTTCTCCCAGAGGGATTCCACCTCAAAGTCAGCCCTCTGTGCCTCTAATACTCGATTCACAAGCGTAGGTTGTGCAACCACAGAAAATAAGGCTGCAGGCTCAACGGACTCACCCAGAAGTAAGTCAAACTCGCCAAGAGTACCCAACATTTCCCACTCCCAGATGGCTATACAAGCTACATCACTAATGGATTTCTTACTAAGGGCATCAGCCACAACATTGGCCTTTCCCGGGTGATAGTGCAACTCGAAATCGTAATCCTCAATGAACTCCATCCACCTTATCTGCCTCAAGTTTAAATCTTTCTGTGTAAACAGATATTTCAGACTCTTATGATCCGAGAACACCTCGAATCTCTCACTATAAAGGTAGTGCCTCCAAATCTTCAAGGCAAAAATTATAACTACTAACTCTAGGTAATGTATAGGATAGTTCTTCTCATGTGTTTTCAACGTGAGCCATAGGCTACTACTTTCCCCTCTTGCATCAATACACAACCCAAATCCTCTCATGAGGCATCACAGTATACA
Organism: Camellia lanceoleosa; assembly: GCA_025200525.1. Taxonomy (NCBI): domain Eukaryota; kingdom Viridiplantae; phylum Streptophyta; class Magnoliopsida; order Ericales; family Theaceae; genus Camellia; species Camellia lanceoleosa. The sequence goes on along the minus strand of CM045760.1, from coordinate 165,427,590 downwards.
GCATAACCCAAACCCCTCTCCGGAATAATCAAAACTGGAGCGGTGGTAAGTCTAACTTTAAGCTCTTGGAACGACTTCTCACAAGTCTCACTCTATACAAATTTGACCCCTTTCCGCATCAGCCTAGTCAATGGCGATGCTAGCCTGGAGAAATCCTTCACAAATCGACGGTAATAACCGGCCAATCCCAGAAAACTGCGGATCTCAAAAACACTCTTAGGCTGTGCCCAATCCTGCACTGCCTCTACCTTGGATGAATCTACGGTCACCCCTTCCCTGGATACCACGTGGCCTAAGAACTTAACCTCTCTTAACCAGAACTCACACTTCCCAAACTTACCATACAACTTATGGGCTCTAAGAAACTCAAGCACCACTCTCAAGTGTTCCTCGTGCTCCTCTTCAGAAGGTAAGTAAATCAGAATGTCGTCCACGAAGACGACCACAAAACGATCTAAGAACTCCCAGAAGATCCGGTTCATCAAGTCCATTAACACAGTCGGTGCATTGGTGAGCCCAAAAAGCATCACCAGAAACTCGTAATGGCCATACCGCGTACGGAATGCCGTCTTCAGAATGTCCTCCTCCCTGACCCTCAACTGGAGGTAAACTGATCTCAAGTCTATCTTAGAGAAACAATGGGACCGTTTTAACTGGTCAAACAGATCATCTATACGAGGCATAGGGTACTTGTTCTTAACCGTAGCCTGATTCAACTTCCGATAATCAATACAAAGTCTCAAATCCCCATATTTCTTTTTAGCAAAGAGGGTCGGTGCTCCCCACGGTGAAGTACTAAGGCGAATAAAACACTTATCTAGCAATTCCTAGAGTTGAATCTTCAACTCACTCAACTCGGCTGGGGCAAAACGATACGGTACCATGGAAATTGGTGTCGTGCCAAGCACTAAGTCGATAGAGAACTTGATCTCTCAATGAGGTGGTAAACTAACAAGATCCTCGAAAAAAACATCCGAGTACTCACAAACCACTCTCGGCAACTCAGCCTGGGTCTCATCACACTCACTACTCATACAGCTAGCGAAAAAACAACTAAGCTCACTCTGCCCTCGCGGATCATACATCGGTGGCAAAACCCTACCAACCCGATCTCCCAAGAAATGGAAACAATCCCCGCTCAAGGTACATACAGTAACCCTCTGGCGGTAGCAATCAATAACAGCCCGGTATGACGATAACTAGTTCATACCCAAAATCACATCAAAACCCGACATATCCATCAATGCAAAAGAAAATGGAAGCCGGCGATCGGTGACCTCTATATCACAGCCCCAACACCCCTGTTTCAAAATCAACTCACTTCCAATGGGTGACACAACACAAATAGGAGAAGCTAATTGTGCCAACTCCAACCCCAAAACAGATGCAAATGCAACAGATATAAAAGAATGGAATGCACCCGTATCAATCAACACATTAGCAACCGAGTTGCAAAACAGAAAGGTATCTCTCACAACAGATGGAGCCGGTACAAGATCTGGCGCTATAACAGCATACACGCACCCTGAAGGTCTCTGATCTACCTGCTTACCCCTCGGAGCATAAGACTGCTGCACAGAATGAGCCGAAGAGGCTCCCTGATTGGTTCTCGAGGCCTGAACTGACTGAGCTGGCTAAAAACTCTGCATCTGCCTCGAACCAGACGTACCAGATGTGCTACTCAACTACGGGCAAAACCTTTTCAGGTGCCCCGCCTAACCCCATTGGTAACAAGAGAGTGGTTGGCCTCTGCCCTAACTCTGGCTCTGAGGACGAGCCGAAGATGATGTTGTTCGCTGCTCTCCTCCCTTCTGTGGGCAAGCTGGAGACTTGTGGCCCAGCTGGCCACACTTGTAACAAGTAACATCTCCCTGACCGCCTCTCCCAGAACCTGAACTCGCCACTGGAAAGGTAGATCTAGGATGCACTCCCTGGGACTGCTGAGGGTTAGGACCCCTCTGCCTCTTACTATCCCCTTGGCCATCCTGACTTCTCCTAGAGCCCCTCATCATCTCCTCCTCTGCCTGCATGATGGTCTCAAGATGGGCTGCAACCTGCACCAAGCGCTCATACTCCCTAGTCATGGACCTGGCCACTCGAAACATAAGTTTGGTCCTCAACTTCTTCTCAAACTTCAAGCATATATGCTCTTCGGTCACCACCAACTCTGGCGCAAACCTCGATAGAGTGGTAAAGGTGGCCTCAAACTCTGTCACTAATGTATTCAGCTACTTGAGCTAACAGAACTGATCCCTCAACTTCTCCCTAACAGTGGGAGGCAAAAACTTCTCCTGAAAGGCATCAACGAAAGCCTCCCAAGTCCCTCCAATGCGCCCTTGCAAAAACTTCCACCATTGACCCGCGTCTCGCTTTAACTGAAAAGACACCAAGGTCACTCGCAAACCTCCGTCTTCGATGCCTAGCATCTCAAACGTCTTCGTCATCTGTTCTAGCCACTCATCTGCCTTCAGTGGCTCTTTTGGATCACCGAAAAACCCATCCGAATTGGACCGGAAGAACACCCTCTTCAAAAAGGACGGCCCTGATTCAGCTACATGGATCTGGACCTGGTTCTCAGCTCGGAGAATGTCTATAGACTTCCTCAATGTTCATGCCATCTCGCGGGCTAAAGCACCCATGGCCTGCTGACCTACTAGCTCGGCCACATTGGCCTGACCAACCCCCTCCTACTGCACCGGAATCTCATCCGGTATAGGCATGTCCTTCCTCCTAGGCCTACCACACCTACCACCACGTCCTCGTCCTGACTTCCTAATAAAGGTAACAAAGAAATTAGCACATTCACAAATGTGCCGAAGCTACTTCACTCACGTCCTAATGCAATGGACAATTATAATTCATTCCACGAAAGCACACAACCACATAAGCACTTACGAATTCCATTTCCGGATAATGACCATCCCATGGCGTTGCTAGAGTTCCAGTTAGAAATGGCAGTGATCAAGTGCTTTTCTAACAAGACTCCTAGAAACCCAAGGATCCAATCAACATCCTAGAAACTAAATCCCATACTCAAATAGCCACGTAAACATGTTATCACATAAGCACATACATCATACATAAGTCTCTAACAAGCAAGAAAAACCCAATATGGTACTAACCACTTCCCACGTACCCAAAGTATTCAAACTCACTACGCTCTGATAACAAGTTGTAACGCCCTCAAAATAGTACATATAAACCCAACATTCAAGACATCCATAGCCATAGGAGAATAACACATATTTCTATTCATCAGAGTATTTAGTACAAAAATATTACATGTTGACAACAAAAGTAAATACCCTACGGGCTTACAACTTTCCAAGCCAACATTTGGTTACAAAAAGAGAGTTCTAACTCTAAACACATTAAGCCCTTTGCTTGAATTTACATGTAACACAAAATAACAAAACAACCAAAAGAGTCTTCAACTCCCAAAGCCTTCCAAGCTAAGACCTTGGAGGTGGCATATCACTTGAACCTGAAAATGATGTCCTATATAGGGTGAGCCAAAGCCCACTAGAGATATGTTAAACCAAATATGAGCAATAACTAAAACATTAGCATTTGATAAATGTTTAACCCATATAAACCAACGTACATTTCTTTCATAATCAATCCATATTCACAAATATATTTCAATCCCTTACCGTTTCAATAACCAAACCAATTCATAGTTATGTTTCTCTATTTATCCAGACAGTTTAAAATGAGATTACAACTCGTATTAACAATACTCCAATCATAATCAATTTAAAATGAGACTAAAACTCATATCATTAACACTTCCATACCTCAATTCGAAATGAGACTACAACTCATATCATTAATACTTCAATACTTCAATTCATCTACGTTATGCAAACAAAATCAGGATTTTGGGAATTTCACCCTGGACACTCCGGCCAACTTAGTTATCAATGGAGTCCATCCCCTATCTCCTCCCAAACAGGTTTGAGAGTACATCCCCTATCTCCTCCCAACAAGATAGATATGTAATGTATTTAAATATTTTATCATATACAATGATCAATCCAGGCACATAATCAATGTGTTAATTCAACCGTCATATTCAATGACATATTCTAGATGATTAGTTTCATTTTCCCTAATCAACATGTAGTGTCTACAACAATCAAGACTATCCTCCACCGATAGCCCAAAATAATTATTTCTAAACAGATAATAAATTATCAAACAGATTAATTATCTACAATTTCAAAGGTGAGCGATTAATCAATCTAACTCCACCATTCAATCTCATAATTTCCCAATTTCATGGTTTTCAACTCAATTTTATATTTCCCTATTTCCCAAATTAATTATACAAATTAATCAATCACAATAAATTAGGGCTTTTTTCCCATTTTCTTAAATATTGCACCCAAGGCCAAATTTTATCAATCATATACAATAACTTCATTTTAGGGACCACTCATACACTTGAATCCCAAAAATAGAAAACCCCTCTTTTATACTTTCAATTTCAAACCCTAACTTCACCCAAAATTCCCATAGCACACCATTTATACAAAATACTCAACATTTATGTGAAAACTCATAGAAAGGAGTAGGTTATCCCTACCTCAAGTGGAGAGACCCAAAGGAGATGATGAAGAAACTCGAAAGTGCTCCAAACCCACAACTTTTCGGATCAAAATGGAGCCCACGCGAAGCTCAAGCTTTTTATCAAAAGGAAGGGAGTGAGGAGATCACTCGATCTAACTCATAATGTAGAGACAGAAGCTCTCAAATTAGGGTTTTTGAGTGCTTTAGAGAGAGAAAGGGCTGAAAAAGTGATTCAAAATAGCTTCACCTCGGACTAAAATACACACAGTCCGCTCAAGCGTAGGAAGCACCGCTCGAGCGTCAGACACAGACTCCCACTCGAGCGTGAAAAGCGACGCTCGAGCGTAGAATGCACACTTCCAAAAGTTCTGCAAACGAAGGTCCCCGCTCGAGCGTAAAAGTGGACGCTCGAGCGTAAAAGTGGATGCTTGAGCGTAAAAGTGGACGCTCGAGCGTTCGATGACCTACAATGAAAAATACTGAAGGCTGAAGAATCCCGCTCGAGCGTCAGACTGCCCACCCGAGCGGAGGAGCAAATGCAAAAGGGCTCGCTCGAGCATGAAGGCCAAAATCTAGGCATTAACCATTTGTTTCTAAACACAACCAACCTATTTCAAACATGCCCAACATATCCCAAAACTCAAATACAAAGAATCAAAGGATGAGGACGAGAATAAGACAACAACACACATCCACGGAACCAAATCCGGAATACAATAAACAATGGAGAGAAAACCGGGATTGCTATATACAATCTCATGGAGTAGTAAGTGTGGTTTAAATGAGTTTAATTATCATTCAAAAACACAACACTTACCATTCCTTCTCATTCTACTTGCAACTCTTTATGACTCAACTTGCCACTTACCACTTACCATCCATTTTACCACCTAGTATTTTTTCTTACCATTTTCTACTTGCTTTTTTCTTAATTAATTTGTTTATGCTTATTGCAGATGGAAGACAACACTGAGCAAAACAAGAATAACATTATATATGAACTAGATGATGATGACGGTAATGATGGTGAGTATAATATTCATAATGAAGATGATATCGTCAATTCTAATGATATTCTAACTGAAAGAGATATTAAGCGTCTAGATGAATTAATTGAAAATGATGTGTTTCAAATGACATTTGATTAAGAAGAAAAAGAAGAAAGATTTTATAATTCGTATGCTAAGGTGAAAAGCTTTAATATTCAAAGGGATCAGTTGTATAAGGACAAGAATAATATGGTTATATCAAGGAATTGTGTATGTTCAAAAGAAGGACACAGACAATCCAAATACCTTGAGGTTGAAGAACGTAAAAGAGAACCAAAACAATTAACTAGAGTTGGTTGTCGTGCTTGTTTTTGTATCAAATACAATCGGAGTACTTCCAAATATGAAGTGAATGAATTTTTCAAAGAGCACAATCATTCTATGATAGGGCCTCTTGGTGTTCAATTTCTTCGCTCACACCGGAATGTTACGGGTGCCGACAAGGCACAAGGCAATGCAATGCATCATATTGGTATGAGGACAAGTCACATTATGGACTTTGCTGCACAACAAGTAGGTGGCTATGAGAATGTTGGGTTCATACAGAAAGATACCGTGCTTGCGAAGTCATACCGTGCTCGCGAACTTGTCCTACCCAAGTTTGTTTAAAGGCTCCCTGGCTATTTTGTTGAGTATCTCTTACACTTATATTTTCTAAGTGTTCTCTTCTTCTCTCCTGAATACTTCCAACCTTGAGGGAGATTAGTTTTACGAGTGAGATTTATTTTTGAGAGATCTATTTTTTGTAGAGAGATTTTATTGAGTGTTTGAGAGTGATCTTTGTAGCAAGGATTATTTGCAATACTTTCATTTGCTTGATGTTTCATCAGTTCATAGAAGCTTCAAAAATAATCATCAAGTTGTAACAAGTTCTTCACATCTTTCAAAAGTGAAACTTCTTGGTGGATACTAGGATTGTAGATTTTGGTGGATTCCAAAATCATTAGCGTCGTGGCGATTCAACAACCGTGGCGGATTTTCAATGGAGATACCTGTAAAGTGAACAAAGACGTGTATTGAGTGGATTCATGTAGCCTAGATTGGCCTTTGTAAGAGATCTCTTATACTACCTTTCTTGCATAGTGAATTATTTATTTAGCCGAGGGCCCGTGATTTTTTATCACAAGTTGATGGATTCCAATTGTGATTTTTTCACGTCAAAAATCTTGTGTCATGGTTGATGATTTTCCTACTCTATCTTATCTACATTGATCATGGTTGTATAATTTTTAATTTGGATTACCTAAATCAATAATCACGTTAAACGGGGCACCTCTAGATTTTCAAAAGGTTTTTTCAATAAAACTAAATTTTTCACAAAGATTCTAAAGGCAATCCCACGATCGTTTGGTACATTATATAAAGAGAATGGTTAAAATAATTCAAAAATTGTTCCAAAACAATCTCAAGATTGGGTTTTTTTTATTTTTATTTTTTTTAATTCAGGGTGATTGAGTTAGTTTGTGCGCACTTTGATTAATTCCCAGGAAATCAATCCCACTGTCCACTAGCAAAGGCTCAATTAAAACTATAGCAGAACTCTGTATAAATTGGCCCAACATGAGAATTAATAACACTTAAGAGGTTTTGAACCTGAAATTTAGATAAGAGTATATTCCTAAGTTTCAAACCTACACCACTAGGCCAACTCCTAAGAGTTACAATCTCAAGATTGTTACTACAATCCATAAAGAGAATTTGTAATTTTCAAAAAAAAATAATAATAATAAAATTTAAAGGTTATTCCATTTTATGAACATTCACAAAGGCAAATCATGTACATAAATAGTCTTTATTTTTTTTTCATTTCAATACATAAATATTCTTTATGTCCCAACATAATTTGAACATTTAATTGAAAAAAAAAATTACATATTCAGTAACAATGTGAATGCGAAAATCCACAATAATAGTCTATAACAATGTAAATATTCATATCATAATATAATACTAACAATATATGTTCGTAATAATGTGAATATTCATATTATAACAAAATGATTACATCATAGCAGAATATTATTGCGAATAAATAATAACAGTGTAAATACTCATATTATAGTAGAATGTAAATTCACCGTTGATATTGAGAATATGAAATGCAAAGAAAATGAAGATCATATCTATGTGGAATATCATGTTGTTGTTGATATTGCAATTCAGAAATATTGGTATTGTTAAGGAAAGAATATGCGTGTCACATGAAAGTTCACATCATAGTTTATATCTCAATTCGGGAATATTCATATTATTAACACTGACAATATATTGTATATATGGTATAATAAATATTAGATATTAATATAAAAGTAAATCATACCATAACTGTGAGGGCCATGAATGTCCACAAAAAGCTAACAACATGGGATTTGAGGGGAGGTTCTAACACCCCCAAGAATTAAATTGGACACTCCATTATTTTAAGCACCTCAATAATAAATTTAAAATTTTATTTAGGGAGATTTGTTAGAAAATCATTTTTCAAGTGTTTGTTTTCTAATTAATCCATAAGATATTCTTATATTCCAATAAGTCCTATTATTTGAACATTTGATCTACAAAATCCTAATTCTCATATTTAAAATATTTTTTGGACATTTCTACCCTTACAAATATTTTTTGAACGGTTAGCAATTTGGTGATGTGAACATTCATATTTTATAATGTGAATATTCACCAAGACGTGTGAATGTTTACATTGATAGTGTGAACATTCACATTAATGATGTGAACATTCACATTGACAGTGTGAACATTCACATCACGGAACATTCATACTGTAAATATGAATATTATTAGGGGTATTTTGGTAATTATGTCACTCATAGGATTTATTGGAATATAACAAAATAATGTGGACTAAATGGAACAGAAGTAGGTGAAAAGAGATTTATGAAAAAGTGCCCCTTTTATTTATTTGTTTGGACACCCCAAATAATACCCATCTTAACCCTAAAATCTCTAAAATCCTGTACAAATCTACTTTGTACACCCCATTACCCATAAACAAATAAACAAAATCAGAAGAGAATTTCAAGCGACAAAAAGGGTTCATCCGAGACAAAGAGGATTTCCAAACGACGAACATCTCCTCCTACTCTACATCCACTGGTGGTCTCATTGCACTCTACATCAGACGAAGATTTCCTCCCACTCTACATCTACCGGTGGCTACTGGTTTCTGGATACTCAATGCCGAGCACAAGAAAATCGGTTCCAATTGTTTCATATGGTACTTAGTGCCAAACAAAATATATTTGTCTAGATACTTAATTCCAAACATATGAAATTTGTTTAGATACCAGTATCGAACACAAGAAAATGGGTTCCAATTGTTTCATATGGATACTCAGTGTCGAACAAAGTATATTTTTCCAAATACTTAATTCTAAACATATGAAATTTGTTCGAATACTCAGTGTCGAACACAAAAAAATTTATTCCAGTTGTTTCATATGGATACTCAGTGCTGAACAAAATAAAAATATATTTTTCTAGATACTTAATTCCAAACATATGGAGTTTATTCGGACGCTTAGTTCCGAATGAATTCGGAAAACCAAACTACAAAAAACGATGAATAACAATTAAAGACTACTTTCTCTATAAAAAAAAAATTGTTTGGAAACATCTTCTTTATTGTCCGTTGTTGATTTCAATACGAAATAAAATTCAAGAATAATGAATTAAAGCAAATAGAGTCGGGTTAGGGTTGGCTATGAAGATGCAAAGTGATGAAAGTAGGAAGAGAAGAGAGAAAAGGAATATTGAGGCTAATGATTAATGGTGTGTCCAAAACACATTTATTTGCACTTTTTCCAATGTCAAATCTTCTTTTATCATTTTAAATAGAGGAAATATCATTCCCCTCCCCCAAACTATCACGCGTTTTTCACGCACACCCCCATACTTCTATTTATTTCAATTTAGTACCTAAACTTTCCACAAATTGATCAATTAGACCTCTGTCGTCACCTTCCGTCCATAATTGGATGGAATGTGATGAGCTGTCCCCCTGAACTATCTTTTGAAAGGAATATAAGAGGGTTTCCCACCATATGCAACCTCTCCCTTCTCCTATATAACTGAGGCAAGCTCCCAAAAAAAAAAAAAAAAAAACAGAGCATCTTTTCGGTGGTGAGAAAGAATAAGGAATAGAGGGTCAAGAAATCTAGGAAAATTGAGCTCAACTAAAGGAAGATAGAGTTCAAGTGGCATGGAAGACCTGATATAATGCCCCAAATTTCTAGCCCAAATGATAATACAACAATCATGGCTCTTTCTAGGAAAGCTGAATATAAATCTCCAAACTTACATTACATGATACAATAGTTCTTCATGCAACAATACATCAATCCAACAACAAGTAAATAAACAAATAAATACCCCCAAGGGTTTACAAGTTTCCAAGGCTTCAGCCTGGTTACACAAAACGGTTTTTCAAACCTACACACATATAGCCCTTGGCTTACACAGAAAATCACAGCAAAATGAGGGTCTCGTACTCTCAACACACATTTCCTCGCCTTTAGTTAGGCAGCATCACCACATTTTTTCCTACACAAAAATCTCGTAGGGTGAGCATAAAGCCCAGTAGGTAATCCTTAACAAAGTATATACATTTTATACAAGTCTCAAGAGATGAAATGCACATGCCATGCTATGCCCTTTTGAAAGAAAATCACATCTTCATCTTTGAAAACCATCATGCTCAATGATGTCATGCAATTTCAATTCTTCAAAACTTAACAATTCATTTCAGGAGCAGTAAATACGACTCTAGTAATCCCTAGGTCGATGTCTGCAAGTAGACTATACAAGTACTACCAATTTCTCATTTTTACAAGCATTGACTAGAAGGCTCGACACCTATAATCTCTCATTTTTACCAGTATTAACTGGAAGGCTTGACACCTATTCAATTTCATCTACGCCACCTGTCAAGACTTACCACCGTATTTACCCCAAAACCAATTCATGGAAACTTGTTTCTCAACATTCTTTTCTCAATGCAAGTTTTCAAATCAACTTTCAAGTTCAATGTAATCAAATGAATTGATATGTCAATAACACAAGATGAATATAAATACTTTTATTCCAATTCATCATCCAAGGAATAACACAATTCCCTATTTTCAAGTATATCCTCAACAATTAGTCATTTCAAGACCATTTCAACATTTTGAACAATAATTTCCAAAATGAACAACAATTCTCATATTCCCTGAAATTCATCATTTATATAAATATAACAATATCATTCATGGATTTTCAGTCTCTTTTTAAAAAAATTCCCAAATTCTAGGTTTTCTCACCAAAACTATGCAACTCAAATCTTTTTAAAGAAAACTTTCCAAAATCATATTTTCTTCAATCAACGAAGATCAAAACCCATAAGATCATTTTAAAAGAACAAAAGACAAACCCACTTTCAAAATCGCTCAACTTCTTGAATCAACAATCAATTTTCAAAGCTATCGAAAGATGATTTCGAAAATCATCTAGATCTTGCAAAAATATATATATATATATATATATAACTCTAAGAAAATCCCTACCTCAAGTTTTGAAGAAGAAATGAGATGAAACCCCCAAAATCAACGATGTCGAAACTCGCTCTTCACCGCACACAACGAAGCCCTCGAGAAGTTAACCAACTTTGATGAAGGACCTATGGCAGAACTCTAATGGATCTTGAGAAATCAAGGTTTTGATCAATTTGGCGTAGGGAAATGTAGAGAGAAGGGAGAGGAAAGGGGTTTTAGAGAGAGAGACCTAACAAGAGTGAGATACACTCAGCCTAAAGAGAACAAAATACCAAAATTTCGGACTCACCTACCACTGTATGTGCGGCGCTTCTCCTGCACTTGCACTCCTGCACCTGCATTTATTGCAGTAGCCAAACAAGCCCTCCCATGTTTTCTGTACGTGCGGCTCAAGCAACTTCGAATGCATTTTGCATTTTTGCTTAAGGGGCGCTGCCCCTCGCCCCAACCAGGGCGCTACCCTTAGACCTGCTAAGGGGCGCTGCCTTCTCGAACCCTGCGAGTTGACCGGGCAGCTCGATCCTCGATGTACTCAGCGAAGTGGAAAAACATGAAAGAAGAGTCAAAACCGGGATCGCTACACCTGAGATACATTTTCTATGGAAGACGAAGGGTGATACAAACATCATGGACTAATACAAATCCTAGTAGGACGTTCCTCAGCTGTCCCACTAATGGTTGTAATTAGTTCACCTGGGTAGACCCACCTATGTGCGCACGGGCAATGCAAATCATCCCTGGGCTATTAAAAAAGGTCAATAAGCTAGAAATAAGATTGCAGACAAGGAATAGAAGAGAGAGAAAGCTATGGATATGCTTGGCTGCCTCATGGTGCATCATTTTATCAATGTGGTTTGTAATGTACTGTAAGAAAGAATGTAATAGAGGGGACTATTATGAATTAATGAATGTAACAGGGGAAATATTATGAATGAAATGTAATGAGGAAAGTATTTTGAATGAAAATTTCAAATTTTGTGCTAAGGTTTTACTCTTAAAAAAACACAGCATCACAGCCTTTGTTTGTCCCTTAAGAAACAATTTGTGTTCATCATAACAAAAACAAGGCATCATCATTTAATTATAAATAAATAAAAAATGGCATTGTGTGTTACTTTAGCTGTTTGTCATCCATCTATCAAAATAACTAATTGGTGGCCTCAGATTTTGAATGGCCCCTTGGCAACCAATGAATAAAATACCTATCATTGGCATCCATCCATCAAATGGCAACCAATGAATAAAAAACCTATCACTGGCATCCATCCATCAAATGGCAACCAATGAATAAAAAACCTATCACTGACATCTATCCATCAAATGGCATTCATGCAATGAATAAAAAACCTATCAGTGGCATTCATTCAAAACACACAATTGGAATATTCCATCCATCTAATGGCAACCAAAACCAACACAAGCTACATTTACATAGAAATAAGGAGTAGCATCCATTAAAATAGAGCATCATGCACCAAAGCAACAGTCATAAATTTGTCATTCAACTTTTCAAAGCACATAATTGTTTGTGACAACCAAAATACTACCTTTACATAGTTAACAAGTTCAGGGCAACCATTCCAAACAAAAAATCATTACATGTACAAAAAGCCTCAATCAAAAAGTCATGTAGATGCTTTATTATTCTATCCAACCCAAAAAAATAAAATAAAATAAAAATAATCAAGCTTTTGTGCAATGGATGCTTCCTACTTCCAGTCTCCAGGTGCTCCCTGTTTTTGTCCAGTGGATGCTGTTTTTAGGCCACTAGCATTGTACACTAGCTTGCCTCTCCACATCATTTGACCCTCTTTTAGTGTGCTGGATGAACTCATTGGAAATAGAGTTGACAGACTTCCTTGTACTATTCTCTTTTTAACCTGCGTTAAGATTGAATTATCCACAATTAAACACAATCAAATATAGGACAGTTAAGTTACTATTTAAAAAAAAAGAAAAAAAAAAAAGAAGAAAGCAAGAACGCTAACAGCCAGTTTCTTCTGTCTTATGTGTTTCTTAACCTCACGTGCTTTTGCAGTTAATTGGCTCTGAGGTTGGCTTGGTTTAGTTTGGCTCCCCTGAGGTTGGCTTGGTTCAGTTTAGCTCCCCTGAGGTTGGCTTTCTTACTTGTAGTTGAATATGCCCTTGACCTTGCAACTTCTCCTATTGTGTCCCACCTTCCTACAATTATTACAAGTCATTTTAGTGCCCTGCCTTCCTAGCTTTGTGCCTTGAATTGGTGCCTCAGTCTTTTTTCTTTTATTTTGTTTAGGCCTCCCAGCTCTCTTTTTCACATCAGGTGGCAGCACCTTTGTATACTCAATTCTTGGCCACATTTCTCTACCATTAATAGGACTCAACATATTGTCATAGATCTTCAGATAAGTCTCCACCTTGTAGTACTGATGAACATATTTGCAGTAGCCACATCATGAGCACATGGAATGCCTGACAGATCCCACTTCCTGCAACCAGCTTGCAAATCCAACTTGTATTGCTCACCATATGGCGCTACAACCTCAAATTGTTCATTGCCATTCCATCTAAGAATCCATCCAGCTGCCTGAACTTTCATCTTCTCCAAATGATTTTGAATCTTAGGACATATAAGACCATTGTGTCTTTACATTGCATCTCTTTTTTTTTTTTTTTTTTTTTGAACTGTTTCCATCAACAACAACCTAATCTTCTTTAACATTGTAACCACAGGTTTTGTCACGACCCGAACCCGCCCCTATGGTTAAGGCCATAACCAACCAGTAATCACGAGATTACCTACAGCCTCAAACTCAATAAGACAAAACTCATCAGAGTAAAGGGGCTAAACGGAAGCAAATTTAAAACTTTGTCCACAGAGCCATGCTTATATTCACATCATAACATTCCATACATACATATGTTAATAGCTCACATCAAAAAATGCAATAACATAAAGTTCTGTACAGACAGGATCATTCAAATCCAAGTCAGCCAAACAAAACTATATACAAACGTAAACTAAAGTCCTCGCCAACATGACAAAATAACATAGGATGGCAAAAGGGCGAAGACGTGTCTTGTGCGTGAGACGCAAGGGCTGACTCTTCAAAACCTTAGTTGTTCCATACAGACTTCACTAAGGCTGGGTCTGGACCTCTCTTGGCTCACCCACAAATACATGTGTAGACACCCCATTTTTGACCGACCTTAAGACTCAGATGTCACCGATTGAGCGCTCGGTGATGTTGCATGCTGTGCTCGTTCAGAAGTCTCAGAGTCGCGGCCGTGCGCCCTGCCTCCGGACTTCCGAACCTTCTTCGTGTCTTGTCTCGGTTTGCGAACCAGACTCGGTTGTCTCTGTTTTCTTTCCCGCGGGAAGGGAGTGGTCCTGTAGACTATCTCCCGGTGGCCGTGAGCTACATTTTGTGGCCGTAGGCCATTTTGCCCATTTCGGAGCCCGATTCCCGGTTTTCGGAGCCGTCAGGCCGTGTGCCTCGGTTCGGGACCGCCTAACCATCTCCGATTTCTTCGGTTCTTGGCTGGTACCTCTGTTTTATCATTTTGAGGAACACTGGGGCCCCTGATGTCCACTTCGTGGCCGTATGCCACTTTCGGTGCCTGCAGTCGGTTTTCGGGACCCCAAACTGCGTGATTTGGACCCCGAGCATTCATTTTGCATCGGTTTTCTCTGATTTTTGGCAGGAACCTTTGTTTTGTCATTACGAGGGACACTGGGGTCGCAGATACCCACTTCACTGCTGAACACCACTTCCGGCACCTGCAGCCCATTTTCGGGATCCCGAATTGCCCGGTTTTGGCCCCGAGCGTTCATTTCTCATTAGTTTTTGTTCAAATTTTACAGGTACCTCTGTTTCAACAACAGGAAGATCACTGGGGGGTGGGAGGCCAGCAATTATCCCAGATTTTAGCCTCCTCCAGGCCGCTTTTGCTCATTCGGGCCAATGTTGAACACCTTGGGGATATTTTCTTCCAACCAAAGCTACATATCTGTGATCAGGGGACATGGGAGGACCCTAAAAACTACTGGTCGGCCAGCAATTGTTGATTTCATTTTTGAGCCTCTCCTTCAAGCTCTATGTTGTGGCTCCTGCTTCAGTGTTGCCAATTTCCAACCTTGGAACCTTGTTCTACACATCTGAGAGGACCCTAAAAGTTGGTGGTCGGCCAGCAATTGTTGATTTCATTTTTGAGCCCCTCCTTCAAGCTCTATGTTGTGGCTCCTGCTTCAGTGTTGCCAATTCCGACCTTGGAACCTTATTCTACACACATGGGAGGACACCAAGGAGTGGTGGTCGGCCAGCAAATTTGCACTTCATTTTTAGGCCATGGCCGGCCGGCCAGGGTGAGTGGCTGGCCGACCAGGTGGGGTGGGCAAGCCACCTCAATCTACAGGCCGGCCGACTTTACGCTTCCTCTTTCCAATGTCGGATATTTTTCAAAATATCCCGGGCATCCGGGGGATATTTTGGGAGGGAAAGTTTGGGTGCTTTTCCCTCCCCTTTTACACTCTTTTTGGCCTATTTAAAGGGCTTCCCTCCTCCTTTGCTATGGTTGGAGTTTTTGACATTAAGACTTCATCTTCCAAAACCTCCATTTTCCTATTCAAAAACCCTAAAAAGTTTCAAGCTTCCTAGTTCAATCCTTCATCAACCCTAAGCTCTACCATCCCCACTTCCATTACAGCAGCAAGGAAGTGTTCTTCAGAGGCTAAGAGTCAACAAATTGAAGCCAAGAAGCAACCAAAGTTAGGTCTTCAAAGGTAAGCCTCTAATTCCCTTTTTTGAGCATAATTTTGAGTTATTTCTTAGCCCTATTTGCTTTCAGTTTTGGGCTCCGACCCCTACTGTTTTTAGGCTTATTTTGAGCCCCCCCTACAACATTGTAGAAGGGCTCAACCTCATTTGGTGTCTCCATGATATACTTCTTTCAATACCACCTTTTATGCCAATAAATTGCATGCTTTGTTTAGCTTTTGAGTGATCTGATTTCGAGTATACTATATACTGTGAGTGGGCTTATTTTGAGCCCCTCTTCAACATTGAAGAAGGGCTCCATCATGTTTGGCTTCTCTATCATGCACTTCCTTTGAAATTCTTCCATTTTACCGTAAAATTGCATGATTGTTTTGGCCTATTTTTAATCTGAGTTGGAGCATGCAACATACTGATATTGTGCTTATTTTGAGCCCCTCTTCAACATTGAAGAAGGGCTCAACCTGGTTTTCTTGCTCTACATATCACTTGCTTTGAATTCTTGTTCCAATCCCATTTTGCATGCTTTTTTAATCTCATCATGCTTCTGTTTTTGGCCTTCATCAGGCCTAGAGAGTGCCTTATTTTGGTCCATTCTTCATTATTTGTTAAGGGTATTAGGACATTTGATGATTGGTTTTGGTACTTGTCTTGTAATCCTCCGTATTTTCCGTAAAATTGCATGCTTTGTTAGGCTTTCTTAGCCTCGGATTTCAGCCTTCATCAGGCTTAGAAAATATCTTGTTTTGGTCCATTATTTAAGTTTTATTAAGGGTCTTAAGTTGTTTGGTCATTTCTTATGATACCTCTCTTTATAGCCCTCTTTTGGCCCAAATTTTGCATGCTGTATTTAGTATATCTATACACTGAATTGGAGGCTGTCATCTATTGTAAATGTGCATATTTTTGGCCCCTATTTAGTTTTGTAGAACTGATTTTTTTGGTTTGAGCATTGTATATACTACTTGCTTTGTAATTCCCCTCTTTTCCCCCATTTTTGCATGCCATTATTGCCATATCAATGCTCAAAATTTGGCCATGTTTTGTACTGAAAAGATGCTATTTTTGGGGCTTCCTTGCTACTGTTTTTTCTTTCATGTACCAATTTTGCATGTTTAGCATAGCCGTAGGCCATTTCGGGTACTTAAAATCATATTTCGGGATGATTTCATGCATTGTTTGTCATTTCGTATCATTTCGGGGCTGTTTTCCCCTTTATTTAGCTGCTGAAATTTGGTTTGCATGCTCGCATATCATTTTCCATGTCATTTTACGCTTTAGTGCATTGCCTCGGTTTGCGTGCCCGTAGGCACGCACTTCGAGGCACTCCGTTTTCATTCATACGGCAGCCTATGTGAGTGCGGCTGAGGCTCTCTCATGTTGGCGTAAGCCCATCATTTGCATTCTGTATGCCATTCCATACATTCCTCGGTTTGCGTGCCCGTGTGCGCGCATTTCGAGGTGCATCTTTTCATTCATCGGCAGCCTACGTGAGTGAGGCAGAGGCTCTCTCATGTTGGTGTAAGCCCATCATTTGCATTCTGTATGCCATTTCATGCTTGTATATCATTCCTCGGTTTGCGTGCCCGTGTGCGCGCATTTCGAGGTGCATCTTTTTATCCGACGGCAGCCTACGTGAGTGCGGTTGAGGCTCTCTCATGTTGGCGTAAGCCCATCATTGCATTCTGTATGCCATTTCATCGCCTCGGTTTGCGTGCGGGTGCAGCATTTTGGCTGCCGATTTATCCGATTGCATCTCACATCGCCGCCTCGGTTTGCGTGCCGTGTGCACGCATTTCGAACTGCCGGTTTATCCGATTTGCATCTCACATCATTGCCTCGGTTTGCGTGCGGTATTGCCGCATTTCGAGGCCACTCTTTTTATCCGAGCGGCTTATGTGAGTGCGGTGAGGCTCTCTCATGTTAGTGTAAGTCCAATTTGCATTACGTATGCCATTTCATGCTGTATGTCACCGCCTCGGTTTTGCGTGCCTGTGAGCACGCATTTGAGGTATCTCATTTTAGTCCCATTGTACATCATTTTCATGTCATTTCATGTTTTATGCTATCACCTCGGTTTGCGTGCGTGCACGCATTTCGAGGCATCTCATTCATAGCATTGTGCATGCTATATCACATGTTATATGCATTTCATGCATACCATACATATTGCATCGTGTTCGGGATAGGCGTTAGCCCGCACGGAACGAGGTACATTCAGTACTCGAGTGACGGTGTGTCTCAATTCCCAAGTCACCGACACTCCGGATTACCCATGATGGAGTTAGGTTTTGTTGTAGCATTCATCTGCATTCATCCTATATTGAGCTGTGCAATCCGATTCCTCGGCCATCACGCATCGAGATGCGTGATTGATGGCACGAGGATCGAGGCATGCATATATCCGTGAAATACACTGCTATGCCCTTTTCCTGCTCTCTGTTACAGCAAAATCGAGGACCAACAACTTTTCGGAGTCCGTGGCATTTAGAAATCTCGCAAACAGAGGCAAATTGGGACATCCCAGTGGATTTCCGCACTAGGCGTTTGACGCATACATCATTCATCGAAGCAAAATGACCCCGGCTTTAGCCGGTTACCGCTTTCTTGTTTAATTTTTCAATTAATTAGAAATTTGTATATTTATTCGGACTGTATTATTCTTTCATTTTTGGACTGTATTATTCATTCAGACCCTCTGCGCGAGGGCAAAACTGTAATAAGTGTCGGTGAGTGTGATGTATGTCTTCCAACCCCACGTCTTTCTCCCTTTTATTTACCTGCTTATGATGGTTAGATATAGGGCATATTTCAATTAGCATACAGTATGACAGCATGTTTGCATCATTCATCTGTTTTGCACGCATCGGGCTCGGCGCATCATACAAACTGCATTTGTATTTCAATTCCAAATTGAATAAGTGTTAGTTGTAGCATCATCATATGCCATCTTTAGAATAGCCGAGCCTGCTATAGTTCGCATCTTTGCATGTGTTGCATTAGGCATTTCAGTATATTTAGGATCATGCATGATTTCTAATCAGTTTTTGTTTTGGCTTGGAGTACTAGGTAAGTTTTATGCTTTAGCATCCTTGCATGTGTGTGAGTGTTGCCATGATTGCATGCTTACCATGAGGCTATGTGCTTACATGATATAACTGCCTTGAATGCCTGTGGGTGGAGGTTGAGTTATTTGAATTGGGACAATTCATCGACTGTTTGTTTTAAGCCCACTAGATAGTGGCAAAATCATTGTTTTTCTTAAGCCCACCTGAGGGTGGCAAATCCGCATTTTAGCCTACCTGCGGGTAGCACCATCACACCATTTACAAACAAACATGAGATGTTTAGTTCCAATTCAGGCGATTCAGTCTATACTTGTATGCCGTGCGCATCACATAGTAACCTAGGCTAATAACCGGAATAAGGACTCACAAAGTTTTCAAAAACAGATATCATGGTTAGTAGAGGCCGGTCTTTGACCGGGCGAGAGGGGGTGCTCACGATGTGACCTTCCCTAATCGTACCCAAGTTCCCGAGCCAACTTTGGTGATGACGGACACGTGGCCTTTTGGCACCGAGTCAGGGTTTCCTAAATTTCCCATTTTAAAAATATTTAGGTGGCGACTCATTATCCGCAAAGATCCATGTTTGGCACTTCTTTCAAAAAATCTGTTTTCTCAAAACGATTTGCCGGATTTGGACTCTTTGGTTCAAGATTAAGAACCGCAACGAAATCGAGTCCAAACTGTAGCGAGGTCCCTCGCGGGCCTGTTACAACATGAATGAGCATGAACGAAAGCCCAGTGAATAATATCAAATAAAGAAGATACATTGGAACAATATACATCAAACGGCCTTAGGCCCAATTCATATTTATATCTAGTACATATATATGTGCATAGGTCAAGTGACTGCGGTTCCAAACACATCATACGGCCTCGGGCCCAATTCATTCGTGTCATATGGCCTTCGGCCCATTCATTCATATCATTCATGCCAAACTGGCCTCTGGCCCATTCATTCTATCTTTCGGGTCAGACTGGCCTCGGCCCATTCATTCTCTCGTCCATATCTATGCGCATTTCATATTCGTGATCATGATCTTTTTTTCATTCAAATTGGCCCTTGGCCCATTTATCCTGATCTATGCGCAATTCATATTCATGATCATGATCTCTTTTCATTCGTGTCAGACTATCATTCACAACAGACTATCATTCATCTCAGACTATCATTCATGTCAGACTATCATTCATATCAGACTATCATTCATGTCAAACGGCCTTTGGCCCAGTCAATTATATCCAACGCCCTTTGGCCTAATCATATGGCATAGCAAATATTTGTCCCCAATTCAATGTGACAAACTTACAGGACCTTTATGAAAGTAAGCAATTGGACAAATAACATACTTCAGATATCTTTATTAAGATACTACTCACAGTGATCGGCTGGTTGATTTGGCCTGGAGCTTGGCCCTACACATCACATAACAAATATAGGTCACGACCGATTCAATCCGTTCTTTAATTCACATATTCCTCTTTATGCTTTATTCTTATCCTTCTAACTCATTTACAATGCTCAATGTATGCCTAAGAGTATTTAGAAGTGAAAGATAACAGAAAACGGAACACATAATGCATTTTCAAAATTTTAGAAAACAGGGTCCTCGCTTGAGCGTGGACTTCCCCGCTCGAGCGGACCCAAGAGGCCTGCAAAAGTACTGGCTATGTCATATTCACGCTCGATCGTGAACTCTGACGCTCGAGCGGAAGGCCTCTCTACATGGCTCCCCGCTCGAGCATGAACTTCTTCGCTTGAGCGGGAGTCATTTTTGCAAAATATGCTGGGAGCTCGTATTTAACGCTGGAGCGGCGGTTTCCCCGCTCGAGCAGACACCAAAATTTCTGGGTTTTCCAGTAATGTTCTTAAGCTCACATTCAACATTTAAACCAACATATCTTGTGTATTAAAGCTCAAACTTCATATAAACATATACTAACATGATATAAACACCAAATTACATCATTATGGAGCTCAATTTCATGAATCAAACACATGCATGTCCCAAATTATTTCAAACTCATTACTAACATACCAAATTCAAACATTCAAAACTCCTACTCCCATGAATTGTACATGCATGTGACATATAACCTTCATTCTCAACCTATATGATGAAGAGATGGTCAAAACTATGAGCTTCAACTAAAATCTCACATGGATTACGCATTTGATGCTCAAACATGCAAATTCAAAGCAATTACACACATGCATGCATACATTGACCTTCAATTCAACAAAATCAACTCAATTTCATTTCAATTCTTACTCTTGATTACCCATTTAGCTTGGATACACAATTTACAAACTAGAAACCATGAAATGCTCACCTAAGAGCTTCAAACACCCAAGCTCTAGCCAATTCTTGAGTTTAATCTTTAAGATCTCCAAGTCTTCAAGATCAACTTAGATTATTCCTCCTCTCACTCTCTAATTTCGGGTCTCTCTCTCTCTTTAGAGAGTTGTTCTCAGCCAAGATGGTATAAAGGAGAGGAATTAAACATAATAAGGCCCTTATAAAAGCTCCATTGGTCACATTACTTTATTATAAAATAATTGAGCACTAATTCACTAATTAAATCAATTTAATCTGATCCTAATCAATTTCCAATTAAATTTCACCGTAGGCTCTAAAAATTACGTTAATCACAATAGCGTAACCAATTTCAGGTTTCGCGGCCGATAAGGCCTTCAATTTAGATTCCAAAGCAGATAATCAAACAGATATTCCTACGGTGAACAGATAGAAACTCGAAACCACATATTTTCACACAAATGGCACACAAAATCATATCAAACACATAATCATATTCAAAATAAGGACCAATCAGCATAATAAGGATCAATTAGCGTAATACAGAACAGGCCTATCACAATCTTTCCCCCTTTAGGAAGTTTGGTCCTCCAAACTTATTTTACCTTTAGTCGAGAACAATTGCAATATTTTTATTCAATGGTTCCAATCCTTTTGACAGTCTTTTTGTCAGTTCCAAAATCAAGCAACACTCTGTTCTCAATCAGTCAGAGACTTACCTTTTCCTCCATACAAGGCTTGTATGGTATCACATCAAAACTAGAGTGTAAGCTGTTGTCGTAAGCAAAGTCTGCCAATGATGGATAGATTTCTCTAACTGCCCTAAAACTCTAAAGCATACGTCCGGAGCATTTCTCCCAGAATCTAAAAAGTTCTTTCTGATCATACATTAATCTACGGATGGAAAGCAGCGCTGAATCCCAATTTGGTTCCCATCACCTCTTGAAGGCTTGTCAGAATTCAAACACGTTTTAGGATTCCTGTCCAAAACAATAGATACTGGGACCCCATGCAAACGAGCAATCTTATCGATGTAAACAGTGGCTAGTCTACAAGCATCATACGAAAATTTTACGGGGAGGAAACAAGCAAACTTAGTAATTCCATATACAATAACCCAAACGGGACTTATACCTTGGGTGTTCAAGGTAGCCCCACAGTGAAATTCGTAGTCACATATTCCTATTTCCATTCCAAAATAGGGAGAGGTTGAAGTAGTTCCATCTATATTTGATATTTGGCTTTGACTTGTTGGTACCTAAAATATTTAGACACAAATTCAACAATTTCCTTTTTCACAATAGGTCACCACATACTTATTTCAGATGTCAGCTAACTTTACCATAGAAGTTCGGTCTATTCCCTTGTCACAAAAGTTCAATTCATTCTTCAATAACTCCGCTATTCACAATCCGATTCGGTATTTAGTTCAGTGACTCATCACAGTTGTCCAAGGTCAATCAAAAGTTTACAGGAATTTAAAGTGGATCCAGACACTGATTCCTGAGTCAACAAAGATAACAACGAAGTAATCAACCACACGACATATGTAACTTATATATCCCCATAGTACCAATTGTAAAGTACAATAACATCGAGGCAATCGACTTCTACCAGAATACACGTGTTCTCAATTAATTCAACAGTTTAAAGTTTACAATTCAGTTCAACATTCAATTCCCTGTTCCATCGAGTCTTTATACACTATCTCATAGTCGCCAAAAGCAGAAGGCAATTCGTATATTAATCCCCATGACGTCAAAGATAATATCAAAATAGTCAATCACATGTTAAACACAATTTACACATCCTTAGAGCCCCAATTGCAGAATATAATGGCACTGAGCAGTTATTTACACAAGGCGTACTAAATTCACACACTTTCGAACGATCAGGGTTTTTAAAAGCTTCTTGGATGTTAATAACATCTACATAATACCAAAGGATAACATTCCGGACATAACAAAGAAGTAATCTTCTCAGAACAAAGCACACCCGTTCACGACCGTCGGTGGCCAACCCGAGATCAATTAGACAAACCCACCCATACAAGACTGTCGGTGGCAAAAGAGATATCTCAACAAAGATGCTACATAGGCTTAACGTCCCCTAGCACAAAAGGACGCCCCAAGAATGTCATCAAAACAAACATAATACCACTCACTATAACCTGATTTCCCAAAATCCGATAACACCGAAACAAACACATGAAACATATTCTGATTAATCGAGGATAAATATTCAGTACGGTCCACAGTCAAGTCAATCTGTTGTCATCGGTTTCCATAGCGTCAAATAAGCAAGAATATGACAACACACCAGCATTGTTCCTTAAGACACCCGATCACTGGATTTGCACAATTCAGTTCATTTCTAACACATATGTCCTCAATAGTTGAAGGTTGGTTCTCAATGGTGTTCATGGTCAGATCAATCTGTTGATAGCCCACATAAGGTCTTTCAAATAAGTCAAACACTCCAAACGGATTCAAGTTTTCCGTTATGTTCTCCGATGGTTAAAGAGGATATCACTTCTTGAGCTACCATAATTGGTTAATTAGCATTTCAGATGTTTCAAGTATCAATCCTCAATTGGACTGTGTAATTGTTTATAATTGTCCAAAGCTCGAAACTCTTTATGCCAACAAAGTGTCTACAAATAATTATTTGAAGATCAAAGGAGAGACAAAGTTGTGGGAATCATTAAAGTGGCATGAATTTGAGTCAAGCAGCAGTACTCGGCCAACTTACAAAGAACTTGGAAGGGGCGAAGATTTGATGGATGAATTAGCTAAAGACATTTATTCGCACCAACAAAAGATGCCTTTTTAATAGCTAGGTAATGTCTCTTACCTTTCCCATGTAAGAAATATAGTGGATATTTTTTTTCCTCTAAAAGCATTTATTATACCAACCAAACTCTCATACATGCATTGTGATCACTCTTATTATCTCCTCTATTTCAAGTTAAATTGGGATGGATCCTCAAATTATGTATACATTTTGCTTCTTTTTAGCACCTTTTGGGTGACATTAGATCGCAATAACAACACATGCTTAATTAAATAAACAACCTATGCTTGATTCCCTTAGCTAATTGAACCATCACCCATGTGGTTAGAGCTTGATAACAAATTACTTCCACAAGCAACAGATGTATCCAAATTTTTGTTCTTGTTTTTTCACTAGGCTTAAGAGTAAATGAATTTAGGGTCACACACATCTGGAACATGACATTTTGCTAATTAATTAATTTGATTGATTTTGACATTATTTGTCATATTTGCCATTTGTCCAGTGAGTGACAGTTTATGACAGCTTCATAAAGACCCTTGTGGTAGAAGATTGGGACAATTCGATGGTGTTAAGGAGCTTAAGCTGAGGAACTGTTGCTACTGGTGGGTGGCTGTAAATACCAATTAATCATCTTCAAGAAAAACCAATCAGATTAAGCTTCATATAAAGCTTGTTGGTTAATTTCTATCTTGTATTAATTTCTATTTGTTTTCATGTCTTTGAATGCATTGGGATGTGATGCTTTATTTTCTTTAACTAATGTCTTTGATGATTTATCTATTTTAGTGTCTAGTTTGGATGCGATCGTGACAATGATTATTGTAAGTGCTGTTTGCTGATATACTTGTTATTGTCGTTTACTTGAAATCTATCAGTATTTTTGTGTAATGTATTTTGGTAACTAATTGCAGGGAAATTTTCTAACCTCATCCATTGATATAGCATTGGAATTGATTGAGTATGCTTATGACGCATATGTAACTTACTTGGAAAGATTTGGCTGAATTAATCAAGTTTTAGGGAGGGTTTCTGGCCCCACTCCTGGGTATTCATACTCTAATGCTAACAAGAGCATGGTTGTTAATTGGGGAGAGAAAACACTGTACGATTACTTGCTTAACCCACAGAAGGTATGAAACTGTACTTGTTTCCCTCTTAATTGGTTGATTCTGTAATTTTTGTAGAACTATTTATGAGAAATTTGTAGTCTTGGGACACCATAACCTCTATTTCTTATATTCTTGGTTATGCTGCTTGATCATGGATATAGTAATTTTGGAGCCCGTGATGTGTACATCATCTAGCACTTATGAAGGACGGACACTTTAACTTAGTTTCCATAGCAGTGTCGGATATGACACCGGCACGAGAGGATATGCACCGGTCATGCCATGTAGTGTGTCATGGACATGTATGCCTTGCCTCTGGACATGCTCCAAGGCACGGTTATCTTACTATGAGCTATTCTAATATGGTTTTAAATTCATAATCATCACTATGTACACATGTTGTCAGTGTTATCACTGTATATTTTCTCTCACTTATTCATTAAACTCTTCCTTAATTTTTGAACTAGTGTTTGATAGTTGAAATTGTTTAATTGTCATTTTAAATTAGTGTATGATTGTTGAAAAACTTGTCTTCTTCTACTTGTGCAAGTAGATCGCACTTATTTTTTTATGTTGATGAAGACAAACAACTCTAATGTAATGATTTATGACGGATAAAATTGTATTTTTCATATTGAGTAAAGTTTAACTTATAGATTGAGTTATTTCTCCATGTTGTATTATTGTTGTTGGTTTTTATTATTTTTAGTTGTTTGTGGATGTAATAGCAAATAAAAGTATATAAAAACAATTTTTACCTTATTCCCTCTGTGTAATATTCATATGCATTGTTGTTGGTGGCTTGGTGCATTTGTCACTGATGTGGAGCTCGAAACTTGAATGATCCAACTTTAGTTCATAGGACCTTTGTTCTGCATGCATTCAAATTTAGACTGCATCTTTACCTTGCCATATCACAAATTCTTTCTCAATTATTTGGGGTATTTTTATTGTAAGGTAGGGAAGATGTAGAACACCTTCTTTTATTGGGTCATATGCATAATAAGTAACATAGATCCTATGCTATAATCCGCCCAATCAAATAGGCCCATACAATTCTGATCTGATGTGATTTTTTGTTGTATGCGAAAACTGTGCATGTACTTGGAAGGTGGTCTGATTTTATAACAAATGTTTGCCTAAACATAGTTTAACCTGGAAGAGAAATTGTACTTCTGAAGTGTTGGTGTTCGTAGTGTGTTTTTGAAGTGCCAATTTCTTTTTAGACAAATTTCATCATTTGCTCAGGGGGTGATGGGGACCTGTTATGAAGATATTGGAGATAACTTGGTTGTTTGTTTACCAATGGGGGAGAATAATTTAATAAAAAAATGTTAGTTATATTAGTACTTTTTTGGGGTAGTAAATGGAGAATATTCTTGATGGAGATTTTGTTGAATAAGTTGTAGAAGATGTTGGGGGTGTTTGGTAAAGCTTATAAGCTGATTATTTTAGTTTTTAGCTTAATTTAAGCTAAAACATTGTGTTTGGTACAACTTAACTCATGAAATTATAGCTTAAATTAAGTCAAAAAATAGCTTTTTCTTGAAGTGGCTGTGGGGGTGCTCAGCAGATTATAGCTTAAGCGAGAAGTCGGTTTGGAGGGGCAAAATTACTTAAATGTCCCTCATCAAATTTCGGAATTACCAAATACCCCGTATATAAACCACATTTTCGCACTATTCACTCTAAGAAAGAGAGAGAGTGACGATTTCTGGTGAGGGTAGCAATTTCTGGCGAGGGTGGCCCTAGAGCTGAAACCCTAGCGTCGCCGATGACATCTGAAACCCTAGCGCGATCAATCTCAAACCCTTCATCCGTCGGTGACAATCTGACCCCTAGCGCGATCGATCTTTTCTCTCTCTTCTGCGATCGCTTTCTTTGCGAGCCTCCAATGATAATGGCGTTGCTCTCTCGACAACTCACTCTTTGCTCTTGTCGCCGCTGTGCCCGGCGGCTGTGCCTGCCGGCGCTAGGGTTTTCTAGATCAATCTTCTTCTTCTTTTTTTTGAGTAGAGGTTTTCTGTATTTTTTTAATAAAAAAAATAATAATTAATGAAAAAAAATAATAATTGATGTTAATTAAGCCATTAATTGACAACTAATTAATTTATAATGAAAAAATAAAATAATTTTATAGTAATTGATACTATTAATAATTTTAGTATTAATTGATCATAATTAAGTCATTAATTGACACTAATTAATTTGTAATGAAAAAATGAAAAAAAATTATACTAATTGATACTATTATTAATTTTAGTATTAATTTATGGTAATTAGGCCATTAATTGACACCTAATTCATTTATAACGAAAAAATGAAAAAAAATTATACTAATTGATACTATTATTAATTTTAGTATTAATTTATGGTAATTAAGCCATTAATTGACACTTAATTCATTTATAATGAAAAAATGAAAAAAAATTATACTAATTGATACTATTATTAATTGAAGGTAATTTAGCCATTAATTGACACCTAATTCATTTATAATGAAAAAATGAAAAAAAAAATTATAGTAATTGATACTATTTTTAATTTTAGTATTAATTGATGCTAATTAACCCATTAATTGACACTAATTAATTTGTAATGAAAAAATGAAAAAAATTATACTAATTGATACTATTATTAATTTTAGTATTAATTTATGGTAATTAAGCCATCAATTGACACCTAATTCATTTATAATAATAAAAAATTTAAAAAATTATACTAATTGATACTATTATTAATTTTAGTATTAATTGATGGTAATTAAGCCATTAATTGACACCTAATTCATTTATAATGAAAAAATGAAAAAAATTATACTAATTGATACTATTTTTAATTTTAGTATTAAATGATGCTAATTAACCCATTAATTGACACTAATTAATTTGTAATGAAAAATGAAAAAAATTATACTAATTGGTACTATTATTAATTTTAGTATTAATTTATGGTAATTGAGCCATTAATTGACCCCTAGTTCATTTTTAATGAAAAAATGAAAAAAAAAATTATACTAATTGATACTATTATTAATTTTAGTATTAATTGATGGTAATTAAGTCATTAATTGACACCTAATTCATTTATAATGAAAAAATGAAAAAAATTATACTAATTGATACTATTATTAATTTTAGTATTAATTGATGCTAATTATATTAACTTTTGTAATACTAATTATGTTAATTTTTATTAATGATATAATTTTTTTTAAATTAAAACTGAAAAAAAATAACAAAATAATTATTTTTATATCATATAAGGGCAAAAAGGACAATTACACAGTAAAAAGTTATTTTTACAATTTATTAACCAAATACTATTCTGTTGCTTAAATTCATAATCCCACAACTGCACCAAACGGTTAACAGCTTATGTTCACAGCTATAAGCCATAATCTATTAAGTTATAATTTATGATCACTTTTTCACAGCTCTACCAAACGGGGCCTATGATGGCTTTCTACTTTTTAATTATAAAATTATGGAGGTGCAAAAAGTTGTACTGAAACAGGCAAGGTGATATTGTAAGATAGAAAAAGAGGATGATGTGTTTTCATTGAGGAACCCACTGAAGAAAAGAGCATCCTGGGAAAATGTAGTATCTTTTTGGGGAAAGGACCTTGTTGGAGTAGTTAAAATGGTGGCGTGCTCTTATCTTTGTCTATAAGATGGTTTGGAAGTTAGGAAATTGTGGGATCTTTTTATTGACTTTTGATTTTCATCCGTCTCATTTTTAAATTTCATATGACATGAGTGAAAATTGAGAAGGAAAAAAGAAGGAAAGGTTCTCCTTGAGATCATTCTCCATTTTTAGTTGTAGTTTCTTTTAACTCTAGTTTTTTTGAGGGTGTCTTCTTTTAGGAAAAGTAATTCCAAAAAAAGGAAATGCTAACCACCCCATCTAATGGGGTATATGTGTAAAATGTAGATTTGAATATGTAGAAAGTGTATAGAAATATATGAATTGTGTATTGAAATTCTAACATTTTTGACATTATTTGGTCTTTAACAAATGCCCAATGGCAATCTACCAAATATATCTTTCATGCCATTTCCACCTTTCCTTCTGCTGGGAACAGAGCACAATTCTCAAAATGAGCACAATTCTCTCTTTGGTTTTGTAATTAACTGTTAACAAATGTGTGCTAGTAATGGCCGTGTAGCGTGCCCTGTATTACTTAGACACATTATTTAAGTGGGCGGTCTAATTTTTGTCACTTTAATGTACATGAATTTTCTAAATGGTCCCTTTAGCCATTATATTGGATTTTACTTTAATTTTTGAGTTATAAGTTAGAAATTGTGCTTAATGTGTAATTTTTTTTGGTTTCAAATGTGAGATTTGAGCTCCCAATTTGCATAGCTATATCTACCTGAGATTGAATGAAACTTGTAGATTTGAATGTTCAAGGAACTTGTTTGATCTCTCACCACGTACACGTTCGACAAACAAATGAAAGTTGTGAACTAATGTCTATATGGTTGTCCCTGGACTGAAGAAGCCACAGGAGCGTGCTGACCTCATAGCATATCTGAAGCAGGCGACTGCCTGATTCTTTTGCCTCATATATTAAGGCATTTATATTTTGCGGCAGTTGGAAAGAGTTTGGTGACTTGTTGCTAGTTTGGAATTCTTTTTCCTGAACTTTAGATACTACCTATTTGTATAAATAAGACTGTCAAGGTCTCTGCTATGCTATTCTTCGGATATCTGATCTGATATTGAGAATTTTTTTGTCAATTTACATGTTCCTCAGATGATTAGATCTCGTACCTAATTACTTCATCACGATAAAGGAATTAAAAGATATGGTTCCATTTTATGTGATGTGATTGTTTTTTTTCTTATGTATCAGTTTGATTGTGTGTTGGGTTTGGCTGCTTAGAAGCATGGTTAAGGTTACCTTTTTGGTATATCGTTTTCGTTTTCCATGTTTTTAGAAACGAAGACAATGAAGAGATAAAAAAGCATCTTACATTTTAATATTGTTTTTATTTGTGAAAACAATTTTAAAAAATCTTATGGTGTTTCGATGAATTTTATTCTCAAAATAGTTTGGTTGTGTTTTCCAACACGGAAAATAGAGAACGAGAAATGTATTTAACGGTCAAGTGCTTTGAGACGGATCAACTGATTTGATGAAATAATTGGTTGACAATGTTTGGTGGATCTATTACTCTTCGTTTGAGAAATTAAATGTATGTTGCTTGAGATGATTATTTGAATTTTGTATTGTATTTTACTTTATTATATTCCACCTTTAAAACTTGCTTAATACCTTCACTGGTTTCTTCTCCTTTTGTGGTGCTGTTTCTGTCCTTTTATTTTGTTTTTTATAATTGGGTGTTGGGATTAATTTGTGTACCTCGACTAATTTTAGGACTCTGAATTAATCGGCTAATCTCAGGATTTTGAAATCAACTACTGGACAAATCTTCATTGGCCTCGTAGGCTATGCTTGTTTTCAGAGATGGAGGGTAAGATTGGATTAATAGTGAGGTGGAGTTTACAAAATTATGTTTGTTTTGAAATGGGATTAAATTAGTCTCATGAGACTGAAATCACTTATGAGAATGTGGAATTGAAATCTAATTTCGTGAGATTGAAGGTAGAAAGACTATTTTGGTTCTTATTTTATAAAAATAATAAGGTAAAACACCAATAAATTTCAAAATGTAATCTTATGAACAGTTTAATCTTTCATTTTTTCTTATGAACTTGAAGGTCTTATTAAAGTGAAAATTACAGAAAAATGGTAGTCACTTATATGTGGGTTTAATTTTTTAGGGATAAAAGTGGGTTTTTCCAAATGTAAATCAATTTGCACTATAGATATTTTGGATTTTCTCTCATTCTAGAATAAATATCACATTACAAATAAGAATGTAACACTCTAATGCAATACTCTAATAATGTAACACTCTAATATAATACACTAAAAATCTCTTTAGTGCATTTTTTCTAAACTAACAACGTAACACAAAAAAAAAAAAAAAAAATCTTTTGTATACTTTTTTCAAATGTAATACTCCAATGTAATGCAAAAAAAAAAAAAAAAAAAAAAAAAAAAAAAAAAAAAAAAAAAACCTCTTTAGTATACTTTTTTCAAACGTAACATTTTAATCAATATAATCCCAAACGTAAAACTCTAATGCAACACATACAAAAATATTAAAAAATTTCTTAATGTACTTTTTTTAAACGTAGTACTCACAGTTTGAAATTATACATTTGCTTAAAACTTGCTAACGAATTTTTGTACTCCTTTTGGAATGGTTTGAATAATCTCACATCATTTTGGAGTAGTTTGAATAATCCCACATCCTTTTTTTGGAGTGTTACATTGGAGTGTTACGTTTGAAAAAAGTACACTAAAGATTTTTGTTTTTGTTTTTGTTTTTTTGTTTTTTTTTGGTGTCACATTGATGTGTTACACTAAGGAGTTTTTTTTTTTTTTTTTTGAAGTGTTATATTGGAGTGTTACGTTTGAGAAAAGTACACTAATGATTTTTTTTTTAGAGTGTTACATTCAGACACGGAACCAGGAATTCATTTGTGGGGGGCCAAGACATGAATAATTTTTTTATATGAATTAATATAAACTATTATTTTTTTTGAAATCAAAAAATAAACTAAATTTTGATATTAAATTAGTACTAAAAAATAAAACAATCATATATTTAGTAATTTTTTTTTTAGATAGGTATATTTAGTGAATTTAATATATGAATAAAAACGAAGTCATGTATTAAATAATTCTTTATACAAATCAACTCAATCATCTATCAAAGTGGAACTCGACGTTTTTTCATATCTCAAAAGTGTTTAATGATTGACTCTGTAATAAAATTTTTCGGAATTTCCTTTTTAATGTACGCAAGCAAAGAGTCTGTAAAAAAATTATATTTAATATATGAATAAAAAGAAGTGAATTTTTAATGATATTTTATTCTTTATTTTATGTTCAGTTTTTTTTTTTTTTTTGGAAAGAAAAGGCGAAGAAAAAAGAATGGGCCATCTAATGAATAGGTGAGGCCCATACTACTTGACAACGACAAAAGAGGGGCATATTTCCTATACAATTATATATTATTAATATTAGGTTCAAAAATAATATATAATATAATTTTTTTTTTAAATTTAAGCGGGGGGCTGTGGCCGCTGTTGGTCCACGCATAGGTCCATCCCTGGTTATATTTGAGTATTATATTGAAGTGTTATAGTTTGAATATACATTTGCCCAAAGTTTACCAAGGGATTTTTATACTCATTTTGAAATATTTGAAGAATCTCACATTCTTTTGGAATGTTTAAAGGATTTCATATTTTAAGTCATTTTTGTATTCCTTTTGAAATATTTTCCAAATAAAAAAGACTTCCACATAAAAATTCATCCCAAATTTGATTCTCATAGATTATGTTCATTCTTACCTTTACTAGTGGGTGCCACACACGATACATGTGCAATTTAGATAACTAATAATAAAGAATTTAATATTCAAATGTATATTACTTAAGTGATAAGTATGTTCTTAATGAAATCCAAGATCTTGGGTTCAAAATTTGCTTACATTGTGTATAATAATTTTTTTTTTATTTTAGCATATATAAAGTTGCACGTGGCATGAGGAGAAGAAGGCTCTACTAAACCAATTTAAACTTTCACTTAATAATAATATAGATAGATATATAACACAAAAGAAAAAAAGAGAATCTATTTATCTATATATTATATAGATATATAACACTAATAGTTCCTGTACTTTACCTCTCGTGTCACTTTAGTTCTTGTGTTTTCAATTTGCTCGATTTTAACCCTCAATTTTTGATTTTGTATAATTTTAGTCCAATTGTTAACACCGATTAAAATTGTTGACGAAAAACAAACACGTGAGACACACATGACCCTTTTTCAAGGGCAATATGGACATTTCACTACCCATTCCTTGTTTTACCATCTTCTTCCTCTTGGATTCTCTACAACACAATCATCTACCACCGTTGCC
This sequence comes from Camellia lanceoleosa, assembly GCA_025200525.1. NCBI lineage: Eukaryota > Viridiplantae > Streptophyta > Magnoliopsida > Ericales > Theaceae > Camellia > Camellia lanceoleosa. The sequence goes on along the minus strand of CM045760.1, from coordinate 165,394,372 downwards.
TTCCTCCACCACCAAGATCATTCATAGCCAATCCCAACATCAACACCATCCACCTCCACCACACCAAAAACCCACTTAATTTCTCTTTCACAACCTTCACAGAGAGAGAGAGAGAGAGAGAGAGAGATCTTAGTGTTTGTTGAAATGGGTGATGAGATTGAGAAGAATCTAGAAGCCAGACTAAACGATGCTATCAAAGAAGTAGCCTCAACCAAACTCCCTCTCCTAGCAAAAATAGCTAGCCTCGACCTCTCTACCAAGTTTTAGAAATTGAAGGAATCGCTCGAACCCACCACCACTACCACTATCGCAACACCACCTTCAACCGCCGCCAAACTCAATTGAGAAAAGCTCTATAACCTCAACAATCTCTTAATTGAGTGGCACATGCAATCAAAGAATGTAATTTCCACTTTCAAGTTTGCTTCAACTTAGATCGGATCAACCTTCAAGACAAAGACAATGGCGTGGCTTCGAATTGGGTACAATAAAGGGAAATTCAAGGGTCTGTTGATGGAAACACCAATATGGGTTCATCAAATGGTGAAATTTCTTAACAATCGACCCATGAATCGATCTCACTAGATACCAAAATAGAGGCTTTTCGGTGGAGCGATCGATTTGTTAATGAGACCAAGATTCAGACTTTTGATGATAATGTGAAGCCTCTGTAGAGTTTGTTTGATCCAAACAATGATGATTCTGGGTTCACTGCTATTAGTAAGAAAGAGGGAATGAGATGAAAGTTTGCTGATGGAGGTTAGGGAAACAAGACGGCGGGAGGCTAGGGGATGGAGAAAGGGTGAGAGAGAGAGACAGAGGTTGATTAGGCTGAAAGAGGAAAATAATGTGGGCGACTGTCATGGCTGGACTAGAAGAGGAAAACAGGTGGTGTTGGGGTTGGGATAGAAGAATGTGTTGTTTGGTGGCAGATGGTGGTAGTGGTGGTGGTGGTGGTGTTTAGCAGTGGCGGTGGTGGAGTGAGATTGATGATAGACGGTAGAGGATGGAGGAAAACAAAGGGGTGTTGCGAGAGATGGAATAGGAAGGTTTAGGATAAAATTGTCTGCTTTTGCCCTCAAAGTTGAACACATGTTGTGCACATGACTATTTTCTATTAAATTTTTTATCAGAGGTCATTGATTGGACCAAAATGAAACGAAATTAAAACTAAAAGATTAAAATCGAGCAAATAAAAAACACAGGGACCAAAGTGACACAAGAGGTAAAGTACATGGACTATTAGTGTAATTTGCCCTATTCATTATATAAGGAAAATGGTGTTTTTAATGAGAGTTTCAATATCTCATGCTATTTTTCTTGATTTTCTTAATTTTAAATAATTAAGAAAATCTCTATTAGCTAAATTTTATTTGATAATCCTACATCGGGAAAAGAAGAAAAAAAAAAGAGTTGTTTTACTTATATAAATGGAATCTTATACTCTCATCCCATTTAGTGATGAGCCTTGTAAGAGTTTTAATATCTCATACTAATTTTCTTGATTTTTTTAATTTTAAACACTTAAGAAAATCTCCATTGGCTAGCTTTTATTTGATAATCCCATATTGGGAAAAGAAGGAAAAAAATGGGTTATTTTACTTATATAAAGTGAATCTTATACTCTACCTCATGTGATATTGTAGTTTTGTGCATGTTTCAATTCAATATAGTTTAAATTTTAAAAATTTTAATTAATTAATTATGACCTAACTGATTAGGCTAAACCACTTTTGATTTGATTGATTTGTTAGTTTAACAGCCATTTTAGCGGTTTTATCAAAATATATTGATTAGATTTGTTTGATTTGAAATAAACTAAAGATTGATCTAATTAAAGATTGAAAGACTGAGATTGCTTAATTAGAAACAAACTTTCCGTCCAAATAATTGTTAACTTTTATTTTATAATCTCACATCGGAAAAAGAAAAAAAAAAAGAAGTGAGTTGTTTTACTTATATAAAGTAAATCTTAATAGTATAGTATTGTGTATACTTTAATTCAAGACGGTTTAAATTTTATAATTAAAATAACATTTAAAAGTTTTAATTAATTAATTTTTGTATAAGTTGGTTGGCCATTTGACCTAACCGATTATGCTGAACCATTTTGGGTTTGACTGATTTGCCAGTTTAATCGCGATTTCTCATATTGATTTTATTAATTTTAAACAATTAAAAAAATTTCCATTGGCTAATTTCCATTTAACCATATAAAAATAAAACTCTAATTGATTTATGATTTATTTTATAATCCTACATTGAGAGAAGAAGAAAAAGCAAAAGCAAAGTTTGTTTTACTATCTATTTATATATTATATATAAAAAAAAAAATAGAGTTTTTAAAGAGAAACCTTTATTATAAAATTATTGAATTTTCTTAATTTTAAACAATTAAAAAAATTCTCGTCGACTAGCGTTTACCTTTTATTTTACAATTTCACATCGGAAAAAGAAAGAAAAAGCAAATTGTTTCATTTACATAAAGTGAATCTTATGCTTCCATTTATATAAGTAAAATGATATTTTTAGTGAGAAGTCGTATGATCAATATCTCACACTCATTTTTTTGATTTTCTTAATTTTAAACAATTAAGAAAATCTCCACTGGCTATCTTCTATTTAACTTTTATTTTACAATCCCACATAGTTTTGATTTTAAAAATAATTTTGTATGAGATTTTGAAACTCTCATAATATTTAACTTTAAAATAATTACAATCTCACATTGAGAAGAAAAAGTGAGTTGTTTCACTAATATAAAGTGTTACAATTCTACATCAAGAAAAAAAGCAAAAGTGAGTTTTTTCACTTATATAAAATGAATCTTATAAATAGAGTTTTAAGAGATAAACATTCTAGAAGTTCCAAACTCTCATTCTAAAATTATTGAATTTTCTTAATTTTAAACAATTAAGAAAATTCTCATTGACTAGCTTCCATTTACCTTTTATTTTACAATCCCAAATTAGGAAGAAAAAAAAAAAGAAGAGAAAAAAGTGAATTGTTTCATTTATATAAAGTGAATCTTGTGCTCCAATTTATATAAATGATTAAAATTTCTTAATTTTAAGCAATTAAGAAAATCTCCATTAGTTAACTCCTATTTAACTTTTATTTTACAATCTCACACCCAGAAAAGAAAGAAAAAATGAATTGTTTCACTTATATAAATGAATCTTATGCTCCCATTTATATAAGTAAAAGAAGATTTTTAGCGAGAAACCCTATAATCAATACCATTTTTTTTATTTTCTTAATTTTAAATAATTAAGAAAATCTCCATTGATTAGTGTTAGGTTTTTATTCTTGGCAATACCGTTTGACAAAATTCCTTTCAGTTGTAATTTTATTCGGTCTTTTATTTCAATGAGATTCTGAGTTTTAGATGCAAATTCAATTCGAATTGTACCTTGCAAAGATGTTTAAGGAGTTAATTCTTTCATGTTTTCCACTTCATTGACTATGTCGGGGATCAAGCTAACCGATCAGCTCTCGGGGGTCTAGGGAGCAACGCCTAGGCTGGGTCGAGGGCAAGACCCGGCCGAAGCAAAATTGCAGTCAAAGTTGTTTGGTTGCTTGAGCGAATGAGTGTGTGCTTGAGTGAAGAATCTTTGGTCCCAGAAGTTTTCACTAACTGTAAAAATACTAAGAAGTTGCATTTCTCACTCGAGCGACACTTTGGTGGCTTGAGTGAAGACATTTGGAAAAACACGTGTTTTAGTCTTCTCGCTTGAGCGAGAGATCCTTGGCTCGAGTGACCTTTGCGGCCCGATTTTCTATAAATACGTGTTTCAATCAGATTTTAGGATTACGGCTTCCAGATATTCTTCTTGGATGTTAGGGTTTATATTTGGAGTTTCTTTACTAGTTTCTTTGATGTTTGTTTGAGTTTAACTCATGATTTGAAAAATATACATCAAATGATTGTTTGTTTCATTCAATACAAAAGAGAGAGTTGTTCTTCGGTAGATTCTGTGAAACTTGAGCCTGAAGCTTTGGTGGATTCTGGAGTGGTTTGTCGTCGTAGATTCGACATCGGCGTTGTGTGATTCAACGTTGGGCAAAACAATTCCGAGGTGTAGACGAGGCTAGAAGAGCACATAGGGGTCGGTTTGACTCAGGCGTGGATTCGCTAGGTAATTGAGAGTACATTTGTGTAATTTCTTTATGTATTCTTAGTGGATTGTTTTGTGGTTTTTGCCTATGATTTTTTTTTTTAATCACAATTGGAGGCGCTCCAATTGTAGTTTTTCCACATTAAAATCGTTGTGTCGATTTGTTTTGATTGTTTGATTGAGATTGCTATTTACTCATTAAAATTGATACATAATCACAAATCAATATCTAGGGGATTTCTAGATTTTTCAGTTAGCTTCCATTTAACTTTTATTTTACAATTTCACATAAATGGTTTGATTTTAAAAATAATTTTGTATTCGATTTTGAAACTCTTATAATATTTAACTTTAAAATAATTACAATCTCACATCAAGAAAAGAAATAAAAAGTGAGTTGTTTCACTTATATAAAGTGAATTTTATATTGTAATTTAATATTTTAGTATTGTGCATGTTTCAATTCAAGATGGTTTAAATTTTCAAATAAAATTTAAAGGTTTTAATTAATTAATTTTGTTGTAAATTAGTTGGTCTTTTGACTTGGCTGATTAGGCTGAATCATTTTCGGTTTGACTGATTCATTGATTTATCTACGGTTTTAGCTGTTTTATCAAAATATATTGTTTAGATTTGTTTGATTTGAAATAAACTAAGATTGACCTTATTAAAAATTGAACGATTGAGATTGCTTGATTAGAAATAAACTTCCCATTCAAACAACTGTTAACTTTTATTTTACAATCACATATCAGGAAAAAGAGGAAAAAATGAGTTGTTTCACTAAATGAACCTTTTGCTTCTATTTAATACTGTAGTGTTGTGTATGTTTCAGTTCCAGACATTTTAAATTTTAAAATTAAAATAAAATTTAAAAGTTTTAATTAATTAATTTTTGTATAAGTTGGTTGGTCCTTTGACCTAGTCGATAGGTTGAATCGTTTTCGGTTTGATTGATTCGCTGTGATTTTATCAAAATATATAGATTAAATTTGTTTGATTTGAAATAAATTAAAGATTGACTAATTAAAGATTAAACGGCTAAGATTGCTTGATTCGAAATAAATTTTCCATCAAAACAATTGTTAACTTTTAAACAATTAAGAAAATCTCCATTGGTTAGCTTCCATTTAATTTTTATTTCATGATCCCACTCGAGAAAAGAAGGAAAAAATGAATTGTTTCACTTACATAAAGTGAATCTTATACTCTCATTTATATAAGCAAAATGATATTTTTAGTAAGAATCCTTATAATCAATATCTCATACTAATTTTTTTGATTTTGTTAATTTTAAATAATTAAGAAAATCCCGATTGGCTAGTTTCTATTTAACTTTTATTTTACAAAATATAAAAATATAAAATATAATTATCATATTTTTATTAAATAATATATTATTTTATCCATGCATAGTAGGGGTGATATGCTAGTAAAATATAATAGAAATAAGGATATAACCATAAATCTAATTTCTAAATAATATATTAAATCTACCTTTCTAAAATCAATAGGACCAATTGATCTATAAGAAAATTCTTGAGACTAAATAGATCATCATTCCTTAAAATGAGATTTATAGATAAAATTTTCAAATAACAAAGTCACTTTTATATATAATGATGATTTTTATGTAATTTTATAATTTTAATCCTAATTAATTAATGTCATCACTATATTAGTATACGAATAATACAATTTATCTTATATTTTTAACTTTTGTATATTTTTTCGGTTCAGTTTGAATCAACTGAGAAAGTGAGGGCTGAGAAAGTGAGAGTTGAATTGTGGTTGTGCAGTTGAAATTTAAACCCATTAAGTCATTGTATTCTAGTCAATTAGGACAACCTAATTAATTGTGCATATATATACAATCCAGACTATTCTAAAGCACTCATTTGTCGCCCTACACTATTACATGTGAGGATCCTTACATACACCAAAAAAACATAAAGGTACTGCCAAAATCATATTAATGGCATTGTGGATATTACCACTAGCCAAAAAAAAAAAGGAAAAAAAAAAGGAAAAAGTAGAGTGTTGTTATTGGTATTAATTAATTATTTCAAATTAATTATTTTTTAATTTTTTTATTATAATAATAATTTTAAATAAAATTATTAAAAAGGATATTAAAAATTTTGGGATATCCCATCTCATAATTAAATCCACACACTCACTACATCATGAGATGAGTTAGGGTTTATGAGACTACTCACCTTCATCACCACTCATCCATCTTCTCCAAATCCCACCTTCAAAACCTACATATTCTTAAAACCTCGAAAACCTTTTGGCATCAATATTCCGGCGGGAACGGTAGCAACCATTTGATTACATACACTTATCTGGCAATGATAATGAGTTGAAGTTTTTTCGGTAACCACAACTCTATTAGATGAGAGAAGTACAACAATAAAAACTCAGAAAATGTTTATAACTTTGATGGTATTCTAAACTTAGAAGAGATTGATCTTATAAGGGTAAGTTTCTTGAAAAAAATGACAAAAATAATAAAAACTGTTTGTCATTTTTTCGGGATTGAACTTTCGAACATATGATTGAAATTCGGGAGCACAGGTTCGAACATTATTTATTTGTTTAGGAACATGTAACCAAACATTTCTTATTTGTTCGGGAATAGATAACCAAAGCAGCAACAGAAGCAGGTAAACAAAGAAGTCGGACCATCCTTGGGTGGTCGACCGACTGGTGGACCAGAGGTCGACCGAGGGGTGAAATCCTGTCCAATTTTTCTCTCAGAGAGCATACAGGTACAATAAAGCCATGGACGAATCACAAAAAATCAACTAGAGAAGCATAAAAGTGGATTTTGTTGTGTGTGAAAATAGTAATAGAAAAAAAAAATCAAACAGGTTGACGTGATCACTACAATTTTTTTTTACTGGTTTTGGGAGGTTCCACTCTCATGGGTTTTGTTAGAGTTTTGGGAGAGAGGCTTTTTAAGGTGTAGAGGGTGAGCATTTAAATAAGTAGAATGTTTTTACAAAGATAAATTTGGTATTTTTTGGGGGTAGAAAATTTTTTTTAAGTGTTTTAAAATTTAAAAGTGGGAGTCCAAAGAAATGGGGAATTCAAAATAACTCATGCGGTGCTAATAGCAGCACTCGAAAAAAAAACTCAATAACTTGAAAAAGTTTTAACATTTCAGTATTAATATTGTTGGCCTTTAAAAGGCAAAAGTCACCCTGTTAAATGGAGTTATCACTAAAAATAAAAGTTTTTCATAAAAGACAAAAAAAATTTGAATTGCTTCAGTACAAAGATTTAAAAAAATAAAATTGTAACATAGACTCGCCTGGACATTTAAATGATCTCAAACTTCTAGGACATTGTCCAAACTACTAAGAATAATGCTATGTGTATCAATTAATGTACTAACTAGTGTACTAATCGATGATATAACATAATTTTAGAGGTTTTGGATATTTATAATTTGTATAATAAGTAGGGTTAATAATAATGACATAATACTAATTGATATACTATTATGTACACTAATTGGTACATGTAGTATCACCGAACTACTAATCCCTCCATTCCGCATGTACCGTGTAATTACTGCATAAACGCTATAATTTCAAGGACATAGTTGCAAGACATGCCCTAGTGTCCTTTAGGTTACCTCCACTTTAGGTTGCTATTGTATTTTCAAATGAATCAATAGAACGAAGTCATATGCAATGAGATACTTACAAACTTTCGCTGAATGCAGCACTAAAACTCCAGATGTATACAAACATGTATTAGCTACCAAAATACGTTGAGCAAAACAATTGATAGATTTCAGGCAAACAACAATAACAAGTTTATTAGCAAACGACACTCACAATAATTATTGTCACTGTTGCATCCAAACAAGACATTAAAACAAATCCAGTATCAAAGACATTAAAGCAAATAAAGCATCGCATCCCATTGTATCCAACGACATGAAAACAGGCAGAAATTAATACAAGAAAGAAATTAACCAACAAGCTACATAGGAAGCTTAATCTGATCGGTTTTGCTTGAAGATGATTTATTGGTATTTACAGCCACCAGTAGCAACAGTTCCCCAGCTTAAGCTCCTTAACACCATCAGATTGTCCCAATCTTCCACCACAAGGGTCTTCATAAAGCTTTCATAACCTGTTACTCACCAGAAAAATCGCAAAGATGATAAATAGTGTCAGAATCAATAAAATTAATTAGCTAAATGTCGTGTTTCAGATGTGTAGTGACCCTAAATTCATTCACTAGTAAGCCTAGTGAAAAAATAAAAAATAAAAAATTGGATCCATTTGCTGCCTATGGAAGTAATTTGTTATCAGCCTCTAACCACATGGGTGAGGGTTCAATTAGCTAAGGGAATTAAGCATGGTTTGTTTATTTAATTAAGCATGTGCTGTTATTGCAGTCTAATGTCACCCAAAAGGGTGCTAAAAAGATGCAAAATGTATACATAATTTGATGATTCATCCCAATTTAACTTGAAATAGAGGTGATAATAAGACTTATCACAATGCAAGTATGAGAATTTGGTTAGTTTGGTATAATAAATGCTTTTAGAGGAAAAGCAAATATCCAGTATATTTCTTGAATGAAAAAGGTCTGAGACATTACCTAGCTATCAAAAATACATCTTCTGTTGGTGTGAGTAGATGTCTCTAGCTAATTCATCCATCAAATATTCACCCCTTCCAAGTTCCTCATAAGTTGGTCGAATACTGCTGCTTGACTCTGATTTATGCCACTTTAATGATTCCCACCACTCCTTATCTCCTTTGATCTCCAAATATTTGTTAGAAGGAGCTTTGTTGGCATAAAGAGTTTCAAGTTTTGGACAATTATAAACAACCAGACTTTTCAACATAGGACTGATACTTAGAACATCTGAAATGCTAACCAATTCTGGTAGGTCAAGAAGTGATATCCTCTTCAACAATTGGAGAACATAACCATTTTTCAGGTTTGAGGATTCTTGACTTACTAGACTCTTGATTTTGCAGCAGTCTTCAACTATAAGCTCTTCCAATAACCTCAGATTACCAAGCAAATCTGGTGTGAAAATGGTAGTCAAATTGGGGCACGTATGCAATGCCAAAACCTTCAGATTAAATAGACAACCCTCATAAATAGGACCTTTCCAAATACTTTGTAAATTCCACATATAATGAATACCCAAGTACCTCAGGTTTTGGAATACAGATTTCTTATGAACACCCAACAGATATTCATAATCTCCATCAATAATAGTTTGAAGTTCATTACATTCCACCAGCAAGCAAAATCTGAGGTTTTCCATGTTTTCATTCCCGAAATGAGAAAGCATCTTCACTGTCCAGTGACGGTCTAGGAAGAAAAATGGGCATGGTTGAGTACCTCGGTAATCTCAGTTGGTATGCCTTCACCATTTATATACTCAAGGCATCTCCTCATTTTCTTTCTTTTCTTGAATATCTCTTCAACTTCATGGGGTAGACGGGATATGATGCGTTGTCGATGATGGCCAACTGTGAATCTAAAATAATCTATGCATTCTGTGCTATTCCATCTAAGTCGTTGCAACAATTGTTGCAACAATTCAGCTGATGGTAGATACAACTCAAGGGTAAACAATAATTTTAAGTTACTTAGCTCATTCAGGATTACCTTCACATCAGCATCCCACCACTCACCATCTTGATTCACATCAATGATTAATTCCCTCAATCTATTGAGTTTTGACAACACCCCTTTAGGGATTGTTGTGTCCATCTGCTTAGTTTCCTTGCAGCGATTTGCATGTTGACAGAAAGAGACCTTGAAGCACATCAAATTGATTAGTTTTCCAATTTCCTTGGGCAGATACATTATTTTAGTTCCTTCAAGATCAAACTCCTTAAGATTCTCAAGAGCTCCGATATCGGGTGGCAGTTCCATGAGAAGTTCACAACCTCTCAAAAAGAATTTTTGAAGTGATTTCAAATTGGAAATGGAAGGTGGCAAAGACTTTATGCTAGTATAAGACAAATCTAGATGTGTTAGGCGAGGCATGTCCTGAAAGAATAGTTGAGGAATTTCCATCAGATCATAGTTGTTATGTAAGAACAATTTTTGGAGGGATGAGCACAAGGGTTTCTCCGGTAGCTCAGATAATTTATTATTCATCAACTCAATCCCCATGGAATAAAACCAATCGCCAACTTCTGGTGTTTCAGTCAATCCTAATCCCCCTAGCCTTAAATGTCTAGCTATAAAACTGCTCATGACAAATCGAGTTTCTTGATGCATTCGGACAAAACCATTGTCAAAATTCTCTAGCACGAAGGAATTGATGAGTTCTTGAAGGATAACTTTTCCGTTTGCCTCTGTTTCTACTAAACCATACTCAACCCAAGATGATACTAATGAATCTGCTGTTCTCTGTTCCGGGCAAGCTATGCAGTTTTTAATGCAACTTTTTGTTATAATGTCCTTCTGATCCCAAAAGAATTTTAACACATGAAACATGACTTGGCTTGGTTTGGTTTGGTTTGGTTTTGGTTTAACCATGACTTGGTTGAGTGCAAGTTCCCACACACCAATATCAGTCACACCTTTCAAGGCCCTCGCAAGAAGAACAATGGCGCGCAGATGGCCGTGGCACTCTTTCACTAACTGGGCGCCCATTTGTTGGATGACAGAGGAAGAATGAACAAGTGATGGGCCCACATTTCTACAGAATAGTTTCCAGGGTAACAGATGATCCTCCATTCTGATCTCCAAATCCAAATCCATGATCTCACGGACTTTTTGCGATTGAGTTGTAAGCACTAGGAATCCACAGTCAGGGATTTCTAAGTCATGTAGGTCTATCTGCCCATCAATGCAATCCACAAGCAGCAAGAAGTTGTCAGGCAAATATTGGTCTAGCGATCCCTCCGAAGTGTGATCAGTTTTACCAGATCTTAATCTGCCAGTCTCTGTTGCGATGTTCTGCCTAACGTCTTTGATGTTGTGATATCGTGAGACAGAGATGCAGAGGACAACACTGCACGTGGATATGACCATTTGCATGCCCTTTAATGCGTTTGCTACTTTCTCCCCTCCGAGCCCTGAAATCCCAATCTTTCGAATTATTTCACATTCACTCCGTTTTGAAAGGGGCCCTAAAATCTTAATCTTTCGAATTTCATCTTCAATACAATTTGAAACTTGGAGAACAGCAGAATCGATAGCTATTTCCAAAAGTTCATCTCCACTAGTTTCAGGCGTTAGTCCAACCTCTGTTTTATGTGTCAAGTTCTCCTCATATGACTTCATGATGTCATCTTCTTGGCGTTTAAAAGTCCAATTAGCAGAACCTTCACGGGAAAAGCTTTTCTGCGTCAGACTCACATCTAAGCTCATAATATCATCTTCTTCTTGAGGTATAAAAGCCCAAATTCCTGAATCTTCATGGACCAAGTGTCTTTTAACACTCTGAAATGCCTTCCCAATCCGCACTTCGATACTATTAATGCATCTTCGAAAATACTGAAATTCTCCATGATTGTTATTTGATACCGAAATTTTTAGTTCTGTTAGTTTTTGTATCCACCCGAGCTGCAGTGGGACAAATTTTTTGTAGAACAGGTCAAGACGATCTGATTCTGATTGGTATGTCCAGAGAAGATGAAGTAAGTCAATCTTCCTTGTCAAAGCCTCAATTTTTCGTATCATCCCTTCGCATTCTTCCTTGTCCGGAGAAGATGAAGTAAGTCCTTCTTCCTTGTCAAAGACTTGCTTTGACGCAGATGAAGGTGAGGGTGTTTTCTCCATTTTTCCAAAGGCCTTATTCTCGTCCGATTCCATTCCAGATGACGCAACTTTCTTTATTGCTTCGAAATGAATATCGTGGTCTTCCTTGTCTATGGATAATTCTACGCTACTTCTTCAGACAGACAAGAGGAGAGATCCTCTTTGGACAACTTTTTAGTTGACTTCTTCCATCGGCGAGTCTGATTAATGTGTGCCGCCTCTCCATCTCCACCCAAATTAACCTTTAAAACTACAAAAGACATTGATGAAAATCAATATTAATTGATTGTTGGTTTTGAAAATTTACAAATACATCTTGAGTTTAATCTACAGTCTCATTTCTATAAGTTTTTTATTCGGTGGACCGATTAATCCTAATATCCTTATCAAGCATCCTCATCAAATTAGTTAAATTTTTATTATATTTTATTTAAAAATTATTTTTTCTAGGTGCAAAAAAAAAAAAAAAAAAAAAACTCCTAAGCTTTAATCATTTTAACAAATTAAATCCTGAATTTTTAATTATTAAGGCCTTGTTTGGGAACATACTTTTTTAGTAATTTTTTTGTTTTTTGGCTAAAATGTGATGTAAAAAAAAACTAGTATATTGGGATAACTTTTTGACTTTTTACGAAAAGATGTGCAAAAAGTAGAGAGAAAAGAGAATCTTTGACTTTTTGATATGGGTTGTTGACTTTTTGATTTTTTTAGTAACTTTTTAGCTTTTTGACTAAAAGGAACACTTGCCAAACGAGGCCTAAATTAAGCTCCAAACTTTAGATTGATAATGCATATTGTCACGGGCATATTGGCATGTCATACTTTTTTTTTAATTTTTTAAATTTAGTACCAAATATCTTTCATTTACATTTTTTTTAATTTATATTTTTAAATTTATTTGCCGAGATCTATTAATAAAGGCTTATAATTGATATAAAATTATATAAACATAATTTTTTTTTCAGCATCGGTTGGGAGCTCAAATCTGAGCTCCTAATGCCCCAATTTTTTTTTTTTTTTTCCAATGTAACCGTGAAGACGAAGGAGGAGGGAGGGGAGGTTAGGGGACTGGAGGGGGCCATATCAACCGGGCGGAGCAGAGGCGAGGCGGAGGCGAGGCGTGAGTCGACGACGGTGTGCTCGACAATCGACGGCGGCGAGGCACAGTAGGGGGCCTCTCGTCCTCTCTCTTTCTCCCTCTCTCCTCCTCTCTTCTCTTTCTCTCCCTCTCCCTCTCCCTCTCCAGTTCAGTCCAAAAATGGAAGAAGAAGGGGGGGAAAAAAAATAATGCCCAAAACGACGTCGTTTTGGGCATTAGGGGCGGAGAAATTCGGGACAAAAAACATTTCTCTTTTTTTTTTTGGAAAAAAATTACTATACACATCTGTTAATGTTACATAGGTCTTGCTTGTAAACTAAATCTTTTAAGTTAAAAATGCCAAAAAACATTAAAAAAGAAAAGGCCAATCATTAAAAAAGTTTAGAAAAAATGTCAAAAATTAAAAAATCACTAAAAAAGCAAGTCATACACGCTATTAATTCATGTTTTTTCATACAATAAATAATTTTTTAAAAAAAAATCATTCTGGAACACATTAACCTCATAAAAAACTAAAAAGTCAAAATTACTAAAAAAAAAATAAAATCTCAAACTACCACATCAACACACATTTCTCCACTTACATTATTAATCTATGTACATAAAAATGTTATTGGCTGGGCTTTCGTGATCGGACTGAAAAGTATTGTTGGGTCTGTGGGGCTCACCGCAGGTTTCGTTTCGATAATCTGAATCGTTAATGTGTAGAACTCATTGAGTACTATATACCTGTAAAAAATCATGTTGATTGGATATCAATAGCTATCTCATTGGATCATATTTCTATCAACCGTTTATTTTTTTACTGTCTATTTTTTTTTATTTATACAAAACAGATTTGATCATATAACTATCGATATTCGATCAACGTAATTTTTTAAAAACATATAATACTCAACGAATTCTACACATTAAATAATTCAGATTATCAAAATGAGACTCGTGATAGGCCTCACGCCCAACAAAGACTCGCCCCAAAAGGTATTCACTTCTTAAAAGTTAATGCAATTTCTAATCTTGATTATTCTATTGAGAGCTATTTGCTTATTTTTAATCTTAAAAATTTCCCTAGACAAATTCTTCTTAATTTTCAATTGATTTTTACATTAAAATTTTTAAAATGAGAAATTATCTGTTTGGTCAAATTACGAAATTTCTCAATTGTGTGAAATTGAGATAACAAAACTTTTAAAATTTTAAAAATTGTGTTAGATTATATATATATATATATATGTTTGTGAAAGAAAGAGAGATATCTCATTATTTTAATTTTTAATTGATTTTTCAATGAAAAACTAGAAAATGAGAAATTAAATAAATACTTTGTTTGGTGAATTGAGTGTTGGAACAATCTTTTGTGTAATATACATAACTTGAAACAAATCGAACAAATAAAAATAAATTACATATAGAATTTATTTACCAAAATGAAAAAGTACAAAAATAGATCAAGTCGAGTGTGTGACACTCTGTCTTTAAGACAGATTCGCCCCGCGTTGATGCTTAAGAAAAAATGGCATCTATCTCCCAGGATACAATGATCTTTACACAGATTGTAGTAACACTCCAAACAATCTGTACGGGAAACAAAACCTGTGTTCTATACTCCCAAAAATTTTCCTAAAATAAAATATAGAATATATATGCAAAAGAGTACAAAAGAAAGCAAGAAAAAGGATTTTCGAAGTGAACAAAATCTTTGGAAGATGTCCTGGTATTTATAGGGCCGAACAGGTATGAAATTCAAACCGAACATGTATGTTTTTGAAATGAATCGATCTGTTGAAGAACAAAACAGGTGCAAACTATTTGAACTTGCTGGAGCGACCTGTTTAAACCTTCTGGACCACTGGAAATTGGACCGGAGGAGGTTTGTTTGGACAGAAAAATTAAATTTCCAGCAAGAATTTTGGAAAAAATTCAAATAAATTTTTTCTAAAAAATTAGTATTAGGACCGACCCGACCCGTCCGTCCGTCTGGCGCACGCTCATGTGGTGATTTGAGCTAAGACTCACTTTGTCCATAACTCCTTCCTTCTACAAACTTGGGGTGCCCCTTGGGGCCTAATCCAAGTATTGCCATCTAGAACTTATATTCATTCTCTTAAGTTTTCAATGTGGAACAACTATATAAAGGAAATCCACATTTACTTTTTGAACTTCCTTTTCCAATAACCCGAAAACGACATAAAGTTCTTATTCACTCATAAATAGTTTTGACGAACCGTTTGCACCATATGACTTGCCATGCGGTAAGGAGCACATCACCTCTTTAGACCCAACCCAAAAGACGTGTGGGCTCCATTCAAATTTGGGCTTAAAGTTGGCCCAAAATAAGCCTATAAAAAACTATAATTCCAACAATCTCTCACATGAATGGAATTTGATGGAGACAAAATGCAACAACATGATCTAATTACAGAGAGTATAAAAATTGAAAATATTCTACAAAGGATAGGTAGCTTTTAGCTTTGAACCTTCCCTTGTGAGACACTATTGGATTTATTAGCTAACTAGTGAACATGATGTCTTGAACTATTCAGCTATTTGTGTAAACCAAGACAATAGAACTCACACAGTATATTATCAGACACAGTTAGTTCTCACTATTGTGTTCATCTTGGCCCTGAACAACCTGGTCTTTCATGAGTGCTCTAGAGAATTGTAGCCCTTTACAAATCTCACAAAACCGACCTACTTCACACTCACATAGGTGATTCTTATAAAGAATACCCTACCATACTCCATTAAGTATTCCTAGATATAAGAATCATTAAAAGTATTACTTAACCTAAAATGTTGCAGACATCACTATTTTATCATCGAAATAGGTAAGAGTTTGACTCCCCAGTGATCCTTATGAGTCATACACATGTCAGTTGTCCCTTTGAACCTAGATCTTGGGATCTCCAGTCAACTAGGTTGGGTTGCCGTTGTGGTAACTCTTATTTAGTAGGCTTAAGTCTCATTCCCTTCGATGAATTTCAACTAACTCTCTTGCTAACCCTTTGGTTAGTGGATCCACTATGTTGTCTTTAGACTTCACATATTCAATGAAAATAATTCATTTAGAGAGTAGTTGTCTCACGATGTTATGACAACGACGAAAGTGTCGTGACTTACCATTATGTATATGACTCTGTGCTTTACCTGTTGCTAATTGACTATCACAATGTATGCATATAGCAGAAACTGGTTTTGGCCACATTGGAATATCTTTAAGGAAGTAGCGAATCCATTATACTTCTTTCCTAGCTTTATCTAAAGATATAAATTCTAATTCTATAGTATACCTAGCAATGCAAGTATGTTTGGAAGATTTCCAACATACAGCCGCCCCACTAAGAGTAAAGACATACCCACTGGTGGATTTTGAGTCTCTAGTATCCAATATCCAGTTTGCATCACAGTATCCTTTAAGTACTGCTGGATATATAGTATAATTCAGCCCAATGTTACGACTAAATCAGAGATATCTTAGAACCCTTATAATTGCTTTATAGTGTTCTACTCCCGCATTACTTATATATCTACTTAATTTACTTATTGCATAAGTTATATTCGGGCGAGTGCAGTTCATAAAGTACATTAAGCTTTCAATAATTTGGACATACTCTAATTAAGAAATACTTTCTTGTACATTTTTAGAAAGAAATAAATTAACATCCACATGTATTCTAGCAAGATGATCATTATCTTTGATAAATTTCTCAAGTATTTTCTCAATGTAATCTGATTGTGACAAAGCATAACCTTCTGATATTTTGGTAATTTTCATACTAAGTATTACATCAACAATCCCCATGTCCTTCATGTCAAAATGTTTATTCAACATTTTTTGGTAATTTTAATCATGTCATTATTACTACCTATGATGAGCATATCATCTACATAAAGACATACTATTACATAACCTTTGTTTGTATTTTTAATATAAATACATTTTTCACATTCATTAATTTTAAATCTATTTGACATCATTGCCTTGTAAAATTTCTCATGCCGTTACTTTGGAACGTGTTTTAAACCATATAATGATTTAACTAATTTACACACTTTCTTTTCTTTTTCTGGAATAAAAAATCCTTATGGTTTTCCCATATAAATTTCTTTACTTAACTCACCATTTAAGAAAGCTGTTTTCACATCCATTTGATGAATTCCTAGATTGTTTAAAAATGAAATGGCAATTAACATTCTAATGGATGCTATTCTAATAACTGGTAAGTATGTGTCAAAGTAGTCAAGTCTTTCTTTTTGTTTATATCCTTTGACCACAAGTCTTGCCTTCTATTTGTCAATTGATCCATTCGCTTTCATTTTCCTCTTGAAAATCCACTTGTATCCAAGAGGTTTACAACCTGGTGACAAATCCAGTTTTAGATTTATATCTGTTGTGGGATACAAATTCACAATTTTGAGTTAAGAATTAATTTTAAAATTCTTCTAGATGAATTCCTTTTATTTTTCAATTGATTTTTACATCAATAATTTGAAATTGAGAAAACTATGAAGCTTTTAAATTTTTAAAATTTATGTTAGTGGTATATGTATATCAATAAAACTTGAGACCTCTAATTAGAGGTGCCATTAGTGATGTGGCAGTGGGTCCCATCCACTACCACGGTTAGTGTTGTGTTTGTTTTGTTTTGTTTTTTTTTTCTTTTTCACCTCATCAGTGGTGTGCTTAGAGCTACCAAATTAGAGGTCTCTAGGATGAGAGTATGTATATATGTTCATGAAAGATAGAGGTACCTCGTTTATTGTAATTTTTAATTGACTGTTCAATGAATAATTAAAAAATAAGGAATCCCAGAAATTCTTTATTTGGTGAGCTGAGAACTTTCTCAGTTTTAAATTGATATTTATCCATTTTGGGATATAAATTCACAGTTTTGAGTCAAAATTTTTTATTTTCGCAAAATTGAGAGAAATTGGGAAAGTTTCATACAAATAATGGATGATAATCATTGCTACTTTTGGATATAACTAAATATTACATGAAAAATGTTTGAGGGTCACAATTTTTGTGGCTCAAATGGTTTAAAATTGTTAAAACGACGTAATTTTGGTAATTTTGAGTCATTTGAGCCACAAAAATTATAGCCCTCAACCATTGCTGGTATTACAATAGGATGTAAATAACTTTAATTTGATAATTTATTGGTTTTAACACTATAATTCCTCATAATCAATCACAAGCCTTTCAGTGTGATAGGGTGTTGGTTGGTGTGGGGCTCAAGAGTGGTTTGTATTTTTTTTTTTGTTTGGTGGCGTGTTACACTAACAACTCCTATAGACATATGTAATTTTGGTCTATGACTTTTTAATTGTGATATATTTGACCTTAAATTTTAAATCTTGTTTTAAATAAGGACAATTGAAGATATCATTGTTTAATTTCAAGGGCAAAGTTGTTAATTTGATAAAATATAAACTAATTTGATAAAAATAAATGTCAAAAAAATATTTTTGAATTTTAAAAAATAATTTCTACCTACCAAAGATAAAATTATGTAAAATTGATAAATCTTTTAAACATTTATTTATTCTTTATTTTTACAAAATTAATTTTTATTATGTGTTTGGTTGATAATCATGTAATGGGTAGTTGTTAGGCTTTTAATGTGTAATCAATATATTTAATATATGAAATGTTTTTAGTTTTGGATTTTTTTTAATTTAATAGATTGATTTAATAATGATATCAAAGTTGTCGCCATATTTAACTTTTGAAAAATAAAAACTAATTTAATGAAAATAAAAACAACCACCCATTACATAATCATCATCTACACACATAATAAAAATTAATTTAGTAAAAAATTAAAAAAAATGTCTAAAAAATTTATCAATTTTATATAATTTTATCCCTAGTGGGTAGAAATAATTTTTAAAAATTCAAATATATTTTTTTGACGTTTATTTTTGTCAAATTAATTTATATTTGATCAAATTGACGACTTTGTCCTTAAAATTGAGCAATGGTATCTTCAATTGTCCTTATTTGGGACAAGATTCCAAATTCAAAATCAAATGTGTTACAATTGAAAAGTCAGGGTTCAAAGTGATATAGAAACCAAACTATAGGGACCGTTAGTGTAATTTGCCCATTTTTTTTATTTCAAAAAATATAAAATTATGAGGTTGAAGGGTTGGTTATGAGGATGCGAGTAGTAGTAATACAACAATTTGCACTATTCGAATCTTTGTCATGCATCTTTCTTTCTTGTACCTTTAATTTTCATGTTTTAATGAACTTTTTACTTTGAAAAAAAAAAAAAAAAAATTTCAATCACTACAATAGTTCATAAATTTGGACCACAATGACAGGATATGTGGAAGGGTAAAATATTGGCTCAAACCCAAAACAATTAGGCAAAGTAGCCCACAGAAAATGGAAGACCTAGATGAATTTCTAAGAAGCCTATTTGTAACCCTCGCATCGACATCATAAAACATCAATTGGCCTATCGACCGAGTAAGTGAATAAATCGATAATGACCGATATGAACCGGATGAACTAACGAATAAAATCAATGAAACTGAATCAAATCAATGAGTTTGTTCATTTAATTACATATTGTATCTCGCGGACTTATGTGATTATTAAATTTGATTCTATAGTGTTTAACCAGAATTGAAGGCCTTACTCCATGGGTCGCATTTAGAAAAAACCGCGAAGTGTTTTGTGATCAGAGAATTGATGTGATTTAATGGTATATTTATCCTAAAATTGATAAGGAAATGATGAACAATTAAAATATTGATTAATTGAAAGTTATATTTAACACTTACACTTTTGCTACCCCTACCTTACCTTTTGTTTAAGAGTCTTGTAAAGCCTACACACTTTAGCACATTTTGATCGTACCCAATTCTTCCCACAACCCACCCAAAACAAGAAGGACAGAGAGAGAGAGGAGTTCATCTGGGGAGAAATTGAATTCATCTGGAAATTATTAGGAATTGAAGCGTAATCTGGCTAGGTCTAGCTTCCTAATCAATTTTCAACACTGTCCTTGAGTGAATACACCATCTTTTTATTGTTGTCCTGGCTTAAGTTTCTTGCATGATTCATGCATCATTGTAGAGCTAGATGTGATATTGTTCATATATGTTGGATCTGAAGTCAAATTCATGCAATGCATGTATATATATTGGTGAGTTTTGAAGTTGAGTTCTTGGCTAATTGCCATATTATTGCTCATGTCTATATATAGTCCATGTTTCTTTTACCTTTCGTGAGTTTTGGAAAGAATTGAGCCTATTTGAGCATTTGAAAAGTTAAAATTGAAGGAAGACTAAGTATGTCATGTTTTAAAAAGTTTAAGGGGAAATGTTGAAATAAAGTTTAATTGAAACACCTTGGGCCTTTGATTTCTTAAATGAGCTAGAATTCTTTATTCTATGTGTTTGGAAAGAGTTTTCCGTATCAAGACCAAGAGGATCGGATTTGGAGCATCAAAACTTGGTTTTGAAACTTGGCCTAACTGGATCAGTGCCGAGTTTGGACGATTAAACAGCGAAGTGGTAGATTTTCAGCATGCATTTACCATGATTTTCAAGCTTGTTTTACGATGAAAATCGCGGGATTGTAACGCCGAAAGGAAAATCGATCAGTCCGCCGAAATTGCTTGTCACCGGGCCGAGAAGGAATGGTTTGGCTGCGGGGCCTTAGGAGTTTCCGCCGAGCTGGGAAACTGAGGCCGAGTTTCATCCCCGTTTCACTGGCTTCTTTGTAAATTTGCTTCCTCATTTGAGTCCTCATCGCATCCCAGGCATTCTTAGGCCTAATAGTTTAGAGCATCTGTAACCATGTAGATACAGAACCACACCGAGGAATTTTTAGGAAACTCAGATCCTTTCCAACTCTAAACTTAATTGACGTTCTATTTGATTGACCTGCTTATTTAGGGTTTCTCAGACGCATAATCAACGCGAGGATAAAATCACCGTAAGTAATAAAGATTGTGTAAAGATATGTTCAAATGGTTTTTTTTTTGAATAATTTAACTCAACGCTGTATTGAACCGATATTGTTTTCGAATGATTTCGGTCTCAGATTTCGAACTCGAGAGGGCATCCTTAGCACCCATCACATAATCGGTGTTAGTGTTTTCGCTTGCTCATACCTATTGATAACATCATGATTGTTGGGTCTATTATGGTTCTGTCTTGGCCCTTTGGACCTATCAAGTGATGGATGTAATGGATATGACCATATGACCGAAATATTTTTATATCGACATCGATGACATCGAATTTAGGAAAATCGTGATAATGCTTTGATTTCATTACTGTATACTATTCATTCACAACCCTTTAAGATTTATTCAGTTATTTTTCGCTTTGAATGTAGAATCATATATATGTAGTTGGTGTCAAATGCACTGCATCGAGCTAGGAGCGATTGGTGTCAGCAGCTTTCACCACCAACCACCCTGCCTCAATCGCGGAGTTCCGAGACGCTATGCCATGGCTTGGGGTGTTTTTGTCCCCATAGGTCTTGTATACCGCTTTCATATGCACTGCTCCTTCTAGATCTACCATCGTTACTGGCGGGATTAAGTCCCCTGCATCAATATTCCAGAAGGATTGTAGTGAATGTGACCGTAAATGATGCATAAAATGTATAATGATTTGATTTTCTGACGACATGCATTTACCCTCATGGACACTAGTTTGCATCGCTTTAGCTGATCAGATATCAGATTATATCATATCTTGGTGAATTGATCAGAATTTCGACATCGCCACATGTAAGCAACCCATAGGGTCGGGTTGTCGTGGAGAGGTTATTTATACTTTTATATTTCAACCACGAAGTTTGCACGCATCCACGTGTCCAAATGAGAGTTAGGTGTCCGTAGAAAAGCAAATAATCATTCATAAAAAAAAAAGTGTGTGCTATGACTCCATATTTAATGATTAAAGTGTTAAACTGCTTAATTGCACAAATCAAATTATAATGATAATCGCATCTATGAATAGGATAATGGATAATAAATGAAACCGGCTATATCATCGAGGCTTAATGGCTGCATGATAAACGAATGATGGACTGGATAAAGGAAAGACTAGAACAAACCGAACAACTAACAAATTTTTCTTCCTCCTCCGGTGCAACCTAATGTACTGTACAAAAATGAATGTTAAATGAGATACATTATTATTGCGCCGACTCGTAAATTTAGTAAAATGATACCGGCCATTCTTTTTCTTAAGAAAGGCTTAGGCTAAAGGTCAAGCTTGGGTTCTTGAGAAGAAAGTTATTTTGAGTTTTTCTCGTGCTCAAGTGGCTCAAAATTTGTTGGCAACCTTTCACCCTTTAAATGAAGAAGCCGTATAGGTGGATAAATTTAATTCGTGATGCAAATACCATTCTCGATTTGGGACTTCGCTCCAAATAGTCCTTCTTTCTTGTATTTCCCTTCCCCCAAAAGATGACGCAAAATGAGGATCAGTTAAATTAGACAGCAAAATATCTGCTGGTTTTAGCATGAGAAGCCACTTATCGAACTTGCTAGGTATGCAATCTGCTATACGCCGGTGGATATTTTATTACTCGAAGCTTAGAGGTTTGAAGGCGGTTTTAGTGTTAAGTATCCAAACCTGGGATTTAAGTTGAAAATGCCAACTTATGTAGGTGTTCTCAATCGGCATTGATGCTCAAGACAAATATTGGTTGAAAGTGAAACAATCAAATGAAGTGCTGGTTTTTAAGGTGGAAAAGATAGTTTTAAAAAATGAAGGTAAGTATAACCTAATAAGAAAGCAGAAAGTCGCACACGGGTTTACTACTATTCCCACCAGAGGGAGGTGAGAGTTTGGTGGAGCCTAGAGATGGTAAAACAAGCAGGTTGTTTTACACCAGTTTCGAGCTTGTTTCAGGCAAGGTGGGCCACGTAATCAAAGATCGCTAATTAAAATAAGAGTAAAGTCAGCACTGCTGCGCAAAGAAGATCAAATGTAGCACCAAACCAACCCCAAAATGACAGAGAAAGAGCTCTTATGAGGCGGTACGAAAGGTTTGCCCTAATACCGAGACGCAAAACACCGAGACGAAGAAATGTGCATCTCTAATCGCGTGCTTTAATGTTTATGTATTGATTGATTCGGTCTACACATTCTTATGTGTTATGCTTTTTTTGCTTCTAAAATTGAATAGACCCCTTAGGAACCCCAAGACTATTAGTTAGTCAGGAGTCAGGATGCTGGGGGACCCATGACATGTGCATATATGGTGTTGGCCATGGAGATTATTGTTGGGGATATGCACTTATTATTGATTTACTACGATCATGAACTTTATGTAATATCAGAATATTTGGGATGGATTGCCTCATGCCATATCATGCCACTATAGACTGTGTAATAAGTTCGTAGTTTTTCTCATCCACCGGTTTGTGTTTCTGAATTTAAAGTTTTTACCTCCTCATGATCATCCTCCATATCTCGATCTTCTGTGTAGAAAGTAAAAAGGTGATGATTAGAACCAGATGTAAAGGATATCAGGTTCTCGTCATTGACCGCACTGCCAATGATAATGTTATAACCGATGTGAATTGTATTCCTATAGTCGATTGTTTCCCGTGATGTATTTCCTCCGTATGAATTGAATTTATTTTGATTGACAGTGAAATAATTTTTTATCTAATGTCTCTCCTGCACCACCATAAACCTAGCTCTAAATAGAATGCCCAATCGAATCGAACTCATGAACAAGAAATTACAGAACCGCAGACAAGAAGTTTATCACTGCTTGATTTCAGAAGTGCACTGGATTGAGCCAGAAGAAGAAAGACGACTCAATGAGATCGGTGGCATCGATTACCGTGAACTAAAATTCGAAATCAGAAGAATAAATATCCATTAAGAAAACATTGATGATTTATTTGACTTTTTATTGTGGTGCACAAGTGTTTTCAAGATTGATCTAATTCGGGTATCACCAATCGGAAACAAAAACCGAAGAATATAAATAAAACTGCCGTAACGCAGGTATAATCCACTTTGGAATTTTTGAGCGTTATATGCTCGAGTTACGAACACTCGCTGCATTTATGGACCCTATGAACCTGATTTGGTAACCATAATTGTTAAATTTTTGATCATTATTTATTTATGACATATTGATCTATCTCTAAGACTATTATAGAACAATATCATCATCCTAGAGACTTGCCCTCAAAAACCTTAAGAAAATGTAATAAATGTAAAAATTGTCTAACCTGATATTTTGGCTTGCATATATAATGTTTTGGGTATTGTTAATTAAATTGATGGAATTTCTATGGATCTGCCAGAAAATTGGAAGTCAGAGGAATCAGTTTAGACCAACGTAATGTAAAAATGTAGCTTTGCTTGACCGGCCGATATTAGTAAGGTTTTGTTGTTATTTTCTCCTAAAATCGCTTTTTACCACTCACTCCGGGCCGACGAAAAAAAGGATATCATTTGACCGATCAAGGACTTGTGGGAAGAATATTTCTGTGAACTGAAACCCGACTCTAGATCGCACCTTTTTTGACTCTCTACCTTCTGTGCACGGATGAAAATAATATTTTATTGATAAGCCACAAGGGCTTGTGGTGTGCTTTTGGATGAACCCATGGGATGAAAAGAACTGATGCTGACTACACCTGAGACCATGAAAAGAACTCCATGACCCAGAAATTTGACTTGTCAATTTAGTGAGGTTTTTTTGTGAAAAATTCGCCAACATTTGTATGGGAGCAACATTTGAAGTGAGAAATCGACCAAAGACAATGAGAGTACTCAACCAGAAAGAGAATATACGACAATGGGAGACGGTCGAAATTTCGTGAGCAGCCATAATACTGCTGTGCATGCTTCATTCGAAAAAGCCAATACCGCTGCCGGCGCTTTTGAGCCGTAGAATCGACATAGAGAACTGCACCCGCTTAACGTTTCAATTTGAATGTTCCATGATTTTCCAAAAGTTCCGAAATTGAAATTGCTTTGTTTACCGAAAGGTGGAACCTTAGCCAACCAGAACAGATTGAGGAAAGAAACTTAACAACATTGATGAAGAAAGAGAAAAGGTTAATGAAGAAAATGATTCAAAAAAATTTGAGAACAATGTTTTGAGAACAACAATCAAAGATTGGTAGATACTTCCTATCAATGACAAAAGGAGAGTTCTCTGAAAGAAGGCAAGAAGGCCATTATTCTATTTTAAGATGGAAGGAAAAACAAAAAACAATGTTGAAATGTTCCAGACGTATGAACGAAGAAAGAAATTGCCGACTTTTGTGAAATAATGTTCACCCGCCAACGTGCCAAGGCCGAATCATTCCGACCAAGAAGAAGCATTTGAACTCCTTTGCCCATACCATATGAAAGTGGAAATATATCGCCTATGATTTTAGGTCGATCACCTCGCCCAGAAAGGCTATCCTGTGATTTGGGTGGACGTGAGAGACCCACTAAATCAGCATTAGCTAACTCCGCTAAGACTACAATAATGTTGATAGATTTTCAAGTATCTATATTGATGAGTATGCAGAGAGATGATATTCAGAGATTCTATTGTTTCCACATGATCTATTGTTTCGATAGGGCAGAGCCTACATCGAGGTCGCGCAGCCCATGCCAGACGAAGAAATCCTATTGAGGTCCGATGACGTGACGAAGCCAATCATGACAGATTGGTCAGGACCCGGACCATCCGTGTGTAGAGACCCACCGAGAATGTGAAATTCATTTGTCAGTTGATTGGGAAAGCTCATTGTAACAAATTTACCATTCGAGATATTGGAATGGCGCCTTCGAGGCATTAGATATGTAAAGAGGCATTCTCCAACTGGCCGTGGTTCCAGATGGCCAAGGTTTGGGGAGACTTGCCTTTGAAAAAAGAGAAGGCGGTAAACTGACATAATGAGATTGAAACTCGCACAGAGTAGATGTAAGAGTTATGCAGAAGTCAAGACTAGATAGAGATTATGAGGATATAGATCATGAAGGAGTGATCACGGTGGTAATGAAGGCTTCGTGACTCTGGGCTGGATCGCTTGCAGCAAGAAACCCGGATATGCCTGATCAGATGATTATTGAGAAGATATTGAGGAGGATCAATCAAGTTGCGCCCTTCCCTGCGCCCCTCCGGTAATAACGCCTTCACAACGAACGCCTGAGAGATTCATCTTTAGAGATTCATATGTGGACGCGAGCCTACCCGCATTGTGGTTGAGCGGATGACTACCTACGGTGGAACGGTTTGCGCTGCATTGTAAAACCGACGCATCAAGAAACCGAGAAACAAAGAGATTCCATGGTGAATGTTGACCGCAAGTAACTGGCGGTGGGATCGGCGCCACTTGGGAAAGCGAAGATGACATGGCTAGGCTTATATCCTGGATGGTCTTCGTCAACTCGCTTTTCCTTATCTTCGTCGAATCTCGCTTTAGAGGACTAACCTCTTATAAGCGAGGGGAGGACAGAATAACTATAGACATCAGCGCCACTGAATAAACCTTCGTTTCCATTTCTTCAGAGCAACCAAACATAATGATTAAGGAGCAGTGATGATAATGACTAACGTAACAAACTCTAATGAAACTTAAACAAACCACTGAATGAGAGTTTGTTTACCAATGCGGTATATTATCTCGCGGACTTCGACATTATTCTGCTTGATTATTATGTTTAATATTGAATTGAAGGTCTTATCGGGCGTCGTATTTAGAAATTTTTAGTGTTTTGTGATCATAGAATATTTTAGACGAATGGGTATATTTATCCGAAAAATTGATTTTAGAATGATATTTGAAAATTAAATATTGATTAATGATTAATAGAAAAGTTAGGCTTAATTGCTACCCCTAACCCCCCTTTGCTTGGCTTTGTTTGTAAAGCCTACACACTATGCAAACCTTTTGTTACATTTCTTGTTCTCTCCCCAACCATAACAAACAAGAGAAGAGAGAGAGAGAGAGAGTTCATTCTAGAAGAAAGTCTGAATTCAATTCTTGAGATTATTAGGAATTGGGAAAATCTGGCTTAATCTTAATCTAGCTTAATCAAGAGAATCATACTCTAAAGTGAATGGCACACCATTTTATTGTTGTCCTAGTGAGCTAAGTTGCATGATTCATGCACCATTGTAGAGCTAGGACATATTCATGTTTCATTGTTGATTGAAGTCAAATTCATGCATGCATGTATATATTGGTGAGTTTGAAGCTGAGTTCTTACACTGTCACATGCATGCTCATGTTATATATAGTCCCATGTTTCACTTTTGTTTGAAAGAATTGAGTCTATCTGATGATTGGAAGCTTGTTAAAAAGAATTTATCTCATATGTCATGTTTGTTTGAAAGTCTTTGAAAAAAAAGATTTGAAATTGATTGAGTTTGATTGAAATTAAATTTTGTTTTAGAACTTGTTATTCTATGTGTTTGAAAGTTATTTGAAAATGGGCCCAGAGTTTTCGGATTTGGAGCATCAAAACTTTTTTTGAAAGCATCAGTCTACTTGATTTTCCAGGGTTGGACGTGATTTTCCAGGGGGGGGGAAGTGTCAGCCGAAGGGGTAATGCATGCTCCTGATTGCATCGCATTCAAGATGCATGAAGTGATTGTAAAATTGAGCGGAAAATCATGAGATCCGGAAGATGAAGATGATTCTTTTCTTTGAGCCAAAATCACAGCGCTAAAGTACCGAAGGTTTTAGGTTTTTCCGCTGAAAGAATAAACTCGCGAGGAAAGCGAGGCAAGGTTTAATCGAAATTTTGAATTGTTTTTAGTAGTATTTTTTCAGTAGTGCATTCTTAGGCATTCTTAGCATCAGTTTAGAGCATCTTAATGAGGATGTAGACATAGAACTACACCAGATTATTAGGGATTTATTACCATCCTTTTCCAACTGCGAACTTAGATGATGGACCTTTTGACGATCGCTTAGGTTGGGTGTCTTATTGCTACGATCGCCGCCTAATCAATCACCGTGCCACACAGACAGAAAGATAAGGTTTGTTTGGTTTGGCTCGAAGGTATTTAATCGAATTTAAAATTGTTTATTTGAATGCTTATGAACGAATTATTGAATCGATTCTAATCGATTATTGAATTTAGCACCCATCGTTATTGGATCAAGTTACAGAGTTCGTCGGTTTCCTCAGGAACCATATCATTTGATGGCCATCATTTTTGTCTGTTAACTGTATTTGGACCCTTCATTATAGGCTGTATGGATGCATAAGTTTGGACCTACCGAATTGAGGAATATCGATTGATCATATCGAAGATTGATTGAAATATAATTGATCAAATATCGAAGATTGGGATTATCATTCATAACCCTCTTACACTGTATGTTATCATCCGGGCTTAACTCCTTGC
Source organism: Camellia lanceoleosa (assembly GCA_025200525.1). NCBI lineage: Eukaryota > Viridiplantae > Streptophyta > Magnoliopsida > Ericales > Theaceae > Camellia > Camellia lanceoleosa. The sequence goes on along the minus strand of CM045760.1, from coordinate 165,366,024 downwards.
TTATATATATATAGGTCATGGCTTACCGCATCCTAAAGAAGCGTGATTGTCCCCATGGTTTTTCACCAAATTTCAGGCATCAGGTGGAGAAAACCCGTCACGCCATGCCATGGCTTGGGGGTGTTTTTGTGTCCCCAAAGGTCTCGGGTTTGCTTTTGTATAGTATCCATCGCTATCATATAGATCGGTATCGGTGGGACAACGTGATCATCAAGGTTAATGAATGATCATAATGTGTCAGACCGGGTAGTATATCATAAATGTATGAAAATGTAATTGCATATGATTAACAATTTATGATGGACTATGTTTCTATGTTGGCTGGCTTCCGGCCGTTGGCCGAACTCACTCAAGATCAGACATCGATAAGGTGCCCCAGACCCCCGACAGACATCGCCAAGATGTAAAACCCATAGGGCCGGGTTTGGGTCGTGACACTATTAGAGACAACTTGCAGTATAATGGCGCATGGCTAAGAGCATAAGGAACAGTGAAGAGTAAAGATCTTATTCTAGAAGGGGATCCACAGAATGTAAGAGGAATGTTGAATTCATCTTCATCCAACGATAAAAACATCAAAGCAATAAATACAAGAGTATGGGTCAAGCATACTAGATGGTAAGTTCGTTCCATCAACTTGATTTGAGAAACACAACACCTAGTAAGTAGGCCACTAGCATCTGACATAATCTAAGCCGTCTGTTGGAGGATGATCCAATGATCAAAGGCAAAGGAAACTTGACCACTTGCCCCGATCAGGGCCAAGAACAAGCAGAACCATCGGATCAAACATTGATCCAATGGATGGGATTCAAGTCAGGAAAACTATAAAAGGCAAAGCAGGTGAGGCAAAGAAGACATACTAGAGGTAATCCAAGAACCCACTTTTAACATACAATATTCATGGCTAAATAGTATTCTGACTTGAACGTTAAAGGGTACTCCCAACCAATCTTAGTTGAGGTGATTACTGATGTTTTGGTTATTCTTGACAAAGTAAAGGAAGGGATACACCATCTCACTTTCCCTGTGGAAAAGAATTCTACCTTCCACAATTAACGTTGTCTGTGAAAACGATGAGAAGATGAGTGTCCATCTCTCTCTAGAAGAGATACCAAGTGATCATCAAAATACCTTGGTCAGCAATACTCTCAGTTAGAATTTTGGCCACGACTCAGAAATGGCACTAGTGGATTCAGGGAGAGTAACTTCCCCACCAGACAACGACAATCAGCAAATCCATCTTATAGATTAGTTTCTAGCTCAGGTCGAGGCTCTCAAGGAAGAGTTACAAATAGCTTGAAGGGAACCAAAAGCTTGAAGAAAGACAACCGAAGTACGAAGTGACAGACAAAAGAGAGCCTATCTCCCAAGAGGCCGCTAGCCAAACAGTTAGCAGCCATCTCGGTCAAACAGAGAAGAAACGCCAAGTTGCTAAATGGGATGACTCACCAGAGCACCAGAAGAGCGACCTAAGGAGTTGGCTCGACCAACGTACAAGAGGAAACCCCAAGCCAATTCAGAGAAAACTTTTTACAGATAAGATTACCTTCATATTCTCTAGAGAAATTGAGAGTGCTGATCCGTCGAAGTGATTTACTCCTTCGAAGTTTAGCTTGTATTATGGCAAAAGAGATCCGACCATCCATATCCAACGCTACACGTAAGCTATGACCCTATGGAGTAACAATGGACCGATCATATGTACAATATTCTCCTTAAGCTTAGGAGAGATGACCCTTCAATAGTATTACAAGTTGGAAGTCAAATCAATCAGCGATTGGAAGCAGCTTCAACAGGAGTTCATTTTACGCTTTATTACCAATAACCTACCACCAAAGAAGGTAGATGTGCTTTCGATCATGAAGAAGGAAGAAACAAAGAGTTTACGAGATTATGCCAGCAGATACTAGGTAGCTTCTAATGAGATTGATAGCTATAATGAACAGCTAGAGGTTGTCTCATTTAAACTAGGCTTGCAACCAGTAAGCTCCACCAATCCTTAACTAAGAAGCCTTCCACCAATATGGACAGCTTGATGAGTCGAGTAGAGCAACATCGCAAGGTTAAAGATGATCAATGAAGATCCGGAGAAGCCTGCACGACTTTCACTGAAAACTTCACAGAAAGAATGAAGGAAGGCTAAAAGAAAGGAATTAGACACAGTTGCCGAACAACCTAACCTACAAAAGAAAGCCTTCAGAGCAGTGGTTACCACTTTCACAGAGCCGATATATCAAATACTGATGAAAATCCAGAATGAACCCTACTTCTTGTGGCCTTCCAAAATAATCGGAAATGCATCTCTTCTGAATTGAAGGTTACGGCGCTCCTACCACAAGGACTACAGACACCTCACTGAAGATTACAAGGTGCTGAAGCACTTCCTAAAAGAGTTGGTTCAGAGTGGTCATTACGAACATTCGTTGATCATTCTACGAACCACAAGAGAAAGCACAAAGACAAAATAGGAAACACCCAGCTAACAACAACCAACAATATGATATGTTCGATCCCCTTGAGGAAATAGATAAATGAAGTCAGGGAAGAGATAAGAAGGTCGACACACTTAAGGGAAGTGATGGCCTTGTCTGAAGGCTCCACAAAGAGAATACATTCTTCAGAAGTGAGGATTTTGTTTTTCGATGAAGACTTGTCATGGATTCACTATCCACATAGTGACACCCTGGTGGTAACCTTGCAAATTGGATAATTTAATGTCAAAAGGATATTGGTGGATCAAGGAAACTTTTCGAAGGTCATGTACCATAGGTTGTTCAAAAAGTTAGGATTGTCACTCATGCAGATTCACCATTGTACATCTTTAATTCTAGCCCAATTTTCCTCCGGGAAAATCCACTAGCTAGTAAGGGCAAGAACAAGATAACCAACGGTGGAATTTCAAGTGTTGAACTTCCTTTCTTCATATAATGCGATAATGAGAAGGCGTGGCTTCACAAAATGAGAGCAAATTATATGGTTCCCAGTAGGGGATGGCATTAGAGAAATTGGGGGCAATCAAACACCTGCTAAGCAATGCATGACAGTATCATTATCCAACAAGAGAATTCAAGAGTTTTGAACACACAAAGAAAGCGAAGAGCAGGTTGGCATAGAGCCATCTGCAAAAATTACAGAAGAATTAGAAAAGATATCAATTAACCCAGCAGACGAGGAAAATTTCTTTCTTATTGGAAAGAGCCTTAGTTTGGAAAAGAGAGACCAGTTGGTCCATTTCCTATTACAATTTAGGAATGTGTTTGCATGGACTCCATATGAGATGGAGGGAATTGATCCAGAAGTGGCTTGCCATAAGCTAAACATGGATCCGAATTTCAAAACCAATAATATAGAAGAACGAGAGATCAGTACCATAACACGTGAAAGCCATTAAGGAAGAAGTAACAAGGTTACTGGAAGTTGACGCCATTTGAGAGGTTCAGTATGTGGAGTGGTTATCCAATACCGTCATTGTGAAGAAGAAGAAGAATGTAAAGTGGAGAGTTTGTGTGGACTTCACCAGCTTAAACAGAGCATGCGCAAAGGATTGCTTTCTTTTGCTAAAAATTAACCAGTTGGTAGATGCTATGTTGGAACACCAGAGGATGAGCTTTTTGGATGCATACTAAGGGTATCATCAAATAGCTATGCACCCAGACGATTAGGAGAAAATGACCTTTATCACCCTTGTAGGGTTGTTCTATTACAAGGTGATGCCGTTCAGACTAAGAATGCAAAGGCAACATACCAACTTTTGGTTAAAAAGATGTTCCATGACTTAATTGAATGAAACCTCGAGGTGTATATCGACGACATGGTAATCAAGTCACAACAAAGTAAAGACCATTTAACAGATATTCGAAAAGCATTTGAGATCCTCTGAAGATTCAAGATGAAGCTGAACACAGCAAAGTATGCCTTTGGGGTTGGCTCAGGGAAGTCTCTCGGTTCTGTCGTCACTTAATGGGGAATAAAGGCAAGCCCCGAGCAGATTAAAGTATTGCTTGACATAACCCCACCCACATCAATAAAAGGGATCCAAGCATGTACAGAAATGGAGGTCGTTATCCTACTTAAAGTTGAACTCCCAGCGGGAAGAGCCGATCTGGTTGAGAATGGGATAAATGAAAACTTGATCTTGAAGGAGCTAGACTTGTTCAAATAAAAACGAGAGCAAGCTTTTCTTCATTTGATGTGGTATCAATAAGAGATAGCTCAGGCGTATGCCGTCGGCAATCTAGTTCTAAAAAAGATTTCACCAAGTAACCATAGGGCGGCTGATGAGAAATTCAGGCCAAATTGGGATGGACCATACCAGATCACGCATTTGACTGGAAATGAGACTTATGAGATTGTCGGCCTTCAAGAAAACGTGCTTCTTAGGCCTTGGAATGCTACGCACTTGAAGAAGTATTATCATTAACATTGTAATTATGATGTTATAATGCTTAGATTAAAAGCATAATGAATAAATATAAGGTTCAATGATTTTACTCAAAGTAAGTGTACTCTTTCATTTCATTAAAGGTTTACAAAATAGTATGATTAGCAATCCACAAAAGCAAAAAGGATACTCGACCTAAAAAGAAAAGCTTCTATAGGTTTTCTAGCATAGTTGGGATAGGGACATCTGGATTCGAAAGAGGAATCTCAATATACATTGGAGAAGACTCAGCCACTTCGGCACATCTCATGGCAGCGTTCCACTAATTTCTAAAGAAAATAGTTGGTTCAACTAGTCAAGATAGAGGGCATCAGCTTCTTTCCAAGTGGCTTCAGTATTCTTCTTTATACATACCATCCACCGTGCTTGTTCTTCTTCTAAAGTAGCCTTGATAGAGGTCATTTTCTCTTTTCTGCCATCAGTTTCCTCTCTTTTTTGATTTGTTGTTTCTCTTTATCATGACGATCTCTATCCCTGGTCAGTCTGATTCCAGCTGCCATAAATTCACCGCCTACACTGACACATATTTGAGCTTTAGCATAAAGGATCATGACATACATTTTATAAACGGTAAGATAGTAACCTTACGATTACCAAATTTTGGATGCCATGTCCAAGTATCTGTTGATTAGAATGCCCTTCCTGACGATGAATGTCCTCAGGGATGTGCATGCTTTGAGCCATAGCCAGAGTGGTACCTATTTATGAAAAGGCGGAATCCCTTTGTATTGAACGAGCAGTCTCTTATCATTGGCTGAAAAATGTACTCAATGGGACCCTCAGCCGAAGCTTCCGTTTGTTCTTCACTTGATCGAAGATGTCAGCGACTTGGCGCAGGAGGTGTGCCTTCAGGAAAATGCTTTGTTGGTCTACATGACCTTCCTTCACCCACTTCTCAGATTGATACAAGGGGCAAATTGGACTGCCTCAAAATACGACGCCGCCATGCCATGGCTAGAGCAGAAGAGTCTGACAATTCGATAGGTATAGAGATGGTTTCTTGGGCGTCAATAGGATGATTGGATTCCCCTAACAACAAAGGTAATTGTGATGACCCTAAATTTCAAGACTGTTTACAATTCAAATAAACCTCAAATTACAATAAATTCTCTCTAAATAAAACACAATGTACATATCTCTCCAAAAAGAAATAAAATTACACCTTTGATACAACAATCCTATCTAAAATATTCCCTTTGGCACTCCTATTCAACAGCCGCTAAATTTGCTACATCGCCTTCCTCTTCACAACCTCTTCGGTACCTGGCATAAAATGCCAGGGCAATACAAAGAAAGCCATGAGCTTAACAACTCAATAGGACACCACAACATGATAATCTATCCATCTCGATAATACAATTATATTTATAGCATTTAACAAAATAATAACAAATAATGAAAACAAAATTAAATAAATGAGTATAGGACAAACAAAGCATTTAAAAGAAACAATTAATCAAGTTAGTTCTCAATAATCATTAGTCATATAACTCTAGGCAATTCTCCGTAGAGCATCTTTTCTACCCCACCACTAAGTAATGGACACGAAGCTATTCGGACCCTCCCTTGGTCCTACATTAGGATCAACACCAAGGATGTCTACACCTCAAATTATATACTCGAGCCGTAATATCAATGGCCCACCAAGGATCACAACTTCCAGGGATACTCTCCCTGTGTGAGACCCTTACTGTCACCCTTATTTCGCAACCAAATACGTAGAAGTTAGAATATGCCCCGTGCCATCCTAGGGTAACGCAACACACTTGCTAAGAAGAATTTCAATCCAGCTCACTCTGTTAAACAATGTGCATCATCACCACCAATCAATTTATTATCTCCTAATTCCATCAAATCATTTCTCAATTTCACATATCTCATACCATAAAAGAACCTTTAGACACCTCATTTTTGACCGACCTTAAGACTCAGACATCATCGTTTGAGCGCTCGATGATCGCACATGTTTGTGCTCGTTTCGAGTTTTCGGAGTTTTCAGCTGAATGCCTTGCCTCCGGGCCTCTGAACTCTTTGTGTTTTGGCTTGGTTTGTGGACCATGCCTTATTGACCTTGCCTGGAGGGAGGGAGAGGTCAGTAGACCACTTTTTGTAGTTGTAGACTACTTTTCCCTCTTGTAGGCTAGTTTTCCGATTTTCGGAGCCTTTGGTCGAGCGCCTTGTCTCAGAACCTCTTAACGTTCTCCTATTGGCTTGGTTTTTGGACCATGCCTTGTTGCCTTGGTCTAGAAGGAAACAGAGGTCTGTAGACCACTTTTTGTGGTCGTAGACCACCTTTCCTTCTCGTAGACCACTTTTTGCGCCCGTAGACTAGTTTTCGGGGCTTCCGGCTGCGTGCCTTGTCCCGCGGACTTTTGTCTTGCTTCTTTTTGGTTTGGTTTTGAACCAAACCTTGTTTTCCTTGCTTGGAGGGTGGAATAAGGGGTGTAGACCAATTTCTCTCCCTGAAGACCACTTTTCTTCCCTGCCAGCCAGTTTTCTGGTCGGCTAGCTGGTCTTGGTGGTCTTTGGACCACCTAAAGTGGTCGGCAGCCATGTCACCAGCCTCTACTCTTTGTGCAGACCAGCTTTTCCCCCTTGCCGACCACTTGTTGACCTTGCAAACCACTTTTTGTGGTCGGTCAACTAGTGGAAGTGGTCAGCCGACCACCTCAACTGGTCGGCACCTTTTCTGCATCTTTCTGCAGATATTTTCTTGCCAGCTGTTAGGCACAGAAAGCATCCTCCATACAGTATGGAGGGATTGCTTGAAGCTCCTAGCTTGTTCAACAAGCTTGATGCATGTTTTTCTATAAAAGGGAGCCTCCCCCCTCTTGTCTTAGGTTCAGAATTTTGCATTGGAGCTATAGATACATCTCTATCTCTATATTTCTTCCTTTGCTCCATATTTGTACTTGAAAGTGTAGTTTCTTCACACTTTTGCACACAAACACCTAGTGAAACACCACACTCTTGTTGCTAAGGTACCTGAGGGTCTTGTTTGACCAGAAAAGCTGCTGGAGTTATTGCTTTGTTCTTGGTCTTCAAGGGTAAGGCTCTAATCCTTTTAAAGCTTTGTTTTGTTTAAGTCTTTGGCCCTATTTGCATGATATTTTAGGCTTAACTTTCTACTGCAAAAAGCTTCATTTTCAAGTGTTTGAAATGTTTGTTTAAGACTTCATTGGTCTTAGGGGTGTTCTACCCCATTTTGTGCCTCATTTTGCCTTGTTTTGAGCTATCCTTTTAAGCTATTGGGACCACCTCTTTTTGGCCTTCTCACCACTGAAACTTAGAGGAATTTTAGTGGTGGAAAGTGTGTTTTGAGATCCCAAATAGGAGGGGGTCATCCCCTCTCCTTGTGTATTGGTTGCATGCCTTGTTGGCCTCATGTTTGAGCATGTCTTTCTAGCATGTTTTGGCTCCATCTTAGCATGTCTTAGGCATTATTTCAGCATGGCATAGCTCTGTTTTGGGCTGGATTGATCATTGGCTGCTTGCATGCTACACTTGTAGTGTAAATTTTGCATACTAGCCTTACATGCTTATATTGATAGCTCATCTTTCTAGCATGTTTTGGTCCTATCTTAGCACGTTTTTGGTGTTATTTTAGCATGCCTTAACTTTATTTTGGGTTGGTCTGTTTGCTTCTTGCATGCTCCTTGCACTTGTAGTGCAATTCCACTCACTAGCCTAACATGCATCATGCCTTGGACCATCATTCTAGCATGTTTTTTTTGGCTCCACTCCAGCAAGCTTTTGGCCATGTTTTAGCATACTCTAGGTCTGATTTAAGTGTTTTGGGTCATGCATGCCTTGATTTGTATAGCCATAGTTCATTCTTGCTCACTAGCTTTGTGTCTTGAGTCCACTAGCATGCATTGCTTGGGCTATTTGCATGATTTAGCATCAGTTGATACATGATTTCAGAGCATGTTTCATTTTCATACACTCACATGTGTCACTCTTTCAATGCTTTGGAGGGGTTGTGCTTTATGCCTTAAATATGAGCCAATATGTATGCCATCTTGCCTACGCTTTTGGGCTACCATTTCAGTGTGTTTTGGGTGTTATTTTTCCATAATACAACTCTGTTTTTGGTTGGTTAGAGCATCCCTCATTTGCTTCTTACACTTGTAGTGTAATCATGCTCATTGGCCTAGCTTACTTGATGTTGTAGCTTACCATGCTAGCTTGTTTTGGCTATACTCCCTACATGTTTTGGCCTTGATTTGACATGCTCTAGGACTATTTTGGATTGCCTTGGCCATATGACTCATGTTTTGTATAGCTATAGTGCAAGTGCCTATGCTAGTTTCAAGCTTTGAGCCTCCTAGCGTGCTTCATTTGTGACATGTGCATGATTTGGTATCATTTAACATGATATTTTAGAGCATATTACATTGTCATGTTCTCACTTCTTTCACTCTTTGAGTGCTTTCAAGAGTTGTGCATTTGTGCCTCGCTTATGGCCTAACTTGTATGCATGCATGCATGCCTAGACTTTTGAGCTCCCATCTCAGCATGTTTTGGTCTTTGTTTTGACCTAATTGAGCTCTGTCCATGGTTGGTTCAATCATTTGTGCCATGTATTGCATGCCTCTTGTGTAGTCCCTTTTGGTAGCCTTGTGCCTTAGGCCTTCTAACATAGCATGCTATACTGGTGTTTTTAGGATGATTTGGCATCATTTCACACATGATTTCAAAGCATATAGTGTTGACACACTTCCATGTTTGTCACTTTTTGATCATGTTTGAGAGTTGTGCTCTTATGCTTAGTTGATGGGCCAATGCATGAGCATGCATTATCTTTCTTTTCGTGCCATCATTTCAGAGTATTTTGGCCATTGTTTTGGCATGCATGAGGTTTGTTTAGGGTTGGTTTCATCTGTTGAGCATTGCATTACATAGCCCTTGTGTTGCATCCTTCACTAGCTTTCATGCTTAAGGACCCTAGCGTGATATGCTCATGTTACATTGCATTGTGTTTGGCATGCTTGAGTTGCATTGCATATGTTTAGATTGGATGTTAATCCTAACACGAGAAAACGAGGGACGTTTCATACTTGAAGTGATAAAACATGCCTCATTTCTCGGTCGCCGACCCTCTTGATCATACATGATAGAGGTTAAGGCCCTTATGTGTTATTTGTGCATTCATTGACATTGAATTGTGCAAACTTGGCTTCTCGGCCATCGTGCATTGTGATGCTTGGTTGGTGGCTCGAGAGTTGAGTACCGCACTCCCTTGAGCTTAAGAAATGATAGGGAGGGTGGTTGTGCACACATACCTTGCAAATACACAGCTGTGCCCCTTCTTGTTCTCTGTTACAGCAAATTGGAGCTTGGCAGAATTTTTTGGTCGGCAGACCAAAAAAAATAGCTGGCCGACCACTTTTTCTGGTCTATAGCATGTGTAAGTGGTCTACAGGTGGTCTACAACACCATTAAGTGGTCGGCAACCTTCCTGGAGGTCTCCATGTTGGAGTAGAAACTATTTGGAGGTTTGTGCAGTGTTCTGAAACCAAATGCAAACAGAGGCAAGTTGGGGCATAGCGATGGATTTCTGAGCGAGTCGATCGAGCATGCATGCACTTCTCGCCCCGAGGCTCCTTTTAACTGTTTTGCTTAGCTAGTTAGCTATTTGGTTCTGTACTTAATTAGTTAATGCGCTTAGCTATCAATTTGTGTTGTAATAACTAATTAGTTAACTTGTTAGTTAATTAGTTTCATTTTGTAATAATTAATTTAATTAGCTTAGATTAGCTAGTTAGCTTATTATTCGGACCCTCCGTCAAGAGAGCGAATTTTGTAATAAGTGTGCGTGCGTGTGATGCATGTCTTCTAATCCCCATTTCTTTCTCCCTTTTACTTAACCGCTTTCGATGGTTAGTTTAGGGTCATTTTCAATTAGCATCCTTATGCTTCGCATGCGTGCATCATTCATCTGTCTTGCATGCACCGGGCTCGGCGCATCATACAAACTACATTGTACTTTAATACACTTTATTGAATACGTGTTTCAAAGCATGTTATCAAGTGTTGCATTCATATGTCATTCTTAGAATAGCCGAGCCTATTTTAGTTGCATTTTGCATATGTTGTATTAGGCGTTGTTAACATAGCTAGGATCATGCATTGATTACTAACTAGCTTCTGTTTTTTGCTCGGAGTACACTGTGAGTGTTTACGCTTTAACATACTACATGAGATGTGTATGTTGCCATGTTAGCATGCTTGCCATGAGGCTATTTGCTTAACTGATTAACTGCATGAATGCCTGTGGATGAAGGCTTCATTGCTTGAATTGGAATAATTCATCGAAATGCGAGTTTTAAGCCCACTTGAAGTGGCAAAATCATGTTTTTCTAAGCCCACTTGAGGGTGGCAAATCCGCGATTTAGCCTACTTGCGAGTAGCAACTCCAAACTATTTTCGAAAAACAAACATGAGATGTTTTGTTCCAAATTGAGTGATTGAGTCTATACTTGTGTGCTGTGCGTATCACATAGTAAGTTAGGTTAAGAAATTGGAATAAGAACATATGTGTTTTCAAAAACAACATATCATGTTAGTAGAGTTCGATCCTTTAATCGGGCGAGCGGGGGTGCTCATTTCAGGACATTCCCCTCTCGTACCCAAGTTCCTGAGCCGAGGCAATTTTGGTGATGATAGACAGGTGGCCTTAGGCACGAGTCAATGTTTCCTAAATTTCCCAAAATAAAATATTTAGGTAGCGACTCTGAAATCTGGAAAAATAGTCCATGTTTGGCACTTTTTGATTAAAATCGATTTTGCGAAATGATTTGCCGAATTTGGACTCTTTGGTGATTTATCAATCTTACATTGCACTTTGTGAGATCAGATTCAAAACCGTGACAGGAGTCCAAACTTTAGTAGCTAAGAACAACAATTCGCGCCCTCACGAGCGGAGCGGAGTTCGGGGCGGTCTACAGTTTCTAGCGACTTTGCTGGGGATTTAGAGAACTTGACGCGAAATCGTGATATGTTGTTTTATCTACACTTATGTGTTTCTTTGCATTTGCATTGGTGCACCTAGGACACCGTGTTTGTCGTCTGCTATTCCTGAACGGTTTGTCGGAGGCTTGCTTGGAAAAGCGTGCCATAAGGCTGATCGGTTATGGGCTCTGCCACGATGGGAACACAAACCTCAATTGTTACCGAGGCACCCTTTTCGACCATTCGACCTAGTTGCATATCGGAAGCCATAGTGACCATTCCAAACTAGGACAGGTTGCTTACCCGAATATAGGTTGTTTGAAACTGCTGCGTGCGTAGTGAAACCCTAGCTCCTGACAAGATAGGACAGGGAAACCCTACCCCTCCATAGGGGTGTTTTGGCTCTTACTTGCTTGATATGTGCTATCAGAGTGTGTCTCTACAAGTTGTATAGCCCTGTTTGGTAGAGCTGTTGGAAAGTGCTTATAGCTTATGCCTAAATAGCTTATAGCTTATAACTTTAATTTAAAGTGATTTCCACTTATTCTTAAAGCATCTCTGCCCCACTCAAAGAATAAGTCGATTTCGACTTCTACAAAGCTATAAGCTATAAGCTATAAGCTAAACCAAACACCTCAAAATAGCTTAAATTAATTTGAAAGTCGAAATAAGTCAGAATTTCTGCCAAACAGGCACTATGTATCAGTTGCAAGTCTGAGTATCGGCTTGAGTATCAGTTTATAGGCACAATTTTGGGCAGAATTCAGTAGAGAGCACAGTCATTCAGTTGTATTCATATCTGTTTTGGTGAAATCAGGCTGAGATGCTGTCTATTTTCTCTTTTGCAGGGTAGTCTTGGAACCATAGCTTCAGAAGGCTCTAATATCCCCCGGGTACATTAGACCTGTGTTGATAAACTTTGTCAGGTTAGAGATTCCATTCAAGGGCAACCAGTGTTTCTTTCGCCAGTGGTAAGGCAAAGAAGGGCTAGTCAGGCACAGACCACCAGTGCAGCAGCTACCAGATCATCGGTCATTATCCACGCCACTGTAGCGATTAAATGAGATATCCGCTAACCTCGAAAGGAATATACACCTGTTTAGTCAAGTCTGCAGTTTTCAGTTAATATGGAGGACATGATGCGTCAGCTCTAAGAAACCATGCAGGCCATATAGCGAGATGCTGCCCGCCAGGCAGAGGTTACTACACGTCAGGCAGAAGTGGTAGCTCAACAGCAGAAGTTGATTGCGAGCTTCAAAGAAAGATCCACCACAACAAGCCGGAGACTGCCAGATTCCGCCACCCCCACCTAGGGCTTTGACACCCGGGGAGACTGCAAACGTCCAGGAAAATACGGACGTCCCAATGGGGCCAGTTCCACCCCCAATTCTACCCCAGCTGTCCAAAGCATCGGCTAATCCAGTGGACACACCGTTTGAATTTGAGGTGGATCCAATAGCACTGAAAGTGAGTAAGCTAGAAAAGCTGTTCAAAAGAGCTCAAGGTGTCAATTCCATTCTGGACATAGAGGACGGATACATGGACTCAGCAGTGATGTTGTCGGACCAGTTCAAGATGCCGCATATAGACCGTTTTGACGGTTCTAGAGATCCTATGGTACATCTGCGGTTGTTCTCGGATATCCTACAGCCAATGGGCCTCTCTAGACTGCAAAAGCTTTCCCTCTTTGGCTGGACCCTGTCGAGTGTTGCGGCTATCTGGTATGCGAAGTTAGAAGATTCTGTCAAGAGGACTTGGGAGAAGATGGCTGAGGCCTTCGTTGCCCAATATTCATACAACACGCAAATCGAGGTCACAACTCGTGATCTCGAGACAACCAGGCAAGAGCCAAAAGAGGGCTTCTCTGACTTTGTAACCCGTTGGAGGGCCAAAGTTGCTATGATGACCACCAGGCCGGTCGAGAAAGATCAGATAAGGATGGTTGTGCGCAATCTCTAACCCAGGCTAATGCAAAAAATGATAGTCTTACCCCTCCCTACCTTTACTGACTTGCACGAGATTGGGGTACAGATTGAGGACGCTATGAAGTAGGGCCTTATTGACCAGGAGAAGGAGCAGCCTAGGAGGGCGTTAACTCGCAGTTCGAATGCGACCACCAGTGGTGATGCAGCTGCTAGAACTTTAGACGTGGGTATGGTCACCACCGCCACACCAAAAATAGCCATCCCCTTCACCGGTGCGTCCAGAACCAGCTCACAAATAGCCAAATATCCACCCCGAGGCAAGAGGGTTTTCACCCCACTTTATATGCCTTTGTCTAAAGCCTTAGGGGTCCTACTCAAGAAAGGACATCTAAAACTGTTAGAATAGCGGCCTCTATCCGACCATCTCCCTCCAAAGCATGACCCGGCTACATATTGTGCCTTCCATCAGCAGCAGGGTCATGATACCGACTCTTGCTTCAGACTATGTCATGAGATTCAAAATCTCATTGACAACCAGGTAATAGCACCTCCAGAAAAACCAACTGTCAATCAAAACCCTCCACATAGGCAGGTAAACTTCATCAAAACAACGGCCAACCCGTTTTGTGATACCCCTGTTCCGTAGTATACTAATTGGTCCTTAACTTGGGTATGATTATGTGTTTAGCATGATTTTATGTGCCATTTTGTGAATACATGCGATTTTGAAGTTCCATTTGTTCACCGTAGGAATATCTGTTTGAATAATTTGCTTTGGAAATTAAATTAGGGGCCTTATCGGCCACAGAACCCAAAATTGATTGCGCCATTGTAATTAGCGTAATTTTTAGAGCCTACGGTGAAGTTTAATTGGAAAATTAATTTGGACCAGATTAAGTTGATTAAATTAATGAATTAATACCCAATTATTCTATATTATTATATTATGACTTAGTGGGGCACTATACACTCAAAAATATACCCTCCTTGTTATTCATGTTGGCTGAATAAAAACTCAAGAGATAGAGAGGGGAGTCGGCTAGAGAGAGGGAAAAGAGGAGAGTTGGGTGTTTGGCTCAAATTTGTGAAGAATTGGAGGATTAACCTCAAGAAATTGCCATAGTTTGGAAGATTGAGCCTCTAGGTAAGCATTTGGTCTTGAATTCATGAGTTTAAGTTATAATTTTGTATGTCCAAAGCTAATTGATGGTCAAGAGCATGTTTTGAGTTATTTTGTTGAATTGGAGGACCATATATGCATGCATGTATGAAATTGTTTGGAACTTGCATAATTGAGCTTGAAATCTATGTAAATTTGTAGTTAAAACTCATTTATGATCACCATTGGTGTCATCTAAGTTGAGAATGGGAGCTAGACATCACATGCATGTACAATCCATGAGGATAAGAGCTTTGAATGCATGAATGAGTATGATGGAAGGGAATTTAGTGCTAATTTGAAACATGCATGTGTTTAATTCTTGAAATTGAGCTCCATGATGATATGTTTTGGCCTTTGCACCATGTTAGTACATAAATATATGAAGTTTGAGCCAAAAATCATGAATTGAGACCTTTGAACATCGAATTTGAACTCCAAGAACAGATTCCGAATTTCGGAAAGTTTGAATGTCGCTGAGCGAAGCCGCCGAGCGTGAATTTCGTGCTCCTAGCACATTTTGCGACTTAATGTCCGATTGAGCGAGTATTTCACGCCGGCGGGGAGCTTTATTGATGTGCCTTCCGCCGAGCGCGTAATGCATGATCGAGCGTATTTTTCATGCAACCAGTACTTTTGCAGGCCTTAAGGGTCCGCTCGAGTGGGGACCTTGTCTTCTGAAAATCTGAAAATGCATTCTATGTTCTGTTTTCCGTTCTCTTTCACTTCTAAGCACTCTTAGGCATACATTGAGCATTGTAATTGAGTTAGAGAGATAAGAATGAAGCCTAAAGAGGAATATGTGAATTAATGAACGGATTGAATTGTTGGTGACCCTTTTGTGTTCATGAAATGTGTAGGGTCAAGCTCCGGGGCAAATCCACAAGCCGATCACTGTGAGTAATATCTTAACAAGATATTTGAAATGTACTATTGTCCAATTGTTTACACTTATGTAAGTTTTATAAGTTCATTAGTCTGAATGGCGGACAACGATTGATATAAATAACTGGGCCGAAGGCCGATTGACATGAATGATTGGGCCAAAGGCTGATGAATACGAATGATTGACATGAATGATTGGGCCGAAGGCCGATGGATACGAATGATTGACATGAATGATTAGGCCGAAGGCCGATGGATACGAATGATTGACATGAATGGTTGGGCCGAAGGCCGATGGATACGAATGATTGACATGAATGATTGGCCCGAAGGCCGATGGATACGAATGATGGATATAGATGATTGGGCCAAAGGCCGATGGATATAAATGATTGGGCCGAAGGCCGTTTGCTGTACTGTTTCAATGATTACTTATATATTTTCCTCATTTGATATTATTCATTGGGCATTCGCTCACGCTCATTCATATACATGTAGGTGAGCCATGGGACGTCCAGAACTAGCCCCGATGAACCTGTGAGAAATAGTTTAAGTTTTGAGGAGTCAGCCCAAACGTCTCACGCACGAGACTGTCTTCGCCTTTGATCGTGTTTATAGTTTTGTTATATTGGCGAATACGTTGGTCTACTTTTGTATATAAAACTTGGGTTTGACTGACTTAAATCTGTATGATCCTGTATGTATAACGTTTTGTGTTAGTACATATTTTGATATGAGTTATTAACATATAAATGTTTGGAATGGTACGGTGTGCATTTAAGTACGACTCTATGGACAAAGTTTTTGAATTGCTTCCGTTTGGCCCCTTTATCTCTGATGAGTCTTGATTTATTTGAATTGAGGCTGTAGATAATCACACGATCACTGGCCGGTTATGGCCTTAACCCATAGGGGCGGGTTCGGGTCGTGACACGTTTGACCCCAGTATATACATCACCCCAGCCCATTTACCCAAGTCTGAGGTGTTCATTCCGGTCAGCATGGACTTATGCATGATAGGTGCACCTGAACCCTAATCATCTCAAACCCATGACCCACTACTTCTGAGCTGATGAGAATGGTCGAAGATCTTCAGAGAACTGTGGTAGATCTGGCCTTTGGCATATTGGCTCCATCATCAACCACATTGCATGCCAGAAATTTCACTCCAAAAGGCTCTCCAATCTTGGGACGGGCTGTATTGGAAGGATCCCTTGGTAAAATGAAGGCAAATGACAAGAACAAGGTAGGGGCAGGCTTTGGTCTTCATGAACACCTTCAGTGGGCTATTAAGGCTTTGAAAGCCAAAGGGCTAAACAAATAGCAAGTGATTGCAGTTGTTGCAAAGATTATGGATGGCACTTTTGCCACTCAGAATGAAAGCAATTTGAATCAAGGGGCAAGCCGGGAGAAGGGCCGTTGTATCAGGAACGTTCCTTTCAGCTCTAATCCCATGCTCAGGAGAGATCAGCAAACCCAGTCAACGCCTACCAATCCCTTTGCTGGTGTATCCAGCAAAACTTCACAAACCTCGAAGTACCCACCCCGAGGCCGGAGCGTCTTCTATCCCCTCTACATGACTTTGTCCACAGCTTTCCAAATCCTTATAGGACAAGGGCATTTGAAGCCCCAGGAGCCGCGACCATTACCGAATAAACTTCCTCTCTCCTATGATCCAGCCAAGTACTATGCCTTCCATCAACAAGTCGGCCATGGTACTGACATGTGTTTTCGTCTTCGCCACGAAATAAAAGATTTGATTAATAAAGAGGTCATCATTGCACCAAGTCTTGCAAAGTCTATTGGTACTGGATCGATAAGCTTTGGGGATAATGTGATGTGATTAGGGAGATGAACCACCCACGGATGGCACCCAATTTACTCCAAATGTGATGGATGGCCCGCACTGTTTTGAGCATTGTGCAAATGCTAGTTTTTGTACTTTCTGACTTGGGTATTGGGTCAGTCTTGTTGTGTTGTTTTGAGTCTGTCTTGTTGTATCGAGTCAGTCTTGTTTTGTTAGAGTCAGGTGATTTCGGGGGTGTTACCTCGGACATCACTATCTTATTTTGTGTTTGTCTTTTACACTTTCTTTTGAGTCTGTTTCTGCCTTTAAGCCAGTTGCGCCAGAAGATCTGAATGAAACAGAAGTAATTTTCACTCTTTCTTTTGAGTTTGTTTCTGCCATGAAACCAGTTGTGCCAGAAGATTTGAATGAAACGGCAGTGCATTTTCACCTACCTTTTATGTGCCTTGAAATCATTGGATTGACTTAAATTTTTCAAAAACTTTTCTAACACTGTGGTGAAAACAAAGAGGAAGAAATTCCTCGGGATTTGCAAAAATTTGATCAACTGAGAGAAAGAGAGGCATGCTAAGCCCTTAATGAATGAGATTATGTTTGTTAATGTGAGTACTAAGAAGGATCCTGGCTTGATCCAGATTGGTTCTACATTGTCTTCAACGTGAGCGACTAGTCACTTTCTTAAAAGATTTCAAAAAATGTTTTGCGCCGTCCTGCGAAGACCTGTGTGGAATCGCTCTTGAGATTGTGCAGCATAGGATCGCTCTCAGCCTCGAGACTCGACCCCTTGCTTTCAAACCTTGAACTTGGATTCAGAATGTTCAACGGTCAACCACAAAGTGAGGCTTGTATGGCCAGATTTGAAGCAGCCCATGAACTAGGGGCAATCAGGTCGTAGGACATCAAAGGAGACCCGCCAGGCCAGATTCGAAGCAACCCTCAAACTAGGGGCAAGAAGGTCAGATATGATCAAAAGAAAGCTTGCAAAGCTGGATGAGAAGCAGCCCTTGAATTAGGGGCAGAAAAAAATGTCAGATGTGCTCGAAGAGTCAAAAATTGGGACATTTCTCAAGCTAACAAAGATCGGCAAGAATGCCAAATCCCAGAAGGGAGGAAAGAAGAAAATATTACTGAAAGACAATCGAGCTCCTATCCACAACACTATTGGCAAATTCAGTCCCCATTGTATGGACTCCCACATCATCAGTGAATAACAGCCATTCTCTTGGATTCAGATGGCTTTGAGATCTCAAACCATTCAACATGGACATGTTACAACTTTTACCCTTGAGAGGCTCACTAGGCCGAAAACCCAGAAGGGCGACCCAAGCAAAAGTTAGAGCAAAAGAAAATAAATGAAATGAAAACAAAGAAAAAAATGAAAGGAATTGAAAAGAAAAGAAGAACATAGCTCGCAAGGTTGAAAACCCGGAATGGCGGCCTTGGTAAAAGTTAGAGCGCAAAAGGAGAGGTTAATACCCGAGTGTACCTTAACCCGGAACTACGTCAGGCTTGATTCCCATCTTTGGGATACGTATGAAACTTCATTCTGAAGTCCAGCCATAAACACTTCCAAATTGATTGTGTCCATGTAATGGTTCTAATCATCTTTGTTTTCTCTGTATCTGAGAGTTCGGTTGTGATCGTCACTTTGAGGATTGATTAAATTGCATTGTGGTGCCATTCAGACAAGGGGCAATTTTTCGTTGCCATGCAGTGCCATTTAGACAAGGAGCAATTTTCCATTGTTTTGGATCTTAGGTTGTGCATCTCAAGAGTAAATTATGTGTTGGCCCAGCAGTGGCCATTTGCAAAAACAATTTTGAAAATTTTTAATGAAGTTGACTAATTTTCTCGAAAATTTGCTCCATTTTTCCAAAACTGGACCATTTCTTGGACCCAAAAAAGGAAAATTTTCAGTGCTCATAGCCTGACTTGCATGATTTCAAATCAGAAAATTGAACAAGCGTGTTAATTTAACTCTCACTTTGTTCAAAATTGTTTTAGCAGAAGTCAAAAACAAAAATGGTCAAAATGATAAACTAGGGGCACAGTCGAGTCAGGTTTTCTGTCTTTTCCCCATTGTCAACGTACTTGCCGGAAAGGGCACCATATTCGCCAAGAAAAGGGCACAACTGAAGCTAACAACAAAGGGCCGAAGGCTCTCTCATCCTCCAAGCAGCGAGGTATCAAGCTAAGTGCGAAACACGAAATGGAATGGATCAAGATATTCCACTCCCTCATCTGGATAGGTCTGATCACATCCAAGCTGGCCAAGCGCATCGTCAACCGATCTCAGTTGCTGATCTGCTGCACATCCAGTCGCACCACAACCCCTTTGCGAGAGAAGCTCACTGTTCTGAGCAGAAGATTGAGAATCTAGCAGAATGCTAGGGGCAAGAGCCCACAATTTCCTGTTTATCCATTAACCACCCAGGGGAGGGATAAAAAATCAAAGAGATTGAAGAATAGAGATGTGTCTTTGAGAGAAAAAGTGAGAAAAGGGCTTTTTTAGAAAAATAGAGATTGAGTGCCAGAGTGATGTGAGAATCACAAATGAGAAAGGATTGGAAACAATACTCGGAGAAACAGGCTCCTTGTGTACATTTGAGCCTTGTGTTTTGTTGTGTTTTGTCTGTCTCGATTCTTGTTTTGAGTCGTTTCGAGTGTTAATAGATGTGTTTAGGTTGTTTTACCTTTGTTTTCTGTTGTTGAGTCGTTTTTGTTGTTGTCAGTCGTAGGGTCAATACCCAGTTAAGAACTCGTTCCTCAATTTCAATTTCAAAAATAAAATTGTTTTGTGCTCAGAATGATGTGCCATTCTCCACATATGTGCAAAACAGGATTTGTTCTTTTATAAACCGCAAGGTCTAACCCAGATCATGTGAGAACAGTAAAACCTGCAGGACCTATCTAAAGCTATATAGGTTCCGGACTGCAAAGCAAAAGAAAGGAGGGAAAATCGAAGCATCTGGGTTTGTTTCACCTTTAGAAAGTTTCGAGATTGTATTCTAGATGTACCTCTTTAGGTCTTGTCAATGCTCCGAGGTGTGAGTATGTCTCTACCTCAAGCTCAAGTTCGAGCCTATTTCGAAGCCAGAATGACAATCAGAAGTGCTCTCCCCGAATATCATTTTCTTGCCAGGGGCATCTTGGCTATGTTTGCAGTGAGTTCCTATGAGACCAACTGCGACTGTGGAAACTAGAGTTCGAATGGATGATGCCTAGAACGTAAAAGTTCGGGATTTTCAAGACTAAAGTCTGGTTTAAATACCCAGGGGTGTATCCCTGGCTTGAAATCTGTATGGAAACCCCATAAGTTGAGATAGCGTGTATGCACCTTAATTCTGGATACTGAACCAACCTAGTCTGTCACCCGTTGGAGAATAAGGAAAGTTGTGAATGTGATCAGGAAGAAAAGCGGCATCCGTAGCTTCTACATGCAGAGGTTACTCCTTGTCAGTATTTCAGGACCTTTGCACTGTGAGTTGAAGGTAAGTGTTTGAAGAAAACAAGGGGAGATCCCCGTCAGAGTAGAGCGGTTCATCGCCACTCACCCCGTGAGGTGCTTTCTAAAGCACCGCTATGTTTGTTTATTGCATTCCTTAAACATCATGCATTGTATTGCATTGTACCTATCAAGTTTCTTTCTCATTCATGCACGATATTGTATGTACGGTTCATTCAAAGAAGTTCCGTTTAAGATTGCTGACTTAGTGTATCTATCACACTTTGTTTATTTAGTATATCTATCACACTTTGTTCATATAGTGTATCTATCGCACTTTGTTCATATAGTGTATCTATTACACCCTCTTCACTTTGTGTATCTATCATACATTCGCTTTGTGTATCTATCACACTTTGTTTATTCAGTGTATCTATCGCACTTTGTTCATATAGTGTATCTATCACACTGTCTTTACTTTGTGTATCTATCATACGTTCGCTTTGTGTATCTATCACACTTTGTTTATTTAGTGTATCTATCGCACTTTGTTCATATAGTGTATCTATCACACTCTTTTCACTTTGTGTATCTATCACATGTTCGCTTTGTGTATCTATCATACATGTTCATTTAGTGTATCTATCACACATGTTCACTTTGTGTATCTATCACACGTTTGCTTTGTGTATCTATCACACATGCTCATTTAGTGTATCTATCACACATGTTCACTTTGTGTATCTATCACACGTTCGCTTTGTGTATCTATCACACATGCTCACTTTGTGTATATATCACACGTTCGCTTTGTGTATTTATCACACATGCTCACTTTGTGTATCTATCACACACTTCGTTCACCTTTTGTGTATCTCTCGCACATGCTGGCTAAGATTGCTTAATTTTCTTACATCCTTTCTACATGAAATGTAGTTCGGTTTGTAATTCCCACGCGTGGCGTGTTTACTTATTTGCTTGTGTATGAGTTTGCTGTAGCATTTCTTTGCATAACATTTGCATCTAGATGTTTCATTACAGCCCTCTTTGCATAATCATAAGTTATGTTCGGCATTGTGCATGTCATTTGCATTTTGCCCCTGCCTGTGGGCGCATATGTTTGTTATCTTGCCTATTTGTCTAAGTCTTCGGCCTTGTCAAAAACGGGTCGTCTCTGGGCTTTGACATTCACTCCCGTCACTTCTTGACTTCCGAGTTCTGTCAAAAAGGGGCAATTGTAGACACCCCATTTTTGACCGACCTTAAGACTCAGACGTCATCGTTTGAGCGCTCGATGATCGCACATGTTTGTGCTCGTTTCGAGTTTTCGAAGTTTTCAGCTGAGTGTCTTGCCTTCGAGCCTCTAAACTCTTTGTGTTTTGGCTTGGTTTGTGGACCATGCTTTGTTGACCTTGCCTGGAGGGAGGGAGAGGTCTGTAGACCACTTTTTGTAGTCGTAGACTACTTTTCCCTCTTGTAGGCTAGTTTTCCAATTTCCGGAGCCTTCGGCCGAGCGCCTTGTCTCAGAACCTCTTAAGGTTCTCCTCTTGGCTTGGTTTTTGGACCATGCCTTGTTGCCTTGGTCTAGAAGGAAACAGAGATCTGTAGACCACTTTTTGTGGTCGTAGACCACCTTTTCTTCTCATAGACCACTTTTTCCGCCCGTAGACTAGTTTTCGGGGCTTTCGGCTGCGTGCCTTGTCCCGCGGACTTTTGTCTTGCTTCTTTTTTGGTTTGGGTTTGAACCAAACCTTGTTTTCCTTGCTTGGAGGGTGGAATAAGGAGTGTAGACCAGTTTCTCTCCCTGAAGACCACTTTTCTTTCCTGCCAGCCAGTTTTCTGGTTGGCCAATTGGTCTTGGTGGTCTTTGGACCACCTAAAGTGGTCGGCAGCCATGCCACCACCCTCCACTCTTTGTGCAAACCAGCTTTCCCCCCTTACTGACCACTTGTTGACCTTGCAGACCACTTTTTATGGTCGGTCGACTAGTGGGAGTGGTTGGCTGACCACCTCAACTGGTCGGCACCTTTTCTGCATCTTTCTGCAGATATTTTCTGTAACTCAGAGGAATTTCAGTGGTGGAAAGTGTGTTTTGAGGTCCCAAATAGGAGGGGGTCATCCCCTCTCCTTGTGTCTTGGTTGCTTGCCTTGTTGGCCTCATGTTTAAGCATGTCTTTCTAGCATGTTTTGGCTCAGTCTCAGCATGTCTTAGGCATTATTTCAGCATGGCATAGCTCTGTTTTGGGCTGGATTGATCATTGGTTACTGGCATGTTACACTTGTAGTGTAAATTTTGCATACTAGCCTTACATGCTTTTGCTGATAGTTCATCTTTCTAGCATGTTTTGGTCCTATCTCAGCAAGTTTTTAGTGTTATTTTAGCATGCCTTAACTCTATTTTGGGTTGGTCTGTTTGCTTCTTGCATGCTCCTTGCACTTGTAGTGCAATTCCACTCACTAGCCTAACATGCATCATGCTTTGGACCATCATTCTAGCATGTTTTTTTTTTGCTCCACTCCAGCAAGCTTTTGGCCATGTTTTAGCATACTCTAGGTCTAATTTAAGTGTTTTGGGTCATGCATGCCTTGCTTTGTATAGCCATAGTTTATTCTTGCTCACTAGCTTTGTGTTTTGAGTCCACTAGCATGCATTGCTTGGACTATTTGCATGATTTAGCATCATTTGATACATGATTTCAGAGCATGTTTCATTGTCATACACTCACATGTGTCACTCCTTCAATGCTTTGGAGGGGTTGTGCTTTATGCCTTAAATATGAGCCAATATGTATGCCATCTTGCCTACGCTTTTGGGCTACCATTTCAGTGTGTTTTGGGTGTTATTTTTCCATAATACAACTCTGTTTTTGGTTGGTTAGAGCATCCCTCATTTGCTTCTTACACTTGTAGTGTAATCATGCTCATTGGCCTAGCTTACTTGATGTTGTAGCTTACCATGCTAGCTTGTTTTGGCTATACTCCCTACATGTTTTGGCCTTGATTTGACATGCTCTGGGACTATTTTGGATTGCCTTGGCCATATGACTCATGCTTTGTATAGCTATAGTGCAAGTGCCTATGCTAGTTTCAAGCTTTGAGCCTCCTAGCGTGCTTCATTTGTGACATGTGCATGATTTGGCATCATTTAACATGATATTTCAAAGCATATTGCATTGTCATGTTCTCACTTCTTTCACTCTTTGAGTGCTTTCAAGAGTTGTGCATTTGTGCCTCGCTTATGGCCTAACTTGTATGCATGCATGCATGCCTAGACTTTTGAGCTCCCATCTCAGCATGTTTTGGTCTTTGTTTTGACCTAATTGAGCTCTGTCCATGGTTGGTTCAATCATTTGTGTCATGTATTACATGCTTCTTGTGTAGTCCCTTTTGGTAGCCTTGTGCCTTAGGCCTTCTAGCATAGCATGCTATGCTTGTGTTGTTAGGATGATTTAGCATCATTTCACACATGATTTCAGAGCATATAGTGTTGTCACACTTCCATGTTTCTCACTTCTTGATCATGTTTGAGAGTTGTGCTCTTATGTTTAGTTGATGGGCCAATGCATGAGCATGCATTATCTTGCTTTTTGTGCCATCATTTCAGAGTATTTCGGCCATTGTTTTGGCATGCATGAGGTTTGTTTAGGGTTGGTTTCATCCGTTGAGCATTGCATTACATAGCCCTTGTGTTGCATTCTTCACTAGCTTTCATGCTTAAGGAGCCTAGCTTGACATGCTCATGTTGCATTGCATTGTGTTTGGTATGCTTGAGTTGCATTGCATGTGTTTAGATTGGACGTTAATCCTAACACGAGAAAACGAGGGACGTTTCATACTTGAAGTGATAAAACGTGCCTCATTTCTCAGTCGCCGACCCTCTTGATCATGCATGATAGAGGTTAAGGCCCTTATGTGTTATTTGTGCATTCATTGACATTGAATTGTGCAAACTTGGCTTCTCGGCCATCGTGCATTGTGATGCTTGGTTGGTGTCCCGAGAATCGAGTACCGCACTCCCTTGAGCTTAAGAAATGATAGGGAGGGTGGTTGTGCACACATACCTTGCAAATACACTGCTGTGCCCCTTCTTGTTCTCTATTGCAGCAAATTAGAGCTTGGCAGAATTTTCTGGTCGATAGACCAGAAAAAATAACTGGCCGACCACTTTTTCTAGTCTGTAGCATGTGTAAGTGGTCTACAGGTGGTCTATAACACCATTAAGTGGTCGGCAACCTTCCTGGAGGTCTCCATGTTGGAGTAGAAACTATTTGGAGGTTTGTACAGTGTTCTGAAACCAAATGCAAACAAAGGCAAGTTAGGGCATAGCGATAGATTTCTAAGCAAGTCGATCGAGCATGCATGCACTTCTCGCCCCGAGGCTCCTTTTAACTGTTTTGCTTAGCTAGTTAGCTATTTGGTTCTGTACTTAATTAGTTAATGCGCTTAACTATCAATTTGTATTGTAATAACTAATTAGTTAACTTGTTAGTTAATTAGCTTCGTTTTGTAATAATTAGTTTAATTAGCTTAGATTAGCTAGTTAGCTTATTATTCGGACCCTCCGTCCAGAGAGCGAATTTTGTAATAAGTGTGCGTGCGTGTGATGCATGTTTTCCAATCCCCATTTCTTTCTCCTTTTTACTTAACCGCTTTCGATGGTTAGTTTAGGGTCATTTTCAATTAGCATCCTTATGCTTCGCATGCGTGCATCATTCATCTATTTTGCATGCACCGGGCTCGGCGCATCATACAAACTACATTGTACTTTAATACACTTTCTTGAATACGTGTTTCAAAGCATGTTATCAAGTGTTGCATTCATATGCTATTCTTAGAATAGCCGAGCCTATTTTAGTTGTATTTTGCATGTGTTGCATTAGGCATTGTTAACATAGCTAAGATCATGCATTGATTACTAACTAGCTTCTGTTTTTGGCTCGGAGTACACTGTGAGTGTTTACGCTTTAACATACTACATGAGATGTGTATGTTGCCATGTTAGCATGCTTGCCATGAGACTATTTGCTTAACTGATTAACTGCATGAATGCCTATGGATGAAGGCTTCATTGCTTGAATTGGAATAAATCATTGAAATGCGAGTTTTAAGCCCACTTGAAGTGGCAAAATCATGTTTTTCTAAGCCCACTTGAGGGTGGCAAATCCGCGACTTAGCCTACTTGCGAGTAGCAACTCCAAACCATTTTCGAAAAACAAACATGAGATATTTTGTTCCAAATTGAGTGATTGAGTCTATACTTGTGTGCTCTGCGCATCACATAGTAAGTTAGGTTAAGAAACTGAAATAAGAACACATGTGTTTTCAAAAACAACATATCATGTTAGTAGAAGCCGATCCTTTAATCGGGCGAGCGGGGTGCTCATTTCAGGACATTTCCCTCTCGTACCCAAGTTCCCAAGCCGAGGCAACTTTGGTGATGACGGACACGTGACCTTAAGCACGAGTCAAGGTTTGCTAAATTTTCCAAAATAAAATATTTAGGTGGCGACTCTGAAATCTGGCAAAGTAGTCCATGTTTGGCGCTTTTTGATTAAAATCGATTTTCCAAAACGATGTGTCGGATTTGGACTCTTTGGTGATTTATCAATCTTATATTGCACTTTGTGAGATCAGATTCAGAACCGTGACAAGAGTCCGAACTGTAGTAGCTAAGAACAACAATTCGCGCCCTCGCACGCAGAGCGGAGTTCGGGTGGTCTACAAAACCCAACCACCCAGTTAATCTAAATTTCAACTTTCATAAGAATGATTCCACGAAAAATCATATTAAAATCGATGCATGACAATCGTAGATTTCAACTTTCATAAGAATGATTACATGAAAATTCATATTAAAATCAATGTAAGACAATCGTAGCATACTAATAAAACGTGAGGCAATATTATTATTCATCAATTTACCACATAAAACAGATCTATAATAAACAATATACAAATTATGGAGAGAGAAAAAAATAACACACAAAACTTGGTGAACTTTCAAATTAATTTCCGTAACTTTCGACACAAGTGATCCAGATTTGAAAAAATCAAAAGAACTGCCAAACACTGTCCCAAAAGGTTTATTCGGGATTCTAATTTTAGATAAATGGCTTAGGAAGATTTCACCAGAAGATCAGGAAGCAAAAAAATTAGTTTAAGTTAGAGAATTTATTTTCAGATGAAAACTAGTATTTTTAATTAGTGTGTTCTAGCAACTTCTAGTACAGATAGTTAGAGTTTGAAAAATGAAAAGAGGTTTCAAATGACGTCAAACAGAAGAACTTGAAAGCTAAAAATCTCTTTAACATGGAGAAAACATTTTCCTAAGAAAATCAGACAGAATCTGTCTCGTTTTGGAAAGGCTGAAATTACTCATTCGATACTCTTCGATTTTTAGTAAAATCAATGGCAAATGAAAGATAACTCATATACCTAACTTTCCCAAGTGGTCTTGCACGAAAATAAATTTTGTAGAGAAAATGACACTCATTTGAAGTAGCTGTCTTTGCTGAGTTGTTTGTAATAATTTAGAAAAATAATTGTTTTGGGTGTAAAATGCTCTCCGATGATTTTATAAAAATTCATAGATGGAAAATGCATTTAAACAAGCTTTTGTAATTTCAGATTTTACATAGAAAATTCCTAAATTTTATTGAAGCTTTTGTAATTGAAACCAAGACCAAAACTGTGCTGAAAATCACTACTAAACAAAAATAGTGTTTACATTCATTTTCTTTTCTTTACTTGTAATGTCATACAAATAATGAGATTTAATTTGACATATAAAGCATATACAAAATTAGATTTAAATATTTATCTAAGGAGAATGATAGTTATAGAATCATACCTTAAAGTTGTCTTAAAACTTAGCCTGATGATCTCCCAAGACATTTATCTTCTCTCATTTCTGGTTAAATTGCTAACACTCACTCCTAACCAAGGTTCTGAAAAGCGGTTGCGTCATCATGTGATGTGACGTGTGACGCTGATTCTTGAGGTGTAAAGGCCGTAGTGTAACGGTTGCGGTAATAGAAACCGTGATTTTTTTTAATTTTTGCACAATTTGAAAAAAATTTACCGATACTCATATTTTTTTTCCATGATCATATTTATTGGGTTAAAAATAAATATTGATCAATTTTTATAAATTTTGAAGTATGATCCAATATATTTTATTTTTTTAAATCACTATAAATTGAGTTTTTTACATTTTATTTTAATAATTAATGACTTTATATTATACAAAAAATCAATCACTAACTATTATATATAAGATAAATAATGACAAAAGTAAGAGAATAAATAAGAGTCTAAATATATATATATATATATATACATATTTTAACCAAGTCAAATAAATAATGACCGCACTTATTATTATTATTATTTTCAAATAATATATAGATAGACACACATAAACAAAATGGTTTAATGATAGCAGTTGAATAGAATAGTATAGGTCTTACAACTTCAACAAATCAATAACATGTTCTTCATCTTCTCTCTTCTCTCTCTTTATCTCTTGCTCCTTCATTTTCTCTCTTTATCTTCTCTCTTCTCTCTATCCCTCTTTCTCCATTTTTAGCTTTTTTTTGTGTGTTTTTTCAAAAGAAACAGTTTGGAACCATTACGTAACGGTGCATAACAAGTCGTTACGGCTGTTACGGCATCGTTACGACTGCTACGGCAGCCGCTACGGCTAACACACCTGTGAATCTCAATCACACTGCAAAAGCGGCCATAACGGGTGGCGGTAACCGCTAAAACCGTTACGTAACGGCGTTACGTAACGGTTGCGGCCGCTTTTTAAAACCTTGCTCCTAACACACTCCCAACCTCAACTCAAGAATTTGTTACAGGGAAAGAGAGAGACGAAGCAAAGAATGAAGGAATGAAAGCAAGAATGAGAGAGAAGCTCTTCATTCTGCCAATTTATAGAAGAAAAGAAGAAAAAAAAATGATATAATATTAAATTATTGAAGATAGTGGAGTCAAAAAGTGAAAAGAAGCAAAGCAAGGATAAGAAATGGCGAGCATGTGAGTTTGTTTGGGGGAAAAGGCAAAATTGAATAGAGGAGAAAGAATTCAAAGCAAGAGAATGGAGAGTGGTCAAGGCTGGAAGCCATGTACTGTCAGGCTATTCTATTATTAAATATTATTTTATGAGATAATGAAATTGAAGAGAAAATATGGTAAAATAGATACAAAAATATAAGAAATAGTGTAGATTTTCACTTATGTACTTATCTTCAAAATTAAAAATCGAATATTATACTCTCATTAAAAATTTTCCTTCTTTAAAAATCTGGAGCGTTACAGTAATAATGGTCCTTCCTCCAGAGGTACTTTCGGCAGCTTCAGCAGTAAGAATGGGGGCAAGAGGAACTGGATTAACAACTACCCAAGGAAGGAACTAGTCTACTAGCACTTTAGCTGATCGGGAAGCGGCGTTCGTGCATCTCCAAATAGTTTGTAAAGTTGGTAGGTTCACACCCCACGATTCATTGTGATGATCACTGTTGACCGAACGATGGGCTATAAGAACAAAGGGGAAATCACAATTATAATGACTGAAAATCCTATGTGATTCGTGATTAGATAAGGATTAAAATATTCCAAAGTCAGAAATTCCAAAAACACTCAATCTAAAATCATCAAGCACTTACGAATGTGATTTTAGTTTGTTTGTTTTTTAGGAATAAATAATAACTCAACACAATTGGTTTTTTACGTGGAAAAACCACAATTGAAGAACCTTCAATTGTAATCAAAAACCACGGGCGAACCGCCACTAATCAATCCACTATAGAAGGACTACAAGGTTACAAAGAAACCATACAAATTACCCACACAGCCAATTTGTCTCTCAATCTTCGTAACTCTTTTCACCACGCCATGCAGGCCCGATTGAAGTTGGTTCCACTCCTCAACTTCACTTGTCGAACTAACGACTACGTAAAGAACAAACACCTTTTGAAACTTTACGTAAAGATCTTCGGATCACACCGAAGAGAACGCTCTTAAATATTAAGTATCAATCTCTTTGATGTATGAATATCAACTCATGAGTTTTAGAACTCTCTCAAGAACATCAAAGAAAACAAAACAAACTCTCAGAAGAAAACTTCAAACAGAACTCTAGAATTGTTGAATCTGATCTAGAAAAAGGTAGATTGGTTTTAGGAGAAAACCATCTATTTATAGAGAACCAAAGAAGCCCTAGATCTGAAAGAAATCCAAATCTGCGAATTTGTCATCCGCGATCTCCGCTCGAGCGCTCCACTCTCCGCTCGAGCGGACAGGTCAAAAACTGTGTGTCACAAAACTGATGTACGCTCGAGCGCTTCTTCTTCAGCTCGAGCGTAGAATTACACCCTTCAAGCCTGCAAGGTCTTTGTCTAGAATCGAGTACCTCCATTCTCCGCCGAAGACATGTCTCGCCGGCGGAAGTACAAAAATACAAAATTTACAATTTGAACAAACACAAAGTTTTGTCTCGGATTTGACAATAAAGGGTCCTAACAATCTCCCCTTTGTCAATTCAGGACAAAACTTATCTAAACATTATTCCTCAAGACAGACGCACTAGGCATAAAAAAAACAAGAAATAACCTCTCAAAAGACACACAACTAGATCAAGACCAAACCAGAGAACATCAACACCCAATTCAAGGAACACACATCTTCAACTCTGCACCTGTGAAATAACCTTCAACATACAAAACAAAACTGTGGAAGAACATAAAATGAACATTGACATCATATCCATATATCAACATAATATCCACAATCTTTAGACTACCAAGTATCACAAAGTAATATGGACCAAAATAACAAAAATGAGAAAATATACCAACATGTCCAATAGGAAACCAACATCCAAGGAACATCTGTCCAATAGCTACTATCTGTCCAAAAGCCAAAAGCTACTATCTGTGCAAACTCCAACTGTGCTACTATCTGTGCAATCTCCAACTGTGTAAAAACTCCAAATATCCAAAAGCAACTGTGCAAAAACGCAAAAACAAGAACTGTCCAAGATGAAGAACTGTCCAAGATGCAAAGGCTTCTCCCCCTTTTTGTCAGGGAATCAGAAATCACGCATCAGGTGGAGGTGGAGTCTGCTGGGACTGAAGGAGATGAACAAGCTGATCAAGAGTCTGCTCCACGTGGCCAAGCCGTCCATCAAAGGCATCAAACCGAGCATCAAGAAAGTCCAAACGCCGGGTCACAGTCTCGGTGAACCGCTGAAACTCAAGAGAAAAATCTGAAGGAGGAACAGGAGCCTCATCATCAGCACCAAAGATCGAAGACCAAAGACATAAAGATCATATGCGAGCCTCGGCAAGCCCAGCAGCTATCCCTGCAGATGGTCCAACCCTCGAGGACTCCCCCTTAATATGTGCCCGACTCTGTGACACGGTTTTCTTAGTAAAAGGACGAGAAGGGAAAGCAAACTCATCATCCTCTAACACAGACACCCCAAGGGAAGACAAAAGACGGTTGATCAAGCAACCATATGGAAGACCTAGCTGCTTATGGCCAGACACACTAATCATCTTTCGGATGATAAGGGAAGCAAGATCAATGGAACGGTGACGAGCAATGCAAGATAAAATAAAACCCTGATCCTGTTTGACCTCAGAAGAATGGGTAGTCACAAGTATGTTGGCACAGACGATCAAATTAAGCAGTCTGAACTCCGGAAGAAGTTCAAACTGTTTAATGAGGCCGCCTTTAGGCCAGTGGCGAGCAACACCACACAATTCTTGGGCCACATCATCGAAATTGCATGTAGGACGATCAGGCACTGGGAAAGGATAGTATTCGGGAGAACCCTGCGCAATGTGAAGAAGGGAGCGAATCAATGCAGGGGTAACAGAGATGGATTTCGACCTAACCCAAGTAGTAAATGATGGCTCATACTCAACAATGCCCTCCATGTTACAGTAAAACTCCCGAACCCAATCGAGGTTTTGACGCCCCGAGAAAGACAAAACAAGGTCACCCCCCAGAGGATCAAATAAGGGACGTATTTGAATAGACTCAAAGGTGTCAGGTTGGACATTTCTCTCGAGGTGAACAGTACGCGACTCAAATGATTTGGAAAAAGACTTAGAGTGCTTAGCTGATTGGAATCGGGCAGAATCAAACGAAGGACGGGACGCTTGATGGACTTCTGACGTTTAGGAGCCGAGGAAGACATGACTACAAAACAGACTACGACAACCACAACCCCAAACACAACAAACATCACAAACCATTAGTACCACAGTGTTAGATATCAAAATGAAGCAGAATAACAGAGTAGAGAATGGAAAACAAGTAAGCATAACATACTCAAATATGGCAATATGAAGCATAGTAAAAGTGATGTGGCAACTTAGAAACAGAACATATCCAGAACAGAATGTAAGCCTCACAATCAGTGCTAAGCTAAAAACCACCAAAATCAATGCATTCAACATGAAGACATAAAACAGGGTAATCATAAAAAGAATATGATGAATGGCATATGATTTGTGAGAATGCAAAACCAATGCTAAACAAAATAAGCATGAACAAATCAGGAATGACACACTCAAACAGACAAATCCGCAACCAAGAAAACCCAAAATAGACAAACCCAAACTAACAATGACAGAGACAAACCCTAAGACAAAAGACAGATAACACAAAAAAACATGGAGAAATTCAAATGAAAAGACAAAATAAAGCAATGAGAATGTGTGTGTGAAACACCCACACAACCTAGACTCAACTACGACATCAAAACCCAAAAAAAAACACCCAAAAGCCGAAAAAAAACAGGGGGAAAAGAAAAATAAGGGAAGAAAAAACTTACCAACAACCAAATTGGCAAGAAGGAGGATGGAAGAGACCAAAGATGACCGAAATCGACCGAAAAGCAAGCCGCTTGACAAAAAACCTAGAACGAGGGAAGACAAAGAGGGAAAAAATGTGACCTGAAGAGTCGAGGGAGGGAATATATATGAAAATGGTCCGCTCGAGCGTACATAGTACCGCCGGCGTTCACTAAAGCAACCGACTCCGCCGGCCGAATAAGACCGCTCGAGCGCTAAAAACCATCCCTCAGAACTGTCAAAACTGCTGCAAGAGTGAAAACTACGCTCGAGCGTAGAACAGTCCGCTCGAGCGGAAAACAATTTTTTTTTTTTTTTAAATAAAGGAAAAAACACCTAGGAGACTCTTGTAACAAGCAAAGTGACCAGTTGACAGACTATTCCATAATGACAAGAGTATCAATTCTGAGTCCTGAAAATTTTGAGAAAAGAGGTGAATCAACAGCTCATGAATAAAACAGATAAAATTAAATCAATGCCACACACATCATGAGAATGCATAACTCAAAAACACACATGAGAGCTCATATAAAGAATGTGTGTGTGTGCAATCCTTGAGAGCCACAGAGCTAGAGTTAATCCTGGTAGTGATCGGATGGCTGAACCTCCAACAAGAGTGACTGACAATGACAGAGAAAAGTCAAACCACTGGGAATCACGGGGTATTTGTTGAGTAAATGCGGAAGCTCCCCCTCAGACAATGATCCCCTTTTTTTTTTTTATATTTTTTTAACTTTTCTTTATTGTGGGCACTCACTGGTGGCATACACGCTCAAGAGTATGGAGTCCAAACCAGAGAAGAATGAAATTATAATGATGGCCTGGTTGGTGCCTCTGAGGTAGCCTTTTCCTAATGCCCGGAAATCATGTACTGAGAGAGAAGCCATGGAAGTGAAATAAGATGGTAGATGGTTAAGAGACTTAACATCACCCATGATATACCAGTATAGGTCAATTCCTCTGTAAGAGTACAAGAAACACTGTCAGTGGTCCATAGAGAACTTTGATCACTTGTGCGGAAACCCCTGCAGTTTATCTCAAGGATGTGAACAGAATAAGATCCTGAAGTAAATGTGTATGGGCATTCAGAATGAGCTATGATCAAAGATGAATAGGATCTTGTATGCAGCATGAGCAGTGTTCATATAAATTTTGATGAAAAGATATCAGAACTCAAACACGATAATCATATTCAAGAACGAAGTCAACCACTCACACTCACCTTACAAGAAACAGCCTTAGTTCTTGAGACATTACACCCAAGGTCTTTCTAAGAAACTCAAAAGCGAAGAAGATCAAGGGGTTTTGTAAAAATATCGCTTTTTGATGCTCGGAGAAACATGTTCCAAAACAACAAGGCCTTCATCCACTAACTCTCGAATAAAATGATGACGGATGTCAATGTGTTTAGTGCGAGAGTGTTGGACAGATTTTTGAAATGTTTATGGCACTTGTGTTATCACAAAAAGAGTGAGAGTGTTACATTCAATTCCATAATCATGAAGCATTTGCTTCATCCACAACATTGGGCACAACAACTCCTGCTGACAATGTATTCACCTCGGAGATGACGAGAGATAGCATTTTGCTTTTTACTATGCCAAGAAACCAGATTATTCCCAAGGTAAAAACAACCCCAAGTACTTTTCCTATCATCACACCACCTTGATCGGCATCGAAAAAACCGGTAATTTCATTTGTAGTATCGTTGGAAAACCAAACCCCAAACCCCAAGGTACCATTAACATACTTGATGATGCGTTTTACAAGAAGGTGAGACTCTTTAGGATTGGCTTGGTAACGGCAGAACACCAACACCGAAGGAAATATCGACGACCGGGTTGTGAGATACAAAAGACTCCCTATCATACTCCTATAAAGGGTAGGATCAACATCAATACCGGAGGAATCTTTGGAAAGGTGAAGAGTGGTGCTCATGGGAGTCGGGCATGTTTTGCGACTCAAGACCAAACTTTGACACAAGATTTTTAGCATACTTAGGTGAGAAACAAATATACCGAAGGAGACTGTTTAATTTGGAGACCCAAAAATAAGACAACTCCCCATCATGCTCATCTCAAACTCATGTGTCATGCAATCCGAAAAATATTTCACAAGATGATCGTGTGGAACCAAACACAATATCATCAACATATATCTGAGCAACAAGAATATGAGACTTAGTATGTTTCACAAATAATGTCTTATCCACACTACCCCTTTGAAAATCATTATCAAGAAGAAAGGTAGTAAGCCTATCATACCAAGCCCGAGGGGCTTGTTTCAACCCATACAAAGCCTTGTCTAACTTGTAGACATAAGTAGGACATTTAGGGTCCTCAAACCCTTTTGGTTGCTCAACATATGCCTCTTCTTTTAAGTACCCATTCAGAAAAGCACTTTTCACATCCATTTGAAACAATTTAAAGCCAAGAAAACATGCAACACCAAGTAATATGCGAATGGATTCGAGACGTGCAAGTCCCGCACACGTCTGATCATAGTCAATACCCTCTACTTGTGGATAGCCTTGAGCAACCAACCTAGCTTTATTTCTCACAACAGCATTCATTCTCATCGATTTATTTTTAAAGATCCACTTGGTACCTATCACATTCATGTCTCTAGGTCTGGGAACAAGAGTCCAAACTTTGTTACGTTCAAATTGACCTAATTCTTCATGCATAGCATTAACCCAACTATCATCTAGCAAGGCCTCTTTAACATTCTTAGGTTCAATCAAAGAAACATAACACATATGTGATACCTCATCCCGAATCTGTCTTCGGGTTTTCATACGATCTGAAACACTCCCAATTACCTGTTGAACGGGATGATTCAGTTTCACCCTTGCTGATGGTTTGAGTTCAGGACTTTGGGTGACAGGAGGAACCGGAGTGCTGTTCTTTTGAGCACTCTTTGGACTTGAACTTACCTGTGAGGATGGTGCTGTAACAATTTCTTGTGATTGAGCTGCAGCATCTCCTTGATTTTGAGGTTCAGTATCCAAGATTGGAAGCTCAACATTGTCATCCTCATTTGTTGCTGAAGTAGGTGAACCTGTGTCATCTATAACTACATTGATAGATTCCATTAATGATGAAGTTCGCAGGTTATAGACTCGAAAAGCCCTACTGTTGGTTGAATACCCTAGAAAAATACCTTCATCACTTCGGGAGTCAAATTTGCCCAAGGGCTCTCTATCTTTGAAGATGTAACACTTACTCCCAAATGTTTTGAAGTATTTTACATTAGGTTTCAAACCCTTCCACAATTCATAAGGAGTTTGTAAAGTGCCGGGCCTTAAATACACACGATTTATGACATAAACAGCGGTATTTAAGGCTTCGGCCCAGAACTTTGGAGGAAGACTCTTACTAAGGAGCATGACCCTAGCCATTTCTTGAACAACTCTGTTCTTCCTCTCAACCACTCCATTTTGTTGTGGAGTAATAGGTGCAGAAAACTCATGCTTAATACCATGCATATCACAAAAAGCCGAAAGCGAACTATTTTCAAATTCACGACCATGATCAGTTCGGATTCTTATGATACGCCCAATGGGAACACCCTGTTCATTTTGGATTTTAAGAACTAAAGCCTGGAAAGCATCAAACGTATCAGATTTTTCCCTTAAAAAATTTACCCATGAGAATCGAGTAAAATCATCAACAGTTAAAAAAATGTATCTTTTACCTCCAATGCTTTCAGTGCGAGTAGGACCCATTAAATCCATGTGAACCAATTCAAGAGGACGTTTGGTTGTTAAAATGTTCACCTTTTATGCGAACGGGTTTGCTTGCAAGTGACATGGTCCACACACGTGGCTCAAATTTTTACCTAGTTTAGGTACTCCTCTCACAAGTTCTTTGTTGGCTATCTTAGTTAGGTCTTTGAAATTCATGTGACCTAATCTTTGATGCCTGATCAATATTACTTATGATGGCGAGAATGGCAAGTGAGATCATTAGTAGTAAGAATCCCATAGCATTATCGGATGTGCGAACCCCATGTAAAACAAGATTTCCTTTTTATCCAAAATTTCACATTTATCTTTTGAAAACAATACTTCATGATGGGAATCACACATTTGACTAATGCTCAAGAGATTAGCTTTAAGACCATCAACAAGTAAGGCATTATCTAGCTTGGGAAGACCAAAACACTTATAGAGCCCTTAAAAATGACTCTAGAAGTGCCGCCATCTCCAAAAGTAACAATTCCTCCTTCATATTTTTCAAGGGAGGTGAAGTAGGATTTGTTCTGGGACATATGACGAGAGCACCCACTATCAAGATACCACATGTGTGAGTCACGTGCTTTTAGAGCAGTGTGAGCAACAAAACAAGTCAAATCATCTTTTTTAACCCAAATCTTTTTAGTCTTGGTGTTCCGCCTAGACATGTAAGGTTGTCTCCTAACCCAAAAAGTGTTAGAATTTCTACCCTTTTGAGACACCTTACCAAACAATTCAAAACAGTAAGGACGAATGTGGCCATACCTACCACAGTGATGACAAATAAAAACAGGTTTTACCTCCTTTTTGTTGATCTTACCAGCTTTTGCTTGATGAAGAGAAGGATCAACCTGGTCTATCTTCAATTTGCCCTTTGCTTGAGTCTTCAAATTATGTGAAGTAGAGGCACATTCCTTGTGAGCTGTCGTACCATAGCCTAGCCCTCTTTTGTCAGAACCCATTTGTTGAGACCCAAGTATGTCTTCTAGAGATCTGGAACCTTTGTTCCACATGGCAATTGTTGCTCGAGCAATACAGAGTTCTTCGTCTTTCTGTTTGACTTTTTCTTCCAATGCAGCTTGTGACAGCTCAAGACTCTCAAGCTTTTCTTCATATGTGGAATACACCTTCAAAAGTTCATTCCTTTCAGTTTCACAGGATAGGAGTTTTCCACATAAGTCTTGCCTGTCACTTGAGATCTTGATGACATTCTGTTTTGCTGTCAAGAGTTCTCCTTTGAGCCGGACATTCTCACTCTCGCATGTTTTAAGCTTGAGAGAGAGTTTGTCGTTGGTTTTAGACAAATTCAGAGATTCCTCGTACAGCTTCTCGTAAGCTTGTTGGAGCTCTTCACCATTGATCTCATCAATGTCTTCAGATAGTTCATCATCCTCTCTTTGCTCCTCATTCTTCTTAACCTCATCCAATCTGGCAACCAAGGCAGACAAGTCGTTGGATGTAGGTGGAGGTGAATCTCCTCTTTCATGGAATTGGCTCAGAATTTCCCATGCATCTTTAGCCTTTGTGCAGTGAGCGACCCGTTGCTGTTCTTCATTAGAAATTGCTCCACGAATAATGATTAGGGCTCTCTGATTGCCCGGATTATCTGCACTTTCTGTATCTTCTTCAATGGTTTGCCAACCTTCTGGTTCATAGGCTCTCAGAAAAGCCCTCATTCTGATTTTCCAATACAGGTAGTTGGTCCCATCAAAGGTGGGAGCATGATGGAAGATTCTTACCACGGGCTGATCCCGAAGGCTTTGGAAGAGGTTGAGAAACCGTGGCCCAAAATGCCATGAAAGCACTATCCCCATCTTCACCAGATTCAGGTTCTTCGGGTTCTTGCTCCGACCCGCTTTCGTCATCCCAAGTTACGGTGTAGACTTTCTTCCGATTCTTTTTCGTAGGGCATTCAAGAGATATATGGCCAAACCCCTGACATTCAAAGCACTTGACCCCTAGCCCCCTAATGACCTTCTTTTGATGGTTTGAGCTAATTTTGGTGGAAAAGTTTTGGGTTTGTCATTACTCTTCTCTTTTGAAATAGGGGCTCTGAAATTAGGCTTCTTTTTTAAAAAATTTTTAAACTGTTTTGTAAGCATAGCCGTCATCTCAGACTCTAAATCAAATTCAGTCTCCGGAGTTTTTGCAGTCTCATGAGTACTAGTGAAAGCCATACTTTCTTTTTGCTTTTTCTTAGAAATTTGGTGTGCCTCATAAGTCTGCAAATTTCCAACCAATTGATCGAGCTTGAGGGTATCAACATTCTGAGCCTCCTCAATCGCTGTCACCTTTGATTGGAACCTCTCGGGAAGGGACCTCAAAATTTTTCCCACAACTTTAGCTTCCGGGATTTTTTCACCGAGAGTGAAACAGGAATTCACGATATCACTGAGTTTTGCATAGAAATCATCAAACGTCTCATCGTCGCGCATAAAAAGGGTTTCAAAAGCAGATGTGAGACGTTGAAGTTTTGACCTTTTGACAGAGGTAGTTCCTTCGTGAATTGTTTCAAGAATATCCCACGCCTCTTTTGCTATTTCACACGTGCAAATTCGACGGAATTCTTCAGGTGTGACAGAGCAGAAGAGGGAGTTCAGAGCCTTGTTGTTCCAACTCGAGTTCTGGTAATCAGTTGTGTCCCATTTATCTATAGGTTTAGGAATATCAATGCCATCTATAGTGACAGTAGGTTCACTCCACCCAAAGACAACGCAGTGCCAAACTTTCTCATCGATGGATTTTAAAAATGCTCTCATGCGAGCTTTCCAATAAGAATAGTTTGTACCGTCTAGTAAAGGGGGTCTATGAGTCGAGTTACCTTCACGAATAGAATCCATAAAACTAGTCACACAAAATCACACTCCTATAGTTTTGAAAAAACAAAGAGTGACCTCGCTCGATACCAATTGAAAATCCTATGTGATTCGTGATTAGATAAGGATTAAAATATTCCAAAGTCGAATTCCAAAACACTCAATCTAAAATCATCAAGCACTTACGAATGTGATTTTAGTTTGTTTGTTTTTTAGGAATAAATAATAACTCAACACAATTGGTTTTTTACGTGGAAAAACCACAATTGAAGAACCTTCAATTGTAATCAAAAACCACGGGCGAACCGCCACTAATCAATCCACTATAGAAGGACTACAAGGTTACAAAGAAACCATACAAATTACCCACACAGCCAATTTGTCTCTGAATCTTCTGTAACTCTTTCACCACGCCTTCGCCACGGAACTGATTCTGAAGTTGGTTCCACTCCTCAACTTCACTTGTCGAACTAACGACTACGTAAAGAACAAACACCTTTTGAAACTTTACGTAAAGATCTTCGGATCACACCGAAGAGAACGCTCTTAAATATTAAGTATCAATCTCTTTGATGTATGAATATCAACTCATGAGTTTTAGAACTCTCTCAAGAACATCAAAGAAAACAAAACAAACTCTCAGAAGAAAACTTCAAACAGAACTCTAGAATTGTTGAATCTGATCTAGAAAAAGGTAGATTGGTTTTAGGAGAAAACCATCTATTTATAGAGAACCAAAGAAGCCCTAGATCTGAAAGAAATCCAAATCTGCGAATTTGTCATCCGCGATCTCCGCTCGAGCGCTCCACTCTCCGCTCGAGCGGACAGGTCAAAAACTGTGTGTCACAAAACTGATGTACGCTCGAGCGCTTCTTCTTGACTCGGCGAGAATTACACCTTCAAGATTGAAGGTTGTCTAGATACTGAGTACCTCCATTCTCCGCTCGAGCGCACATGTCCCCGCTCGAGCGGGAAGTACAAAAATACAAAATTTACAATTTGAACAAACACAAAGTTTTGTCTCCGGATTTGACAATAAAGGGTCCTAACAATGACAAATAGAATCCGAAGTAACAAAACAACAAATCTTTTTGCTTAATGATCACCTACACCTAGAATTCAGGGCACGGTGGCAACACCATCTGCAAAAAGAAAGGATACGAACTCCTAATTCCATGAAATCATAACATCTTCTTTCTCTACTGAAAAAGACCCGGGAAGTACCCGAACTAGAGATTGGTCCCGATCTCAATTTTTGGGAGCTGTAAAGAACGCCCCAATTGGAGATTGATAAAGTCTATAACAATATTGGAGCTCCCATTAATGATTTTGAAAAAGTTTGTATTGAGAAGAAAGTGAGAGACTCCATAGTGAAAAAGAATCCTAATGCTGTGTTTGGTTGGGGAATTTGGGGAGGGATTTGGAAAGGGAAAGGGAAAAGGTGTGTGAAACTAGGTGAAATGTAGGTATATTTTATTTACATTTCACTCTTTCCCTTCCTTTCAATTCCCTTCCCCAACCAAAAACCAGCGTAACTTTCTTTTTCCTTTCCAATTCTCCCCAACCACCAACCAAACCAGAAGTAAAAAATGATAAAGGAGAAACCTAACTCCGCCATCTATAATGGCTCAAACCAGTCATGGAACCCTATTGTCTGAAGGAAACAATAAATTATCACTACGATGAGAGGCTTCTACAATTATGTTCACTGGAACATCACCAATGGTTCGAAGATGGGTCAAACCCTCAGGGCTAATAAGTAAGTAAGTAAGTGTATTTTCCCATTTTTTGTAAAGCTAAAAATCGAGAAAAGTAGAGAATAAGAACACTTACAGTAAGTAAGAAAAGAAGATGCCCAAAGAGTTTTTGAATGGTGAAACAAGAATATGTGTCAACTCCCAAGGATGTTTTAGAGGAAAATCCCGTCGAGAAGATATTGCAAATATCGACGTAACAATTTGAACTCCCATCTATGTAAGAGAAGGGAAAATGGCACATTATTCAAATGCGCAGGTCGCTTTGTTTGAATAACATGCCCTTGCATTTAATGCAATGTATTGATGAATGTTTGGAATGACCAGCATGTACCTACCTGATGTAAGCGCATTAAAGCCAAAGCCCTCGGAAATAAACCTAAAAACCTATCTAAGGGATAGTACATTGACAGGGATGCTACCGATCTCTTAGGCCTCGTTTGGCAACCTTCTGTTTTAGCTAAAAAGTCACTATAAGTTGTCACATTACTCTCTCTATTTTTCTGCACATCTTTTCATAAAAAGTCAAAAATTACTAAAATAACATATTTCCAAACAAGGACTTACTTAGAGAACAAGCCTGCAATAGGTTTCTATTGAAAACCTGACCAAGGGACAGTGCATCGATAGGGATGTTGCCGATCTCTTGCTTACAGTAAGGAACAAGCCTACGATGGTTTTCTATGAGAAACCAGTCTAAGGGATAGTACATCAGTAGAGATACTGTCGACCTCTTACTTAGAGCAAGGAACAAGCCTATGATGGTTTTCTACAAAAAAAAAAAAAAAAAAAAAAACTTGTCTAAGGGACAGTACGTTAGCAGGGATAAGGAACAAGCTTACGAAGGCTTTCTACGAAAACTTGTCCAAGGGACAGTGTGTCGGTAAGAATGTTGCCGACCTCTTGCTTAGAGCAAGGAACAAGCCTACATGGTTTTCTACAAAAAACCTATCTAGGGGACAGTACGTTAGCGAGGATGGGGGACAGTACATTGGCAGGGATGTTGTCGGCCTTTTGCTTAGAACAAAGAACAAGCCTACGATAATTTTCTACAAAAAAAACCTATCCAAGGGATAGTATGTCGGTAGGGATGCTCTATATCTCTTGCTTAGAGCAGGGAACAAGCCTACGAAGGCTTTCTATGAAAAA
Organism: Camellia lanceoleosa; assembly: GCA_025200525.1. NCBI lineage: Eukaryota > Viridiplantae > Streptophyta > Magnoliopsida > Ericales > Theaceae > Camellia > Camellia lanceoleosa. The sequence goes on along the minus strand of CM045760.1, from coordinate 165,324,083 downwards.
CCAATCCAAGGAACACTATGTTGGCATGAGTACTGCTAATCTCTTGCTTAGTGTAAGGAAGAAGCCTACGGAGTCTTTCTTGGAAAAAACTTGTCCGAGGGATAATACGTTGGCACTGATGCTGTCGATCTCTTTCTTAGAGCAAGGAACAAGCCTACGAAAGCTTTGTACAACAAAAAAAAATTATCCAAGGGACAGTACATTTGCAAGAATGTTTCCGATCTCTTTCTTAGAGTAATAAGTAAGCCTACAAAGGCTTTCTACGAAAAAACCTGTCCAAGGAATAGTACGTCGATAGGGATGCTACTGATCTCTTGCTTAGAGTAAGGAACAAGCCTACAAAGGCTTTTTACAAAAAAACCTGTCCTAGTGACAAAACGTTAGCATGAATGATGTCGATTACTGATTTAGAACAAAGAAGCAGATTTATAACCATTTTACAAATCTACACACATATCAAAAGAAAATAAATAGAGTATAAGGTAATGAGTAGCAAAGCTAATTTTATAAAAATAAATATCCTTAAAGCCAAAAAAAAAGCAAATCAGAATAAAAAAAATTTCTTCTTCAATTTGCAGAATAAGGGAGCTCCTTATCATTCTTAGACCCAGCCTCCTTGGATTTCTCTAGAGCTTCGAGATAGGGATAGGGGATGTTCTTCATCAAATAGGACCTTGCCTGCCCGAAGAGCAGATGTACATCCATCTTCGAACAAAATGTTCTCTAATTTGATGAATTGCTCCTCGTAGTTAGTCGTGGCCTCATTGCACCACTTCTCCTTTGCAGCTTTGATAGTAACATCCAGAGATGTCTTGGATACATTAAGGTCGGTAGAGAGCTATTTCTTCTCCTCCTTCAAGGCGGGAATCTCTTGAGTCGAAGACTTCAGCATGGCATCCATTGTTTGAAGTTTCTTTTTCATCTCCATTACATTGCCCTCTAAAGTAGCTAGTCTGAGCTCTAGCTTTTTCACTTTCTCATTCTATTTGTCTCTAGAGGCCTTTAATCTATCAGCAGCCTTGATTAGTTTTTCATGACTAAACATGACCTCATAAGTAGAAAAAATGCCTTATAAAGAAAACATGAAGTCAGTAAAAGTAAACACCTTCAGGAAATAAGGGAATGAAAGAAGCAAACGTGAACACTTACCACTAAGGAGAAGTGCAATGCTTGGGAAAAGATAATTGCATCCGACTACCAGTCAGCCGAGCAGCGTCGATAAGAAAAATGGAGCTGTGAACAACAGCGGTGGCCACTTCGGTACTTCCCATGGCCATATCAGTATCTGTGAGCTGTCGATCTTTCAAAGCATGCATAATGACGATCAAGGAACCGACGACAGCTACCTCAGAAGTGGTGACAGAAGAAGGTACAATAGTAGAAATGAAAAAAGTGTCAGATTGGCTTTTCTTCTATATCTCTGTAGACTGATCAAGTGGGCACTTGCTAAGCCTCTGCTTAGTAATTGGGGAAACATGGCTTCCAATGACAATAGTTACGAGAGCAGGAGGAGCATCGTTAACCACCACGATTGGCGATTGCTAATATCGATCAGCAGTGGTTAAAATAGAGGCAATTTGGGAAGTGGAGGCCAGCCTACTCTCTTTTTGAAACTTCCTCTCAGCGATGACCTCCAAAACATTCTTTTGCGACATATTGTCTAAGACAATGGCTTCAAAATTGGATGATTCTTCTTGGGGTTGCTTTTCTTTGGTAATGAGCTCTTCAATATTCTTTTGAAGATGAGGAAGAACGAAGAAATCAAAAGCATTGTCATCATTAAAGGAGATGCTATTGGTCGTTACTACAGTGTCGTAATATGGGATGTAGGAAAGAAGCACATGGGCAGTTCCGCCTTAACCCTGCTGTTCGAGGGGGCCTCTATACGCCTAAACATGTTGAAGGAGGGGGATATTGACCTAGTCCTCTCATTCACTTGGATGAGAAAAGGCCTCAAAGGTTAAAGAATGAAGAAATAGAACAAGAATGTCAATACAAGTCTCACAAGAAATAAATTCATAAAACTCATAAGCAAGAAAAATGAGAACATTTACTTTACTGATTAATGACCTTAGGGATAGGTCAGATCCTATCAGCACCAAGAGGAAATTTCCAATTGCCCTCCACTATTACGATTATATCATTAACACCTTTGCCATAATTGGGAAGCATTTGAACTAATTGGCGCTTCGCTGATTTGGGTTTGAAATAAACTTTCGCTCTCCCTTGGTAGTGGAGACAAAATTGTAACAATATCTAATTTCCTAAAGCCTTAAGTTTACTCATAAATTGTCATTTAAAGCAATTACACCCATAATTATCCTAAAAAAAATTGGGCCAAGTTGAGAAGGACATATGCCATAAAAGTATAACACCCCTCTAAGAAAAGGGTGTAGAGGGAATCGAACTCCCCCTTTGATAATATCGATCAGAGGCCATGAAATCCGCTCCTCTAACCCTTCAACGATGTCGTCGCCATCAACTGGAAGACAGATGACAACATCATTAGGAACACTATGGAGAGTCCTGAACTCCTAAAATACTCTCTTCAGACTCAAAGAAATGCTTAAGACGATTCATAGCAACTAAAGAAAAGAACAATAGTAAAGACAAAATTGCAAGATAAAGTGAAAATATGAACTTACACAAAAAAATAAATTGAAACTTTAAACGATGGATAGAGAAAAAAAAAACACGTCTGGACTTCTGAGAGGGTGATAAGCAAAGTGACAAAGGGCAATGTACATCTCCTCATTTAATGTGTCAGAAGCAAAACGGTGCTTAAAAAGATGATATGACGAATGTCATCATTAAAGTAAGAAATCAAATGACGCATGTCACAAACGAAAAACAGCTTAGCTTAGCATCTGATTAGGTTATCATATTCGATAGCCACCCTAGGTCGGTCATCGAAAAGGGGCAATTATAGAGGGGTAAAATATTGGCCCAATCTTGAAGCAATTAGGCAAAGCAGCCCAAAGGAAATGGAAGACCTAGATAGATTTGTAAGGAGCCCATTAGAAACGGCTAGGAGTGCAATAACGCGTGGCTAAGAGTATGAAGAGCAATGAAGAGTAAAGATCTCCTTCTAGAAGGGGATCTGCAGAATGTAAGAGGAACGTCGGATTCATCTTCATCCAACGGTAGAAACATCAAAGTAGTAAATACAAAAGTATAGGCTAGGCTTACTAAGCAATAAGTCTGTATGATCACCTGATCCGACGAACACAACACTTGGCAAGCTAGCCACTAGTATCTGGCATAATCTAAGTCATCCATAGGAGGATGATCCAACCATCAAAGGCAAAGGCAACTTGACCACTTGCCTAGCCAAAGCCAAGAATGGGCACAACCCTCAGACCAAACATTGATCCAATTAATGGATTTCAAGTCAAGAAAACTATAAAAGGCAAAGTAGGAGAAGTAAAGAAGACAAAGCATAGGTAATTCAAGAACCTTCTTTTAAAATACAATATTCATGGCCAAACAATATTATGACTTAACTGTCAGAGGGTCCTCCCGACCAATCCAGATCAAAGTGATCACTGACGTTTTGGTTTCTCTTGATAGAGTAAAGAAAGAGACACGTCATCTCGTTTTCTTGTAGAGAAGAATTCTACCTTCCATAAGACACTTATTGTAACAACCCTGACCCATGATTAACTAGTAATCCATGATTAAACATGCGTAATATGTAATTAAGAGGAAATCATGTCCTAAGTGCATGAATTATATGTTATTTGCATTTTTATCTGTCTATCGTAGAGATATCTGTTTGTATTTCTGTTTTGTTCTGTGAATTGAAGGCCTTATTTGCATCCGATCTCGAATTGACATGATATGTGTGTTATTTGGAATTTTTAAGATTTTATGGTAGGTTTAATTGAAAATTCAATTCGGAACGAAATAATTAGAATAATTAATGCTCAGTTAAGCCTAATTAATGAATTCCATAATCCAAGCCTATATAAGGCACTAGTGGACCCTTGTATACATTTTACACTCTCATTTCATCCTTGTTGAGCTACAAACGTGTGAGAGAGAGAGAGAGAGACCAAGAGTGAAAGTGAGTTCAACAAGGGACAATAGGAGAATTGCTAGGAATTGTTGGAAAATTGAAAAGAATTTAGAAGTTTAAGCCTCTACACTTGTGAATTCAAGGTTTAAGGTAAAAATTCAAGCATTTGGTCTTGCTTTTGAGTTGGTAAATTCATGAATATAAGAGAATTAAGTTGACATTGAGCTAGAATGAAGGAGTATAGATGTCCAATTTCATTACAATTTGAGTTTGATTTCAAGAAGTCTCTCATACATGTGTCCATCTTACCTTTGTTTTGAGAATTCATTAAGTTTCATGCCATTTTACCTTGTGTGATCATGTTTTGGAAGGTTGAATTCATAACAACTCATGCATGTTCTACATATATACAATTCAAGTTTGATTTTGAGCAAATAACATTCTTTTGGGCCTTGATTTCATGAAATGATCTTTAATTCTTAATGTTTTCAAAGTTTAGACTTGTTTTCTCAAGTTTTGGGGCCCAAAAGGTGATTTTAATGGCTTTGAATTTGAGCTTTGAAGCTTGGAAACAAATCTGAAAATTCCAGAATTCTGCTCCTCTGCTCGAGTGACAGATCCTGCGCTCAAGCGACCACTTTGTATTTTGCACCTCTACTCGAGCGATTAAAAGTTGGCTCGAGCATAAAATACATGCTCCGAAAAGTTCACATATTTTGCATATCGCACAAGCGACAAGAGTTGCGGTCAAGTGAAGACAGCGACCGTCGAGCTACACCTCCACTCGAGCGATTAAAAGTTGGCTCGAGCATAAAATGCATGCTCCGAAAAGTTCACATATTTTGCAGATCGCACGAGCGATAAGAGTTGCGGTCGAGTGAAGACAGCGACCGTCGAGTTGCCGTCGAGTAGAGAAATCACACAACCAATACTTTTGCAGAGTTTACAGACTGCTCGAGCGAAGGAAGTTGCACTCAAGCGACCACTCACATTTTTGAACCTCCGCTCGAGCGAGGGAAGCTACACTTGAGTGAGGACCCTGTTTTTCAACAAATTTACCTAAATGTTGAACAACATGTTTTGGCATCCTCATTGCATCCTAGGCATTCCTAGGCCATAATTAAGACATAATAAGGAGGTTAAGACTTTGAAATACACTAAGAACGAAATGAAATGAGTTAAGTTATATCCGAGTGTGTGTTTCAAGGATATATTTGTTATGTTTGTGTAGGTCACGCACCGTAAGCTATTTGATCTGCCTGCTTTGTCTGTCAGCTCTGGAGTCATTTGTGAGTAATAACTTTGTAAAGCTATTTTCACATTTGAGTATTTTCCTATATGCTATGATATGATATGACAAGCAATGATCTATTTTTCTAAAATGCTATGTTCTATTTCAATGAATGATTGTCCATATATTGAAAAGTATTCGTTTCATCCTTAGCACAAGGCCCTTGCTCGGGGGCAATAATATCGTGATCTCATGGCCCTTGCCTAGAGGTAATAATACTATGGTCTTATAGCCCTCGCCTGGAGGTAATAATACCATGGTCTCATGGCCCTTATCCGGGGGTAACAATACCGTGGCTTAGGCAAGTTGTCTGTTCCTAGTACCGGAGGTTCTTTAATAGAACTGGCAAGCATAACCCTTTTATGCTCTGTATTTGATCTATAAGCACTAATGGATGTACCATGTATGATTGAGCATGAACTTTAATTTCTGTATACGATTTGAATAAGAATATGAATATGAATATGAATATGTTTCTGATATGAAGTCTGTTTTCCGAATCTGATGTGGGACATTATTCAGTTAAACCCTTACCTTGTTATTATTCACTGGGCTTCCACTCATGTGGGACATCATTCAGTTAAACCCTTACCCTGTTATTATTCATCGGGCTTCCACTCACTCTATTATTTATGTATATAGGTGACCAGGCGTGCAACCAGGCTCAAAGTTGATGACCTAGAGTTTATGTTTTGTCAGCTAGCTCTTATGCCTCCTAGAGAGGTTCCCATTGGTAGAAGTCAAACGTTTGTGAATCATGTACAGGGGTGTTTTTGCTTTGTTTGGGTTATATATAGATTGGGCTAAGTCCCTTTTGTTAATACCTATGTATTGATATACGACTTATGAGACTTTTGACATTATATGTACATGTATTTAAGTTTAAAATTTTTGTCCCATGTATGTCTTCACAGTTCAATGGACGTTGTATTTTGTATATTTTCTTTCGCAGCCCCTTATAATTTTTGTTAATCTGTTCAGAGGCCTTTGGTAATTTAAGGATTACTAGTCGGTTACGACGCTAAACCTATAAGGGCAGGAATGGGTCGTGACACTTATCACATTTTTGTACTATATTATTTTTAACATTTTACTTGTCAACGCAATATCAATGTAAAGGCTCCCGTTACTAATGTATATATCTTTAGGAGAATTTTATTATACACACCTCTATACCATATACACCCTTAATTACGTCATTTTCTTCTTTAATTAGGGCAAATTTTCTTCTTTAGTTATGATATTATTTTGAGATATTTAGTTATAACTTTTTTGCGTTTGGTTATGACTTTTTTTTTTTCTTTTCGTTATGACTCAGAAAGTATAAAAATAAGTCATTTTTTTTCTATAATTATAAATTACATATGGTACAAACTTTTTAAAGAGTGTATACTATAGTCTTTCCCCTACCAAATGCTCTTTCCATGAATTTGGTCTCACTTTAGCATCTCCAAGAAACTCAAAATATTGCAATCAATTACACCTTTGTCTTTTGATAGCCTCCATAGCTCAATTATGTTTTATAAACAATGATAAGTGGGCTTTTCAATTGATAAAATATAATGTTAAGTGTAATGCTAGGTTTTATAAATAAAAGAAATAAGAAAAGTTTCATAAAAATTCTCTACTCTTAAATTAATTTGTGATGTGTGACTGTATGTTATGCAATGACATATTTAAAGGTGGAGAATCTTCATAAAACATTTCATAATATTTTTTTCATGAAACTTTTTATGATATTTCTTTCATAAAACTTAACATTACCCATAGGTTAAGTTATGGATGGGTCCTTGTTAAGTCAATATCTTTAGATTTATGCATCTTTTAAATGTACTTACAAATTTTAAAATATTTATTATATCTATATTACTTATTTTGTGAAATCAAAAAACAACCCTCCTTTATCTCTATTTATTGTTTCTCCAAGAGTCTCACGCCACTACCGTTACTTCCACTATCGTTGGCCACTACCATTGCTACTACCATTCATTGGGCACCACCACCGTTTACAAACCACCTCCATCGTCACCAATCTACACACCACCGTCGCCAATCTATTGCCACCATTCACTAACCACCTCCACCATCACCGATGTACATTTCATTATTGTCGATTTACACTGCCAATTTTGATCTATACTTCATTGTCGCCGATCTACCGCCACCATTCAACAACTACCTCCATCATTGTCAATCTTCACTGCCATCATTCAGATCTAGCCATTTACAACGTTGATCTACAATCTTATATACCGATTTGGTACCATAACCATGTTTTCCATGGTTTTCGAAGCTCTTACTAGTGAGATCGAGTCTCTCTCTCTCTCTCTCTCTCTCACATCGGTAAAGATTTGGTTAAACCAGATCTGTTGTCTGTAAACTCGGAATACATCTATCAGTGAATAAAGTCACAGTAATAAATTTATCAACCTTTAACTTCTTTCTTTTTTGGATAAAAAACAATTTTAGTCCTTAAAGTATACGTTCTTTGTCATTTTAGTCCCTTAAGTCTCAATTTTGTCATTTTGGTCTTTAAAGTTGTCAATTTGAGTCAATTTAGTCCTATCTCTAATGTCCATTTAAATGGAAAAAATATTTTATCGTTGAATAAAAGATAGTTTTGGTCCCCAAAATATACATTTCTTGTCATTTTAGTCCCTTAAGTTTTATATTTTTCCATTTTGTCCTCAAATTTGTCAATTTGAGTTAGGACCAAATTGACTCTGATTGACAACTTTGAGGATCAAAATGACAAATTTTAAAACTTAAGGGACTAAGATGACAAGAAATGCATACTTTAAGAACTAAAACTGTCTTTTTTTCATATTTCTGTTACCAACGTTGACGGAAGTTAGATCTAGAACCAAATTGACAATTTTGAGGACTAAAATGATAAAATTGAAATTTAAAGGACTAAAATAAAAAATATCGCATACTTTATGAACCAAAACTACCTTTTATCCTTTCTTTTCTTTTTCTTCTTCTTCCTTTTTTTTTGGGGGGGGGGTGCATATGTCTGTGTAAAAGTGGGTGGGTGTGTTTTTGTGAATGAATAACTAAATTAGTATAAATGTGAGAGTAAGAGAGAATAATTAATTAAGTGGTTTCGTAGATATTGTTAAATATTATCTGTGATAAATTTATCTCTAATATCATTGTTAGATTTTCATTCTCCTCTCCTGCATTCTTTTATCATTACCAGATCGGAGTATGTGGTGGAGTAGTGACATAGTGAAGATGGACAATTTTACCGAAAAAATAGTCAAAAAATCATTGAAAAATAATGTCAAAAAAAATATCGCCAAAGGTTGGAGGTAGTCGCTGGTCATTGGAGACAGCTGCCAGAAGTGGTTGTCGATAGCAGGAAATGATGACCAAAGGTGGTCGCCGCCAAGCAGAGACAGTGGCTGGAGGTCACTAATAGGCAAAGGAAGGGAGTAAAACAGTTTAGTATCCAAATATATAGTTATTGGCGACTAAAAATCAGTTTAGTCGCCGATTATATGGGTTTTAGCGACTAAAAAATTTTAGTAGCCAAAAGTTAAGGTTTTTGGAAACTAAAAACATTTAGTAGCCAAAAGTATAGGTTTTGGCGACTAAAAAATAGTTTGGTCTCCGATTATACATGTTTTACCAACAAAAAAAAATTTCGTAGCCAAAAGTGAAGCTTTTTGGCTACTAAAAAATATTTAGTAGCTAAAAGTCAACAATTGGCGACTAAAATTCAGTTTAGTCGCCCAAAGTGGAGGGTTTTGGCAACTAAAATTCAGTTTAGTCGCCAAAAGTGGAGGTTTTAGGAGGGAATTAATTCTTTTAGCGACAAAAAAGTAATTAGTAGCCAAAAAGTATAGAATTGGCGACAAAAAACAGATTTAGTCGCCAAAAGTGGTCTCCTATTTTTTTTAGTCAATAATTTATTTTTTACATAACTTATATTAAATAAAAATAATTATTTTTATATATATAGTTTTGTATTAATACCGGTCAATATACTATATAAATAATATATGTTGCATTTATATTCATGTGATGTTGTAGTGGCATAGTGGGGAGAGTGTGTTGCTAAAGGTTTAGAATGTGAGAGGTTGGTGGTTCGAAACTTGGGAACAGCAGAGGGTAATTTTTTTTTTTCTGCAATATGCTTTTGGTGACTAAAATGTGTGGTCGCCACAAGCTTGACTATTGGCGACGAAAAAAATAGTCGGCGAATGTATAAATAAAAAAAAAATTCACTATTGGCGACTAAAAGATTAGTCGCTAAATGTATAATTTTTAAAAATATAATTGACTATTGGCGACAAAAGCTTTGGTCGCTAAAGACCTGTTTTTTGCCGACTAAAACTTTTTTAGTCGCCAATACCTCCGACGACCATTTATTCGCGACAAAATCGGCAACTAAAATATTTAGTCGGAGAAAGTGAAAAGTCGACTTTTGGCGACTAAAATTGGACTTTTGGCGACTAAAAATTTAGTCGCCAAATGTGCTTTTTCTTGTAGTGAGAGTTATAGGTACGTAAGTTTGATCAATAAGTCTGACCGATAAGTGTCCCAAAAATATACTGTTGCAATGAGTAGGCTTTCACTTGTGCTTTCAATGGTGAGGGCTAGTGTCTGTAGCATTTGGATTATTCTTATTAAATAGCAGGATGGACATTCAGATTATTAGTGGTACGTTTGGACAAGTGTCTATTTGACGCATCAAAACTAAATGGTCTGAACTAATTCGTTATAAATAGATAATTTTAATGGTTTGAGTGGTTGGATATGAATGTATTTTTTTTCAATCCACCTAAGTTCGGAAGAATGATAGATAGAAGGCCAACTGGCCCAATCCAATCCACCAACAATCCTAAAAAAATAATGGTATACTTTTATGCTTTGTATGTTAAAAAAAGGATCTTATTTAATTATTATATTTGTTATTTATGAAATATGAAAGTATAGCCCTTTTTATATATAAAAAATAGAAAAAATTAGTGAAAAATCCATCCTAAAGAATGTATAAGGCATTTGATCCACGGAAAAATCTTGTTTTGTGATAAGGACACATCGGAAAAGTTGCTGCAAAAAAGTCATTGACACCGGAAAAAAGGCCAGTAGAAAATTTCGCCGGCTTCGGAAAATTCATTGAAAAATTGGTCGAAAAAGTCACTGGTGGCGTTGACTGGTGGTCGGTGGCCAACGGCAACAAGTGATGGTAGTGAGGTAAAGAAATGTTAATATTCAACGTGTAGGGTGTTGAATGAGTGACATATGTCACATTTCAACAGATATGTGTGTGTGTGTGTGTGTGTGTGTGTGTGTGTGTGTGTGTGTGTTTGATGAATTTCAACAAATAGAAAAATAAGTTTGGTGAATTTTAACAAAAAGACAAATTGGATGATTTCAAGAGATAGGTTGATTTGATTTCAACAAATACTGTCAGTTTTGACAAATTGCAAAAGATTTAAAAATGGATATATGGTTGAGTGGGTGATTATTCAGTAGTCCAGGAGTACGGCCATATGGTACTCCTTAGTAGTATAATGGGTGGAGAATGTGGAGTTTTGATTTTTGTTTGATAATGGCTTAAACTAAACTACCAAACAACAAAACTACCAAAATGTTTTGCACCCAAAACAACGCTGCTTTTGCTTTTTTGAGTTATTGTACATAAAACAAAACAAAACCTCTAGCATTGTTGTTGATTATTGAAATGTTTGAATTTTTTTTTGTATTTTTGGTTCAAAACAAAACAAAAAAAACCAAACAAACGTGTTTTTTTATGTTTCAAAAACAAGCTTTTTTTTGTTTTTTTTTGTTTTTGCAAAAAATTGTGGCCCTCTAGCATTGTTGTTGATTATTTGTGTTAGATGATTAAGGAACATGATGGTGCATAATGAATGATAATTGGTGAGGAAGTATGATCACATGGTATTCTGAAACTATTATATAATTTTCCTTTTTATAAATTACTTTTGCAAAATTATATATGTTTATCATATAGTGATATTGATAAGTTCTTTTATTTTTTAGTTTTTTAATCAACGGAAGTTAGTTGTTAGTAGTTAAATTAACACTTATGAGAGTTAGCATCTCTATCATTAGGAAGAACCAAGTGCTTACCTTCTAATTCAATTCCTCCTTAAGGAGAGTTGAACCTAGGATCTCCCTCTTAGATCTAAAACCTTAGGAGAGTCATGATAACCAATTAATAAATTAAACCTAATTGATTAATATTGATAAGTTAATATATAATTTAGTTAAGGATTACAATTTAAAATTAACTATTTGGTGCATAGCACATGTTTTCTACTAGTGAGACAACAATTGCATTTGCATTCATTCGACTATGTTTATGGATGCTTTTTTATGCTGACGTCATGCTTGCAATACCAACAACCATATTCTAAATTTTGAGAGAAAATAAATAACTACATAAAATTTTATAATAGAAAATAAATAAACATTACAAAAGATATCAAACTTCATTTCATAAGAATCAAATTTATAATCTCACATCACAAAGTGGCGTTAAACTCTCTAAAGTCCACATAACACATGTTATGTGTAATTATTTTTAAGTGATTGATTGATTATGTTACCAAATTTTTTATGACGAACTTGTTCCATATTGGCATACTTGAATAAATTTCATTTTGGGATAGAGTTTTGTTAGCATATATGAGTATTTGAGGAGAGATACATACTACACAACAGAAGCCAGTCAATTTCTCAAATAAGGTTATATGGCGATGTGGATCAGAAGCAGGTGTTGTAAAGAATGAAAACCGTGGCAGTTTTTTTTATATCAGTTAAGAAAGTCACGTTTTGTTTAATTTGTTTTTTGTTTGTTATGAAATTTTAACAATTTTCCACGAAAGAAAATAAAGTGAATATATTGATGAAAATCAAACTATATATGGAGATCAAATAAAGGAAACTTTTTCTTAAAAGTAATATACAGAAGCCAGACAGACTACCTTTTACACTGTATGCAGCGGCCAAGAAATAAATGATCCGCAAATGCTTGAGAAGAATATGAGTTTATGCATTGCTTTGCTTTCCTTCAAACCGAATCCACAATCATCCTTCACTTTGTGTTTTACTACGTACGGCTAATTACATCTGCAATACAGCAACACACTTGGGTAATTATTTGAAAATTTTGACATATCATATGAAACATAGTGGTTCACATTTGTTAACATATTTCGGAGACTGAAACAACATAAAACATATAAAAAGGAAAATGAAAAAGGTTAAAAGAAAAAAATATTTTATCTGAGCTAGCATTTTGAGCAAAACAAGACTGACTATGCAAGATCTAAAATTAAGTTTGTGAAAAAGTGTATATACCTCGACCTACGAAGAATATATGAGGGGAGGGGGAGGAAGAAGCACAACATGAAGGGTGCCTGAATCACATACGTTCAAAGCAAAGCGAACTTGGATCTGAGCCTCTCGAGCAAAATCAAACTGGCAAGTCTTTCTTGTCATATTAATTTTTAATATTATAAACCAAAACCAACTCAGATGAGGTACTGTTCCCTCAGGTCCAACCTACTCCTCATCCATTTTTTTTTTTTTTTTGGAAAAAATATTGGGCAAATTACGATGGTAGTCTTTGTGCTTTGATTATTGTGTTTTTTTAGTCTCTATAATTTTAATTGGCTTGATTTTGACCTTGAATTTATAATTTTATCTCAATTTGGTCCAATTAATTACAATTTTTAACATTTCTTTATGAAAAATACGTATATAAGTGTCATGTGTCATATCTTTAAGGGTAAAATTATAAACTTATTCAACTCAATGAGTTAATCTCAACAAATTTAGTGATAATTTTTTTTAAAAAAAATACTAACGATATTATCAATTGGACCAAATTGGCACAAAATCCAAAACTAAGAGTCAAAATTGAGCTAATTGAAAATGTAGAGACCAAAATAATACAAGAGGTAAAATATAAGGATCACTGGTATAATTTTTTCAAAAATATTTTATATATAAAATTAAAAAGTGATTTACAAATATAATTTGTATAAAGTGTATTTAGAATAAGCATAGGCACAATAATGAGTGTTTTAGCTAGAAATTAAAGAATACAATATCATGTCATTTGTTTGTATAACATTACCCATAAAAAATACATCCGAAATGATGGAACAACAACATATCTGTAATAATGAATCACAATTGTGAATATTTTAAATAGAAATAAAACGATGATAAAAAATCATGTCACTTTTTATGAATGTCTCTATCAAATTTTTGTTGGTAGAGTATTAACTTTTTTTATTATTTATTTTCATTTTTATTTTTTCATAAGACCTAGTCCACATCTTAAGTTGTCGTATTTTTCGTCTCTAATGTTTGAGTTGTTTTCCAACTCTAAACTTCTCTTTGGGCAATTATGCTTGTATTTTTGTAATTTATGTTTTAGATTAATTAAATTTTTATAGTTGTAATTATATTAATATTGTCATTTAAATTTTTACATTATCTTAGCTTATATTAAGTGAGATCTGAATTTGATCTCTTAAAACTTCTATCACGTATAAATTGAATAATAAAAAATTAAAAAAACCTTTTTTCCTACACTTAGACACACCTTCTTTACAATGGTTTAACAGTCATAGCAGTTTCAAATTTTGCAAAATTAAATTTGCAGATTTACTTTCAAATTTAAAAAGAAATGAATTAGAGACTGTTATTGATGGGCTCCATTTTTTTTCTTTGGATCCCCACGCTTTTCGCTTTTGCTTTTTCTATTACAGTTTTATTCAAATATAAAATTTCAATTTCGTCCTCATAAACCTCACAAATCTTAACCCTACCCCTGCTTCTGCATCTACCAGGTCCAATTGGTATCCTCTCTGCTCTTCCCCCTGCTTTGGAGACCCTTTCCATCCTCATCCGCCCTTGACATTCCATCTTTGCCAGGGGCGTAGCCAGGAATTCCCCTCAGTGGGGTCATTCAGAGAGAGAGAGAGAACAAATGAATGAATGCATTAATGACAATGCAATAATGGTTGTTAGAGAATAAAGCGTTGATGGAGCAAATGAATTAACGAACACTGAGCTAAAATTGACATCACTAAACAATGAATAGCTCCAAATATATATGATATATGTGATATTTATCTAGATTCGCCTGGGGTTATTTAGTTAAAATTGACACCACGAAACAATAAATAGCTCTAAACACTAAGGTCATTTTGTTAAAATCCAGAACTATGAAACAAAATTTCATATATATATTTAAATAAAATTTGAAAGTTCAGTGGTGTCAATTGACACCACTAAATTACACATAACGATGCCCCTGATCTTTGCCATCATGGTCCATTTTGTTTTGGGTGGGTAATCCATTTTCCAACCTTTCACATCCACCACTACCTTGCTCCTTCCCTCTCTCTCTCTCTCTCTCTCTCTCTCTCCATGTGTAATTTGTTGTTGCGAGGGTAAGAGACAGTGAGAGTGGGAATTGCAGAGGGTAGTCATCTCGAGAGCAAGAGGCAACAAGTTGTAGGGAATGAGAATCATTGGTCAAGGAAGTGGGGCTGGGAAGGGTTGTGTTGTGTTGTGTTTGTGTGTGTGTGTGAAGGGGATCACCAAGGAAGTAGTAGTAAAAAAGGGTTGGGAGTAACGGAAGGGTCCAAAGAAATTTGTGGTATTTAGAATAAATTATATTTTTTATTCTTATAGTTTAATTCAAATTTTATTTTGATTTTTATTATTGTAATTTGAACAATTTAATTACTATATTTTAAGTTCAGTTTTAATTTGGTTATTTCATTCAAATTATCATTATTTTTCAAATGTGTATTCTTCAAGAGATTAGCACTTGTCATAAAATTGTTAATTTTAATATCCAATTTTAACAAAATGATTAATTTGAAATTGGACTTAGAGAGTAAGAATCAAATTATTCAAATTAAAATAATACAAACCAAAGTAAAATTTGAGTCAAAGTGTAATTCACATATTATTTCAAGAATAGTGAATGTACTGTTTTACCTCTTGATATTTCAATTTAATTTTTAAAAAGACAATACCAATCAAAAATTAATAAAATATGAAAACTTCAAAAGTAAATTGATGCAAGAGGAATTCCTCCCTCCCTCCCTCAAATTATCACTCAAAATCAATTAAATATTTGTTCTTTTAATAATATCAAGTTTATACCTAAATTATTAAGTTTTTGCATCAACTTTATCCCAGTGTCAATAGCCATGTATAATCAAGTAGAAGTTACTGATATGACACCTAAACTTTATTTGAAATTTCATTTTATTCTCAAATTATCTCCAAAACATCAATTAGACCCCTAAATAAAATAAATTTTAGAGGTCTAATCGATATTTTAGAGATAATTCAGAGGGTAAAATGAAATTTCAATGTCACGTCAGTAAATTTTTATTTCACAGTTCCAGTTGGTAGCTTGAAAATAATTGAACCGAATTGGCACCAAACCCAAAACGATGTCGCTTTTGGTTTTCCTTCTTCTTCTTTTTTTCTCGTTTTTCTGAAAAAGAAGAAGAAGCAGCTAGTGAACACAGAGAGAGATCATCATCAACAACAACATCTTCATCAATATCATCATCATCATCATCATCATCATCAGCCAACAAATTTTTTTTTCCCTTCATCTTCAGATTCAGATCCACTAAAAAATAAAAAATAATCAACAACAACATCTTCATCAACACATTATCATCATCATCAACAACAACATCATCATTATCATCATCATCATCAACACATCATCATCAGCCAACAAATATATATATATATATATTCTTTCATCTTCAGATCCAAATCCACTAGGAGAAAAAAGAAAAAAAGGAAGAAGAAGAAGAAGTAGAGAATACAGAAAAGGTGGCGATCAGCGATACCCACCGGCAATCACCGCCATCACCGTCGATCTTCCTTCTCTTCCTCCTACGCCATCATCGTCTTCTTCTCTTCCTCCTCCTTCTCTCTCGCCTTTCTGTCTTCCTTTTCTTCTCTCTTCTCTTCTCTGTTCTCTCTCTCTCGCCTCTTCTGTATTCGAAAGCAAGAAAAGGGAGAAAAAAAAAAACCCCAAAACGACATCGTTTTGGGTTTTGAGTCAATTCGGGCCAATTATTTTCAAACTACCAAGTATTATTTTTTATTTGATTATAAACGGCAGCTAACAACCAGTGGCGGAGCCACATGGGGACTGAGGGGGTCACATGTCCCTTGGATTTCTCTCTCTCTCTCTCTCTTTTTAACATATGTATATAAATAAAATTTTAAACAAAAATAATATTTAGAATAAAATGTCAATAGCATTTTTAAATATATGAAAATAATAGTGATTGTTTCATTAAAAATGAAGTGACTACAACAGATTATATTTTTACGTATGAAAATTTTGTAAAAAAATCTCAATATAAAGGTAATATTCATCATTATTAATATGCAAATATAATTAATCTCACTATATATATGTAAAAATTACTAGAATGTTATTTATATTTGCTTGTGGAGTTCACCGTTCATATGTTGTTTTACTATTGGTTAGTGATATTATATGTCAATAATGACGTAATATCACTATTATATGAAATTTTTACTCAAATTTTATAAAAATTTGATTTATCCTACCATTATATAATTTATTTTACGACTTAAATATATGACTTTTTTACATTGTCTATGATACTCTAATTACACGCAATACTTTCTTTTCGATTTTACTCGAAGTTAATTATAAAATTTTATGTGAAATACTTTTGTAACAATTTATTTAATTTTTTGTACTTAATATTAATTCAAAAATTATTATTATCTTCTTCTTATTGGTAATGAAAAAAAAAATAAAGTTATAATTAATAAGTACACATCCTGATTTAGTTTCTTGACTCCACGCACTGCTAACAGCAGTGATAAAATTGATTCAAAATCAAATAATTTAGGTGTAAAATTGATATTATTAAAAGAATAGAACTTAAATTAATTTTTAAGTGATAATTTAAGAAACAAAATGATATTTAAAACTTAAAGTACTAATTAATAGAAGAGACAAATTATAGCATAATTTGCGCCTTCAATTTCCTTCCTCTAAGGCCTGCTTGATTTGTACGTCAACAGTTGCCTTACGCCCTTTTTTTCTTTTTTTTATCAATTAAGAGCATCTTCATCAAAATAGTTAAATTTTAACTAAATGTATCTTTTCAAATACATTCTTTAACAAACTCTCTATTTTTTACTCTATTCTAATTTTTTTTTTCCAATTCCAAATTTAATATTTAAGAGAGAATTAAAATAATGAATGATCACATTTGTTTAGGGTAATTATATAACCAAACCAAACCAAACCAAGTCCTACAAAATAGGGTCGGTTACATGAATCCTTCTTCTCCACGCGGCCCTATCAAAGGCCATTTTGTTAGTCAAATTAAGTAGATTCATATCTCTATTTACAACACTAACCAATGTTAATTTAGGCTTACCTTTTCCCCTAACACTTCCATCTACCGTTACAACATCACATTTCTTCACTACTGTCTATGTTGGCTTCCATTGAATATGACCAAACCATCTCAATCAATTCTCTCTTAACCTATCTTCTATCGATGTCACTCCTATCCATTTCCGAATATACTCATTCCTAATTCTGTCTTATTTAGTCTTGCCACACATCTACCTTGGCATTCTCATCTTAGCAACACTCATCTTATGTACTTGTTATTTCTTAGTTGTCTAACACTCCATCCCATACAATATCCCTGGTCTAATAGCTGTTATATAGAACTTACCTTTAAGTCTAATGGGTATTCGTTTATCACACAGTACCCCAGATGCACTTCTCTACTTATACCATCCCGCCTTAATCCTATGGGCCACATTCGTATCAATCTCCCCTGCTGTTGTGATAATCGACCCTAAATAACAAAAATGTTCACTCTGAGGCAGTTCTTGGTTCTCAATCTTCACTTTTCCTCTGCTTTCATTGTTACTGTTACTAAAATCACACTCCATGTACTCTGTCTTAGTTCTGCTTATCCAGAATCCTTTAGATTCAAGAGCTTTTCTCCAATTCTCCAACATTGTATTAACTCCTTCTTTAGTCTCATCCACTAGCACTATATCGTCTGCAAAAAGTATACACCATTGCACGTCGTCTTGGATATTTCTCGTCAACTCATCTATAACTAAAACAAAAAGATGAGGATTTAAGATAGATCCTTGGCGTAACCCTACAATGATAGGAAATTCATTTGTCTATCCGGTAGGTGATCTAATAGTGGTCACCACCCCCTCATACATGTCCCTAATCATATCAATGTAACATTTTGTTACCCCTTTCTTCGCTAACACCCACCATATTATATTCTGGGGTACTCTATCATATGCTTTCTCAAGGTCAATAAACACCATATGAATGTCTCTTTTCTTTTCTCTATACTTTTCTATTACTCTCCTCAAAAGATAGATCGCTACCATTGTTGACCTGCCAAGTATAAACCCAAATTGATTCTCTGATACCTCTGTTATATCTCGCAATCGGCGTTCTATCACCCTCTCCCACATTTTCATTATATGATACATTAGCTTGATTCCTCTATAATTGTTGCAATTCTGGACATCTCCTTTATTCTTATAGATTGACACTAAAATATTCTTCATCCACTCATCTGACATGGTCCTAGTCAACAAAATTTTGCTAAACAACTTAGTCAACCATGTAACGCCCTCAAAATAATACATAAAATCCATCACTTTAGACATGCGTTGATATAAAATAAGCCAACCATTTCTATCCATCAGAGTAGTTCTTACAACAGTATTACATATTAACAACAGAAGGAAATGCCCTAAGGGCTTACAGCTTTCCAAGTCAATACTTGGTTACACAAAAGAAGAGTACTAACTCAATACAAAAGAAGCCCTTGGCTTGACATACATGTAATACAAACAAAGAAACACAAAGAGTCTTCAACTCTCATCATTATCCAAGCTATGTCCTTGGAGGTGGCATGCTACCTATACCTGAAAATGATGTCCCATATAGGCTGAGCCAATGCCCAGTAGAGATATGCTACACACAGTATGAGCAATAACTAAGACATTAGCAATTGATAAATGTTTATTTCCCATAAATCAAATCTTACACCATTTCCATTACATGACCACTATTTCCATGTTTCATTTCATAACCAATATCTAATTCATAACCGTGGCTCAGAACCTGTCCACATACTCTAAACGAATTAATAGTTCATATTAAACGTTTCTCATTTCACAATAGATAAGCATACTAGCTATATCAACATTTCATTAACTGATAAATATGTAAGTTATATCAACATCTCAACAGATAAGCCTACAAGCTGTATCCACACTTCAACAGACAAGCATATTAGCTGTATCAATACTTCCATAGAAAAGCATAAGAGCTATATCAATTCATTAACTGACAAGCATATGAGCTGTATCAGTGGAGTCCATCCCCTATCTTCTCCCAAACAACATCTGGTTTAGAGGTCCATCCCCTATCTTCCCCTAAACCGTGGAGTACATCTCCTATCTCCTCCCACACAACACAACATATATATATACACAAAGGTCATATACATATTCAATCTATACATAACGTTAATGTATTCTTTTATCCGTCATACTCTATGACTTAACCAATTAATTAGTTTTAGTTTGCCTAATCCTCATGTATTGTCTATAACAATCAAAACTACCCTCCACCGGTAGCCCAAGCAATTATTTCTAAACAGATAATAAAAGCTCTACAGATAAAACGTCGACGTTTTCAAAAATGGGTGATTAATAAATCCAACTCCACCATCTCACATTATAATGAGTCAATTTCATTATTTCTAACTCAATTCCATAAATCCACAACTTTTCCAAATTAATTATACCAATTAATTTATACAACAAACTAGGGTTTCTATCCCATTTTCCAATATTAACCCATAGGTTCAAATATCAACAACCAACACCCAAATCATCATTTTGAGACCCAAAATACAAGTTTAAGGATCAAAATAACAAACCCTCTTTTATACCATTTTGAAACCCTAAGTCCCAAAATCAACCAACTTCAACACTTTATTAAAATGACCAAAAATCTATGTCAAAGACCATAAGAGTGAGTAGGAATCCCTACCTCAAATGTTGACACCCAACGAAGAAGATGAAGAAAACGAAAATGCTCCAAACCACAAATTTCTCGGATCAAAAGATAGCCCTCGACGATCAACAACTTTTTTGTAAAGGCCAAAGGCGAGGAAACAACTCTTACTAGATCAATCCCTAGAGAGAAGGCAAGGATCTAGAGAGAGAAGCTCAACAATGGTGTTTTTGGAAAAGTAAGAAAGAGAAGAGAATGTGAAAAAGTGGTTTGAAAAGCCAAAACACGGAGCCTTAAACCAGTTTCCCCACTCGAGCGCCCAAACCCCCGCTCAAGCGGCACTCACAGACTTCCGCTCGAGCGTCAGATGCACACTCCCAGCACTTTTACAGACAGGTCCCCCACTCGAGCGCCCAACTCCCCGCTCGAGCGTCACACACACAAACTCCCGCTCGAGCGGCCAATCCCCCGCTCGAGCATCCAACACTACTCAAGAAATACTAGATGGGCGTATTCCCCGCTCGAGTGCCCAAACCCCCGCTCGAGCGTACAAGAAACAAAAAGGTCCCCGCTTGAGCGTCAAAAGTCCCGCTCGAGCGAACAAGCCAAAATCTAGGCAACTAGACTTGGTTCATAAGTTCAACCAACCTGCTCCAAATCTTCCCAACACGACCCAAGACTCAAATATAAAGAGTAAATGATACAAACGACATATACTCAACAACCAGCTCCACGGAACCTAAGTCCGGATACAACAAATTAAGAAAAGGGAAACCGGGATCGCTATAACCTCCCCTCCTTAAAGAATTTCGTCCCCGAAATTAAACACAAGTTCTTCGAAAACAGGTTTTTCTCTATATCCAACAATATTACAACATAATATTAAACATTCTGACCCATTACCGGTCAATCCCATCTCTTTTCAAGAGGCATTTCACATTATGCATAACAACCTGTATTATTAACATGCTTCCCTTTACATGCAACATTAATATCATGCTTGCATTTCCACAATATACTTAACACATATAATGTCAAAACCCACTTCCATTTACCAAAACATTTACAATGTTTTACAACTTAAGACATATATAATGCTCTTAAAGTTCAATATTATTACAAAATTTCAATACATGGTCACACATCAACAAACATGTCCGAATACTTTTCACGGACTTCCAACTCACGTTCCCAAGTGGCTTCCTCCACTTCGTGATGTTTCCACAAAACCTTCACCAAGGGAATGGTCTTGCCTCGCAAAACTTGATCCCGCCTATCCAAGACCCGAACCGGTCTCTCTTCATACGAGGCATCCTCGTCTACCTCTAAGTTGGTCCAATCTAACACATGGGACGGATCCGGCTTATACTTCCGAAGCATACTCACATGAAACACGTCATGCACTCCGGACAACTGCGGTGGTAAAGCCAAACGATAAGCAACCTCCCCAATCCTCTCAAGGATCTCAAAGGGGCCAATAAACCGAGGGGATAACTTCCCACTCTTCCCAAACCTCATTAGACCTCGCCTAGGTAATATTTTCAAGAAAACATGATCACCTACCTCAAACACCAAAGGTCTCCTCCTACGGTCAGCATAAGATTTCTGACGACTCTGGGCTGTAACAAGCCTCCTACGGATAAGCTCAACTTTCTCCGTCGTCTCTCTTACCAACTCCGGACCCAACAAAGGTGTATCACCCACCTCGGCCCAACAAACTAGAGACCTACAAGGTCGGCCATACAAGGCCTCAAACGGTGCCATACCGATGCTAGACTGAAAACTGTTGTTGTAGGCAAACTCCACCAAGGGTAAGTGCCTCTCCCACGACCCACTAAAGTCAAGAACACAACCCCGAAGCATATCCTCAAGGATCTGAATAGTACGTTCGGACTGCCCGTCAGTCTGAGGATGATAGGCCGTACTAAAAGTCAATTTAGTGCCCAAGGCACTCTGCAAACTCTGCCATAACCTAGCAGTAAAACGAGGATCTCTATCTGAGACGATTGTCACTGGGACCCCGTGCAACCTCACTATGTCCCGAATATACAAGTCGGCAAGATGATCCACCGAGTCTCTCATGCGCATAGGAATAAAGTGTGCCGACTTAGTCAACCGGTCTACAATCACCCAAATAGCATCACTACCCCGTTGAGTCCTCGGAAGACCTACAACGAAGTCCATAGTGACATGCTCCCACTTCCACTCGGCAATAGGCAAGGGTTGCAACAAACCCGCTGGCCTCTGATGCTCGGCCTTCACTTGCTGACAAGTAAGGCACTTCGATACGAAAACAGCCACATCTCTCTTCATACCCCGCCACCAAAACTGGCGACCCAAACCCCGATACATCTTAGTACCTCCCGGATGCACCGCAAGGCGCGAATGATGGAACTCTCGAAGTACCTCCTCTCGGCAAGACTCCGGCACAAACAAACGGTCTCGGTATCTCACACTGAGGTCGGGATACACCGTCAAACCCTTCTCAACTTTCCCACTGGAGATCTTCTCTCGGAGGGATTCTACCTCAAGGTCATCTCTCTGTGCCTCTAACACTCGTGTCACAAGTGTAGGCTGTGCAATAACAGAAAACAAGGCCGCAGCCTCTACAGATTCGCCCAAATACAAATCAGATTCACCAAGTGTCCCCAACATCTCCCACTCCCGGATGGCTATACAAGCTACATCACCTATGGATTTTCTGCTAAGGGCATCGGCCACAACATTAGTCTTCCCCGGATGATAATGTAACTCAAAGTCGTAGTCCTCTATAAACTCCATCCACCTCCTCTGCCTCAAGTTCAAGTCTTTCTGTGTGAACAGATACTTCAGACTCTTATGATCCGAGAATACCTCGAATCTCTCACCGTAAAGGTAGTGCCTCCAGATTTTCAAGGCAAAGATCACCGCTGCTAACTCTAGGTCATGTGTAGGGTAATTCTTCTTGTGAATTTTCAACTGACGTGAGCCATAAGCTACCACTTTCCCTTCTTGCATCAATACACAACCCAAACCCTCTCGTGAGGCATCACAATAGACCGCATAACCCAACCCCCTCTCCGAAATAATCAAAACTGGAACGGTGGTCAATCTAACTTTCAGCTCTTGGAACAACTTTTCACAAGTCTCACTCCATACAAATTTGACCCCCTTCCGAGTCAACCTAGTCAATGGTGAAGCTAACCTAGAGAAATCCTTCACAAACCGGCGGTAATACCTAGCTAATCCCAGAAACTGCGGATCTCAAAAACACTCTTAGGCTGTGCCCAATCTTGCACTGCCTCCGTCTTGGATGTATCAACAGACACCCCTTTCCCGGATACCATATGGCCTAAGAACTTGACTTCTCCTAGCCATAACTCACACTTCCCAAACTTGGCGTACAGCCTATGGGCTCTAAGCAACTCAAGCACCACTCTCAAGTGTGCCTCGTGATCCTTCTCTGAAGGTGAATAGATAAGAATGTCGTCCACGAAAACGACCACAAAACGATCCAAGAATTCTCGGAAGATCTGGTTCATCAAGTCCATAAAGACTACCGGTGCATTGGTAAGCCCAAATGGCATCACCAGAAACTCATAATGGCCATACCATGTACGGAAAGCTGTCTTTGGAATATCCTCCTCGCTGACCCTCAACTGGTGGTAACCCGATCTCAAGTCTATCTTAGAGAAACAACGGGAACCCTTCAACTGGTCAAATAGATCATCTATACGGGGCATAGGATACTTATTCTTAACCGTAGCCCGATTCAACTTCCGGTAATCGATACACAATCTCAAGGCACCATCTTTCATTTTAGCAAAGAGGGTCGGTGCTCCCCACGGCGAAACACTAGGACGAATGAAGCCCTTATCTAACAATTCCTGGAGCTGAACTTTCAACTCAACCAACTCTGCTGGAGCAAAACGGTAAGGTGCCATAGAAATCGGCGTCGTGCCGGGCACTAGATCAATAGAGAACTCAATCTCTCGATGAGGTGGTAAATCTACGAGGTCCTCGGGAAAAACATCCGAATACTCACAAACCACCCTCGGCAATTGTAGACAGGCCCGCAGGGGGCCTCGCCACAACTCGGACTCGATTTGTTGTCACGGTTCTTAATCTTGAACCAAAGTGTCCAAATCCGGCAAATCGTTTTGAGAAAACAGATTTTTAGAAAAGAAGTGCCAAACATGGACTGCTTTGCCAGATATAGAGTCGCCACCTAAATATTTTATTTTTGGGAAATTTAGGAAACCCTGACTCGTTTGCCTAAGGCCACGTGTCCGTCATCATCAAAGTTGCCTCGGCTCGGGAACTTGGGTACGATTGGGGAAGGTCACTTCGTGAGCACCCCCACTCGCCCGATCAAAGATCGGCCTCTACTATCCATGATATCTATTTTTGAAAACATTGTGTGTTCTTATTCCGGTTATTAGCCTAGGTTACTATGTGATGCGCACAGCATACAAGTATAGACTGAGTCGTCTGAATTGGAACAAAACCCTTCATGTTTGTTTGTGAAAATGGTTTGCTACTCGCAAGTAGGCTTAAAATGCAGATTTTGCCACCCTCGGGTGGGCTTAGAAAAACATGATTTTGCCACTGTCTAGTGAGCTTAAAAACAAACACTTGATGAATTGTTCCAATCCAAATAACTCAGCCTCCACCCACAGGCATTCAGGCAGTTATATCACATAAGCACATAGCCTCATGGTAAGCATGCTATTCTTGGCAGTCACTCACACGCATACAAGGATGCTAAAGCATAAAACTCACCGAGTACTCCAAGCCAAAACAGAAGCTCATTAGAAATCCATGCATGATCCTAGATACAAAGAATTGCCTAATGCAACACATTCAAAGATGCAAACTATAGCAGGCTCGGCTATTCTAAACATGGCATATGGAATGCTACAGCTAACATGTATTCAACTTGGAATTGAAATACAAATGCAGTTAATATGATGCGCCGAGCCCGGTGCATGCAAAACAGATGAATGAATGCAAACATGCTATCATACTGTATGCTAATTGAAATATGCCCTAATCTAACCATCATAAGCAGGTAAATAAAAGGGAAGAAAGACATGGGGTTGGAAGACATACATCACACACACGCACACTTATTACAATTATGCCCTCACACAGAGGGTCCGAATAAATATACAGTCACGAATAAAAGAATAGTACAGTCCAAATAATACAGTCCAAATATGTACAAATTCCTAATTAATTAACAAATTAACTAAGAAAACAATAAACTGGCATGCAAGCCAGGGACTACCTTGATTCCGCTCCGGATGATGAATGATGCATGTCCGGGTTACCTTCACGTGGAAATCCACTGCGATGCCCCAATTAGCCTCTATTTCGCAATGGTTTTTTGGAAAGAGCACCAAGCCTCGGAAGAATGCTGATTCTTGATTTTGCTGCAACAGAGAGCAGGAAAGGGGCATAGCAATGTATTTTCACAAATGTATGCATGCCTCGATCCTCGTGCCACCAATCACGCATCTCGATGCATGATGGCCGAGGAGTCAAATTGCACAACTCGATATGGAATGAATGCACATGAAAACTTAACAAAACCTAACTCCATCATAGGTAATCCGAGTGCGGATCGGGAATTGAGACATGTTACGTCACTTTCGAGGTCTGAACGCCCCTCGTTTCCCGTGCTCGGGCTAACTCCTATCCCAAGCACAATGCAATATGCATGACATGCATGAATGCAAACTAAGATACAACCTAACATGCACAATGTTATGAAATGGCATACACGATGCACGAGGTAATATGGCATACACAATGCGCTAACATACAACCTAGCATACGCAATGCTATGAAATGAAATGACATGCACAATGCATAATGGACTTACACCAACACAAGTGGACCTCAGCCACACTCACATAGGAGGCCATTAGGTGAAAATGAGACACTCGAGATGCGTGCACGCAAATCGAAGACCGACCCTAAGGCACCGAAATGCCACTCTAACAAGACATGGAAAAACATGAAAAATGGTATACTAGAATGAAAATTTCAGAGGCAAAATGAGATGCAAAACAGCCCCGAAACATGGTGAAATGGTACCCAATGCATGGAACGAGTCCCGAAACATGAAATTTGGCGCATGAAATGGCTTATAGCTATGCAATGCATGCATAATTTGAACATGAAGTGTAAATACAGAAGCAAGGCAGCCCCAAAAAAAACATATTTACAGTTTAAATTAAGGCCAAACAGCGAGCACAAATGGGGCAAAACTAGCATGCAAAAACAGCCCCGAAAGCAAGATAATGAAGCAACTCACAGATGCTGGCCCTGAATAGAGAAGGGGCCTTCTAAAATATTGAAGAGGGGCCAAAAATATGATGTTTTAAAGTTTATGAAAAACCCCAAAAACATATACAAGTATGCTCAAAATGCTATGCAAAATAAGGGCCAAAATGGAGATAAAGAAGCAACTGATACATGCTGGTTCCAAATAGGTAATGGCCCTTCAAAAATGTTGAAGAGGAGCCAAAAATATGACATTTTACAGTTAATGGCCGAGCCCAAAACAGTGTACAACTATGCTCAAAATGCAATGCAAGATATGGCCTAAAAGAGAGGCTACAACACAAAGTATACAAATGATGCTCCAAACAGCAATAGACCCTTAATAAAACATGGAGAGGGGGTCAAAAAAAGGCCATTTTCAATTCGGACCAAGGTCCAAAAACAAAATCTCAATAGGCTAATAAATTATGCAAAAATGGGGCTAAAACATGGATATCAAAGCAAGTAGCACATGGAGGACCCAAACAGTAATGAGCCCTTCAACAATGTTGAAGAAGGGCTCAAAATAAGCTACTTCATAGTTTACAACATGCCTCAAAACAGTTTAAATATAGGCCAATAACAACATGCAAGGAAATGGCATATAAGAGGGATAATGAAGTAAGTACCAAATGGGGGCCTCAAACAGTGAGAGGCCCTCAATGAAAGATGAAATAGAGCTCAAAAAAATTCTACTTTCAGTTATGGCCGGAGCTCAAATGTACAAGCAAGAAGGGCTAAGAAAGCATGCCAAAAATGAGCTAAAAAGAGGGAAATGGTAACTCACCCTTGTAGACCAATCTTTAGCAACTTCTTGGACCAAGTTTGGGTGCTCTTCAGCTCTGGAAGACAGCTCCAAGTGGCTGGAATGGAGGTGGTGGTGTGATGCTAGGTGGTGGTGAAGAAATGGTGGAGGAACTTAGATGTTTTGATTGTTGAAGTGTAGAGAGGGAGAGAGGCAATGCAAGAGGCTAAAGGCCAATTTTTCCAACCACAAAACCAGACCTGGGGTGCTGGTTATATAGGCCAAAGAGGGGGAGAAAGAAGGGGAAAAAATGGAGGGAAATCACTCCAAGTTTCCCTCCAAAAATTGCCCCCCCGGATACAGAATCTGGGGGGGAATAAAGTGCATATCTGTGATGTGCCAGGTGTGAGGAAGCTGGCCGGCCAGGTATTGAGGTTGTAGGTGGTCGGCCGGCCCTCCCCATGGCCGGTCGGCCAAGGGTCAAAAGGGCCAAGTGTGATTAGTGGCCGGCCACCACAGATTGGTGGCCTCCCATGTGTTCTCAACACAACCCTGTGGTCAAAAACTGGCAACTGTGAACCAGGAGAGAGAACAACCCACTTTTCAAAAGGGTTCAAAAGGTTCAAATGGAATTACTGGCCGGCCACCAAATATTGGTGGCCTCCCAGATGTGTACATCACAAATATGGGGTTTAGGGTGCAAGAAAATGGCCCAAGGGTGGTCAACATTGGCTTTGAAGTGAGAGAAAACGGGCGACGGAGGGCGATGAAGGAATATAACTGGTTGCTGAAAAAATTATTGGCCTCTCACCCTTCTATGACTTTCCTGGTGATGAAACAGAGGTCCCTGCCAAAAATGAACGAAAACCGATGCAGAATGAAGGTTCGGGGGCCGAAACGCGCAGTCCGGGGCCTCGAAAACTGACTGTTAGGCACCGGGAGTGGTGTTCGACCACGAAGTTGGTCTCTCGGACCTCAATGTCCCTTAAAAGGGAGTAAATAAGATGCATGCCAAAAATCGGAGCAAACAGAGGTGATTAGGCAGTCCCGAACCGAGGCACACGGCCTGACGGCTCCGAAAACCGAGAATCGGGCTCCGAAATGGGCAAAATGGCCTATGACCACGAGATGTAGCCTACGGCCACTAAGAGATGATCTACTAGACCTCTTCCTCCCTCTGGGAAAAGAAACAGAGAAAACCGAGTCTGGTTCACAAACCGAGGCCAAGTATAGAGAAGGTTCAGAAGTCCGGAGGCAAGGCTCACGGCCGAGACTCTGAGACTTCTAAACGAGCACAATATGCAACATCACCGAGTGCTCAATCGGTGACGTCTGAGTCTTAAGGTCGGTCAAAAATGGGGTGTCTACAGCAATACAATCTGGGTCTCATCACACTCACCACGCTCAAAGCTAGCAAGTAGACCACTAAGCTCACTCCGCCCTCGCGGATCATACCCTGGTGGCAAAACACTACCAACCCGGTCCCCCAAGAAATGGAAACACTCCCTGCTCACGATACAACAAGTGACCCTCTGGCGGTAACAATCAATAACTGCCTGGTATGATAATAACCAGTCCATACCCAAAATAACATCGAAGCCCTTCTTGGGCATAACTACAAAAGAAAATGGAAGCCTATGGTCGGCGACCTCTATATCACAATCTCTACATCCGTGTTTCAACATCAACTCACCCCCAACAGGTGACACAACACAAATCGGAGATGCTAATAGTGCTAACTCCAATTCCAACACAGATGCAAATGCAGCAGATACAAAAGAATGAGACGCACCCGTATCAATCAATACACTAGCAACCGAGTTGCAAAACAGAAAGGTACCTCTCACAACTGACGGAGCCGATACTAGGTCCTGCGCAGAATAAAGATACACGCTACAGAGGCCCTTGATCCACCTGCTCACCTCTAGGAGCATACGAGTGCTGCACAGACTGGGAAGACGAAGCTCCCGGATGGCCCTCGAGGCCTGCACAGGCTGAGCTGGCTGATAACTCTGCGTCTACCTAGAACCAGACACTCCCGAAGTGACACTTAACTGTGGGCAAAACCTTTTCAAGTGCCCAGGTTGTCCACACTAATAACAAGACAAAGGCTGGCCCTTGCCCTTACTCTGGTTCTGAGGTCTAGTTGAAGAAGAAGCAGCTCGCTGACCTCCTCATTTCTGTGGGCAAACCGAAGACTTGTGACCCAGCTGGCCACATGCAAAACAAGTCAAGCCTCCCTGACTACCTCTCCCAGAGCCTGCACTCGGTACCGGAAAAGTCGATCTAGTTAAACCACCCTGAGATTGCTGAGGGTTAAAACCCCTATGTCTCCTGCCATCACCCTGGCCCTCTTGGTTCCTCTTGGAGCCTTGCTGCTTCTCATCATCATCCTCCTGCATCATAATCTCCATATGAGCAGCCGCATCCATCAGATGTCTATACTCTCGAATGAAGGATCCATCAACCCTCAACTTGAGGCCACGCCTCAACTTCCACTCAAACTCATAGCAACGGGGTTCCTCGGACGCCACGAGTTCAAGTGCAAACCTGGACAAGCTAGTAAAAGTAGCCTCAAATTCGGCCACTGACAAACCCTGCTGCTTGTTTATTAAAGCCCGATCCTCGGCTTCTCCTAGCGGTGAAGATAAGAACCTCTCTTGGAAAGCATCTACAAAAACCTTCTATGCCCCACCAACACGAACCTTCAGATTTCCACCATTGACCAAGATCTCCTTCACTAGAAGGATGCCAAGGTCACTAAGGTGCTCGTCCTCGATGCCAAGCATCTCGAACGTTTTACTCATTTGTTCCAACCACTCATCTGCCTTAAGTGGCTCCTTTGGTTCCCCAACAAATTCCTCCGGGTTAGACCGAAAAAATTCCCTCTTCAAGAAAGAAGGCCCTGCCTTAGCAACCTGATTCTCAGCTTTGAGAATACCCAAAGCCCCTACTATCTCTCTGGCCAAGGCACCCATAGCCTGCTGACCTGCTGGCTCGGCCACATTGGCCTGACTAACTTCTTCCTGTACTGCCGGAATCTCCTCCGGTATAGGCATTTCCTGCCTCTTAGGCCTACCACGCCTACCACCTCGCCCTCGTTCTGACATCCTATTAAAGGTAACGAAGACGTTAGCACATTCATAAGTGTGCCCAAACTAACCACTCGCGTCTTAATGCATGGACAATTGTAATTCACTCCACATAAGCACATAAACACATAAGCACTTACAAATTTCATTTCCGGATAATGATAGTCCCGAGGTGTTACTAGAGTTCCGGTTAGAAACAGCATTGATCAAGTGCCTTTCCAACAAGACTCACAAAAACCCAAGGATCCAATCAACATCCTAGAAATTAAATCTCATACCCACATAGTCACATAAGCACGTTATCATATTAGCATGTAACACTACATCTAAGTCTCTAACCAAGCGAGACAAACCCATTGTGATACTAATCACTTCCCACGTACCCAAAGTATTCGAACCCAGTACGCTTTGATACCAAGTTGTAACACCCTCAAAATAATACATAAAACTCATCACTTTAGACATGCGTTGATATAAAATAAGCCAACCATTTCTATCCATCAGAGTAGTTCTTACAACAGTATTACATGTTAACAACAGAAGGAAATGCCCTAAGGGCTTACAGCTTTCCAAGTCAATACTTGATTACACAAAAGAAGAGTACTAACTCAATACAAAAGAAGCCCTTGGCTTGACATACATGTAATACAAACAAAGAAACATAAAGAGTCTTCAACTCTCATCATTATCCAAGCTATGTCCTTGGATGTGGCATGCTACCTGTACCTGAAAATAATGTCCCATATAGGATGAGTCAACGCCCAGTAGAGATATGCTAAACACAGTATGAGCAATAACTAAGACATTAGCAATTGATAAATGTTTATTTCCCATAAATCAAATCTTACACCATTTCCATTACATGACCACTATTTCCATGTTTCATTTCATAACCAATATCCAATTTATAACCGTAGTTCAGAACCTGGCCACATACTCTAAACAAATTAATAGTTCATATTAAACGTTTCTCATTTCACAATAGATAAGCATACTAGCTATATCAACATTTCATTAACTGATAAACATATAAGTTATATCAACATCTCAACAGATAAGCCTACAAGCTGTATCCACACTTCAACAGACAAGCATATTAGCTGTATCAATACTTCCATAGAAAAGCATAGGAGCTATATCAATTCATTAACTGACAAGCATATGAGCTGTATCAGTGGAGTCCATCCCCTATCTTCTCCCAAACAACATCCGGTTTAGAGGTCCATCCCTTATCTTCCCCTAAACCGTGAAGTACATCCCCTATCTCCTTCCACACAACACAACATATATATATACACAAAGGTCATATACATATTCAATCAATACATAACGT
This sequence comes from Camellia lanceoleosa, assembly GCA_025200525.1. Lineage (NCBI taxonomy): Eukaryota > Viridiplantae > Streptophyta > Magnoliopsida > Ericales > Theaceae > Camellia > Camellia lanceoleosa. Next base: position 165,292,192 of record CM045760.1, on the reverse strand, counting down.
TAATGTATTCTTTTATCCGTCATACTCTATGACTTAACCAATTGACTAGTTTTAGTTTGCCTAATCCTCATGTATTGCCTACAACAATCAAAACTACCCTCCACCGATAGCCCAAGCAATTATTTCTAAACAGATAATAAAAGCTCTACAGATAAAACGTCGACGTTTTCAAAAGTGGGTGATTAATAAATCCAATTCCACCATCTCACATTATAATGAGTCAATTTCATTATTTCTAACTCAATTCCATAAATCCACAACTTTTCCAAATTAATTATACCAATTAATTTATACAACAAACTAGGGTTTCTACCCTATTTTCCAATATTAACCCATAGGTTCAAATATCAACAACCAACACCCAAATCATCATTTTGAGACCCAAAATACAAGTTTAAGGATCAAAATAACAAACCCACTTTTATACCATTTTGAAACCCTAAGTCCCAAAATCAACCAACTTCAACACTTTATCAAAATGACCAAAAATCTATGTCAAAGACCATAAGAGTGAGTAGGAATCCCTACCTCAAATGTTGACACCCAATGAAGAAGATGAAGAAAACGAAAATGCTCCAAATCACAAATTTCTAGGATCAAAAGATAGCCCTCGACGATCAACAACTTTTTTGTAAAGGCCAAAGGTGAGGAAACAACTCTTACTAGATCAATCCCTAGAGAGAAAGCAAGGATCTAGAGAGAGAAGCTCAACAATGGTGTTTTTGGAAAAGTAAGAGAGAGAAGAGAATGTGAAAAAGTGGTTTGAAAAGCCAAAACACGGAGCCTTAAACCAGTTTCCCCGCTCGAGCGCCCAAACCCCCGCTCGAACGGTACTCACAGACTCCCGCTCGAGCGACCAATCCCCCGCTCGAGCGTCAGATGCACACTCCCAGCACTTTTGCAGACAAGTCTCCTGCTCGAGCGCCCAACTCCCCGCTCGAGCGTCACACACACAAACTCCCGCTCGAGCGGTCAATCCCCTGCTCGAGCATCTAACACTACTCAAGAAATACTGGATGGGCGTATTCCCCGCTCAAGCGCCCAAACCCCCGCTCGAGCGTACAAGAAACAAAAAGGTCCCCGCTCAAGCGTCAAAAGTCCCGCTCGAGCGGACAAGTCAAAATCTGGGCAACTATACTTGGTTCCTAAGTTCAACCAACCTGCTCCAAATCTTCCCAACACAACCCAAGACTCAAATATAAAGAGTAAAGGATGCAAACGACATATACTCAACAACCAGCTCCACGGAACCTAAGTCCGGATACAACAATTTAAGAAAAGGGAAACCAGGATCGCTATAAACCAAGCAACCTCCTTTTCACCCAAACACTTCCAAGTTTCAATAGGTATATCATCTGGTCCTAAAGCCTCATTTGATTTCATCTTCTTAAGTGCAATATTCACTTCAAAGTTCCTAATCCTGCGATAAAACCTATAATCTTGGTTTATCGTATTATTGGCTATTTCTTCCTCTATTGTCATACCTCCATGTTCCTCATTTAATAGTTTCTCAAAATAATTCTCCCATCTTTCCTTAATCTCGTCATCCCTCACCAATACCTTAGAATTCTCACCCTTGATGCACTTAACTTAATTAAAATCGCTTATTTTCCTTTCCCGTATCTTAGCAAGTTTGTATACCCTCTTCTCTCCCTGCTTATTATCTAGTCTAGTGTATAGGTTATCATAAACTTTCAACTTAGCCTCTCTCACTGCTTTCTTGACCTCCTTATTAGCCAATTTATAGCTCTTAAGGTTTTCTTCGGTTCTATCATGTTGCCACTTTTTAAAGCATTCTTTTTTTGTCTTAACTACCACTTGAATCTCTTAAAATTTGAAAAAAAAAATCAATAAATTTCACAAGTTTGCATTATTATATTAGACTTCTCTAAGGTTTTTCTCCATAATTTGTTAGTTTTATGAATAAAAAAAATTATTATTGTCATCTTTTTTACATTAAAATGTATATTCTATTTATCTTTTAGTCTTAACACTATCTATATTCGTTCTGATCTCTTTAAGATTGGTAATAAAAAGGTTGATTTAATTATCTCAAAACGTATAATTTGTTATATTTAAACTTCAGGAAACTCAATGTAATTTATCCTAAAAAAATATATTGAAGTTATATACGAAATGATGTGACACTTTATGCTCCATTCATCTCAATTTAAAATACATTTTTGTTTATAAATAATTTTTCTTAATTTGTCAAATTGTGTTTTTCATCTCATATATTACAATTGCATTAGTTTAATGATTTCACCACTAATATTTATTATTAATATAGTAATAACTAAATAAATGATCAATAAAATACAATAAATAAATATAATATATTAAATATTTTATTACCTGAAGTCATTTGTTGAGTTCTATTTTCCTAACTACATGTAACTAGTTTGATATTCAACTAAAGTAACCAATCAAAAATTAAGTTTGATAAAGTATGTTTTTATGATTTTATACTATAAACTAGGTAAGAAAAGACTCTAATTAACTTGCTAATGATGCCCGAAAGTTCAATTTGATAGAAGTAAAATTTGGACCACAATATCATCATCCCTTTTTGTTTTTTAACAATATGTAGACAACAGCTCCGATATGGAGCTCGAATTTCAGGGCACTAATGCCCCGAAATTCTATATAAGGCAAAAAAATAAAATAAAATAATTATCAAAACTGAAAATTAGGGGTATTAGTGTTCCTAATTTTAGTGCCACAAATCATTTTTGATGTAGACAAATTACATCCTGACAATTGTAGTGCAATAATTATGTAATTCCAACAACCACTCCTATAATAGAAAAGAAACAACTCAACAATCAATTTAAAAAAGAGTTTCATAATGTACAATAAATAAACAGTATAACAAAAAACTCCATAATAAGGGAAAATAATTAATCTTGCATTGAGTAATGATTGACCCTCCAACCTCCGAAATAAAAGGGTTTAGCTGGAGATAAAGGAAGTGTGCAAAGGTTTTATTTTATTTTATTTTATTTTTGAGCTGGATAGAGATTGGCACTCTAGTGCATAGGAAAAAGAGAGTTTGACTGCAAAACGCATCCCTCGTCGCTCCGCCTATAAGAGCATCTCCACCAAATTTTTAAAATTTTTAGTCAAATTAAAATTATTTCATTATTTTAACTAAATACTTTTTAGCATCTGCTGTATCAAATTCTTTATTCTAACTTATTCTTATTAAATATTATTTTTTTATTGTGTTTGTTAGTCTTTCTTTTTTTATGAAATTGATAAGTTACCAGCCAAACAATTCTTAAAAAAAATAAAAAATAAAATAAAATAAAATTTGGCCGTTGACCAATTGATCGGCTAGACTTCCATGCCGACATTTGGTAACACTATTATAGAGATGAACATTATCTCGTTTGTTGTAACGAGTTACTGTTGTTGGCTCTTTGGCTTTCGAAGGGTATTTTTGTAAATACGAGCGTGCCAGTAAGGATCAATCAGTCCTTACAGAAATTATAATTGCCAACCAATTATCAGACGATTGTGTTTTAGTTCTTCAAATTTCAATGAAGAGGACTTTCTTGGTGGCTTAACTTAGGAGAAATTAAGCAAAATAACAGTTAAATGACGAACAATTGAAATATTTCATTAAGATGAAAACTTACAATGATCCAAACTCAGTCTCGTAGAGGTTTACAGTAACAATCTACTTGAAACTACTGCTATGAATGAAGTGCAGTGCAAGAATTTAAAGTGTAGGAATGTAAAGAACAGGTATTTAAAGTGTAGGAAATATAGAGACTGGAAATGTAAAACTAGAAAAGAAAATATGAAGTAAATGACTGGTTTGTTAGATCTAAATCTGGGGGCTTTTTCTGGGAGCTTCTCTGCTATTTATACTCCTCAAGGATGACCATCGAACTGCACTCAAACCTTCGAATTGCTCCTCCAAGATTGCTTGATCATGCTACCTTAAAAGTAGTTTCGCTACGTCATTACTTGCAGTTGGGCTTCCCTCCTATATTTGAATTTGAATGTGAGTAACCATTGAAGCCACGTCACCTTATATCTCTTCGCTGATCTAATGCTACTCAGACCATGCAAAAACCAATATTAACCGCCACGTGTAAGATCATAATCGAAGATTAAACATTCTTCATGTATTGCCCTTACTTCGCCATATGTCGAACTGTAACTGACTTTTACAAAATATGTAGCCAACAACTGTAGCACTCGTAAATTAGCGACCCTCTTCAGACGAGATTGATGCAAATGAAAAGATCATCAAGCGGCTAAAAACGACTCTAGCTAGTTTAATGCGGATGCTCTGAAGGTGTCAAACCCTCAACCCAAGCCAAGTTCAACAAGTAGGTAGGAGGCTCTGCCATAGCACTATTAGACGTTTTGGCTGCTAGTTTTAGTTGTGATTCGCAGGTGCCTTTTGTTATATCTATTATGGATAGACGGACACAATTGTTATTATTTTATGTTGGCGCATTTTAAAATACAATAATCCTATTTGCTGAGAAAATTTAACCAAAACTTAGAAAACATCAATTAGTTGGTTCAATGTATGGTTTAACAAAATTTATTTATAGTGGAAAGGGAAGTAGAAGTACATGAAAATGAAGAGGTAGTTTGGGAATCCCACAAAAAAGTTAGTTTTTTACTATAAAAAAGTTAAGTTAAATGTCACAAATTTTTAACCACTTATAACTCAGTCTGCACTTGGGACACATCCTTTGTATTACTGCTGCCTCTAAGGAATCATCATCCAGTGATTCTTCATCAGAGTGTTCCCTCCGGTGTGAGAAACCTTGTCCAATAGCTGGTGGGTTTCTGGTGTCTTTTTTTATGGTTGTTTGGTTAGCAACATGCATCTGCACATTGACTTCTTCCAATTTTGTCAAGGACAAGTTTTGGAAGTCTGACGTAATGACATTGGCTGCCGCCTCTCTAACCTCTGGAAATAGATTACTGTCGATCCCCATGGCCTTTTTTGTTTTGGCTGGGAATTTCAAACTTCCTTTCCAAATTTGTTCTTGGATCCTGTCTTGAAAAACAATGCAGTTTTTAGTCGAGTGAGACCAAGAGTTATGCCATTTACAATATAGTTTTCCCTTAAGTCCATCTGGAGATGGAAATTTTACTCCTTTAGGTAACTTAAGGAAGTAGGTCGCAAGCAAATGATCAAAAATGTCATCTGCCTTTGTTAAATCGAAATAATACTTTCTGTGAAAGTCGTTCTTTTTAAACTGCTAGTCAATTGTTGTATCCTTATGAATTAATGCCTCACAGATCACAGGTTATTTGCCCACAATCTCTGCTGCATCGATCTCATAATTATGATCTCTATAATATGTCTTGTACAATGCATTATTTCGATCTTGTTCCTCCTCTAGTAATGCTTCGTACCTAGACACCTTATAGGTTAGTTCCACCAAATCTCTGAATTCAGTTAAGTCAAACTTCTTTCAAAGCCTGAACTCTAGGCCATTTTAAGCCAATCTTACGAATTCTAACTTTGGCAGGATGACTCTACATTTATTTCGAGTCCTTTTAAATCTAGCAATAAACTGAGTAGTCTTTTCTTCAGGCCTTTGACTCAATCTAGCCAAGTCTGTCATGGAAACCTCTGGCTCCAATTGGAAGAATTGGGCATGAAATGCCTCTTCCATTTGTTGCCAATTTTGAATGGAGCCAGGTGTAAGGTTGATGTAGCATACAAATGCTCCCCCAGTTAGAGAAGTTGGGAATAATCTTAGTTTCATATAGTCATGAGTAGTAAATTCAGCGCATTGAGCAGCAAACCTAGCAATATGCTCTATTGTTGATTGGTTTCCACTCCCATAGAAAAGGGTAAAATCTGGTATCCTGAACCCCCTTGGGTATTCATGTACCCTATCTACCCATTCTGGGTATAGTTTTTTGTATATAGGAGTCTGAACCCCCTGAGCCATCGGTCCACACATCTCCCTAACAATATCAGTAATTTGGTCCCTAAGGACCATATTTTGTGTCTGCTGAACCACTACTGGAGGAACAAACACAAGATTTGGTAGACAAACTTGTGCTTGTGGTCTTCTTGGTCCATAAGGTAGTATATTTGGGACTGGTTGTCCCTGTGGTGCAAGTTACTGTTGGGGGTGTGGGTAACCCCTTTGAGCCTATCCTGCGAAAGGTGCTGAAACAGGTGTTGTGTCCCTTCTATTTGCAGGCCAACCTTCCAACCCCCCGAGTATAAATTCGAATAATGGATTATTATACCCCCTAGCGCCAGGTATGGCTTCGAACATGGGATTTGTAACCATTCTTACACCAGTTTCTTGTACTTGACCAGATCCACTAATTTGTGTGGCTTCATTGTTGAGTACTGAGGCATTTTGGCCTACTATAGGCCTCGAAATGGGTTCATACCAAGACTGAGGTGATGGTCTTTCATAGTTTTGATTACTAGTTTGATCATTAGAATGTCCATTAACTTGCATAGGCTGTTTGTCTCTAGCCAATCTTTGCTGAGGGACATTTAAAACTTCCTCTGTGTGTCTTGTGTTTGTTGGTTGGTAGTTATTCATTCGATCCAAAAAAGATGTTGCCCACCTTTCCATTGTGTTCATTAATTATTGTCCCATAACATCTACTAGGCTATCCCATGGATTTGATGACTGAGTAGATGGAACAGTGGATGGTCCAATTCCTTGGTTTCGTCCAATATTATGAACATATGGTTCTTGTCCCGAAATCTTGATGCATTACGACCATAGGTTCTGATAACATGGGAGTTTCTACAGGATGTGTTACCACATTATCCTTTGGATTAGGTATTTCTACCTCTCCTTCTACGCCTTCTTCCAAGCATTCATTTTCTCATTGTCTTCTTCGTCTAGCCATTTTAATTAGTCCCACTGAGCGTGCCAAAAATATATGTTGGCTTTTTGGCTTTCGAAGGATATTTTTGTAAATGCAAGCGCGCCAGCAAGGATCAATCAGTCCTTACAGAAATTATAATTGCCAACCAATTATCAGACGATTGTGTTTTAGTTCTTTCAGCCTCAATGAAGAGGACTTTTACTGGTGGCTTGACTTAGGAGAAATTAAGCAAAATAACAGTTAAATGACGAACAATTGAAGTATTTCATTAAGATAAAAACTTACAATGATCCAAACTCGGCCTCACAGAGGTTTACAGCAACAATCTACTTAAAACTACTCCTATGAACGAAGTGCAGTGCAGGAATTTAAAATGCAGGAATGTAAAGAACAGCTATTTAAATTGCTGGAAATGTAAAATTGGAAAAGAAAATATGAAGTAAATGACTGGTTTGTTAGATCTGAGTCTGGGGGGTTTTCCTGGGGGCTTTCCTGCTATTTATATTCCTCAAGGATGACCATCGAACTGCACTTCAAACCGTCGAACTGTTTCTCCATGATTGCTTGATTATGCTGCCTTAAAAGTAGTTCCACTACGTCATTACTTGCAGTTAGGCTTCCCTCCCATATTTGAATTTGAATGTGAGTAACCATTGAAGCCACGTCACCTTGTATCTCTTCGCTGATCCAATGCTACTCAGATCACGCAAGAACCAATATTAACCGCCATGTGTACGATCATGATTGAAGATTAAACATTCTTCATGTATTGCCCTTACTTCGCCACGTGTCAAACTGTAACTGACTTTTACAAAATATGTAGCCAACAACTGTAGCACTCGTAAATTAGCGACCTACTGTATCGAGATTGATGCAAATGAACAGTATCATCAAACTGGCTAAAAAACGACTCTAGCTAGTTTAATGCGGATGCTCTGAAGGTGTCAAACCCTCAACCCAAGCCAAGTTCAACAAGTAGGTAGGAGGCTCTGCCATAGCACTATTAGACGTTTTGGCTGCTAGTTTTAGTTGTGATTCGCAGGTGCCTTTTGTTATATCTATTATGGATAGACGGACACAATTGTTATTATTTTATGTTGGCGCATTTTAAAATACAATAATCCTATTTGCTGAGAAAATTTAACCAAAACTCAGAAAACATCAATTAGTTGGTTCAATGTATGGTTTAACAAAATTTATTTATAGTGGAAAGGGAAGTAGAAATACATGAAAATGAAGAGGTAGTTTGGGAATCCCACAAAAAAGTTAGTTTTTGACTATAAAAAAGTTAAGTTAAATGTCACAAATTTTTAACCACTTATAACTCAGTCTGCACTTGGGACACATCCTTTGTATTACTGCTGCCTCTAAGGAATCATCATCCAGTGATTCTTCATCAGAGTGTTCCCTCCGGTGTGAGAAACCTTGTCCAATAGCTGGTGGGTTTCTGGTGTCTTTTTTTATGGTTGTTTGGTTAGCAACATGCATCTGCACATTGACTTCTTCCAATTTTGTCAAGGACAAGTTCTGGAAGTCTGACGTAATGACATTGGCTGCCGCCTCTCTAACCTCTGGAAATAGATTACTGTCGATCCCCATGGCCTTTTTTGTTTTGGCTGGGAATTTCAAACTTCCTTTCCAAATTTGTTCTTGGATCCTGTCTTGAAAAACAATGCAGTTTTTGGTCAAGTGAGACCAAGAGTTATGCCATTTACAATATAGTTTTCCCTTAAGTTCATCTGGAGATGGCAATTTTACTCCTTTAGGTAACTTAAGGAAGTAGGTCGCAAGCAAATGATCAAAAATGTCATCTGCCTTTGTTAAATCGAAATAATACATTCTGTGAAAGTCTTTCTTTTTAAACTGCTAGTCAATTGTTGTATCCTTATGAATTAATGCCTCACAGATCACAGGTTATTTGCCCACAATCTCTGCTACATCGATCTCATAATTATGATCTCTATAATATGTCTTGTACAATGCATTATTTCGATCTTGTTCCTCCTCTAGTAATGCTTCGTACCTAGACACCTTATAGGTTAGTTCCACAAAATCTCTGAATTCAGTTAAGTCAAACTTCTTTCAAAGCCTGAACTCTAGGCCATTTTGAGCCAATCTTACGAATTCTAACTTTGGCAGGATGACTCTACATTTATTTCAAGTCCTTTTAAATCTAGCAATAAACTGAGTAGCCTTTTCTTCAGGCCTTTGACTCAATCTAGCCAAGTCTGCCATGGAAACCTCTGGCTCCGATTGGAAGAATTGGGCATGAAATGCCTTTTCCATTTGTTGCCAATTTTGAATGGAGCCAGGTGTAAGGTTGATGTAGCATACAAATGCTCCCCCAGTTAGAGAAGTTGGGAATAATCTTAGTTTCATATAGTCATGAGTAGTAAATTCAGCGCATTGAGCAGCAAACCTAGCAATATGCTCTATTGTTGATTGGTTTCCACTCCCATAGAAAATGGTAAAATCTGGTATCCTGAACCCCCTTGGGTATTCATGTACCCTATCTACCCATTCTGGGTATAGTTTTTTGTATATAGGAGTCTAGACCCCCCGAGCCATCGGTCCACACATCTCCCTAACAATATCAGTAATTTGGTCCCTAGGGACGATATTTTGTGTCTGCTGAACCACTACTGGAGGAACAAACACAGGATTTGGTAGACAAACTTGTGCTTGTGGTCTTCTTGGTCCATAAGGTAGTATATTTGGGACTGGTTGTCCCTGTGGTGCAAGTTACTGTTGGGGGTGTGGGTAACCCCTTTGAGCCTATCCTGCAAAAGGTGCTGAAACAGGTGTTGTGTCCCTTCTATTTGCAGGCCAACCTTCCAACCCCCCGGGTATAAATTCGAATAATGGATTATTATACCCCCTAGCGCCAGGTATGGCTTCGAACATGGGATTTGTAACCATTCTTACACCAGTTTCATGTACTTGACCAGATCCACTAATTTGTGTGGCTTCATTGTTGAGTACTGAAGCATTTTGGCCTACTATAGGCCTCGAAATGGGTTCATACCAAGACTGAGGTGATGGTCTTTCATAGTTCTGATTACTAGTTTGATCATTAGAATGTCCATTAACTTGCATAGGCTGTTTATCTCTAGCCAATCTTTGCTGAGGGACATTTAAAACTTCCTCTGTGTGTCTTGTGTTTGTTGGTTGGTAGTTATTCATTCGATCCAAAAAAGATGTTGCCCACCTTTCCATTGTGTTCATTAATTATTGTCCCATAGCATCTACTAGGCTATCCCATAGATTTGATGACTGAGTAGATGGAACAGTGGATGGTCCAATTTCTTGGTTTCGTCCAATATTATGAACATATGGTTCTTGTCCCGAAGTACTGGTCTGTTCGACCATAGGTTCTGATAACATGGTAGTTTCTACAAGATGTGTTACCACATTATCCTTTGGATTAGGTATTTCTACCTCTCCTTCTACGCCTTCTTCCAAGCATTCATTTTCTCATTGTCTTCTTCGTCTAGCCATTTTAATTAGTCCCACTGGGCGTGCCAAAAATATATGTTGGCTTTTTGGCTTTCGAAGGATATTTTTGTAAATGCAATGGCCTTGACCAAGATCAATCGATCCTTCTGAAATTATAATTGCCAACCAATTATCAGACGATTGTGTTTTAGTTCTTTCAGCCTCAATGAAGAGGACTTTTACTGGTGGCTTGACTTAGGAGAAATTAAGCAAAATAACAGTTAAATGACGAATAATTGAAGTATTTCATTAAGATAAAAACTTACAATGATCCAAACTCGGCCTCATAGAGGTTTATAGCAACAATCTACTTGAAACTACTCCTATGAACGAAGTGCAGTGCAGGAATTTAAAATGCAGGAATGTAAAGAACAGGTATTTAAAGTGCAGGAAATGTAAAGATTGGAAATGTAAAACTGGAAAAGAAAATATAAAGTAAATGACTGGTTTGTTAGATCTGAATCTGGGGGCTTTTCCTGGGGGCTTCCCTGCTATTTATATTCCTCCAGGATGACCATCGAACTGCACTTCAAACCGTCGAACTGTTTCTCCATGATTGCTTGATCATGCTGCCTTAAAAGTAGTTCCACTACGTCATTACTTGCAGTTAGGCTTCCCTCCCATATTTGAATTTGAATGTGAGTAACTGTTGAAGCCACGTCACCTTGTATCTCTTCGCTGATCCAATGCTACTCAGATCACGCAAGAACCAATATTAACCGCCATGTGTACGATCATGATTGAAGATTAAACATCCTTCCTGTATTGCCCTTACTTCGCCACGTGTCGAACTGTAACTGACTTTTACAAAATATGTAGCCAACAACTGTAGCACTCGTAAATTAACGACCTACTGTATCAAGATTGATGCAAATGAACAGTATCATCAAACTAGTTAAAAAATGACTCTAGCTAGTTTAATGCGGATGCTCTAAAGGTGTCAAACCCTCAACCCAAGCCAAGTTCAACAAGTTGGTAGGAGGCTCTGCCATAGCACTATTAGACGTTTCGGCTGCTAGTTTTAGTTGTGATTCGCAGGTGCCTTTTGTTATATCTATTATGGATAGACGGACACAATTGTTATTATTTTACATTGGCGCATTTTAAAATACAATAATCCTATTTGCTGAGAAAATTTAACCAAAACTCAGAAAACATCAATTAGTTGGTTCAATGTATGGTTTAACAAAATTTATTTATAGTGGAAGGGGAAGTAGAAGTACATGAAAATGAAGAGGTAGTTTGGGAATCCCACAAAAAAGTTAGTTTTTGACTATAAAAAAGTTAAGTTAAATGTCACAAATTTTCGCTTATAAAAAGTAATTTTTTTAAGTAACTCCTCAAATATATTTATCTTATTTGGTTCCAATTTTCTTAATTTAATTTTTTAAAAATTTGAGTTTTTTATTTTTTATTTTTTAACTGATTTTTTAAAATATTTTAAACAATTTTTTTAGTTTTTAGATATACTTAATATAAGATATACTTAGTATGAATAAAATTAAAAAGTATAATATTTGTGATTTTTTTTTAAAAAAAATTCACTAAATATCAAAAATATAAAATATATATATATAAATTCAGTACAATTTTATTGTCTTGTGTATTTATTAATTTTTTAAATATTTTTTTATAAATATTTTATTTTTTAAGTACATCTAAATTAGGTGCATCTAAAAGTTAAAAAATTGCTTAAAATATTAAAATAATTTACTAAAAACAAAAAAAAAAATATAAAAAATAAAAAATTCAATTTTCAAAAAATTAGAACCAATCAAATTTTTTAATTCTTTGAAACGTTAAAAAGATTAAAAAAAAAAATCACAAAATAAAACCCAAATGCCCACACAATGTTTTTACATTAATTGCGAAAGAAAATGTGGTATAGAATTATTACAATGAATTTTTTTTTCCCCCAATTGACAGGAAATTAATTATAAATATAAAAATTATTATATAAAAATACTGTCCAACAACCACTATAGTGAGAGAGAATTTATCAATGATATCTCAACTTAATTTATTAAACTCGCCCAATTAATTTACTAAAACTTGGTTATAACTTGTAGGAATGGGTTAAGTTTTCGGTTTGATTAATGGTAGCGTGCCTCAACTTAATTCGATCGTCTATAATTTACCTTATTTTTTGTAATTTGTTATAACATTTTATTTCGAGATAATATTATTTTACCTCTTAAATTATTGCGCAAAAATTAATTTGGCACCCAGATTTTGCATTATTTTAATTTGACTCTTAAACTTTTTTAAATTTGATCAATTTATCTCCCGTCGTCTATTTCCATCTACAATTAAAAGGAACTTACTGACGCGTTATCAAAATTCATTTGGAATTTTATTTTACCCCCCAAATTATACCTTAAAAATCAATTAGCCCCACAAATATTAAAATAATAATAAATATTTAATTAATAATTTTTCATCTCAAAAATGAAAAAAATTAAATTTTAAATAAATAAATTGAGTATTAGTCCTTTTGAGTATTTTTAGACAGTAATTAAATTTTAATTTTTTTTTACCCACTCAATTTTAAAATTATTGTTAGTCGATCAATTCTATTAAAATTAATTTGGATAATAAATTAGTTACAATTGTGCGAGCGCACATGCATAGAGTAGCTAAGAAACTCTCGGCTCAATTGGTTTTTCTAGGATCGACTCTAGATAATTTAAGACTTAAATAAATAATTTTAAATTAGAATTTTTTTATTTTTTGCAAAGTATATTATTTAAAATTTAATTTTTTTCATTATTGAGATAACAAATTATTTATTAAATTTTCAAATTTTTTTAATATTTGGGGACTAGTTAATTTTTAAGGTGTTTGGGGTAAAATGAAGTTTCAAATAAGTTTGGTGTTGCATTAGCAAGTTCCGTTTGATTCTAAATGGAAACAGACGACGGAAGGTAAATTGATTAAATTTTAAAAAATTTAGGAGTCAAATTAAAATAATACAAAATTTGAATGCCAAATTGACTTTTGCATGATAATTTGAATGACAAAATGATATTTCCTACTATTTGTTTGAACTTTTAACAATTTAATTTTTGGGATTCGGTAGCACTTTATGAGTGCAAGTGAAGGTCATTGTAATAAATTATGTTTGGGAAGTCCCAAACTTGGTTTTTTTTTTTTTTTTTTTAACAAAAGGACAAACTTTTTGCAAAACTAAAAAAAATACCTTCAAACAAAATATCACATCTAACCCCATAATCATTTCACTTTTTCTATCACAAATATCACATCCAACCACATAAAAATCCAACTATCTTTCCAAACACAAAAAAAAATTTCTCCAATAATATCCTACAACCAAAAAAATTTACATAAAAACTCACTTCCCAAACACCCGCTATGTTATAAGTTTTAAATTATATTTTGTAAAGGTTCTTATTACATGCATTAATTAATGAACACATTAGTGTATTAATTAGTGTTATGTCATTATTATTGACTCTACCTATTATACAAATAACAAATATTCAAAACTTCTATAATTATGTAACATCATATGTTACTATATTAATTAGTACATTAATTAATACATATAATATTATTCTTGTGTAAACCCCTTTGTAACCCAAAAAAAAAGTCCGAACAAAGGTCGCTGTAATAATAAATTATATTATCTAATATTATAATTATAATATGTCAAAAATATATATATTTATAATTATGCACTTTCAAATCAATTATTTAACCAAAAAAATTGAATAAATTACATATACACCCTTTGAGATTTGTCAAAAGTTTTTCCTCTCACATTTAAAAATTTTTGAATACTCCCTGTTGACGTGTTGATATTTCTCTATTGATTAACCTTAAACTAGATTTTTACTAACACTCCCTTATCATAACTTTTTTTTGATCGCCGTTATCACAATTTTTCTTGACTAATTAAAAAAAAATCAAAGTACCGAAATATTCTGTGTAGATACTCCATTTTAACTCGCCATAAAATTTTGATAGTTTGAATGTGTTTTTAATACTGAATACATTTCTAATGCAATGGTATTCTTATTACACTAATGACTAATAGGAATGAGTCAAAAGTTTGTGAGCGCAAAACACAAACACGCAAATGAAGCGATATCTAAAATAATCCAAATCGAAAAATGTTTGAAATTTATAAAAATAAAAAATAAAAAATTCACAATGATACACACAGTGATATAGTATTATATGTGTCAATTTTTTATTTGTTACACACTCAATAATGTAGAGTCCAACTCCCTTACCATATCATTGTGAGTGAATTTGTGGATTTGAAAGTGTGGGTCTCTAATCACATTATATAGTGTTTAATTAATCACTACAAAAAATTAAGGTTTTAGAGACTAAAATTTAGGGACAAAATTATTTTTTAAGGACCAAATAATTTTGTTGCGAAAAATATTATTATTATATTTTTAGCAACAAAAATTGGATATTAGTGATGAATCATTACCCTTTTGGGATCAAATTTTTTGTCTCAAAAAATAAATCATTTTGAGATTAAATTATTTTGTCCCTAAAAGTCTATTTATTAGTCACATTTTCAAAATTTTGTCGCTAAAAACCTTATTTTTTACTTATCAGGACGACTTTTTGGCGACTATTCTCATAACAATGAAAATTGGCCTCTAAATGTCTTTTGTAACAAAATTTTCGCTTTTAAAAACTACAATATTTGGTCTCTAAAACTTTTATATGTTATAGTGAATGGTAACATGCCTAAACTTAGTTTGATTGTGTATAATTTATCTTATTTTTCGTAATTTTTAATATCATTGGAAAATGCGTGGTAGCTCGAAAATGGAGGGCTCGAATGGCTCGAAGGCACCTTTTTTTCTTTCCCTTCACCCTTTGTTTTCTCTCTGAAACAGACAGAAAAAGGAGAAAATGAAAGGAGGAGGAGGAGGAGGAGGAGGAGGAGGAAGAGAGAAGAAAAAAAAAAAAAAGAGAAGGGAAACAGAGAGAAAAGAGGGTTGCGATGGGTTTGTGACGGTGATGGCAGTGCTGGTGGCTGGAGGGTTTTGCGATGGTGATGGCGGCACTGTGGGTGGAGGGAGTTCCGACTCTCTCTCTCTCTCTCTCTCTTATATACATATATATATAAATCTTGCATACAAACATAGATCTGTGTATAAATCCCTGTGTGTGTGTGTGTATGTGTTCCCTCTCACTTTTCTCTCTTCCTCCCTTTTTCTTCTCTCGCCTCTTTGTTTCAGAGAGAAAAGAGAGGGGGAAGGGGGGAAAAAATATTAAAATGACGTCGTTTTGACATTCGAGCCAATCGGGCCAGCACACTTTCAAGCTACTCAATATCGTTGTTATTTGTTATATTCAACTAAAGTGCTTGGTACAACTAATAACATTATAATTATCGAGATTTGGTAGCCCCCTACATAAAATGGACGGCAAGTCAGGGTTATTGTAATAAATTATATTGTAAGTTTTAAATATTTAAAAAAAATTTAAACTCCAAATATTTAAATTAGAATTAATTGCTAGGATTTGGTAAACTTAGTTTGATTGTGCATAATTTATCTTATTTTTCGTAATTTTTAATAACATATTATTTGTTATGTTAAACTAAAGTGTTGGTACAACTAATAACATTATAATTATCAAGAGTGGGTAGCACCCTCCGTAAAGGGATTACCGTCTAATGGACTGCAAGTCAAGGTCATTGTAATAAATTCTCTTACATATTTTAAAATAAATTTTAAACTCCAAATATTTAAATTAGAATTAATTGTCAAGATTCGGTAAACTTAGTTTGATCGTGTATAATTTATCTTTTTTTTTTTTTTTTTTGTAATTTTTAATAACATTTTATTTGTTATATTCAACTAAAGTGTTTGGTACAATTAATAACATTGTAATTGTCGGGATTGTTAGCACCCTCCATAAAGGGACCACCATCTAATGGACTACAAGTCAGGGTCATTGTTAAATTATATTATGTTTTTTTAAATATTTTTAATTTAAACTCCAAATATTTAAATTAAAATTAATTGTCAGCATTCGGTAAGCTTAGTTCGATTGTGTATAATTTATCCTTTTTTTTGTACTTTTTAATAACATTTTATTTGTTATATTCAACTAAAGTGTTTAGTACAACTAATAACATTATAATCATCGAGATTGGGTAACATCCTACAGAAAGGGACCACCATCTAATGAAATGCAAGTCAAGGTCATTGTAATAAATTATATTTTGAGTTTTAAATATTTTTTTAAAAAAAATTTGAACTTGAAATATTTAAATTAGAATTAATTGTCAAGATTCGGTAAACTTAGTTTGATTGTGTATGTAATTTTTAATAACATTTTATTTGCCCTCTCTCTTTATCATAATTTAATTAAATAATTGTCTTAGTTTTTTCTCCCAATTTTGCCCAATAATTTGTGTTTTGTTATCAAATAATTAGTGGATTGTGATATATGTGGATTGATTGTGTTATCAGATATCATATTATAACAACATAATTATTTCGTTATCATATATCAGTGAATTATATTATTTGTATTGATTATTGATAAACTATAAAATAATAATACCCTATTATATTTTTTTCGAGTCTTTGCAATGATTTTTTCGTGTCTTAATATATGAAAATAAATTTTAATGATTATATGTGTAAGGAAACTTTTTGTAACTACTAAATAAAAATATATATATATATATATTAGTAATTTATTATTTTATCCATAATTTTATTATATAAAATATATATATATATATATATAAGAGTCCCACTTTCAAAACTCGCCTAAGGCTCCATTAATCTCATGCTTGGCCCTAACCACGTGGTGCTGTAAGGGTGTGATTGGTAGAAAAGGTAAAACCCATGACTTTATGTTCTGTAATCGAGGTACATGAGGAAATATAATGTATGATGATTAGTGAAAAATATAACGATTAGTAAAGAGAATGAATACGTGGCATTCCAAGAGTACCTAATAATTTTTTGTAACAAACAGTTTAATCAAAGAAATGGAGGGTAGTTAAAAAAAAAAAAAAAGGTCAGCAATTATTTGATCAAACAAGAGTAGTTAGGTGTATAAAAAAAAATTACACAGTCCACACTAGGCAGTATATATTAGTACAGATAATCTAGATATTTAAGTTTGCCACAATTCAAACTAATTATTTAATGAAAATTACTTAAACTTTAAAGCGTTTAGAATAAGGATTTAAGAAGATAATGAGACGAGAAATAAAATGATTATAAAAAAAAGTAAGAGTAAATAATATAGAAACCATTCTTTTTGTAAGTACAATTTTAACTTCATGTTAATTCTAGCTGTAAAATAGACGACACTAGCTCACAATTGCATTTATCAACCCTTCACCAAATCATATCATTCATCATCAACAATCCCATGAACTTAATCACATGAAATCGAACCCCTACTCCTCTATAATTTATTCCAACTCATGTGAAACTAGTGTAATTTATATTTTTTATTTTATTTTCCATTCACTCAAACGCTGCAAAAATTTAGATTAAAAAAGAGGAGAGAAAAGTTGTACTTTGTCAGAAACTTTCTTCTCTTTTGGGTAAATTATTCTAACCGTCCTTATAGTTTTGGACTTGTATCACTTTAGTTCCTAACTTTTCAATTTTGACACATTTGATTATAAATTTTGAATCTTGTTCCAAATAAGGACAATTGAACATACCGTTGCTTAATTTTAAGGGCAAAATCGTCAATTTGATAAAATATAAACTAATTTAACAAAAATAAATGTCAAAAAAATATTTTAAATTTTTTTAAAAATTATTTCTACCCCCAAAAATAAAATTATGTAAAATTAATAAAAATTACATGATTAATTTTTAAAAATTAATTTTACATGATCATCATCTAAATACATAATAAAAATTAATTTGGTAAAAAAATAAATAAATAAATGTCTAAAAGATTTATCAATTTTATATTTAGTAGGTAGAAATAATTTTTTAAAAATTCAAAATTAATTTTTTGACATTTATTTTTGTCAAATTAATTTATATTTTATCAAATTAATGATTTTGCCTTTGAAATATCCAATAGTATCTTCAATTGTCCTTATTTGAAACAAGATTCAAAATTCAGGATCAAATGTATCACAATTGAAAAGTTAGGGACTAAAATGACACAAGCCTATAGGGACTATTAGTGTAATTCACCTTTCTTTTTTTGAGAAAATTTCATTTTACACTTTAAACTATCACTTAAAAATTAATTAAATTCTTGCTCTTTTAATTATATCAATTTTGTACCTAAACTATTCGATTTTGGATTAATTTCACCATGTTGCCAGTTACCATCTATAATCAAACGGAATTTGCTAACGTGATATCAAACTTTCATTTAAAACTTCATTTTTTCTCCCCACAAACTATCTCTAAAATATCTCAATTCCCCAAACTTTATTTTATTTAGGAGTCTAATTAATATTTTTGAAATAATTTGAGTGGTAAAATAAAATTTTAAGTGAAATTTGAGTGTCACGCCAGCAAATTTTGCGTGATTATCAATGACAATTGATAGTGAGAATAAATTGATGTGTAAAATAAAATTATTAAAATAATAAAAGTTAAATTGATTTTTAAGTGATAATTTAGGAGTAAAATTATATTTTCTCTATTTTTCTCCTGACATTTACTCTATCTAATCATACATTATATGAGTAACTCACTCCTTTTTATTTTTTCCCTTTTTCTTTTCTTTTTATGAGCACTTGTTTTTTCAATTTCAGGTACAACAATTTGTTGTTGAACTTAATTTTATAAGATTAAAAAAATTGCCGAGCATTGCGGAAATGTCATTCGCAAGGGTAACGAAGTTGATTCCAGGAACTAATGCATGATCATACATCGATCACAAGTAGTTGTTGAACTTACTTTATAAATAAGAGGAACACTACGATATATACACTTTATGCATCTTACTAAAGAAAAAAATTATATAATTTTATATTTTTTGAATTATAACTAAAATAATAAAATATCATAACTAAATACAATATAAAACATAATTAAAGAATTAATGAGTTATAACTGAAATAATGTCATAAATAAAGAAATATATATATATATATAATTAAAAGTGTATATATGTGTGGGGATATATTTTCTGAGTACCAACACGTGGCAAGGTGACGCCGACGTGTCAGCCGAGGTGCCACGTGTCCTGGTCGTGATGCCGAGGTTATCTCCGAAGATATCGGAATTCGAGATAAGTGGATAAGGGATAAGAGTCCTAGAATGAAGAGGGAACTCAACCTGGATATGGACAAGAGTCCTAGATTGGGAGAAGACTTCAGTTTGGGTAAAGATAAGACTCTTAGAGAGTTTATCTTAGTCCCACTGGGAGTCCCAAATTAGCAGTAATCCAGAGTTCATTGGAGTTAGGCTCCTATTGGGACTAGGATTGTATTAGCTATAAAAGAGAGGCACCCCCATGGGTCTAAGGTATGCTTTTTGATACTCAAGCTTGTGAGTTTAGCACTTGATTTATCTTTGAGAGATATACTGACTTGATCGTCGGAGTGCTCCCGGGTGGACGAACCACCGCGGGATTCTTATATTTCTGGTCGCCAGTGCCATCTATTCTGCCGGTGCTCTCCAGTTGACTACTAAGCGGGCAGTGTGGTCAGAAAATCACTCACACAATTTGGTGCCGTCTGTGGGAAAGAAAGGAGAATAGATGGCTAATGACGGACAGAAGGATCAGATTGAAGACAAACACTCCTGCTGGGAGTGGGAGACCTATCGACCTCAACACTGAAGGGGACAACCGAATAACGTAAACTTCGTGACGAGTCACGGAGTGAAAGACGCCGGCCAGGAAGGTGACACATCAAAGACAACAGATCGAAGCGGATACTACAACAAAGATGACCTCCAAGTATGGAAGGATAGATACCTGCGGAGGAACGAAGACCCTTCCAGAAGGGATGCAAAGACAGGGGGCATGAGCGTTCCCAAGGAGATGACATTCAAGTATAGAAGAGCTCAACCTAAGTGATCAGATCACGGATTCGGATCAGATCCGAGAAGACATCATCTCGGCCTAGATGAGTAGGCCGAAAGACAAGAGCTCACCTAAGTGAGCGGATCCTAGATTCGGATCCGGATCCGAGAAGACATCAACTCGGCCTAGATGAGTAGGCCCGAAAAGACAAGAGCTCAGCCTAAGTGAGCAGATCCCGGATCCTAGAAAACATGATCTCGGCCTAGATGAGTAGGCCCGAGAAAAGAAGAGCTCAAACTGAGTGAGTAGATCTAAGAAGATAAGATCTCGGCGCTTAAGTCCGAGAAGAGAAGAGCACAGCGAACAGATCTAAGATCCCAGAGGATAAAAAGGAAACACAGAAGATCAGACTAAAGTTGGCCAGGTTGAAAACCCCGGCTTGAATCAAAGAAGATGCTTAACCGTAGTTAAGCCGAGAAGATTCTTAACCCGAAGTTAAGACCAAGAAGATTCTTAACCGTAGTTAAGACCAAGAAGATGCTTAACCGTAGTTAAGCCGAGAAGATTCTTAACCCGAAGTTAAGACCAAGAAGATGCTTAACCGTAGTTAAGACCAAGAAGATGCTTAACCATAGTTAAGCCGAGAAGATTCTTAACCCGAAGTTAAGACCAAGAAGATGCTTAACCGTAGTTAAGACCAAGAAGATGCTTAACGGTAGTTAAGTCGAGAAGATTCTTAACCCGAAGTTAAGACCAAGAAGATTCTTAACCGTAGTTAAGACCAAGAAGATGCTTAACCGTAGTTAAGCCGAGAAGATTCTTAACCGTAGTTAAGACCAAGAAGATGCTTAACCGTAGTTAAGCCGAGAAGATTCTTAACCCGAAGTTAAGCCAAGAAGATGCTTAACAGTAGTTAAGCCGAGAAGATGCTTAACTGTAGTTAAGCCGAGAAGATTCTTAACCGAAGTTAAGCCAAGAAGATGCTGATGAGTTAGGTAGAAGATGCTTAAGCGTAGTTGCCGAAGATTCTTAACCGAAGTTAAGCCAAGAAGATGTAACATGGTTAGGTTGAGAAGATGCTTAAGTAGTTAAGTAGAAGATTCTTAACCGAAGTTAAGCCAAGAAGATGCTTAACATGAGTTAAGCCGAGAAGATTCTTAACCGAAGTTAAGACCAAAGATTCCTTAACACTTGTTGAAATTTGTAGCAATTAACAAGTTGTGGAGCTGAAACCATTCCTTAACGCTTGTTGAAATTTGTAGCAATTAACAAGTAGTTAAGCTAACAAGATTCATAACACTTGTTGAAATTTGTAGCAATTTACAAGTTGTTGAGCTGAAACCATTCCTTAACGCTTGTTGAAATTTGTAGCAATTTACAAGTTGAAGATAGACCGAGATCATTGTCTATCGCTTGTTGAAATTTGTAGCAATTTACAAGTTGAAGATAGAACGAGATCATTGTCTATCGCTTGTTGAAATTTGTAGCAATTTACAAGTTGGAGGTAAGCCGAGATCATTCCTTGTCTATCGCTTGTTGAAATTTGTAGCAATTTACAAGATGAAGATAGATCGAGTTCATGGAGTAACACTTGTTGAAGTTCTGTATGAATTTACAAGTTGGTTAAAAACGAGATGATGCTTAACCGAAGTTAAGCCGAGGTGATGTTTTTACATGTTGAAATTTGTAGCAAAGGTGAAGTTAAGCCGATATATGATATTTTAATCGTTTGTTAAAATTTGTAGCAATTCTGAGTTAAAGAAATTTGTTTAAACACTTGTTGAAATTTGAGAAAAGTTTATAAGTATATATACTTGTTGAAATTCATGAAAAGTTTGCGGTCGTTGGCTTGTCAAGTAAAGTTGTAGTTATTATACGAGGTATGTAACCCCGAAGATTGCACAAAGAAGGCAAAGAATGAAAGGTACGCAGAATATTCTAAGTATAGAATCATACGAAGGCAATCAAGAAAAGACAAAAGCACAAGCATTCAGAGAAGGAAAGTTGAATTAGACATTCAAGAACAAAGGGGCACATCGGCCATATGCAGAGCTTACATTGTCTAAAGGTACAAGAGTACAAACGACAAGGAAGGAATGATGCTTAACCAAAGTTAAGCCGAGATGATGCTTAACCGAAGTTAAGCCGAGATGATGTTTAACCGAAGTTAAACTGAGGTGATGCTTAACTGAAGTTAAGCCGGGATGATGTTTAACCAAAGTTAAATTGAGGTGATGCTTAACCGAAGTTAAGCCGGGATGATGTTTAACCGAAGTTAAAACGAATGATGTTAACACTTGTTGAAATTCTGAGAGAATTTACAAGTTAAAGAGTGCACAAAGTCAAATGTCAGCAAAAGATTCGCCGGAGTCAAAACGTCGTTTTGATTAGAACAGAACCACTAAGTGCACGCCAGAAGTGGTGACCAGAATTGTGAAATGAATAAATGTTTCAAGAAACAGTGATGATAGTTTGCAAAGGCCAAGAGAAAGAGGGTCTAAAGGGGGCGAATTAAATACCAGAAGTTTTAATACATCGGCGAAAGAAGAACACATCAGGTTTGTGATTGCGGCACGAAGCCAACTTCCCTAATGTGATCCTAAGTGCAACTTATGTTCACATTAGGGGGCAGGGAGAAGATGCAGGAGCAAGGAATGATAACACTTGTCGAAATTTTTGAGCAAATTGCAAGATGAGTTAACCAAAGATTATGAAGTCTACCACTTGTTGAAATTTGAAGCAATTTACAAGTTTGGTATAGAGATAACACTGAAAAGCGTTTAGAGATATGATCATCCGAGATGACCCACTAGCTTGTTAAAAGCTGAGAAGGTTAGCAAGTACAGAAATGAAGACCTTAAAGAATTAGGGACTAAAAGCAAGAACGTCGGACTGATCTGCTTCGACAGACGATGATGGTTTAGCCTCGGCAGTCAGTTGGAGGAGCTTTTCTACCGTTACCTCGGCATCAATTTCAAGAAAAAAGTAAATTACTCGGCATCAGCGGCAGGTTGTGTCTCACCCCCAGAAGACAGTTTAAAGGAACTTCTCGTGACCATCTCGACCTCAAAGATCAATCTCCTGAAGAGTTTGATCAACGCTCTTTTCGGCGATTGGCACCTCGGAGTTTTGAAGGCAGGATTGAAAGCAAAAACCTGGAAAAAGACACAGAAATACAGACTCAAGAACAATAGCAAGTAAAGAGTTTATGAACCTACCAAGTGAAGTGAACGCCGATATGAAAATCGCCAGAGTCAAATAGATGACTGGAAATCGGGAACTCACCAGAAAATGTGAATAGAGCGAATGCAAAGCTCTTTGAGTTTATGAAATTAATGAAACCAGAAACCTCGGGTAGAAGGTATGATCTCGAATAGCTTGGAAGGCATGAAGCTTGATACTTGACACAAGTGGACAGTAAGGTCCAGGGAACTTTGAGGACGGCGAGTTTTATCTCGGACAGAGGGGCATAGATGAACGAACAGTATAGGTTCCATCACCTCAGAATGCCGAGGTAATAGAACCTAGGGGGCAGTTGTGGGGATATATTTTCTGAGTACCAACACGTGGCAAGGTGACGCCGACGTGTCAGCCGAGGTGCCACGTGTCCTGGTCGTGATGCCGAGATGATCTCGGCTAGGCCGAGGTTATCTCCGAAGATATCGGAATTCGAGATAAGTGGATGAGGGACAAGAGTCCTAGAATGAAGAGGGAACTCAACCTGGATATGGACAAGAGTCCTAGATTGGGAGAAGACTTCAGTTTGGGTAAAGATAAGACTCTTAGAGAGTTTATCTTAGTCCCACTGGGAGTCCCAAATTAGCAGTAATCCAGAGTTCATTGGAGTTAGGCTCCTATTGGGACTAGGATTGTATTGGCTATAAAAGAGAGGCACCCCCATGGGTCTAAGGTATGCTTTTTGATACTCAAGCTTGTGAGTTTAGCATTTGATTTATCTTTGAGAGATATACTGACTTGATCGTTGGAGTGCCCCCGGGTGGACGAACCACCGCGGGATTCTTATATTTCTGTTACAGGTCAGCCAGGTGCCATCTATTCTGCCGGTGCTCTCCAGTTGACTACTAAGCGGGCAGTGTGGTCAGAAAATCACTCACACAATATGTTAGAATTTCTCATAAATCAAATGTCATTAGCAAGTGTGACAGCATGATTTGCATATTTTCTCCATCTACATTATTATTTTATGGTAATAAGAATAGTTTATCAGCAATCATGCATGATATTGAAAGCTTCTTAAATTTAAATTGACCTTATAGTTTTACATAATATCATTAGCACGGAGGAAGGCATGTCTCGTTAGGGGTAAGCATGGTCCGGATTGGACTGGATTGGGGGTAAAACTAGGACCAATCCGTTATTTACGGTTCCTGAAAAATTGGAACCAATCTAATCCGTTTAAATCATGGAACCAATCCGAACCAATCCATTTAAACACGGATTGGATCGGTTTAAGATCACGGATTCACATAATTAAACAACAAAAATATATATATATAACACTTTA
The DNA here is from genome assembly GCA_025200525.1 of Camellia lanceoleosa. Lineage (NCBI taxonomy): Eukaryota > Viridiplantae > Streptophyta > Magnoliopsida > Ericales > Theaceae > Camellia > Camellia lanceoleosa. The sequence goes on along the minus strand of CM045760.1, from coordinate 165,267,357 downwards.
ATTTTATAAAAACATAAACATAGCGCTATATTAGTTCCACAATAGTAACATATTTTTCTATAATAGCAACATATTGTTCTAGAATTTAAACAACCATAAGAAAACTGGATTTACCATAAAAATTTAGACCATTATAAATAATTAAAATTAAAAACTAACAAACAAAAGTAATAAAAGACGATATTATACGGGTTTAGGTTTAAGTTTATGTTTTATATAGAATAAGAGAAGATACTATGAGGGAGGATGTAAAATAAAAATATAGACTATTTGCATATGGTCCGAATCGGTTCCAATCCGGAACCGTGGGGTTCAATCCAGAACCAATCCATAGACTACGGATTTTTAATTCTTCAATCCGGAACCGAACCATGGATTCAAAAAACCAATCCAAACCTATCGGATTGGACTGGACTTAATCGGATTACGGATTCCACGGATTCCTTGCTCAGCCTTATGTCTCGTGATTTCTGATCAAAATAAATAAATAAAATATGAAAGCTTGATGCGCATATTCTTTCTATCTACGTTATTACATGATGATAGAACAGAAGGATGGACTAGAGAGTTGGTAAGGAAGACCGCAATCACTAAAGTCTTAAAAAAAATCATTAAATATAGTAGAATTAATTAATTATAAACATTGTTAAATTATATACTCGCTCCTAGATTTTTTTATTATAAAAATGTAAGATTATTAAATATTTTTATTTTTTTATAACATTTTGTTTCAATCTAACAACTAATCTTTGCCGATTAAAAAATAATAATAATTAAATGAGTAGGTCATAATTCTTTTATTGTCAATTAAATAATTTTATTTATTTTGTTATAAAAGTAATTATATATTCTTATCTAATCATATATCTCACTCTAACAAAAAAATATATAAAACAAATAGATATATGATTCAATCATATAAAACAAATATATCTACCAACTGTTAGATATATGATTCAATCATATTCAATCTCATCATATTACTTATCCTTTCAATCTAGTAACTAATAGATATATACAATATATATATACATATAAAACAAATAGATATATCATTCAATCATATAAAACAAATATATCTAGCAACTGTTAGATATATGATTCAATCTCGTCATATGGTGTAGCAGAGTTATACCTTTTCGGGATAAAATTTGGTCAATATAAAATTTGTATATGACCGTCTAGCATAGCGCCTAGGAACTTTTCAATGACCAAACCTCAAAAAAAATAAAATAAATAAATAAATAAATAATTTATCATATGCAATCATATAAAACAAATATATCTAGCAACGGTTAGATATATGATTCAATCATATTCAATCTCATCTCATCATATGGTGTATGAGAGTTATACCTTCCCAGGATAAAATTTGGTCAATATAAAATTTGTATATGACCGTCTAGCATAATGCCTGAGAACTTTTCAATAACCAAACCTCCAAAAAAAAGAAAATAAAAAATCATATTCAATCATATAAAACAAATATATCTAGCAACTGTTAGATATATGATTCAATCATATTCAATCTGTTCATATGGTATAGCAACGTTATACCTTCCCGGGATAAAATTTAGTCAATATAAAATTTGTATGTGACCGTCTAGCATAATGCCTGGGAACTTTTCAATAACAAAACCTCAAAAAAAAAAAAAAATAATAATAATAATAATAATTAAAAAAAAATTACACTTTTGAACTCTTATGACCGTCTAGCATACAGCCTGGGAACTTTTCAATAACCAAACCTCAAAAAAAATAAATAAATGAATTATCTTACATTATACATCAAATCTTTTTTTTTTTTTTTTTTAGTGTCTTATTTTTCAGTTGTAATAACCAATAGCTAGTTGCAATGTGGTCATTACCTTAATTTGAGTTTAAAAAATATAGTGAAGTGATAAATAACTGTAAAAAAAAATATAGCAGTAAAAAAATAAATTGAAATTACATTTTTTTCCTAAAATTGGCGCCATTACATGTCAATATTTATTAAACGATTTAACATCAAACTATTAAAAATGTTACATTATATCATAACTTAATTAAAAGTGGAACATGTCAATATTTATTAAACGATTTAACATCAGACTATTAAAAATGTTACATTATATTATAATTTGATTAAAAGTGTGAACGATGGACCTAAGAGAAAATTCAAACAAAGTAAAAATAGAGACTAAAGCAAGATTTCAATATAATATAAAGAATAAAGATAACAACTATCTCTCTCTATATATATGGATTTAGTTTTCCTCTAATCTATTATTTAAATTGGAGAGTCTAATTTGATTTCTCTGGGGCCCATTTTGGATCTACTTTTTTTATCTAAACCATTTAGTATTTAGGGCATATTGAGTAGATTGTTCATATAAAAAATTAAATTGATTGGATATTGTTAATCGTATATTTGAATTACATTTATCTTTAAAAAATAGAGTATATCTATTAAGTTATATTTGACACTTATTTTTTTTAAGACAAATGTCATCTAAACATAAGACTTGATATATACGATCAATCTAATTGTTTGTATGAATGATCTACTCAAAATATATTAAAAATTGAACGATTTGAATATAACAAAGTGAACCCAAAATTAAAACCCTCCAATCCAATCCAAACCATGGCCTGGAGGGTAACTATACCCTATATATATTTATATGGATAAATTATATTTTGCCCTTTTAATTTTTATTAGTATTTTATTATTTTGGTTCTTAAAATACTTCTTCTTTTTTTTTTTTTTTTTTTTTTTTTTTCCACTTAGGCATTTCAATTTGATCTAAAAGCTATGTGTCACCTTTTGTACGAAAATTATCATGTAGATGGTGATGCTGGTTTCAGGGCTGTTGGCTTTGCTGGTTTTTTCTGATGTTTGTAATGCTGCTCTGCTGGTTTTTGCTGATGTTGCTCTGATTTTTAGTTTATTAAGCTGGGCTCGTAAGCTGTTGTGTTGCTCTGATGTGTTGCTTTGCTGCTAATACAAAGTTCTTAAGCTTTTTTGCTCTAATGTTTTGCTCTACTGCTGCTACAGAGTTACTTAGCTTGTAGCTTGTTGTTCTTTTCCTCTGTTTGCTTTGTTTGTTGGTCTCTCACCAACTAGGAGGTTGAAGCCTAGTATAACTCTAAACTTCTCTTTATTGATGTAATTTTTCATACTCTGTATGTGTTTCATTAATAAAGTTTTTTTTTTTGCCGATCAAAAAAAAAAAAAAAAAAAAAAGAGTGCTGCTATTAACACTTACCAAAATTCTTTGGACCTCCTATTTCTTTGGACCCCAACCCTAAACCCTAAATTTTAATAATATTTTATTGGACACCACACTTATTACCAAATCTACCCATATTCATAATATTTTCACAATGAAATGCACACCTACCTAATTTTTCACCCCTCTCCCTCCCTAGCTCACTCAATCTTCAGAGTTTGGAGCTTTGGTCCAGTATAGAATTCTTGGACCCCAACCCTCCATCACTCTCGTCGTTGTCTCGGCCGTCAACGGAGCATTCCGACGACTCCCATCCTCTCATCATCATCTTCTTCGTTGCTTTTTGTATCTTCGTCATCACTGAGTTCGATCGAAGATACTCTAATTTCTACGAGATTTGCATAACCGTTTGCAAGATGAGGAAAAACAGAATCATCGTTTGAATCGCCATCAGAATTCTGAATATAACCTAAAACAATTTGTTCACCATTGTATAGCCGAAAAAATATATTTTGTTCAGAACTGTTTTGTCGAACAATAATGATCCTGTCAGCACTGTATGTCCGAACAAAATTTGTTCATTACTGTGTAACTTGAATCCATTCCAATTCACAACTTAAAATAACATGAATTAAATCCATTCAAAATACATAACTTAAATCCATTCCAATTTACTCTTTTCCATTCTAAGTTAGTTTAACAAAGAAAATTACATGACTGATTATCTGCATTAATGTTCGGAACCTATGTATTAAACGAAAGGATTATGTTTAGTACTGTATTACCGAACATAATTCTAACAGTCAGCAAACCAATACCGAACAGCTCGAACGAAACAAGAACGACCGAAACGACCGAGAATATTAATACAAGACAGATAAACTTATTAATGGAACGCCGGTCTCACTAGAATTGTTGTCCTTGTCCTCCATTGCTCTACACAATGAAATAAGTGATGAAGTATATGTTATACTTGAAGCAAAACTTTCAAGTTCAATAGCGTTGATGATGATGATGAAGATGACACATTCATGATTTAAAATGATTATGAAAAATAATAGATTTAGGGCTTATATTAGTTGGTTATGAAAAGTAATAGGTTTAGGGTTTATGAACATGAAATACGTATAGTTGGGGGTGGGGGTGGGGGTGGGGGTGGGTGTCCAATATTATAGAGTATTAGTTCTTATTGATAGGTAGGTGTTCCATTTAATAATGTCTTTTAATATAATTTTACTTTAGGGTATAATTGTAATAAAAAAAATTATAAAATGGGGGGTCCAAAGAATTTTGGCAGGTGCTAATAGCAGCACTCAAAAAAAAAATGTGGCTCAACATGACATAAAATAGTTAAATTACACCTATGTCCTCTTAAGTTTCACCTTTTCTTATTTTAGCCATTTAGGGTTTTTTTTTTTTTTTTTTTTTCTCTAATTTTTGTAATTTTTTTTTAATTTACTCAAAATATCAATTGCTATCCAATTTAAGTCTCAAAACCCAAACCCAAAATATAAACCCAAATTCCGACTCCACATTTCTTTGTTCTCTTAAAAATTCACCATCAATCTTCCACTACTCTTTCTCTACCCCCTTAAACCCCCTGCCTCTCCCCCCACAATCTCCACCTTCATAGCCCCACTCTCTATCCTTATTCTTTATCATCTCATCCATATACCAAATTATATTTCATATACACCCAAACACCTATGTGTTTAGTTGAGTTTTTATAATATGTTTTTTGAAATTTTTTCAGAAATTAGTTTGGTAAAAAAAGAAATACTAATTATTTTCAAATGGTTTCTCTTTTTTGGAGAGAGAATATTTTTATTTTTGTCAAACTTGTTTTTAATTATTTAAAAAAAAATCAGAAAAATTTCTGAAAACTCAATTAAATTTTAATATAATTTATTTTCATATAATATGGTTACCAATTGGTCATTTTTTAGTAAAGTATTTTATCCACTTATGCCATGTGGCTGTCTACGTGACGTCACATGGGCTGCAAGGTGACATTTTTAGTTTATAATTCGACAAAATTTTGTTTTGTAAGTAATTTGAAAAAAAAAATAAAAATAAAAAGTGAGAAAATATATTTTAAGGATTAAAGTGAAAAATGATCAAATTTATAGGGTAAATTACATTTTACATTCCTGTATTTTGTACCAATACTTTGGTCTTCACATACGAAATCGTGACAATTAACTTCCTATACTTTTGTTTAAGTGTCAATATCTCTTATTTGTTATTCCATCATATAAGTTTTTAACAAAAGTCAGTATTGTGACAATCATATGATTATAAAATAAGGGCAAAGGAGAAAAATCACATTAATATCTCGCCTATTTACTTTTTGTCTCAAAATTTACATCAAATTTTGACTATATTCGACTAAAACAAAACGCAAATTGTGAATGATTAAAGAGACGAACTAAGATTTTGTAGAAATTATAATCACGGAATTCTATTTTTCACAGCAACATGATCTTCTCTATTCCTCTTCCTTTCTCTTCTATTTCTTTATTGCCTTTTTTTTATTTTGAAACCTTTATATTCTTGTCTCTTTGTCCGAATTTTCAGCATATGAACAAAGTGTGTATTGGTGGGAAATGGGTATGATTTTTTTTTCTTATCTTCATTTCGTAGTTACATGCTTCTCACATAATTAGATTCTATTAAAAACTTAAATAATAGAGCAATAGAAGGGTGACATTGACACTTGTTCACAAGTGTAGGGAATAAACTATAACAATTTCATGTGTAGAGAACAAATTGAAATTTGACCAAAAATGCAGGAATTGAATGTCACAATTTCATGTAGAAACCAAAATGAGATTTGGTGCAAAATGTAAGAATGCAAAGTGTAATTTATCCAAACTTCTAGGAAAAATTACACTTTGCACCCCTACATTTTGTACCAAATCTCACTTTAGTTTCTATACATGAAATCATAATAGTTAATCCCCTGTACTTCTGATTAAATCTCACTTTAATCCTTACATATAAAATTATGGTAGTCAACCCCCTATACTTATGGTCAAATGTTAATTTGCTTCTTTTGTTACTCCATTATTTAAGTTTTTAATAAAATCCATTCATGTAACAAACATGTGATTACAAAATGAGCGCAAGAGAGGAAACTCATTATTATTTTTGACTAATATATACTTTGTCTTACATGATAAGTATGTGAGAGTTATATTGTTACTCCATTATTTAAGTTTTTAATAAAATCCATTCATGTAACAAACATGTGATTACGAAATGAGCGCAAGAGAGGAAACTCATTATTATTTTTGACTAATATATACTTTGTCTTACATGATAAGTATGTGAGAGTTATATAATGTGTGTGTATGCGCGCGCGCTAAAAATTAGGATGAAGAGGTAAGAAAATAGAGCTTTTGAAATAAAAAAAGGCAGTAAAGAAATCGAAGACTCTGTTACCGTAGAAAACAAAGTTTCATTATTCTAATTTTTGCAAAACCTCAATTTATCTCCTTGATTGTTCGCAATTTATATTTTGTTTTAGTTGAAAACAATCAAAATTTGATGTAAATTTTAGGAGAAAATGTGTATATACGGGAAATTTGAGTGATTTTCCTCCTTTGCCATCATTTTATAGTCATATACTCATCACATAATTGACTTCTGTTAAAAACTTATATTATGGAGTAACAAAAGAGAGATATTGACACTTGACTAGAAGTGCATTAAATTGATTGTCACGATTTCATAAGTGCAGGGAGTTAACTGTCAGGATTTCACATGTAAGGATTAAAGTGAGATTTGACCAGAAGTGTAGGGAGTTGACTGTCACAATTTTATATGTAGAGACCAAACTGAGATTTGATACAAAGTGTAGGGGTGCAAAGTGTAAATTTACCCAAATTTCTAAGAAAAAGTGTAATTTATTCCATATATATAGATATAGGGGTAAATTATAGTTTGTCTCTTTTGTATCACTTTCCCACTTTAACCTTTAAAGGTCTTTTATTTTTATTTTTTATTTTTTATTTTTTTCTTTTGGTCTTCATATTTCAAGTTTTTTCCACTTTACTTCAAAAGCTAAGTTATGTTCAAAATTAGACAGAAGATGCCACAATAACTGCTACATAACATAACAAATATATTATATTAAAGTTTAAGTTTATATCGTAAGTGTGAGTTATATATAATAAAATATTTTTATATCATGTGGCTGTCAATGTGTTATTTTTTGTCAATGTTTGAACGGAAATTAGCTTTAGGAGTAAAGTGAGAAAAATTTGAAACATAAAGGCCCAATGTGAAAGTAAATTGCACTTTGCACCTCTACACTTTGCACCAAATCTTACTTTGGCTTCTACACATGAAATCATGATAGTCAATCTCCTGCACTTTTGGTTAAATCCCACTTTGACCCCACCATATAAAATTGTGACAATCAACTCTTGTACTTTTGGTTAAATTTCATTTTGGCTACAGGTGTCAATCTCTCATTTCTGTTATATAATTGTTTAAATTTTTAACAGAATCTAGTCATGCAATAAGAATGCGATTACAAGGTTAAGAAAGAAAAACCATCTACATTTTTCACTAATACATACTTTATCTCAAAATTTATATCAAAATATGACTGTATTAGGTTAAAATAAAACGCAGATTATGAATAATTAAGAAGATAAATTAGGATTTTGTACAAATTAAAATCACGAAACTCTATTTTTTCATGGTAACATAGTCTTTTATCTATTCATTTTTTTTCTTTGATTTCTTTATCTTTTTTTTATATTTATTTTAAAAGTTCTAATTTCTTGCATTTTCGTCCAAATTTTACTTTATAAACATATATATATATATTATATAACTTTCATGTACTTATTATGTAGGACAAAGTGTATTGGTGAAAAATATGAATGATTTTTCTTTGTTACCCTCATTTTATAGTCACATTTTTGTTACATAATTAAGTTTTGTTAAAGATTTAAAAATAAAGTAACATAAGAGAGATATTGACACTTATGTGATGACCAAAGTGAGATTTGAATAAAGGTGCAGGGGTTAACTATCATAATTTCATGTGTAAGGGTCAAAGTGAGATTTTGAGTAAAATATAAGTGTACAAAGTGTAATTTATCCATAAACTTTAACGATGTGCTTGGTTGGGAGATTTAGGAAGGGATTTGAAAAGGAATAAGAAAAAAATATGTAAAATTAGATAAAATATAGATATATTTAATTCACATTTTATCTACCTTTTTTTATTTACTTGAGGCAATGTAAGAAAAGGGCAAAGTGTAATTTACATAGATATAGATAACTAAAAATTAAACTGATTCAAACAGACGAGCTCTGCAAAAGATAACTAGACTTCCCCAAAGTCAGCAATGGCGCGCTCTGCAATGTAAACCCTAAAAACAGTATGAATGCTGGTTTTCCTTTATGATTGTTGATTTTGTTAATTTTGGATCAGAGGATTTAACTCTTTCTTGTTTGTGTATCTTGGCAGAAGTAAGAGGAGAAACATCTCTGATACCTAATTCCCCTTCACTTAAGCTCATGATTCGACGCAACCACCACCCATCTGCCTTCATAAACAGACAAATTTTAACAGAAATTCGAGTGGGTTTGCATTCAAAGCATACATAAGGTATTCGCTCTTCTTCTTTTTTGTTCCTTCGGCATTGCTTTCTCTTTTTCCTGATCTAGATGATGCTTTGGATTGATTCATCCCATATTTGAATATCATCAATCTTCTGGTTTAGAGTTTAACGGAATTTGATGCCTTTACACCTATTTGTTAGTTTAAAAAAAGAAAAAGAAAAAGAAAAAGAAAATATTTTGGGAAGCCAACTTTAGGATTTTTTTTATTTATTATTTTTTTTGGGAGCTAAAATCTGAAGACAAAATAGACTAAGCCAAGTTTGGGAAGTTAAAAACAATTCATATTTTTATCTTTTTTCTATCACTTCACATCTCTACTTTTTTGCACATCTTTTCATAAAAAGATAAAAAGTACACTTATTTAGGTCATCTCAAAGATAGAATCTCATATCAAATCCATAATTTTTTTTTTTTTTTTTTTTTTCACAAAGATCACATCTAACTATAAAAAAAATTAAACCTTTCTCCCAAACACAAATATTTTAGCATACTAAAATAGTTAAAAATTAAAATACCCTACTAAAATAGCCAATTTTCTAAACGGGGCCAAAATTTTAAGTCTAAGAAAATTTATGGATTTTCACTATTTTTTTTTTATCAAAATCCTTATTTTATTTTATTTTATTTATTTATTATGGTTCTTGAACTTAAAGGTGGAACTTTTGATCTTATGATTTTTGGAACGGGAGATTCCATGGATGATTGAGATTTAATGATACAGTAATTATTTCATAGTCCAACTCTCTAACCTTAACACTGTGATAGGGTCGTTTTTGAAAAGAAACATTCTAAACATATGGGTAGGTTTGGTTTGTGTTTCTGAAAAAAATTTCAGAAATTTTCTCTACAAACAAATTTCAGAAATTTTCTCTACCAAACAAATTTTCCCAAAAAAATTTCCCAAAACACACAAACCAAACAAGTTTTCCAAACAAATCTCTCTCACACACACATCAAATCAATCACTTTTTTCAAAACTCTCTCTCAAAACAATTTTCCAAAACAAATTTCCCAAAAAATCAAACCAAACATGTTTTCGTACTTTTTATTTCTAAAACACATCTCTCAAATACAAACCAAACATAAATGTGGGTGTTTGGGAAGTGGGGTTTTTTATAGGTTTTTTTAGTTGTAAGATATTAGTGGAGAAAATTTTTTTTGTGTTTAGGAAAATAGTTGGTTTTTTTTTGTGGTTGAATGTGATGTTTGTGAGAGAAAAAGTGAAATAATTATGGGGTTTGATGTGATATTTTGTTTGGTTTTGTAACTATTTTGTCTTTTAGTGAAAAAAAAAACAAAAAAAACCACAAAAAAATCTTTCCCAATATAAAAAATTTGACAGGAATGATGTGACAATGTTATTATTGTAAATAAATCTACCTTCAATGGTGTTTTGTTTTGAAATGAAAGGTCCACAATGAGTCACATTCTTATGTATGAAAATTATGTATTTATTTTTTGTTTGTATAACCTTACTCTTTTGAAAAAATCACTCTTTTTCGCTATCAAATTTTATTGTCAAAGACGTATATAAATTTTGGATTTGGTTTCTTTTAAGTTAGCCATCTCAATTTAATAGAGTGTTTGGACTTGATAGACCCATTTTGAAACCGATTTCAGTGATTCAAACCGTTCAGTTTTTAGGGCTCGTTGAATAAAATATTCATGCAGAAAAGTAAGATCATCGACATCGCTAACTATATGTTTGAATCAAATTTATATTATAAAAAATGAATAACTATTTTTGAAATTATATTTATCATCTATTTTTTAAAAACAAATATGATTCAAACATATAGCTACCGATATCCAATCATCTTGATTTTTTGCATGAATATTCTACTCAACAAGTCTTAAAAGGTAAACGGTTAAAATTACCAAAATCGGTTCCAAAATGAGCCTACCAAGCCCAAGTGTTCTCTCAAATTGAGATGATAATTTGAAAGAAGCTAAACTCATAAATTTTAATGCATCAAGAACAAACAAGCATACAACACATCCTTCCTTTACCATCTCTAATTTATTTTTCAATTTAAAATTTCATAACTTTTGATAAAGATATCCATTTTTTTTAGGTAGACTTATTTATAAGTCTTTTTTCAGACACTTATGGTAGGCTAAGTCCTGTGTAATTTCTTATAAAGTCTCAAGTTCTATTTAGATAGGAATGTATTCCACAAGATTTTACATTAACGTAACATGATGTGACACTTACATAAACGTAACGTAATGTGACACCTATAAACGTAACGTGACGTGACACCTACATAAATGTAACGTAATGTGTCACGTTACATTTCGCAAACTTAATGAGTTTTTATTTTTTTAAATTGAATGTGAAAATGTTGCTGGTTTATGTTGGTGTCATGTTATGTTTCATATAAACATGATCTATGGTAACATTCAATTTCCTAATTTCCTATATAGGAAATTGAATGTTGCCTAGGAAATTGAATGTTGCCATAGATCATAAGTGTCACGCTACGTTTATATATGTGTCACATTACGTTACGTTTATGTAGATATGATCTATGATAACATTCAATTTCTTATATAGGAAATTGAATGTTGCCATAGATCATAGGTGTCACGTTATGTTTCATATAAATATGATCTATGGTAACATTCAATTTCTTATATAGGAAATTGAATGTTGCCTAGGAAATTGAATGTTGCCATAGATCATAGGTGTCATGCTACGTTTATATAGGTGTCACGCTACGTTTATGTAGGTGTCACATTACGTTACGTTTATATAGATATAATCTATGATAACATTCAATTTCCTTTACGTTTATGTAGGTGTCATGTTACGTTACGTTTATGTAGATGTGATCTATGGTAACATGCAATTTTATAGATCATAGGTGTCACGTTACGTTGATGTAGGTGTCACGTTACGTATAGGTGTCACGTTACGTTTATGTAGGTGTCATGTTACGTTATGTTTATATAGATATGAACTATGACAACATTCAATTTCCTATATATAGTTTTACTATTATTTATGATATTAACAACTAATATTGAGGGTAAATGTGTCAACAAACTTCCTACAAGACTTATGGGAACATAAGTTTTTTAATAGGACCATATGTAGCATAACTCTCCCTAATAGGACTTATAAATAATTTTTCCTTTTTTTTATTTATTTATGAAATTATTATTTTTAAAATCCTTATGGCAAACAACACCCATGAGTCTGTGAAATTTCACTACAATGTAACTTTTCTTTTCTTTCGAATTCATTTCAAATCCTTGAAATACTTTAACTTTTGCTCTAAATGTCTCTTTTTGTTCCTTTTTTTACTTATTTTTATTTTTTTAAGGATAAATTACCAAAAAAAAAAAAAAAAAAACCAACAACAACAGCTAGAACTTGACTCTTGTAACAAAATAAACCCTAAGTATTTTTCTATCAATTTGAAAATAGGAAGATGGTTTAGATTGCAAATAAACTAAAAGTTTAGGATTTAAATTGATAAAATTAAATTCTCATTTTTCCATTAATTTTTTTTACTTAATGAAAATAGATAGATGGTTTGGATTGTAAATAAATCAAAAAATTAGGGTTAAAATTTATAAAGTTAAAAACCTATTTTTTGGGTCAATTTTACTTAATGAAAATAGACAGATGTTTTAGATCGTAAATAAATCAAAAAATTAGGGTTTAAATTGATAAAATTTAAAAAGAAGAATTAGTGAAACATCCTTCTTCAACTTTGGACAATAAGAGAGGTCCAATATGTTTTTTTTTATTTATTTATTATCTAAGGTCTCTCAGTGAAATTCCTATGTGAAAATTGAAATTTCTTTGTGTCGGGGCAAAATTTCTCTATGTCGAATTTTCTTTGTGAAAATGTTGAAGGACTCCAACTACTATGAAAATATTGTACGTCCTTTATTTTATAAAATCTTAATATAAAGGATCTTAAAAAAAATTCTCCAATTAAAAACTAATTTTTCCATCAATTTTACGTAATGAAAATAGACAGATGGTTTAGATTGCAAATAAATCAAAATATTAGTTTTTAAATTGTTAAATTTAAAACTCAATTTATTTTGTTACAACGGTCAAATCCTAAGATTTTTTTTTTTATTTTAATTTTCCTAAAATTTTTATTTTTGAATTTTTTGGCGAGACTCAAGATCCAAGACTCATGATGAATATCAAAATATGTACATATATAAATAAAAGAAAAGGACATTGAAATCTTACTATGACATAATATCGGTTTGAAATTATTTTCAAAGCTGTTGAATTTCATAACTTTTGATCTACATGTACTAGATTAGCCCTCATCTATGTCTTTAAAATAGGAAAATATTTGGTGGCCAATTTTTGTGGCTCGAATGTGTAAAAATGATGTCGTTTACACCCAAAAGCAGCGTCGTGTTGAGTGTTTTGAGCCATTCAAGCCATGTTTTTTCAGCTACCTAGCATTGTTGTTTAAAACATGTAAGCCCTCATCTATGCCTTTAAAACATGTAGCCCTCATCTATACCTTTAAATTCCCTCTTCTTGAATAAGTGATAGTGAAATTATATTAAAACAGGACAATGAAATTTCCTTTGTGGAAGCCAAAATAGGCACCTTATTTCAATTTGAAATTTGAAAATCCCTAACTGAGGGCTATAAAATTACAAATTATTTCACCATTCTCTATGTTTTTGAATAGTGAAATTTCTATCTTCAGATCAGATAGTCAAATTTCACTAAATATGGATAGTGACACATGAATTTGCTCTCTCTCTCTCTCTCTCTCTCTCTCTGTACTTAAATTTACTATAATTGCAATTGATTGCCAATGTGGTTGACCACCATGCATTTGTAGATTTTTTTTTTTTTTTTTTTCTTCTTTTTCAATCAGGGAGCAAATTTACTTTACTCATCATAGCTGTAAAAATAAATAAATATATAAAAAGAAAGAAAGAAAGAGAAAAATGAATGATGGGAAGAATATTTCGCCCCCGTACAATTGGCGCCGTCTGTGGGAAGAAGTTTGATACACAAACCTTGCTCTTCAAGCTTTTCCGGCCTTTTCCATGGCAAACAACGAAGAAACTTCGCTGTCCGTCGTCGATGGTGTCACGCCAGAGTTTGTTCGGCGAAGAGGCGCCCTTCTATTCCGGCCATGGGCGGCCTGCAGAACCTCTCGAGGGTCGCGAGACAAAGCAGCATAAGGAGTATTGATCGCTCGAAGAGTCCAGAATTTGTCGGCGGCGAAGAGTCGCATGCACGCTGGAGCACAAACTCAAGGACGGGGCGCCTTCATTAAGTAAGATGGCGGTGAAATGGAAGTCTTTGAAACGCCAAATATGGGGGAAGGGTGTTGTTGGAGAGGGCAACCTCGATGAGCGCATCCCATCTCCTCACTATGGCGGTCGCCGCCAATAAAGGTTGCACTCTCTCTGTGTCACCAGGAGTTATGGGGTGGGGACTCACCCACGGTGGGCAAATCTCTCACTCGCGGCACCTACCGTCCCATCGTCGACGTCGCGATACTCTTTTTCCCACTGTTCCAGAGACACGAGGATGTGTTGGAGGAGAGGGCATCGTAAAGAGACTCGAGATTGCGGTGTTGCGAGGCTAAGCTCCCAAATCCGTTGTAGTGAGGAAGTGACAACGCCGGCGCCAGATGGTGACCCTGTCTTTGGTGGACAAAGATTTGGCGAGACTTCTGACCACGCATTGCCGTGAGATCGAGAGTACACCACTCCTGGGATTCCACGACCAAAGTTCACTTTGTACCGGCAAGACCGGATCCGTACATGCACGTGAGTCATTACCGGCAAGTAATGGCTGCCACCGGCCCAATGATGCCTTGATGTGCCTCATATTCCCGGCAAGCTTAGGAGAAATGAGCTTGAAATGGTTCGAGAGGCTTAGGAGGAGCATCGAGGATGGCGACTAGCGGAGGCCTTCGTCACTGATTCAAAACCAACACTCGAACACCAAAGGACGTCGACCATCTCCTGGGCATCAAGATGGAGTCTGGAGGTTCTGTGAAGGCATACAATGCGAAGTACTGGGAAACCTACAATGAGATCCTCGACTGCCCCACCAATCTGGCGATTACCCAATACAAGCGTGGTCTCCCAGTCAGACATAGGCTGCGAGACTCGCTCACAATGAATCAACCATCGACCATGGAGTTGCTCATGCAACGCATTAGTGAGCACATCCGAGTCGAAGACGATGCAGCCGCAGCTACCGTGACAGCGAGTCCGGTAATGGCCGTGCAAACAACCATGGAAAAGATATAGGGAGTTCAGTTTTTGGAAGAAGTAAGTTGCTGAGCGGACCTTGCTTGCCGACTTTGGAGTTCTTTGTCGAGCTGATTTTGCTCGCCAAGAAGTAAGTCGCTGAGCGGACCTTGCTCGCCGACCTTGGACTTCCTTGCCGAGCTGATTTTGCTCGCCGAGAAGCAAGTCGCCGAGCGGACCTTGCTCGCCGACCTTGGACTTCCTTGCCGAGCTGATTTTGCTCGCCGAGAAGCAAGTCGCCGAGCGGACCTTGCTCACGACCTTGGATTTCCTTCTTGGATTTGATTTTGCTCGCCGAGAAGTCGCCGAGCGGACCTTGCTCCGACCTTGACTTCCTGCCGAGCTGATTTTGCTCGCCGAGCAAGTCGCCAGCGGACCTTGCTCGCCGACCTTGACTTCCTTGCGAGTGATTTTGTTTCGCCGAGAAGCAAGTCGCCGAGCGGACCTTGCTCGCCGACCTTTGACTTCCTTCCGATGATTTTGCTCGCCGAGAAGCAAGTCGCCGAAATGACCTTGCTCGCCGACCTTGACTTCCTTCTCGAGCTGATTTTTCGCCGAAGCAAGTCGCCGAGCGGACCTTGCTCGACCTTGATTTCCTTCCGAAATTGATTTTGCTCGCCGAGAAGCAAGTCGCCGAGCGGACCTTGCTCGCCGACCTTGGATTTCCTTGCCGAGATGATTTTGCTCGCCGAGAAGCAAGTCGCCGAGCGAACCTTGCTCGCCGACCTTGGACTTCCTTGCCGAGCTAATTTTGCTCGCCAAGAAGTGAGTCGCCGAGCTGACCTTGCTTGCCGACTTTGGAGTTCTTTGTCGGTGATTTTGCTCGCCGAAGTAAGTCGCCGAGCGGACCTTGCTCGCGACCTTGGACTTCCTTGCCGATTTTGCTCGCCGAGAAGCAAGTCGTCGAGCGGACCTTGCTCGCCGACCTTGGATTTCCTTGCCGAGCTGATTTTGCTCGCCGAGAAGCAAGTCGCCGAGCGGACCTTGCTCGCCGACCTTGGACTTCCTTGCCGAGCTAATTTTGCTCGCCAAGAAGTGAGTCGCCGAGCTGACCTTGCTTGCCGACTTTGGAGTTCTTTGTCGGGCTGATTTTGCTCGCCAAGAAGTGGGTTGCTGGGCGGACCATGCTCATGACCTTGCTCGCCGAACTTGGATTTCCTTGCCGAGCCGATTTTGCTCGCCAAGAAGTGTGTCGTCGAGCTGACGTTGCTCACCGACCATGGAGTTCCTTGTCGAGCTGATTTTGCTCGCCAAGAAGAAAGTCGCCGAGCTGACCTCGCTCGCCGACCATGGAGTTCCTTGCCGAGCTGATCTTGCTCGCCAAGAAGCAAGTTACATAGCTGATTTTGTTTGCCAAGATGTAAGCTGACTTTGCTCGCCAACGTTGAAAATCCACGCCGAGCTAAGTTGATTTTGCTTTCCAAGAAGTTGACAAACCGATTTTGCTCGCCAACTTTCGGTGAAAAAAAACTGATGATTTGTTCGATAAGAGAATTCCAACCGACGAGTGAACACGGTCTAGGGCATCCCATCTAGTCTGGGTCACTGCTGTGCTTGTGTAAGTTTAAAACAGGAGCCCAGACTGGGGGGAAAACAGTAAGAGCGGATGCTGCTCGACCAAATGAGTTGTTGACTTGTTCAGCTCCAAGATTTTTGACGGAGATGATTTAGCTCGCTCAAGGAAGTTAATGTCATGTTCAACCGAAAGCTCTTGGTCGAGATGATTTTGCTCGCCATGAAGGTTGATGTTTTGCTCGACTCAAGCTTTTTGCCGAGATGATTTAGCTCGACCAAGGCTTTTGATGTTTTGTTCAACTCCAAGACTTTTGACCGAGATGATTTAGCTCGGTCAAAAGTTGATGTGTTCAACTTTGGTAGCTTTTAGCGAGATGATCTAGCTCGGCTAAGGCTTTTGATGATTGGTTCAACTTCAAGATTTTAGCCGAGATGATTTAGCTCGCCAAGGCTTTTGATGTTTTGATCAACTCCTAATGCTTTTGGCGAGATGATTTAGCTCGACCAAAAAGTTGAAGATTTGTTCGAGGTTTGCATAAAGCTCGAGAAAAATGAGTAGCACAAAGACGTTCAAGGTAAACGAAGGGCCCAAATCAACTCGGCCCCAAGGCTCTATCCCCTCATTGGCTAGCTCAAAGTGGATGTCATCTGGAATTTGCAAATTCCTCACTAAAATTAGCAGTTGCTCTTGGCGAGCTCACTCTAAAACGGAATTAGCCGATAGAGCTCGGTTAAAAATTTTTGTTGAGAAAATAGCCCGGTTACTCGGTTGTAGAGCGCCACGAGATGATAATTTTGAGGTAGCTCGGTTATTAGCCAGGGGCAACATTCTTAGCTCCGCTGTAGAGCTAAAGGAATTTAGTTCGGTTTTGGAGCAAGTGTTATTACCTAAAGGCAATTGGCTCAACTGTTGAAAAATGAGCGGTATGTTCGGTTGCAAAATTAGCAAGTGAAGTCCATAACTCGGTGGAGAGCACGAGGCAATTATAGCTCGGTTATGTGTGCAGTTCCTAGCTCGGTCTCAGAATTGAAGAATGGTGAGTTGATGCAAAATTATAGCTCGGTTTTGGGCATTATTGAGGAATTGAGTTGATGCAAAATTATAGCTCGGTTTTGGGCATTATTGAGGAATATGAGCTGATGCAAAATTATAGCTCGGTGGTGGGAATTATTGAGAAATGTGAGTTGATGCAAAATTATAACTCAGTGAAGAACATGAAGCAATTATAGCTCGGCTATGTCTTGTGACTCTAGCTCGGTCTCGGAATTGAGGAATTATGAGCTGATGGAAATCTACATTTTTAATTCGGTTTATAGCTCGGTGGTGGCATTTTTTAATTCGGTGAAGAGCTGATGGAGTTATAGCTCGGTGGGCATTTTTTAATTCGGTGAAGAGCTGATGGAGTTATAGCTCGGTGGGCATTTTTTAATTCGGTTTATTGAAAACAAAAAAGGTTGCTCGGTTTTTTAATTCGATTTATTGAAAACAATGAAGGTTGCTCGGTGGGCATTTTTTAATTCGGTTAATTGAAAACAAAGAAGTTGCTCGGTCACCAGAATTCTACATCAAAGTGTTGGATTGTTTCAAAGTTTTATGGTGGGCCCTCCAAGCACAATTGATTTGGCTTTGGAAAAGTCAAGACAAATGAAGATGTTTGTCTTTGAATTAATGCACGAGCTTGATTTTCAAATGGGACCCGCCAACCATTTTCATTACAAAATTGATTTGGCTTTGGAAAAGTCAAGACACAGGCCCCACCTTGAATTCTTTTATGGTCTTGCCATGCATATTCATTTGTTTTGATTGCTTTGCACGTGGGTTGATTATTGTTAGCAATTCTTCAATTGTTTGATCAACTATTACTTTTTGACTGGCCCCATTGCTCGGCTTGTTGTCAGCTCGGTGTTCAGGACTGTTGGTTTGGTTTGAGATAGCTTTGTTCTAAGTTTTTGCTCAGTTGAAGTTGCAGAAATTATTGCTCGGTTGTCAAAGCTTGCAAGTGCCAATGTCTTGCTCGGTTAATTATTCGTGCATTAGTTGGTCTTCCACTACCCAAGTATGATGGTTGAAAGGGGCATTTGAATGTCATAACCGAGCTATCTCAATGTTGAACACTAAACCGAACTAAAATGAAGTAATCCCAATCAGGTTGCAACCGATGGAATTAAGGGGCAATTGTGAGGGGAATTCGCACTGAGCAGACGGGCCGAGCTAAGTCATGGCTTGAGAAGTCTTTGGGCCGTGCAACCGGGCTGGTTTTTGAGCTCGACCCTGATTGTCGGCCGGAATTGGGGATGGAACTGACCGGGCTATGCCTAGCTCGGTGGGAATTGTCAGGTCCAATTGGTGTGTGAGAGGAGAAACCCGCCAATGGTGCGCGTCAATACCGTTTGGCAGTTTGGCCATCGTTGTTTGGAGGTTTTGGCCTTTACACGTGTAAGGAAGTGAGAGGGCAAGATGACACCTGTCAGGGAAGGACAGAGGTAAAAGGAGCACTACCTCTGAGGCAGCATGGCCAGCCTAGAAAAGGGGAAGAAAGGGAACGTTGGAGGTATGCGATCTGAACAACTCTCTTTCTCTCTAAACAGTGCTCTTCTTCTTCTTCAAGTGACCTAACTTGATCGTCGGAGGGGCTTTCCGGCACCACCACCAGGCGACTCACCGTTCGTGTTGCCAGGTGTGACGCCGTCGAGTGAAGCTTGGAGTACAAGGAGTACGGAACGCAAAGGATATTTCGCCCCCGTACACAAACCGTTCAGTTTTTAGGGCTCGTTGAATAAAATATTCATGCAGAAAAGTAAGATCATCGACATCGCTAACTATATGTTTGAATCAAATTTATATTATAAAAAATGAATAACTATTTTTGAAATTATATTTATCATCTATTTTTTAAAAACAAATATGATTCAAACATATAGCTACCGATATCCAATCATCTTGATTTTTTGCATGAATATTCTACTCAACAAGTCTTAAAAGGTAAACGGTTAAAATTACCAAAATCGGTTCCAAAATGAGCCTACCAAGCCCAAGTGTTCTCTCAAATTGAGATGATAATTTGAAAGAAGCTAAACTCATAAATTTTAATGCATCAAGAACAAACAAGCATACAACACATCCTTCCTTTACCATCTCTAATTTATTTTTCAATTTAAAATTTCATAACTTTTGATAAAGATATCCATTTTTTTTAGGTAGACTTATTTATAAGTCTTTTTTCAGACACTTATGGTAGGCTAAGTCCTGTGTAATTTCTTATAAAGTCTCAAGTTCTATTTAGATAGGAATGTATTCCACAAGATTTTACATTAACGTAACATGATGTGACACTTACATAAACGTAACGTAATGTGACACCTATAAACGTAACGTGACGTGACACCTACATAAATGTAACGTAATGTGTCACGTTACATTTCGCAAACTTAATGAGTTTTTATTTTTTTAAATTGAATGTGAAAATGTTGCTGGTTTATGTTGGTGTCATGTTATGTTTCATATAAACATGATCTATGGTAACATTCAATTTCCTAATTTCCTATATAGGAAATTGAATGTTGCCTAGGAAATTGAATGTTGCCATAGATCATAAGTGTCACGCTACGTTTATATATGTGTCACATTACGTTACGTTTATGTAGATATGATCTATGATAACATTCAATTTCTTATATAGGAAATTGAATGTTGCCATAGATCATAGGTGTCACGTTATGTTTCATATAAATATGATCTATGGTAACATTCAATTTCTTATATAGGAAATTGAATGTTGCCTAGGAAATTGAATGTTGCCATAGATCATAGGTGTCATGCTACGTTTATATAGGTGTCACGCTACGTTTATGTAGGTGTCACATTACGTTACGTTTATATAGATATAATCTATGATAACATTCAATTTCCTTTACGTTTATGTAGGTGTCATGTTACGTTACGTTTATGTAGATGTGATCTATGGTAACATGCAATTTTATAGATCATAGGTGTCACGTTACGTTGATGTAGGTGTCACGTTACGTATAGGTGTCACGTTACGTTTATGTAGGTGTCATGTTACGTTATGTTTATATAGATATGAACTATGACAACATTCAATTTCCTATATATAGTTTTACTATTATTTATGATATTAACAACTAATATTGAGGGTAAATGTGTCAACAAACTTCCTACAAGACTTATGGGAACATAAGTTTTTTAATAGGACCATATGTAGCATAACTCTCCCTAATAGGACTTATAAATAATTTTTCCTTTTTTTTATTTATTTATGAAATTATTATTTTTAAAATCCTTATGGCAAACAACACCCATGAGTCTGTGAAATTTCACTACAATGTAACTTTTCTTTTCTTTCGAATTCATTTCAAATCCTTGAAATACTTTAACTTTTGCTCTAAATGTCTCTTTTTGTTCCTTTTTTTACTTATTTTTATTTTTTTAAGGATAAATTACCAAAAAAAAAAAAAAAAAAACCAACAACAACAGCTAGAACTTGACTCTTGTAACAAAATAAACCCTAAGTATTTTTCTATCAATTTGAAAATAGGAAGATGGTTTAGATTGCAAATAAACTAAAAGTTTAGGATTTAAATTGATAAAATTAAATTCTCATTTTTCCATTAATTTTTTTTACTTAATGAAAATAGATAGATGGTTTGGATTGTAAATAAATCAAAAAATTAGGGTTAAAATTTATAAAGTTAAAAACCTATTTTTTGGGTCAATTTTACTTAATGAAAATAGACAGATGTTTTAGATCGTAAATAAATCAAAAAATTAGGGTTTAAATTGATAAAATTTAAAAAGAAGAATTAGTGAAACATCCTTCTTCAACTTTGGACAATAAGAGAGGTCCAATATGTTTTTTTTTATTTATTTATTATCTAAGGTCTCTCAGTGAAATTCCTATGTGAAAATTGAAATTTCTTTGTGTCGGGGCAAAATTTCTCTATGTCGAATTTTCTTTGTGAAAATGTTGAAGGACTCCAACTACTATGAAAATATTGTACGTCCTTTATTTTATAAAATCTTAATATAAAGGATCTTAAAAAAAATTCTCCAATTAAAAACTAATTTTTCCATCAATTTTACGTAATGAAAATAGACAGATGGTTTAGATTGCAAATAAATCAAAATATTAGTTTTTAAATTGTTAAATTTAAAAACTCAGAATTTATTTTGTTACAACGGTCAAATCCTAAGATTTTTTTTTTTATTTTTAATTTTCCCTAAAATTTTTTATTTTTGAATTTTTTTGGCCGAGACTCAAGATCCAAGACTCATGATGAATATCAAAATATGTACATATATAAATAAAAGAAAAAGGACATTGAAATCTTACTATGACATAATATCAGTTTTGAAATTATTTTCAAACTGTTGAATTTCATAACTTTTGATCTACATGTACTAGATTAGCCCTCATCTATGTCTTTAAAATAGGAAAATATTTGGTGGCCCGAATTTTTGTGGCTCGAATGTGTAAAAATGATGTCGTTTTACACCCAAAACGACGTCGTTTTGAGTGTTTTGAGCCATTCAAGCCATGTTTTTTCAGCTACCTAGCATTGTTGTTTAAAACATGTAAGCCCTCATCTATGCCTTTAAAACATGTAGCCCTCATCTATACCTTTAAATTCCCTCTTCTTGAATAAGTGATAGTGAAATTATATTAAAACAGGACAATGAAATTTCACTGTGGAAGCCAAAAATAGGCACCTTATTTCAATTTGGGGGCTGAAAATCCCTAACTGAGGGCTATAAAATTACAAATTATTTCACCATTCTCTATGTTTTTGAATAGTGAAATTTCTATCTTCAGATCAGATAGTCAAATTTCACTAAATATGGATAGTGACACATGAATTTGCTCTCTCTCTCTCTCTCTCTCTCTGTACTTAAATTTACTATAATTGCAATTGATTGCCAATGTGGTTGACCACCATGCATTTGTAGATTTTTTTTTTTTTTTTTCTTCTTTTTCAATCAGGGAGCAAATTTACTTTACTCATCATAGCTGTAAAAATAAATAAATATATAAAAAGAAAGAAAGAAAGAGAAAAATGAATGATGGGAAGAATTCATTTTTACCCCCTATGTTTTAAGGCTCAAGCACTTTCCACCCATAGTTTAAATATAGATAGAAAACCTTAATGTGGTTATGGATTATAGTTCAAATGTTAATTTTTTCTGTCCAAGTTTACGGAAATTGTACCATTCACGCATTTTAAGAGTTGGCTAGGAAAAAAAAAAAAATGAAGTCAAAGTCAAATTCAATTGGAAAAATACTATATTGCCCTTCTCTTCATCTTTTTTTGTTTAACTTACGTCAAAACCCTAACCCTAACTTAAGAACCCCCTCTCCTCTCCCCTTCTGTCGCTGTCCACCACCTCCCACACCTTCTGCACCTGCTTCTTACAACTTAGTGCCATCACGTGCTGCAATTGTGTGTCAAAAACTTGACTTTGTGACAGTTGTCATCATTCTATAGCAATAGCTAAATACTGATATGATGAATAACTACATTTTTTTTTTAAAACAATCTTATTTCTAGCTTAACCAATTATTCATGTTAGTAATATACTCTTTAGCTGCTTATTTTTATTTTTATTTTTATTTTATTTTTTATTTTAATGGTTAGTGAAAAGTTAAAAGCATTGAAGTATATGGAAGTATAGGTAATACAAAATATGAGGCTTCCTCTAATTGGAGGTCTTAAGCAGTGGCCTTAATAGCCTTATGCATAGGCCAACCTTGACATGTAAGTCATGAAGCACAGATACGGATATGAGACGTTGATACGATATGATATGGATGCGGGAATATAACAAAACCTAAGAAAATAAGATATGGGTATGGCTAAGATGCAACTCAAAGAATGGTAAGAATCTATTTTTAAGAAATTAGGTACTCCCTCTATCCCATTTGGATAGTCCCTTTTGAGAAATTTGAACTTTTTAAAAAGACAAGTAATCATTACACTTGAATTCAAATTTTAAAGCATTAATTACAAAAATACCCTTCTATTCTCAGTTTTAAATCCATTTATAATTACTAGTAAGGGGCAATTTTGGAAACTTATAAATTTGAAGTTTTGATTTTTCAAAATGGACATGCATTTTGGGACCCCAAAAAAAAAGAAAAAAGAAAAAGGAATAAGCGACTAATAAATAGGATGGAGGGAGTATTAGTTTAAGATCTCATAGCAACCATTTTATTTTTTTTAGTAGGTCCTATATAAATTTCATTTGAATATCAAGTATAAACAATTTATATTGTCCTTGTGGTTTTTCTCTTCCACATTAGTACACAACTTTACGGAATTGGGGTGGGTGCTGTCACACCTCGTTGGGTTTGTCCCGAATATATTTTGATTTGGGATGGCAACGGATCGGATTTTTTAGGTTTTATGCGCAAATTCTTGAGCACAAATGGGTTGTTTATTTGTTTGTTCCCCAAAACAGAGAACTCAGTGAAGATAAGTGACTTCTGACCCATTAGCCTTGTCTCATCTCTCTATAAGATTTTGGGGAACTTCTTGTAAAAAAGACTAAGAGTGACCTTGGGGGATACCGTTTCTTCGGTTCAAGGAGATTTTGTTAAGGGTCGTCATTTTTTGGATGTAGTTTTGGTAGCAAATGAAGTGGTGGAGGAGTATAAAGTTTTGAAGAAGGAAGGTGTCATTTTTAAAGTTGATTTTGAGAAAGTCTATTATCATGTGGATTGATGTTTTTTGGACTTTGTAATGTCTAGAAAGGATTTTGGGGACAGGTCGAGGAAATGGATTTGGGGTTGTTTGTCAACATGTAACATGTCGGTCATCGTTAATGGGAAACCCATAAATTCTTTCAAGGCCACAAGGGGTTTAAAGTTGGGTGATCCGTTATCCCCTTTTCTTTTTATCCTGGTGGGAGATGTGTTGGGTAGGTTAGTTTATAGGGCGAGAGATTTAGATCTAGTAGATAGTTTTGTGGTTGGGGGAGATAGAGTTTGTATTTCCCATCTTTAATTTGCAAATGACACTATTTTTTTCTCATTAGGGAAGGAGGATAAGGTGACGTGCATCTTATTGCTTTTAAGGATATTTGAGGTTGTGTCGAGTCTCAAGGTTAATAGGAGCAAGAGTAGTATTGTGGGCATTAATTTGGAACAGAGTCGAGTTCAGTAATCCTAGGGTGTTCAATAGAGAAGTTTCCCATCAAATATTTGGGGCTACCACGAGGGGGTAATCCTAGAAGTGAATCCTTTTGGATGTCGGTGGTGGAAAAGATAGGTAAGAAATTGGAGGGTTGGAAGCGAGCTTTGCTCTCGAAAGGAGGGAGGTACATGTTGATTCAGTCCGTTCTAAGTGGTATTCCCATCTATTTTTTAGTCCTCTTCAAGGTTCCGATTAGGATTGCAAAATCAATAGAAGGTTTAATGAGGGATTTCTATGGGAAGGAAAGGATGATGGTAAAAAGATGCACTTGGTTAGATGTGAGACTGTTTCCCTGTCTAAGGATAAAGAGGGGCTTGCAATAGGAAACATTGTAGCGAGAATGGAGATTTTCGTTGGAGAGTGACTCAGTATGGCATTCTATTATTAAAGTAAGTATGGGATTCAAAAGGATGGTAGGTCTGTTTGTGTGGTTTTGAGGGGTAATGGTTGATCTCCATGGAAGTCGATATCTCACAGTTTCACTCTTTTCTCAAGATTTCTTTCTCTCAGGGTGGGAAATGGGGAGAAGATTCAGTTTTGGGAGGACATTTAGGTCGGAAACTCTTCTTTTGCCAAGGATTTCCTAGGTCTTTATAGGATTGCAAATTCTCATGGTTCCTCCATTGCATCAGTGACATGTTCTAGTTCGGATGGAATTTTATCTTACTGATAGGGAGGTTGGTGATTTACTCTCCATGCTGTCTCGCATTAATCTTTTGTCCTTGGACTCTTCCTCAAGTGATAAACAAGTTTGGCTCTTGCATACTACTAGTGTCTTTTCTTGCAAATCCCATTTCGATAAAATCATTGAGAAGTCGAATATTCCATTCTTTACTCTTCACAAAACAATCTGGAAATCTTTTGTGCCTTCCAAAGTAAAGTTGTTTATATGGTCTTTGGTTCATGGAAACATGTTTGACAAATGATGTCCTTCAAAAGAGAAGGCCTAATAGTTATCTTTTTCCCTAGTGGTGCATTATGTGTAAGGGAGAGGAGGAGACTCTGAATCATCTTTTTTGACAATATCCAGTGGCGAGGAGCTTGTGGCAGCAATTTTTTTCGTTGGGTGGTCTTGCTTGGGTGGCACCCAAATCATGTAGTTCAATGTTCTTTATTGATTTGCGTTTTTTGGGCTCAAATAAAAAAGCGAAGGTGTTGGGCTTAGTGCAGTTTTGTGTTATTACTGTTAATCGATGACAAAACTTGTATATTGATTAATCAAAAGAAGTACAAATATATAAGCAATAGAATGAAACCCTAATAATCCCTAATAATCTAAAGTACTAAACTATCCTTAATGAATATTATAAACTACATAATTCACACCCCCCCTCAAACTGAGGATGCGAGCGCAGAAAGCATCGAAAGTTTGCCAAGAAAAACGAAAACAGCAAACAGCGATATGAGTCTTCGTAAAAAATCGCCAACCGAAGAGAGGAGGAACAAAAGGGAGCAATAGTGCCACCAAGATCTTTGTCGACAAAGTGACAATCTATTTCCACATGCTTTGTTCGCTCATGAAAGATGAATTATGGGCAATCTGACTGACTCGATTATCACAATACAACCGAAGTCGGATCGAAAGAAGAGACACCCATATCGAGAAAGAAGCCGCCGGCCAAACGATCTCGAAGTAGCATGAGCCATGGCACGATACTCGGCCTCGCCGTGGAACGAGCAACAACAGATTTCTTACTCTTCCAGGATATGAGGGAATCGCCAAGGAAAACACAAAGACCGGTGGATTTGCGATCGAGATGTCACACGCCTAATCGGCCACAAGATAGGCACGGAGAGTCAAGTCCGAAGAGGCGGATAACGCAAACATTGCAACAAAGTGCCACGATTAAAAAGTCCAGTAAAGGCAGCCTCAAGGTGGAACGAGGAGCGTAAACAAACCGACCGAGAATGTACAAGATAGGAGATATCCGGACGAAAGTAACGGTGAGATAAACAAGGCACCCAACCAACTCGCGATACAAAGTGGGATCCTCAAGAGGAACACCATCGAAGCGTAAAAACTTAGCATGCAACTCAAGAGGAGTGTCTACAATTTTCTCATCAGTGTGATTGGCACGAGAAAGAATATCACGGGCATATTTAGTCTGAGAGAGAAGATAACCAGTAGGAGAAGTAGCAACCTCATGACCAAGAAAATAATCGAAGAAACCCCAAATCCTTCATCTCGAACTCCAAAACAAGCGATGCTTAACCTCCTCAATAGTACTATAATCGAGCCGCTGATGATCATATCATCCACATATAAGAGAAGGAGAACAAGCCCAGCAGTCGTCGAACAAAGAGAGCACAATCATGATGACTAGGGCGAAAACCAAGTTGAAGGGCAACAGTGAAATCGCTCATACCAAGCACGAGGAGAGCTTGAGACCATATAGGGCACGGCGAAGACGACAAACAACACCAGGAGGGTGAGAGAGACCTGGTGGAGGGCGCATATACACTTCTTCAGGAAGATGCCCATTCAGAAAAGCATTTTTGACATCTAGTTGAAACAGGGGCCAATGATGGGCAGCGGCAACAGAGATAAGAGTACGAACAGTAGTCATCTTGGCAACGAGGGCAAAAGTCTCATCATAATCAATCCCATACTCCTGAGAAAAGCCTTGGGCAACTAGACGAGCTTTGTACCGTTCCAAAGACCCATCAGAAAGGGTTTTGACCTTATAGACCCATTCTGACCTACAACATTCTTGCCAAGCAGTAATGGAACCAAATCCCAAGTCTGAGTGTTAGCCAAAGCGTTAACTCATCATTCATGGCGGCAATCCAATTGGAATCATGACAAGCTTCCTTGTAAGACTGGGCTCAAAATATGTATGAAGACAAGAAAGAAAAGACTGATAGGAAAGGGAAAACATGTATTACCAAAACCATACCAGTTCGGAGGATGACGATCTCATTGTGGGAAGCGATGTGGGAGGAGCGGGATCCAAAGAAACAAATGGAGGGACAAGAGAGCTAGAGACAGTGAGCTCGGAAGTGCTTTGGCGTTGATAAACAATAGAGGAGCAGAGAAGGTGAGTCTGGAGATGAGGTAGCTGGAGAGGTATTAGAAGTGCTAGTAAGAGGCAAAGTAGAGACCTCAAGGTCGAAACAAACTCATCAGAGAAATGAGAAGGAAATGGGTCAACATGAACTAATTCATCCTTAGTAATAGGAGCAGGGTGGAAGGTATAGTGTAGTAGGGTAGTTTTTCTAAAAAGTGACATGCCTAGACACGTATAGCTTTTTGGTGGCGTGATCATAGCACCGATAACCTTTCGATTAATGCCATACCCTAAAAAGACACATAGAACACAACGAGAACTAAGCTTGAGCGTGCTGCTAGGAAGGAGCACAAAGCATGCAGAACCAAAAAATACGAAGAAGAGAATAATTGGGAGCAACACTAAAAAGACGCTCATACGGAGATGAGCTGAAAAGAAGAGGAGTAGGCATTCGATTGAGAAGATATGCAGCGATAAGCCTAGCTTCTCCCGTAAAGCAGAAGGACAAAAGATGAGAGCAACAAAGAGCGAGTCAGATCAAGAAGATGGCGATGTTTGCGCCACCGACCATTTTGTGCAGGAGTGTCGTAACACGAAGATCGATGAATAGTTCCATGAGTAGCTAAATACTCAAACTCGCATAAGTAATACTCACCCCCAAATCGTAACGAAGAATTTTAATGGTGGTAGAAAATTGAGTGCGAATCATGGAGTGAAAATTAGAATATATTTTGTAAAAATCAGATTTTCGAGTCATCAAATAAACCCAAGTAAACCGATCAGTAATCATCCACAAAAGCTACATAATATTGCGAACCACCTTTGGTAACTATAGGGAAGGACCCCAAACATCAAGATGGACCAATTGAAAAGGAGAAGAGGAAATAGAACTACTTTTATTAAAAGGAAGAGCGGACATTTTAGCGATTTACAACCACGACACTTTAAATATCACTAATGCGAAAATTGCCTAAATGTCCAGACTTAACTAACATCCTCAACCGATCACTCGACAGATGACCTAACCTAGAATGCCAAATATAAAACAAAGATGACTTATTGTTCAAACAAAAAGAAGACAATGCAATAGAAGACACTTCTAGAGGAACATGCAAGGTGTCCAAGATATATAGTTCTCCAACTCTACGCCCGATCCCAATCTGCCTCTTGGATACCCGGTCCTGTACAACACAATGAGAAGAAGAGAAAACAACATCAAAACCGGAATCAGATAATTGACTAATAGAAATAAGACTGAGTGAGAGGTGAGGCACATAAAATACAGGAGAAAGAGACAAATGGGAACAGAAATAGAACCAGCAGAATGTACAGGGCATAGAAGAACCATTAGCGTAGCAATAGTGATAGAAGAAGAAGGAGAGACACAATTCTCGAGGAGAGATGCAACAGAGTCATATGATGTGAACAACTGTAATCAAAGATCCACGAAGTATGGATATTACGAAGAGGATGAACCGGACAAACCTAATCGAGTGGTAGTCATAGCGAGGCTTGGGACGAAAGATTTGGATTGGCCACCATGAAAGACTTGAACTGCTCAAACATAGATCGCATATTGGAAGATGGATCATTCTCGGCCAGTGTAAAAGGCGGCAGATGAGCGAGATCTGAAAATGTCGCTAGCAAATGGTGAACCGGATGAACGACTTTGGGTCGCAAAAGTTTAGGACATGCATGTTTCCAATGGCCTTTCGATGACAAAAATTGCACTCATCCATGGAAACCCGAGGCTTGGGCTTACCAAGAACTTGAAATAAATGAGAAGATGGGGTGGGCAAGAGCGGAGGAGTGGCAAAATCGGCGAAGCGGAGTACCATGAGCCACCTTAAACCAAGTTCCTTCCGCAATAAGCTCACGGACAGCACCATCTACAGAAGGCAAGGGAGACCGATGAAGAATAGCTCCCCGAAGTGGCTCAAATTGATCACGAAGGGCCATGAGAAATTGAACAAGATGTTGTTTCTCCCGATACTTGATATAGCTGTCAAGTAACTGCAAATCGGACGGTTCCATCAAAGCAAGCTGATCCCAATAAGTAGTCATCTCATTATAGAACTCCTGAATGGACTTATCTTTCTGACTAGCACTGCGAATAGACATCTCAAGTTCATACTGTTTTGCAAAGTTAGACTCAAGGTACATAGTCTTCAAATAGTCCCAAACTTGTTTAGAAGTAGAATACTTGGAAAAATTCATACCAATGGTAGTTTGAACTGAATTATGAAACCAAGTAAGAATTTGTGCATTTTCCTTATCCCATTTAGCAACTGCGGCCTCGGTTTCTTGAGATTCCACAGGTCTAATAGTCAGGCCAATAACATAATTCCACATGCCTTTACCCATTATAAAATTTTTCATTACATGAGACCAATAAGAATAATTGGTACCATCTAATTTAGTAGTAATAGCTTGTAATTTATCGTCAGCCATTATTATATACCCAAACTACAGTGCATTCAAAACAGAGTCAAAGGCAGCAGAGAAGAGAGAGAGAGAAGAACAACCTGCCGAGTAGTAATGCAATGAAGAACAACCTGTCAAGGCCAGTTCCAGATCCCTTGAGTAATCTAGCAACTATAAAACAGCAGGGACGTTCACCTATTCCTCATCAGCTGAACCCAACAGAGATAGAGCTAGGTCAGAACAAAGAGATCAGTGAGATACCCAACCTAGGTCACCGAATGAACCAGGTGGAAGCTTCCTAGGGTTTCGATTGAACCGTAACCAAAACCAAGTAAGAGAGAGAGAGAGTCATGAGATGACGACTATGCAAAGAGAGAGACAGAGTGCAGACAACCGCTTGAAGAGAGGATAGAGTCATGAGACGAATCGACCTTGCGAAGAGAGAGACAACCGTGCGAAGAGAGGGACAGAGCTGCGAGACGAATCAACCTTGCGATTGAAGGACAGAGCTGAGATGGTCGATGATGACCTGCGAGGTATGCTAATGTTTGTATCCTTGCTCTGATACCATGTTAATCGATGACAAAACTTGTATATTGATTAATCAAAAGAAGTACAAATATATAAGCAATAGAATGAAACCCTAATAATCCCTAATAATCTAAAGTACTAAACTATCCTTAATGAATATTATAAACTACATAATTCACAATTACGGGTCATATGGTTAGAAAGGAATGCGAGGATCTTTGAGAATAAAAGTGTTGATGTATTCTCAATGTGGGAGTAAATCAAATTATTGGCATCTTTTTGGGCTTCAGTGGCTCGGGGGATTTCGCTTTTCTTGATTTCTAGTGATTGGAAGCCCGTGTGTGACTCTTAGTCTTTTATTTTTTGCTTTATGCTTTTGAGTTTGTACATCTTTTTTCTCTCTTCTCCATTTTAATAAAAGTTTTCTTTTGTTGCTAATCCCAAAAAAAAGAAAAAAAGAAAAAAAAGATACAATTTCATATTTTACTATAAACTTGACAATTTTGATCTACCTACCACTATACTTTATCCTACTCAATCAATGCTCTCTCAAACAATTTATATTAAAATCCGATTGGGGAATTTTGCCATCCCTAGTTTTGAAGATTCGAACCGTTCATATTATATGGTTCATCTATCATATCATCCATAAAAACAACGAAATTAATCAGACATGTGTAACCCCATGATCATGCCCTAACTGTTTTTTTTTTAAAAAAAAAATTAGCAAAATCATGCTAATCGTCTATTTTTTTTTAAACATAAATCTTGTTATGAGACTACAGATGTCCAATTAACTTAATATTTTCATGAATGTTCTAATCGACGAATCTACAATATGAAGAGATTGGATTATCGAAATAGTTCGGAGCACGCCCCCATGGGCCTCACAGCATGGTGTTGTGCTTTATACTCACATCACCAACCCCGCTTCCCAAATTTACTTGTTTAATTATTGAAATATGATTTAGGCCAAGTTTGGCATTTACTAAATAATATAAAAAGTCAAAAAGTCACTATCCTATTTAAGTTACATCATTTTATTTAAATCACGTCACCTCTCT
This sequence comes from Camellia lanceoleosa, assembly GCA_025200525.1. Lineage (NCBI taxonomy): Eukaryota > Viridiplantae > Streptophyta > Magnoliopsida > Ericales > Theaceae > Camellia > Camellia lanceoleosa. The sequence goes on along the minus strand of CM045760.1, from coordinate 165,235,485 downwards.
AACACATCACATCAAACCCAACCCAAACCCAACCCATATAAGCCAATAAGTCAAAAAGTACACTTTTTTAGAACATCCCAAACCAACCCTTAATATCATTATTATTTTTTATATTTGTCCTTGCTTTTTAAAAAGTATAGATATGGATATGGGATGCATGCATGACACATTATTAATTTGATAAATTGTGAGAAAGTAGGGTACTACTTCAATTTCACTATTTTTTTCTTCCTAAAAAGTAACCAAAGCATTGAAAATGATATATTTCCTGTACATGGCTGACTGTTTTAATCCATCCTCGCTGACATTGTTTCTTTCTTATTCAATTTCTCTGGTACAATTTGAGTTGCTTAATGGTTGCAAGTAGCGGCAGGAGTCTTTGTAATGGGAGCACTATGCCGTGCCAAGACAAAGATTCAGGCTCCAATTGTGGACACAATTGCTTCTTCAAATGATATGAAGGAGATTTACGACTTTAAACGAGGCAATTGCAATGCTAAGTGCTAAAAGGGTTGATCATCAAAATGCGAGTCCGAGACACAAGATAAAGATGCCGTCTAAAACTTATGATCAATGGATTCGCAGAGTTATTAAGATGAAGAAGAAGTGAAGAAACTACTAGCCGATATGACAGACAAAGTGAAAGCTCACAAATAATTTGTTTCCTTCCACGCTCAAATTTCAGCAATGAGATGAAAAAGAAGGGTGAGAAAGTAATCAAACTTTTGGAGGATAGCACTCAACTTCGGTAGTATTTTAGTTGATCACCATCGAACTGTTATCAAGCCGATAGCACCAAATATTAATAAGTTTTCAACACTTCAAATGCCACTAGAAGAAACATTGGATTTTTGAAAAATGACAAAGTTAAAGGAATTGCAATCTCCGGAATGATGGGGACCGGGAAAACGGCCATTATGAAGAACTTGAACAATCATGAAGAAGTATCCAAAATATTTGATATGGTCATGTGGATAAAGGTTTCAGCAGGGGAGAGCAAGGAGAATTTGGACATGAGCGAGTTGCAAAATGCTATTGCGAAAAGGTTGAAAGTGGATATGGCAGGCACCAGTGATTGTGACGACATTGCTGACAGAATATCAAATGAGTGAAGGAAAAAGGTATTTGCTACTTCTGGACGACGTTAAAGCAGACCTTGATATACATCAAATGGGAATCCCTCCTTGTGAGAATGGGAGCAAGATCGTATTGACAACTAGAGAAAGCCATATCCGTTTCCCGAGAGTGGATAGGGTGGTCAAGGTGACTTATTTATCTCCTAAGGAATCCTTCAGAATGTTTCAAGATGTAGCCAATTGCCCGAAACTTAAAGATGATCGTGAAGCAGAAGCATATGCATGGAAAATAATCAGAGAGTGTGGTGGTCATCCACTTTTAATAAATATAATAGCGAGTGTGTTCCAAAAGAAAGACTTGAAACTATGGAGTGAAGGATTTAAAAGCTTGAAAAGATTTTCAGAAAAAGGTCAACATGAATTGAAAGAATTGAGGAATGTGATAAAATTCTGTCACGATGATCTGGAAGATACTCAAAGGAAATGCTTACTATATGGTGTGTTATATCCTGAAGAAATTGGCATATACATAGATTGTTTGTTGGAGTGTTGGGAAGCTGAAGATTTCCTTGAAAATGGTAGTGATTCAAGAAAGGCATATATCGATGGGATTCATATATTGAATAGCCTTAAGGATAAGTCATTACTCGAGGAAGATGAGAGTCGGAAGTATGTTATGATGCACAAATGTATCAGACAGGTACTCTTATATATCTTGTCAGATGATCCTAACTATAAACTTTTGGTGCAACAAATGCCCCCAGATGCAAAGTGTTGGAGTGAAAAGATATGGATCTCTTTGATTAAAAATAAGTTTGACAAGTTACCAAATTGCCCAAATTGTGGCTCACTCTCCACACTCTTCCTACAGGAAAATTTGGCTTTGAAGAGTATTCCTGAATCATTCTTTGAGCACATGACAAGTCTCAAAGTTTTGGACTTGTGTCATACAAGAATTGAGATATTACCATCATCTCTATCAAAAGTGATTAGTCTCAAAGTGCTCTATCTAAGCTATTGCAAATATTTAAAGCAACTCCCTTCTAGCTTAGAAAAACTTGAACATCTTGAAGTGCTTGATATCCGGGGCAGTGGGTTCAGTAATATACCATCTTTTATTGGAAATTTGAAGGGTCTAAGGCGTTTTCGAGTATCCTTCGCCATATGCGAAAGTGAAAATGATACTAAAGAGGTGGAGTCTAATTGCAATGTGATTTCCAACCTTTCTAAATTGGAAGAATTGATCATTGATGTGAAATCACCGAGACACCAATCCAATGAGGTGGTAGTGAATATCATAAAAAATGTGGTTACTTTGAAAAATTTGACAAAACTTCAGTTTTGCTTTTTAGATGAGGTTGTAGATGTCATTGAGGTGGAGACTCCTACTACTGATCTCCGAATCAATGTTCCCGAAGCAAACATTCTTTATTCTTTTATTGAGGAAACCCGCTCATGGAGAAACATCCAACACATCCAGTCATTTCAATTTTTCATTGATTGCCCTAACTCAAAATACCCTTGTATTCCTAAATTTTATGAATATAAAAGGTATGTTAGATATTGCAATGGTGAAGGCATCAATCATCCAATTTTTGAGGTCCTCGCAAATGTTGATGCATTCGATTTGGTGAACAAGAAGGACATCAAGCATCTATCAGACTTGGGAATTCCAAGCATGAAGGAGGTACAAGGTTGTCAAATTGAAAGTTGTACTGCACTTGAAACAGTTGTGGATAGTGTAATATTGCCCAACGTAAAGCATTTATACATGAAGAATTTACCAAAGTTGCAAAGCATTTGGAATGACCGAGTGGATCCGGCTACTCTAACCAAACTGAAGACTCTGGTTTTGAGTAGTTGTCAAATGTTGACAATTATTTTTCCTCTGGTTGTGATTCAACATCTTCGTGAAATTGAATATTTAAAGATTGAAGACGCCTGAAATTGTGGAAGTGGTTGAGCAATCTGCAACCGCTGGAAATCGTGAACTTCGCCAAAACGAGGAAAGTAGTATTTTGTGGCCTGCCAAAGTTAGGAAGTATTTATGAGATAAGTCATTGAAGTGGCCAGCCTTGGAAAAGCTCAAGATTCATAACTGTCCAGCCTTGCTCAAACTACCATTCGGCAAAGATAACGCAGAGAATCTGAAACTTATCCAAGTAGAGCAGCGGTGGTGGGAGAATTTGCAGAATCGAGAGGTGAAAGAGCAACTTCAGCAATTTTGCACCTTCAGGTAATGTTTTCATCTTTATAGTGTTGCTGTCAAAATAATTTGCAGAGTTTCCTGCCTAATTCTACGCTTAACATGAAGTTCCTAGATTATACAAACATGGTGTTCGTGAGTTGGTCCAACGAGCTTTCCGAGAGATCATGTTCTCAGAAGTTTGGGTTTCTTTGCATCCTCCCTTTGTTTGTTGATACATTCCAGTGGTTGTGGAGTTCTCTGGCTTGGTTTGGTTTCCTTCTTGTTTTTGTTCTGGTTGTTCTCTCATTCTGTTTGGCAAGACATATATAAGAAATTAAAAACCTAAACATGATGATGAAGGCTTAAGCTTGCTGTATGATATTATTATTTATGATTTGAATCACTCTTTTGTGTTTGTTTGAGACATTTAATAGTTCATGATACTATTGCTCTCTCTCCATAATTATATCATACCCTGATGTTGACAATGGAAAAAAAAGCTGGAAGTTAATTTTAGCCCAAGGGGAAAGGGGAGGGGATGTTGGGGATCAGTTCCATGAATTTATCATGTGGTTGACTGAGTATAACACATTATGATTTGAAAATCTCATTTAGTGAATGCATAATTCAGCTGAAAGTTGTGATATTTCATTCAATTTAATTACATCAACATGGTGCAACATTATTGTGCAAATCAAGTACAATTAAGGTACATCTTTTTGGTCTTTATAAGATTAGATCTAGATTAAACAATTCTTTTAGAATTACTACTGTTCACATATTATTTTAGCAGTGGCCATTTTTTAGATGGTAATTTTTCTACAATAATGTTTGAATTTCTTCTAGCTTGCTCTGTGTATTCAACATGACAGGGACTAGTCACATGTATGTATATATATATATTTTAATTTTAGGTAATTCACAAAGCTTAATTTGTTTTGGTTATAAAGTTTAAGGTTGCATTTGGTAGAGCTTTGTAACTATGATTCGAGAGTATGAGTTGTATTTTGAGTATGTGAGATTTGGAATTATGATATGAGTGTGGAAAATTTGTTTGGTGAAAGAGTTTTGAAAATAATTTTGAATTAAGTGGGGAATTTTTGATGTGAAATTTGATATTTGATACAAAAATTTACAACTCATAACCAAACATACAACTCAAAATTATTTTAAAGCACATAAAAATTTTTAAAAAATTCAGAAAATATTTTTTTCGAATATATAAAAATTAACATATTAATTGCAAAAAAAAATAAAAATTCACTGCTTCGGTCAACCGGTTAGGCCAACTTTTGAATTTTTTTTTTTTGAAAATCGCGCTCTGTTTGACAGAGTTTTCTGCAGAGTTGTGGAAAATTAATTCCACAATTCTATCCAAACACAATATGCAAACTCAATCGTAGAAAACGATTTTCAGAATCGTTCCAAACAGAGCCTAATGTTTTTGATTATTTTAAGCATTTGTAAGGTTTACAAATCATCACTATCACTTTATTTCATATCTTACCTATATTTGGTACATTTCACTATTTTATCCTATATCGCACGGATAGTCACCCAATAAATGTTATGTGTGGAGTTGGGCTTACAATATTTAAAAAATAAAGGGACTCAGTGTCACTATACCTTATAAAAGGTGAAGAGTTGGCGTCATCCAGTGGAACATTACGTAATATTTAACGTCCTCTTATTTTAAAGGTTTCTATACTTAGTAGTTTCTAATCATTTATATGCAAGAGTATCGTGTAAATTAATTGGTCAAATTATATGGTGACATGAATTAGTTCATTTTTGAGGTTTTAAGCTTTTCGTCATCTCACATGATGTATAACTCAACAATGCTGAGTCATTTTGTTTGGCTAACTTTCTAAGTCAATTTAATTATGCTTGGATTTTAGATTTTGAATTTTGTGCTAATGTAATTAATATATAGCAAGAAAAAAATGACGTGGAGATAACGTCATTTATTTTTTCTCTATTTTGGTTGGGTGAACAAATATTGGTTTAACAACTTTTTTTTTTTTTTTGGGGGTTTATTTTATTCATAAAAAATTTGAATATGTTGCAATAATTTATATTTCTAAATAAATCCAATATCTAAATACAGTGTTAATTTTGTTGTCTTATTTTTATTATATATTTCTGTTTTGTGATGAGAAGATAAGAGTCTCAACAATATTTTTGTTCATATATTCTACATGTGTATTTATAGTAAGGTGTTTTTTAACTGAGAGTGTATGTTACAATATTGTTGAACAGGTTGAGTTGAAAATTTTCAAACTTGTATTTCTTATTGTGCATGGTTGATTTTTTTTATAAAAAAAAAAAAAAAAAAAATCTCTCATTCATGTACATAGACACATCCGTGTTTGTCTTATTTTTCTTTATTGTTTTGTAGATTGGAAATTTGGAACCATACATCCTTGCATAACAAATTCAATCCCCCCCCCCCCCAAAAAAAAAAAAAAAAAAAAAAAAAATCCTAAATGGTAAGTCTATCTGATATGCCAACTTCAACTTTATTAGAAGGACAAAGCACAAGAAATCAAATCATATATATAAATGATTGAATCTTCCTACACAGCAGAACGAGGGACTTCAACTTTATCAATTGTCCAAATTAATTTGTCCTGAGCAATACTCCTAATGTAGGCTATAAAAGATTGCACTGATCTGTGAATAATAGCCGACTTTACCACCATGTTGTAGCATAGACTCATATGATCTCTAGCTTTCAGGACATGTCTTTGTTTCCTTCAGGTTACCAACAATTTAGGCAGCTATTATATTTTCAAATGAATAAATAGAATAAAGTCACACACAACAAGAGAGTTTTTAAACTTCTATATTAATGCATGGAGATTGAAAAATTTCCTTGCAATTGTTTAAAAAAAAAAAAAAAAAAAAAAGATTCCGCAAAATCTATATATGAATTTGGCCTTCAATGAAAACTAAAACCCTAGGCATAAACATGTATTACTTGCCAAAACAAATTAAACAAAATTTAGATTTCAAAGAACAAGAAAAACAAAAACATCAGATACAACACTACAATAATTACAGTTACTGTCACATCCACACAAGGAGATAAAAATAGATAAACCATCACATCCCAATATTGTATTTAAAGATATTAAGGCAAGCAGCAATAATACAAAGAAACTAGCCAACAAGCTTTGAAGTTTTGATCAGATCAGTTTTCTCTAAAGATTTATTAGGCAGTCATACACGGGTTGTTTATTTAACTAAGCTTGTGTTGTGGATGCAATCTGATGGCACGTCTAAATAGAGAACACAGACTACTATTTGTTATTTAGGTCTCTAAGAGAATGGTAAACAAAATCTTATAGTAGATAAGTAAATAGTCTCTCTGTATCTCATAAATGGGAAATGATATGAGAAATTATGCTATTGTTGAAAACCATTTGCTCTAGGTTAGTGCGAATATGTATCTTTAGCTAATGGACCCATTGAATCTGCATCACTTTCAAGTTCCTCATAAGCTGGACGAGTTGTGTTCCTCCACTCTAATTCATGCCACTTTAATGCATCCCACCACTCCTTCTCTTATTTTATCTTTAAATTATCACTACACACTTCCATGGCATGAAGAGTTGTGAGTTTTGGACAATTATAATGATCAGACTTTCCAATACTGGACTGATACTTAGGCCACCAGAAATTTTAACTAATTTAGGTAAAGTCAAGAAGTGATATCTTCTTCAAGTTTTGGAGAACATAACTAGATTTGAAGTCTGAAGATTCCCGACTTACTATGCTCTTGATTTTGAAGCAGTCTTCAACTATAAGTTCTTCCAACTTGACGAGATTACCAACTAAATTTGGGTTGAAAATAGTAATCAAATTGGGACATGCCAAGTACCTCAAATTGGACAGATAGCCCTTATCAATTTGTCCTTTCCAAGTACTTCGTAAATTCTTCATGTAATGAATACTCAAGTATGTTGGAACAATCTTCTGTGTAAATAAAATAAATTGAAATAATCCAAACAAAATAAAATAAAACTTACAAAATTTATTTTGTTGAACCGAATAAATAATTAAAGACCAAGTCGAGTGTGTGACACTCTGTCCTTAAGACAGATTCGCCCCGCTACGATGCTTACGGTTGAGTGGCGTCTATCTCCTAGGATACAATGATCTTCACAAACTTATAGTAGCACTCCACACAAATTTGTATGGCAAACTAGAACCTGTGTTCTTATACTCTCTTTATTTTATCTCTAAAACTAGAATGAAGATTAAAATGCAAAGAATAAAATCTGGACAGCAAAAGCACAAATTGCAGACTGATTTTCGGATACAAAACACTGCTGGAATGTTGGTATTTATAGGCACAAATAACCCTGTCCGAACAGGTGTGAATCTGTCCAACAGATTCAGTTTTGAAAGTGAACAGATACTGCACTGTTTCAACAGATACAGATTCAAAATTTGAACAGAACTAGACACAGATTAATCTGTAAACCGTTGGTAACTGCTGGGCAGTTTCTGGCAGTTAAAAAACCTGTCAAAACAGTTTAAATCTATTTTAAGAACAAATCTGTTGAAGAAGTAAATGAACATGTGCAAACCAATTCAAACAGATCTGTTAACTGTCCAGTTGTTTTTTGAATCTGTAAATTGTTCGGTTTTGTACAGATTTGAGAAGGCAGTTCGGGTTCAAAAATCTGTTATGGAATAAAAGGAAGAGACACAATTGTTGGACAACAATTTAAATTTCAAATTCAAATTTCAAAATTTAAATTAATTTTTACTGTAAGAATTTATTGAAAAAATTCAAATAAATTTTGTCCAAAAAATTAATGTTAGACTCGACCCACCACCTAGCACGGCTCGGCCGGACGGCGGCGCGTGTGGTGGTTTGGGCTAAGGTTCACTTTGTCCATAACTCCTTCCTTCTACAAACTTGGGGTGTCTCTTGGGGCCCAACCCAAGTGTTGTAGGCTAGAGCTTATATACTCAACAAAACTCTCTTAAAGTTTCAATGTGGGACAAGCCTTACAAGGAAACCCACATTTAAAACTTAAATGTTCAATTCCACGAACTCGAAAACGACGTCAACTTCCCATTCACTCATAAATGGTTTTGACGTACCGTCTTCACCGTGTGACTTGCCATGCGGCAAGGAACACTTCACCTCTTCGGACCCGCCCCAAAAGACGTTTGGCGCTTGAGAGGGCAATTTATACTGAATTGGGCCGAGCTGGTGGTTGGGCCGAAGTAAGCCCAAGTGAAAAGGGTAGCTTGTACGTCGGCCGGAGTGTTGCGTAGTCCGGTTTACAGGCTTGAGTGGTGTAGCTCGGTTTCTTCTTAGTCCGGTCTTGACGTACGAGCCCGGAGTAGAAGTGAAGAAATGGAGAGCCGAACTAATAACAGTTCGGCTGTAGATGCTTGGTTACTTCGGTCGTAACATGTGTTAAACCGAGGTGAACTTTGTCTCAGAATGTCTTTCAGCTTGACTCCCTTATGTTTAGCTCGGCCTTAGCATGGGTACGCCGAGGTAAGTTATAGAAGTAAGGACCGAACTGGTTGTTACTCCGGTCAGTGGGAGTTCGGCTGTAGAGAGACCATCTCACTTGGTCTAAGCAGTGAAGAGGGTGTTGGAGGATAAGCATTATCTTCCAGGAGTTTGAATCCTAGGGGGACTCTATGTTAGGAGGAGTAATCCTAGAAGGACTCTACACTTGGAGGAGTAAGAGTCCTACCAGGATTGTGCCACGCGAAACCTATATAAGCTCACCAATATCACCTTTGGAGAGGTAACACAATTTTGCTCCCTGAACACTTAGAGCTTTTGCCTTCTTGTCTTGCTTACTGACTTAGGCATCGGAGAGGATTCCGGCACACACCCGCCGGCCAGCTCACGTTTGTGTTTTCAGGTGGTGGAACGACGACGTATAGAGGAATGCAGACTTGATCAACAGGATTATACGAGAAGGTGTATTTCTTTCCCGTACAATTGGCGCCGTCTGTGGGAAAAACAGACAAGAACAACCTCTTGATCAAGTTTTTTTCGAACATCAATGGCGAACAACGAAGAACTGCCTCAGTCCGCCATTGACGGACAAACTCCAGAAGGAGGTGCAAGGCGCGAAGGCCTACCTTTGGTCCCTCCCATGGCAAGCCTGGAACCACAAGGGCAGAATTCCAAGAGGGATGCGAGGGGACGAAGAAGGAATAGCAGCCCTCATCCCTCTCGTTCGCGAAGCCCAGAAAGACAAAGGCGCAGAGTTGATCCTCAAATTCTGGAGGATCGCGTCAGAGAGCAAGATGAATTGATCCGTAAGATGGCGGCGGACATGGAGTCTCTGAAGCGCCAGATGAAAGGAAAAGAAGTGGCGGCAGAGAGGCGCAACAAGAAAGCCCGCCACTCGGAAGGTCGTAATAGGAATTCTACACCCTCTCAACCGGAGGATAGAAGCCTCAGGACAGGCGACACACGACCCGTATCTTCCAGGACTCGCCACTCCAGTGCGAGAGGCGAGGTCAGGTCGCCATCGAGAGGAGTACCTATTGGCCCTCACACGCACCATACGAGGTCTAGACAGACGGAATTACCTAGGTCGTCCGACCTGCGATCCATGTTAGAAGAAAAGGCACGATGGAAGGAGGACGCCAGAGCGCGCGATCCCCACAGGGTTCCTGCCTTGCAGCGGTTGGCTCCTCGGACGCATGGAAGCGTCGAGGTGGGGATGCCAATGCCGGACTTGACATCTGAACAGCGGATAAAGCATTGGCGGTGCAGACCTCACCATTCGTCCCAGAGATCGAGAACGCGCCCTTCCGTCGGGCTTCACAACCTAAATCCACGACGTATGAAGGGAAGACGGACCCTTACACCCACTTGAGCCACTTTCGCCAGGTTATGGCTGTATACCGGCGGAATGAGGCGTTGATGTGCATCCTATTCCCTTCAAGTCTCGGCGACCTAGGCTTGACTTGGTTTGAGAAGCTTCAGAGGCGGCAAGATAGCCTCTTGGCGCAATTGGCGAGAGGCATTTGTAACTTGGTTCGGACGAACACAAAGACCGGTGGAGATCGACCGGCTACTCTCCATCGACATGGGCGATAAGGAGACTTCGAGGTCATACGATCGCTCTTGGGAGACATTCAGCAGATTGGGGCGCCCAACCAACCTCGCCATCGCGCAATACAAAGAGGTCTTCGGTCGGGGAGCGGTGAGGGACTCTATTACCATGGCGCCACCCCTCACTATGGAGGCCACGATGGAGAGTGCATCGGACATCGAGGTAGAAGAGGACGGCGCTCGTGCCAAGGCAAAATTGGGCACAACCTCGACACCAGAGAAGAAGACCTCAGCAAAGGTCAATACGGTAGGTCGCCGAAACCAAAACGGACGGGGCAGGCGAGACAATGATGAAGACGGGACAAGAGGTGGTTGAGAGTCCGGCGCCATAACCACGGTGTTCAAGAAACCGATCTCAGTATACTTAGTGAGATTCGAGACGAGCCTTACGTCAAGTGGCACGCAAAGCTAGGCGAGGCTGAAGGACTATGATGAGATCGGATGCACCTTCCACAAGGAAAAGGGGCACCGGATCGAAGCCTGCGCCGTTGAGGTAGCATCTGGAAGAGTTGGTGGCAGCGGGCCACCTGGAAAAATACATAGAAGGAGGAGCGCAGCCCGGCCCCCAAGACCACAAACTCCCCAATGGAATGCCCATCGGCCCCCCGCCACACGGCACCATCAATGTAATGCAAGGAGTCTTTGAACCAGGCAGTATGCGAGCTCGGAGGTTCAATCAAAAAGCGAAACACTTGAGAGAGGTGCTAAGTGCTCAACCGATCGTCAAGGGGAGGGCGAAGCCACAAACATCATGTCCTTTTAGGATAAAGACTTGGAGAATATATTGCCCACTAGCGATGCCTTGGTCGTCACTCTCGAGTCAAGGATTTTGGCGTCAAGCGGATTCGATTGACCAAGGTAGCTCTGCGAAATCATGTACTCTGAAACTTTCAAGCAACTCAAGTTGCAAGACAAGGACTTAGCCCTGCCGTATCTCCTTTGATTGGATTCAATTCTATGCGAGTGGCGGTCGGCAAAATCATTCTCCCAGTCAGAGCAGGGAGTGTGACAAAGCAAGTGGAATTCTGGGTGTTAAAGGTCCCCTCCACCTACAACATCATCTTAGGCAGAACATGGTTGCACGCCATGCGCTCGGTGGCATCCTCCTACCACCAAGTGATGAGGTTCCCCAACGACACCGGAGTAATAGAAGAGGTTTATGGGGACCAGATTATGTCCAAGTAGTGCTTCGTCGCAACGAATGGTAGCCGCGCTGCCAAAGGATATGTTCATTCGGTTGAAGAACCGGAGAGTAATGAACTATTCGCAGATGTTGGCAAAGCGGCTGATCAGAAAGCAGTGGAGGACTTGGTAGAAGTCAGAATAGATGAAAAGAACCCGGAAAAGTTCTTCCTACTTGGATCGTCGTTGTCCAGCACTGAGAGATTGAAAGTCTTGGAATTTCTGACCTCCAACATCGAAGTGTTCGCCTGGACCCCATACGACATGCCAGGCATTGATCCCAACTTCATTTGCCATCAACTCAATGTCCACCCTTCTGCTAGACCGGTCATCCAACGCCTTGCAGATCGGCACTCCACCACGCCGAGATAGTGGCGTAAGAGGTGGGTAACTTGTTAGAAGCGAGGCGATTAGAGGTGCACTACCCGGTGGATCTCTAACAGTAGTAGTGCCAAGAAGAATGGCAAGTGGTGCGTCTGCGTCGACTACAAGCCGGTCAACAAAGCGTGCCCAAAGGACAGTTTCCCCCTACCAAGGATAGATCAATTGGTGGACCAAACAGCGGGACACCGCAGGCTTAGCTTCCTTGTCGCATACAGAGGCTACCATCAGATAGCCATGCACGTACCAGATCGAAATGCGTCCTTCACCACACCAAGAGGACTATATTGTTACAAGGTCATGCCCTTTGGCCTGAAGAATGCAGGGGCGACGTTTCAGAGAATGGTCACCAAGATGTTCGAGCCGTTGTTAGGCAAAACAATGGAGGCTTACATCGACGACATGGTGGTCAAAAGCAAGGATGCGGAAGACCATCTAAGGGACCTAGATGAGATGTTCCAGATCCTGAAGCAACACAAGGCATATGCGCTTCTAAGTGCGCATTCGGTGTAGGTTCTGGCAAGTTTCTGGGTTTCCTGGTGACCAATCGGGGTATCGAGGCAGACCCCTCCCAAATCAAAGCAATTCAAGAGTTAGAGAGACCTAACTCGGTGAAAGAAGTGCAGCACCTCACCGGCATGGCAGCAGCACTTAACCGATTCATCAGCCGGTCTTCAGACAGATTGCGTCCATTCTTTCAGTCATTAAAAGCTAAGTTTGAGTGGGACGAAGAATGCGACCGAGCTCTGGAGAGTTTGAAGGAATACATGTCTTCTCCACCACTACTTGTCACCCCAGTACCTGGAGAAGAACTCTTCCTCTACTTAGCAGTCTCTCAGCACGCGGTAAGTGCAGTGTTGGTTCGAGCAGAAGGAATCCAACATCGACCTATTTTCTATGTCAGCAAGACATTGCTGGGAGCCGAAACAAGGTATTTGCCTCTAGAGAAGCTAGCACTGGCCTTAATGATGGCCTCCAGGAAATTGGCGCACTACTTTCACGCCCACACCATCGTCGTCCTCACAGCCTTTCCACTAAAAGCTTTGTTTGAGAGGGCAAACTTTTAGGCGGATTTTGAAGTGGGCGGTGGAGTTGGGACAATATGATGTGAAGTTCCAACCCGAACATGATAAAGGCCCAATCTTTGGCAGACTTCGTCGCAGAGTTTACTCCTGGAAGCCACCAAGTCTGCCCAATCGATCTGACTGACACAACCGAACTAGGGACGGAGATTGACGCCGGAATAGCGCAACCCCTAGTCCAGGTTACTCAGCCGGAGCCCGAGGCAGACCATAGTAGAGAATGCAAGGAGAAAGCAGACCTTGCTACACCAAGTCAAAACTCGCCTACAACCAATGACTTGGTCTCATCGGAAGACAAGGGGCAGACTGCAACCATGGATCATGAAGAAAGCCCCAACGACATTCCAGACCCCACAACATCATCTGATCCCTCCACATGCTGGAAGTTGTTTGTTGGGGAGATGTGGAAGCTCTTTGTGGATGGGGCATCCAACCGACATGGAGCAGGACTTGGCATAGTCCTCATCTCTCCAGACGGCCTAGTAGTGGAACAGGCGATCAACCTTGGCTTCCCGGCATCAAACAATGAAGCCAGTCTGGCGCTTCTTGCAGGACTCAAGTCGGCCTACATGAAGGCCACGAACTCATGGTCTCTGATGACTCACAGTTGGTGGTGAATCAAATTCTGGCGACTATGAAGCAAAGGGACAGAATGGCTAAGTACCAAGAGCTAGTCAGATCCGAGATCAAGAAGTTCGAAGTGGTGAGGATAGAACAGATTGGCAGGGAGGAGAATAGTAGAGCAGACGAACTAGCAGGCTTCGCCTCAATGGCCGATACCTCCATCCCACATCCTCTATTGATCGACTATCTGCCCAGACCAAGTATTGAAGACCCAGAAGCTGAAGAGGTATGTTGTGCGGAGTTAGGTCCTTCTTGGATGGATCCCATCATACTGTTCCTGAAAGACGGCACTCTACCAGAAGATAAGAAAGAAGCCAACAGAATAAGAGCCAAGTCGCAACGATTTTGGCTCTCTCCATCTTTGGCATTATACAAGAAGTCATTCTCAGGACCTTACTTAAAGTGTGTCCACCCCAGCAAGGTAGAAGCATTCCTGTTTGAAATACACGAAGGGGTTTGTGGCAGCCATCAGGGAGGAAGATCATTGGCATACCGAGCTATTTCACAAGGATATTGGTGGCCCTACATGCAAGCGGATTCAGAGAAGTACGTCAAAAAGTGCGAAAAGTGTCAGAAGTTTGCGCATCAAATTCACCAACCTGCAAGAGAACTCCTACCTCTCACTAGTCCATGGCCTTTCGCAATGTGGGGCTTGGACATAGTGGGACCACTCCCAACAGCACCAGGCAACAGGAAGTTCTTTCTTGCGGCAACAGACTACTTCACAAAGTGGGTGGAAGCAGAAGCCTTGGCGTCAATCAAGGAAAAAGATGTGAAGAAGTTTGTCTGGCAGAACATCATTACTCGCTTTGGCATACCAAAAGCGTTGATTTCAGACAACGGCACTCAGTTTGATGGCAGAATATTCAGAAGCTTTTGTGAAGAATATAAGATCGAGTTCTACAACTCCACACCAGCATATCCCCAAGCAAATGGACAAGCAGAAGCCTCAAACAAGGTAGTCTTGGATGGACTAAAGAAAAGGCTGGAGAAGGCCAAAGGCAAATGGGCAGAAGAGCTCCCACATGTTTTATGGGCTTACCGCACCACACCTCGACGATCAACAGGAGAAACACCATTCTCCTTAGCATATGGCATGGAAGCGGTCATCCCCTTAGAAGTTGGCCTCCCCACAATTCGGAGCGAAAACTTTGATCCAGACCTCAATGCGGAAGCCATTGCATTAGAACTTGACCTCGCGGAAGAAAGAAGAGAAAAGGCATTGGTTCACATCGCCGCCTACCAACAAGAATTATCCAGAAATACAACAAAACAAGTACATCCAAGACGATTCAAGATCGGCGATTGGGTACTTCATAAAGTTATGGGCAACACATTGGTCCTGTGGAGATTGCAAGTTAGGGCCCAACTGGGAAGGTCCATACAAAGTGGTCGGATTAGCGGGCAAAGGGGCATACCACTTGGAAGATAAGGACGGCAAAGCAATTCCTAGGCCATGGAACACTGCCAATCTCAAGATATTTTACTTTTAGCTTTTTTCTTTTTTGAGTATGTGTAATTTTCTACTTTCTCAATAAAACAAGTCGATTCTTTTCAGTATATTTGTTTTCCATAAGAAGTAGTTTTAGCAAGTTAGTGGCATTGTAAACATAGTTGGCCGGAATAACCAACTATTAACCCTCCTAAGCCCAGGATCAGGGTCAGGATCCAGGCTGCAGGACGTTTGGTCGGAATAACCAAACATCCTATTCTAAGCTGGCTGGAAAAACCAACTTAGAGGTTGGCTGGATTAAACCAACACTTAGCCAAAGTATGGGAATGGCTACATAGAGGTTGGCTGGATTAAACCAACACTTTGTACTCTTCAGCCGAAGTATGGGCATGGCTGAAGAGTGGTTGGCTGGATTAAACCAACACTTTGTACTCTTCAGCCGAAGTATGGGCATGGCTGAAGAGTGGTTGGCTGGATTAAACCAACACTTTGTACTCTTCAGCCGAAGTATGGACATGGCTGGAGAGTGGTTGGCTGGATTAAACCAACACTTTGTACTCTTCAGCCGAAGTAAGTTATATCGGCTGAAGAGTGGTTGGCTGGATTAAACCAACACTTTGTACTCTTCAGCCGAAGTATGGGCATGGCTGAAGAGTGGTTGGCTGGATTAAACCAACACTTTGTACTCTTCAGCCGAAGTATGGGCATGGCTGAAGAGTGGTTGGCTGGATTAAACCAACACTTTGTACTCTTCAGCCGAAGTAAGTTATATCGGCTGAAGAGTGGTTGGCTAGTAAGTTAGACAGCTAACCGAGATCACAGTTGCACAAATAAGTTCATGAAAAAATACACTACAAACTCAAGCATGCAAGTGAAGAACCGGAATAAGAGTTGATAATTTTTCATTGAACAATTAAGGAAGTACAACTGGGAGGCTATAGCCCGGTTACAAGCAAGTTCAAAACAAAGGAAAAAAAATACAAGTTCAGTCAAAGAGACCATCGGCATCCAGATCGGCTCCAAGGTCAGTACGTACTCCGGCGTCTGCAGTCAGAGTGGTCTCGGTTGGAAGTTCGGGCGCCACGTTTTCATTCGTGGGCTCCAACCGAGCTGACTGATCGCCACCTTGCTCTTGGATAGCTTGAGTCTCGGCTGCCTCTTCATCGTCATCATCATCGTCGTCAGAAGAACCGAGAAATTGTTTTTGGAGTTCATCGGCATACTCTTGCAGTGAGGTCGGAATGAAGTGCTCAGGAGCATTGTAGACCTCGGTTTCAGGTCCACAACCAACCTTTTCTACTGCACCCCTCCAGCCGCACTTGAAGAATAACTCTTTGGCAGCCTCGCACTGCAAAGAGTAGCCTCGGCCCTTTTGAAGCCTTCTTTGGAAGCGTCCTTGGCCTTCTGCTCCAACTCCTTTATTTCGGCGTTCTTTTTGTTTTCAAGAGCCGCCATCTCCCATAAATACTCGTCTTTCACCTCGGTCACGGCGCGCTGCTTGTCGCTTTCAGCCGAGGTGACCAGTCCGGTTAGGCGCGATATCTCGGCCTCTAGTTCGGCCAACCTTTGCTTCGACAGGGCTAGCTCGGCCGCCCTGGCTTCGGCGTCCCTTATTGCATGCCTGGTTGTTTTGCGAAGTTCCATTATTTGTTTGTGGGCGATGGTGTTCTTCTGGATGGCCTGCCAAAGAAGTGTTCCTTGTTAGCCGAGCTAGGGGTTTGGCAAAATTAGACTGATCAAAGACAAAACAGTACTGCTTACCAAAATCATCGACTTAGTAGATGACCGGATGGCCTTCATTTCAGTTATTTGTGGTGGTGCTCCATGTCTTTGGGCGGACAAACACCCTAGCCGTGTTGAAGGCTAGAAGGTGATCCTTGTCAAGAATAAACGGAGTCATCTTCATCGATATCTCGGTTGTTGAAGAGCGAAGGTGGAGTCCATTTGTTGGTAGGCGCGGCTCGGTTAGACGATTCGGTTGAGGTTGGGTTGGGCTCGGTGGAAGGATGGGGTCAACCTCGTCAACCAAGCGCTTTCGGTCTCGATAGTCCCGGCGCTTAGCTCGGCGTGAGGATGATGGTTGTTGCGAGGAAGAGCTATGATGGTTTCGTGATCGTGGGTTGATGGCACTTGGGCCCTTGTGGTTGCGGTGAGCATGGCTCTCATTTTGTTCTTCTTCGCCATCTCTTGTTAATTTGTGAGTGTACGAGGACGATTCTGGCAAGCTTGGGTCCGGTTCTGGTGGGTCTTCGAGGAGAAAGTCTGTTACTCTTGCTTTTCGTCGGCCGGAGTATCTGTAGGTCGGCTCAAAGTCAAGAAGTTTTGCCCAACTTCTTTCCCTCACCCGGAGTGCGGCGCGGAGGACACCTAAGTTGGGGTGACCGTATTGAGAGTGGAGGAAGGCTGAATCTGCAGAGAATAGAACAAGTGTTAGTTCGGTTGAATAAAACCGAAATAAGCAAAAGTAAGAAATGCAACTGAAGTGTGAGTACCGGGCTTTCCTTTCTTCCAGTTTATTCTTCGGCCAGGGATCTGGGCCTGAAAGTCTTCAAAATTTCCAGAAACCCAAAAGAAGTCGTCGTTTAGGTCTTTGTCCGGTGTGTGTTTGATTATTTTTTCTCGACCTCGGCGTATTCTAAGGTAATAACACCAGCCCTCATTCTTTGAGCCTATTGAGTATTGGTGTAGTATTTCGGCTAAACCGAGGTTGAGACCGGTTTGTTGGTTTAAGGCGGCTATACCCATTATTATTCGGTATGTATTGGTGGACAGTTGTGTGGGGCATAGTCTGGTTTGTCTTAAAAATTCACATATAAGAAATTTGGGAATCGAGTCCGGTCGCTAGTGTGGATTGAATGGTAAAGGGGACAAAGCCTCCATTGTCCCATGGTTCTATATTTGGTTCGGCTAGTATGAGATTTACATCGGCTGGGATTTGGTAGTCCCTCCTAAAGTCATGCAGGCCTCCTGGGGTTTCTACAAGGATTCTGTACTTGCCCATTTTGCCTATAAATTAAGAATAATTTATTTCGGACCAGTGGGTGTGCTCAGAAGTTCGGCTGAGCGCAGGGACACACTTGGCAACCTAAGTGCAAAGTAGGAAAACAAGGAGTTAAGCACAGATCCTAGACCGTCTTTGAAAACAAAGCAAGAAAAACCGGTTTTATTTGGCTCTCTGAGGTGCTATGGTGTTTACATCGGTTTCTTATAAGTGCTCGTTATCTCGGTTCACAGAATGTTCTGTTATCTCGGTTTCAAGAGAAGGTTTTCTTACTTCGGTTATGCCTCAAGGGGCAGCTTTTGAGTTCGGTTTAGAACTCAGAAAGCTAGCCTAGCCCCTAGGGCTTAGCTCGGTCGAGGACCGGAATTTCAAAATTCAAGTGTATTTTTACTTCGGCTGAGGTATATTAGGTGGAAACTTATTAAAATTACTCTGAGGCATGTTCCAGTTCTAGTTCGGTTTCAGTTTGCCTAGACAGCAGCAACAGTATTCTAGTTCGGTTGAGGCATGGACAAAGATCGAAAGGGGTGTTCTACTAACTAAATCAGTGTATTCAATGTGTTCTTGTGGAGTTCTTCAAGAAGTATAGATATGAATGAAGAAAACACGAAATGTTTTGCAAAAACACACCACGTGTACTACTAAGGATTAAAATGAAAGTAAAAAACATAAAAACAAGAATGGATTCGTGCACTTACCAGGAAGAAGAGGAGGTAAACTGGAGGATTGGAGCAGCAGCAAAGGGAGGCACGAGCTTCAGAGGCAGCAGAGAGAGAGGAGATGAACAGAGTGAGAAGTGATTCTGAAATGAAGGGTTGGTTTTGTGTAAAAGGTGTTTTTGGAGGGAAGTATTCAAAAAGCGTGAAACACAAGGACGGCGTTACAGCTGGGGGTGGCCAATCAGGGTTTGCCACGTGTCATTAGAAGGACAATCGATTGGCCGCAGACCGAAGAGACGTTTTGACGGACGATGTCTGACGGCCTAAGTTTAGCTCGGTTGGAAAAATTAAAGGGTCTTAGCTCGGCTGGAGGGGCTAATGGGTGTTTTAGCTTGGCTGGAAAGGTTAAGACTAGCCCGGTTGGTAGACAGGTAATCCCAATCATGCTTTGCAGATGGAATTAAGGGGCAATTGAGAGGGCAATTTATACTGAATTGGGCTGAGCTGGTGGTTGGGCCGAAGTAAGCCCAAGTGAAAAGGGTAGCTTGTACGTCGGCCGGAGTGTTGCGTAGTCCGGTTTACAGGCTTGAGTGGTGTAGCTCGGTTTCTTCTTAGTCCGGTCTTGACGTACGAGCCCGGAGTAGAAGTGAAGAAATGGAGAGCCGAACTAATAACAGTTCGGCTGTAGATGCTTGGTTACTTCGGTCGTAACATGTGTTAAACCGAGGTGAACTTTGTCTCAGAATGTCTTTCAGCTTGATTCCCTTATGTTAAGCTCGGCCTTAGCATGGGTACGCCGAGGTAAGTTATAGAAGTAAGGACCGAACTGGTTGTTACTCCGGTCAGTGGGAGTTCGGCTGTAGAGAGACCATCTCACTTGGTCTAAGCAGTGAGGAGGGTGTTGGAGGATAAGCATTATCTTCCAGGAGTTTGAATCCTAGGGGGACTCTATGCTAGGAGGAGTAATCCTAGAAGGACTCTACACTTGGAGGAGTAAGAGTCCTACCAGGATTGTGCCACGCGAAACCTATATAAGCTCACCAATATCACCTTTGGAGAGGTAACACAATTTTGCTCCCTGAACACTTAGAGCTTTTGCCTTCTTGTCTTGCTTACTGACTTAGGCATCGGAGAGGATTCCGGCACACACCCGCCGGCCAGCTCACGTTTGTGTTTTCAGGTGGTGGAACGACGACGTATAGAGGAACGCAGACTTGATCAACAGGATTATACGAGAAGGTGTATTTCTTTCCCGTACAGCGCTCACTCAATTTTGGGCTCAAAATCGGTCCAAAATAAGCCACATAAAACCATTTTTCCAACAAAGTAATGTAGCCATTCAAACACAAGTTTGTTATCAATTTCCCATCGATATGCACTATCTCCATCAATATTGGTTTGAAGTTCATTGCATTCCACTAGCAAGCAAAATTTGAGTAGAACCATATTTTCATTCCCGAATTCAGACCACGTCTTAGCAGTATAATGGTGATCAAGGAAAAAAACAGAGGCATGGTGGAGTGCCTCAGTAAGCCCACTAGGCTTGCCCTCACCATTTATATATTTGAGGCATTTCTTTGATTTTTCCCATTTCTTGAATAACTCTACAACTTCATGTGGTAGATGGAATATGATTCGCAATGATGGCACACAGTGAATCCAAATTGAGACAAATCTGGATACATAACTTGTTTGTTATTCCATCTAAGTTGTTGCAGTAATTCAACGGATGGCAGATACAACTTGAGTATTTTCAACTTTTGTAAGCTACTCGATTCATTCAATATTTCCTTCACATTAGCATCCCACACATCAACATCCCACTGGTCAGCATTTGGATTCACATCAATGCTTAATTCATTCAATTCAGAGAGTTTTGACAACACCTTTGTTGGGATGATCGAATCCATCTACTTAAATTCTTCGTAGCGGTTTGCACATCCACAAAAAGAGACCCTGAAGCACTTCAATCTGATTAATTGTCCAATTTCTTTGGGAAAATACATTAATTCAGTTCCTTCAAGATCAAATTCCTCAAGCTTCCCAAGTTCTCCAATTTGGGGCGGTAGCTCCATGAGAAGTTCACAACCTTTCAAACGGAATGTGTGAAGTAAAACCAACATGGAAATAGAAGGCGGCAAAGACTTTATGCTAGTGTAGGACAAATCTAGCGAATGTAGGAGAGGCATGTCTTTAAAAAATAATTGAGGAATTTCCATCAGATCATAGTTCTTATGTAACCACAACTTTGTGAGGATTGGGCACTTGGGGTTCTCCGGAAGCTTGGATAATTTATTGTCCATCAAATCTCTCTAGCATTATTCCACTCTTCAATCTTTGGTGTCTCAACCAATCTCTCTAGCATTATACCGTGTTTTTTTTTTTTTTGGTGTATTAATTCAAACCAAGGTTAAAAGTGGTTAGTCAATCATTTAAATCATAGTGCTTAAGAAATTGGACTGTTCACCTCCCTCTAGGCACAACTAATTTAGGTTTCAATATTTCAATTTTAATTCATATTACACTGATCTTCTTTTTCATTAAATAATTTTTAGTTATATAAATAAAAATAATAATATTGTCATTTCTTTTACATTGAAATACATATTTTTATTTCTTTATCCTTATATCTCCACACCATCTATATTTGTTCTTGTCACTTTAACATAATTAAAAAAAAGTCGATACAATTATATTAAAATTATAATATTTATTGTATTTTTTCTGAATATCAGAAGAAGTCAGTGTAATTGTAATTTATACCCAAAAAAAAGAGATATGGATAAATTTATTTAATGTCAAAATTTACCAAACTTATTCTTTAAAAGACTGGATTTCTCTCATGTCTGGAGGATGCTATTAGGGCTCATGGAGTCCACCATGGGTTCTGTTTCGATAATCCGAATAATTCATTTTGTAGAGCTTTGCTTGTAAATCATCCATAAAAAAATTAGATTAATCCTATATTTATAACCCATTCATTTTGTAGCATTTGTTAAAAAAAATAAAATAAAAAAATGATAGTCTATTTTTAAAAACACATTCACTGTTAATTTTTTTGAAGAAAAATTCAATAGGTGCTACGAATATTGAATCAACCTAATTTTTTTATTTAGGGATTACGAATATTGGATTGATCTATTTTTTTTATTTTTATTTTTATGATGATATACACGCATGGCCCAATAAAATGAAGGATTTGAATCATCGAAACCGGATTCAAGATGAATCCCATGAGCCCAAATAACACCTTCCAATCTAAATTTAAACTTAAGGGAAGCCAATCCTTCTTTAAAATTTTTTTAAATCTGCATTTACTGCTAGTTTGTATAGAATGAAAAACCATGCTGGTTAGCATATTTTTTCACATCATCCTTTTACTTTTCTGCACATCTTTTCATAAAAAAAATAAAAAAATACACATTTAAATCATTCCAAACAACCCCTAAATAAGTAACAGGTTACTGAGCTAAGCTGAGCTGGAAGAGTCAGCAAGAGTTGATTGTAGTTAGTCGAGATGAAAGAGTGAGTTAATTAGTTAGTTAGTTAGTGGAGATGATAGAGTGAGTGAGTAAGTTATAAGATGTTAATCTTCTAAAGAATGAGTGGGAGTGAGTTAGTTACCGTTGTGGACATGACATGATAGAGTGAGTGAGTGAGTGAGTGAGTTAGTTAATCTTTTGAGCTGGAAGAGTCAGCAAGAGTTAGTTGTAGTTAGTGGAGATGATAGAGTGAGTGAGTTAGTTAATCTTCTCCCTTTCTTTGTTAAAGAGTGAGTGGAGAATTGTGTGGCTTAGATTGGTGAGAGGAGGAATCAATTGGCAATGAGCGGAATTTGTGCTGGCTCTTTCTTTTCATCTTCTTCTTCCTTTCTTTGTTAAAGAATGAGTGGAGAATTAGGTGGTTTAGATTGACGATTGGAAGAACTAATTGGCAAATGAGTAGAGAGGCCCGTACGTTTCTTATATTATATTAATTAAGCTTGAGTGGAATGAGTGGAGAGGCCCTTGCATTCCTTGTATTATATATTATTGAAAGGTCCGATTGAGAAATGGACCGTTTGTACCAAAAAATGTGATAGACCATCCATGACCCAACTTTGATATTATATTAAAATATCCAACTCAAAATCAATTGGCAATGAGTGGATGATCCTTGCATTATATTAATCAAGTTTGGGTGGCTTACATTGACGATGTGAGTTTAAGTATGACAAAATTGTGTTTTCAAGTTCTCTTTCTTGCTTTCATATCTATGTATGCATCATTTTTTTTTTTTTGGAGCAAATTACATTGATAGTTTATACGTGTTGTCCTGTGTATCATCTTGGTCCAAATGCTGAAGATAAGAGTTGGGGATGGGTGTAGGATACACTTCTGGTCTGATAAATGGCACATGAACACCCAACTGAAGGTTGAGTTCCCTAGGCTTTACAGGCTATCAGGGGATAAGGATGGCACTCTGAAGGACCATGTTCAAAGAAGACAGCACAGGGGTTTGGATTTTTTTCTTTTAGAAGGCCTCTTTTAGTATGGGAAGAGAAAGAAGTTGATGGTTACAAGGTTGGCTGGGCTGTGTCCCAAGAATCAGGCTTTGTGATGCAGATCCATCTGGCCAGTTCACTGTAGCATCAGTAAGACAGTGGTGTGATGCTAATAATGGACCTTGATTGCAAGTGTCAAAGTTGTTGTGGAACAATGTAGCACCAAATAAAGCCCAATTTTTCGGGTGGCTAGCTTGGAGAGGGAAGGCGAAAACAACAGATTTTCTACAAAGACAGGAATAATTAGTAGTAGCGAGGAGTTTACTTCTCCATTTCGCAAATCTGAAGTTGCTCTGTCCAGGTGTGTGGAGATTATGGTCTGAGCTATTGGATTGGTGGGGAATTTGCTGGACAACACCAGCAAGTGTGGAGAGGCTGCTCAAGTGGCGGATGGGAGTTAAACTCAAGAAAAAGGAACATCTGATCTGGATATCATTACCGATTGCACTACTATGGTCTGTTTGGAAAGCAAGAAATGATTGTGTTTTTAATGGAAGTCAACCAGATTATGCTGAGATAGGGGAATTGGTGAAGGTGAGGGTGGCTTTGTGGGAAAGATCAAGTATAAAGGGGTTCCATTTTACAGCTCAGGATTTTGTTTCAAAATTAGGGAGTGCAAGGCATTGCCTGAAATAGGTGTTCTACTGCTATGTGCTACCTATTTTGGCTCATGTCTGCCCTGCTGTTGTGGTATGGTGGTGATCTGGCGTGACTTTGGGGTTACTAAAGCTAGGTGTTTGAATTTTTATTGTTTTTATTGGTGCTTTGCGGTTGGTTGGTTTTTTACCAACTTGGTATTGTGCTAGCAAATGATTGGGTGTACAAGTTGGTGCCAACATAATTGAGATGATCTTGCATACTGTGATACTCTTTGCAATCGCCTTCCTTTATTGATGTTGTTGTATGTGTACTTTGTACTATGCGTTTCATCAATAAAGTTCATAGCTATATATATCTACTTGACTTAAGATTGAATGAAAAGTAGTTTTGAATGTTCAAGGGATCTCTGTCCACCTACAGCGTTAGACAAACAAATGAAAGTTATGAACTAATTGTCTGTATGTTGTCTCTGTGCAGTACATCCCACAGGAGCGTGCTGACAGCAGGCAACATCCTGATTCTTTTGCCTCATATATGAAGGGCGTTTATATTTTGCGGCAGTTGGAAGAGTTTGGTAACTCGTTGCTAGTTTGGAATTCTTTTTCCTGAACTTTAGATAATACGTATTTGTTTAAATAAGACCATTAAGGTCTCTGCTATGCTTTTCTTGAGAAATCTGATCCAAAGTTGAGAATTTTTTTGTCAATTTACATGTTTCTCCAATGAATAGAACTCACACCTAATTTGTTTGTCACGATAAAGGAATTAAAAGACATGGTTCCATTTTATGTGATGTAATGGTGTTTTCTCATGGTATCACTTTGATTGTGTGTTGGATTTGGCTGCTGAGATCTGAGAGCATGGTTAAGATTACCTCTTCTACATATCAGTTTCGTTTTTCATGTTTTTAGAAACAAATATAACGAATAGTTTGAAAACATCTAACATTTTCATATCATTTTTATTTGTGAAAACAACTTTAAAAAATTTGAAAAGGTGTGTTTTCATAATTTTTTTTATTATTATTATTTTGAAAATAGTTTTCCATACAAATTTAATATTGTGTTTTTCAAAAATGAACATAGAAAACGAGAAATGAACCAAACAGTTTAAGTGCTTTGAGACTGACCAACTGATTTGATGAATTAATTGGTTGAGAATGTTTGGTGGACCTATTACTCGTCCATTGAGAAATTAAATGCATGTTGCATGAGATGATTATTTGAAATTGTGTTGTATTTTACTTGATTATATACAAAAGCGGAGGCACGTGAGGCCCAAGGGTCACGTGTCCCCCTCAATTTTTGGAAAGAAAAATGTTTTGTGGCCCTAAAAACTGTGGCCCTAATGGCCCTAATTTCCTGTTTGGGTAAGTTTGTTTTTTTTTTTTTTTTTTTTTTACCTGATATGGAAATTAGGGCCATTAGGGCCACTAATTTTTGAGCTACCAACCAAAGCCCTTTTGGAAAATTATGCTTTTGTCTCTTGTAAAAAAAAAATTATTTTAATTTAAACCTTTCATGTAATATTGTGAAAGTTTTATATCACTATTTTTTTTTTAAACTTTTAAATATATATATATATGTTTAATTTGTTAATTTAAATGTTTAATTATATTAAAAATATCTTATAAATTGTATATTAAAGAAATGTTATATATTACTGATTTTCTATCACCTCTTATATGAATGTCATAATTAGTTCATTTGTTTATAAATAATTATTACATAATTAACAACAACTGATAAAATATTGCCATGTGATTCAGTGATTCAAAGCGGTGAAAAAAACAAATGATATATAGAAGCCCCTATATATTATTTATTCACCATTTCTTTTATTTCTTTCTCTATCCCTCTCTATATCTCTTTTTGTGTGTGTATTTTTATATAATTTAATTGGTTAACTTGAGCTTATATTTAAATATAACTTTTGCATCACACTAATTTTTAGTTGCTATCAATTAAAATGAAAGGTAAACTGGATTGTGAATTTTGTTAAGATTTTAATTAGTGGTGCCTTGGCTCCACCACTTGTGTGTACCGATTACCGCACTAGATGATCGTGGATCGGAGCCCCACACTTGACTGGACTATCCGGGAATTGAGACCTTGCAACAATAAGCTCTGTCAGAGCTGTCCGGCCGAGGTTGGCCGGATAACCCCTCCGATGTGGGAGTAAGTAATCGGAGAAGATAAGAGCCCGTCTCTAGGTGTAGAGAGTTATGTTTAAGTGAGTGTGGTTAAGCTTAGATCAGTTACCTTCAATGTGAAGTTAGTGTAGTTTATATAGAACTCTTTGCTTGTTGCCCAAGATGGTTTCATGGAGCTCTGGAACTGCCAAGTTTCCTTTTAGCATTGCCCAAGGTAGGGACCATCTGGTAGCTGACCAGGGGTGTATCTACTCATTGTAACCATGCTTGTAACAGATTACATTCCTTCTATCAACTGTTTCCGTGATTCTAAGGGGAGGGGACCAGTTGAGGTGGCATCCTCCATGTGCATGCATTCACAGCTTCCACGTTTCTCTAACAGGTCTCTTTAGCTTGGTCACGTCATGCCTTAGCTCGGCCCTCTATGAGATTGCTTGTAGAGATAGGCTGGCCCAGTATGATATCTTTGTGTGGGCTCGGTCCCTTTTGGGTTCGGTTCAAGCATCGAGTTCTCGCCCAAACCCTAGCATCACGTGGCCGGATCGACCTTTTCACTCTGTTTGGCACACAAGTGCTTGAGGACTTGGGTGGATTGTTGACGATGTAATTGGGCTGATCTGACTGGCCCACTTGCTTATCTTGCTTCTCAGGTCTTGAGTCTAATGGATTGGGCCAGCCCAAGGCTTGGATTCGACCCATTTTATATTTAGCCCTTTCATTTGCCCCCTAGCTCGCGCTAAGGTTCCCTTTGGGCAGAGCTATTGCTCTGTACTCTAAGCATCGCGTCACTTCAGATTCGTCCCAGTTCGGCCTTGGTGGCGGTTCAAACCTAACACATGCCTCATGCATGTGTCCTTTCATGCCGACACGTGGCGGTGTGGTACTAGTGCACAGAGATAGTGCGCCAATTCCATACTGATGGTCGTGATTTATGTACCTTCACACCGACTAGTGTAATAAATGCTCTAAATTTATCAATCCAAATCCCTTCATCTGTTTTCAAACTTTTAGAAAGTCCAAAACCCTTTACGTTCCTCTGAGTTGGTCTCGTCGGTGCTCTGTCTAGACATTCCACTATTGTTCTTGTTTCAGTGCCGCCTGCTTGTCACTGCTGTTCCAATCTCTATAAGTTCTCCTGAGATTCTTATTTTCTTGTCTTTTTCTGTCTTGATCACCCTCTTTGGCCCTTGCGCCATTGTCTCCGACATCTGGTTCTATTTTCTGCCTAGTCAAAGTTTTGTCTTCGTCCCATTAGGTCTGTTTAATGGGAAAGTTTCAATCATTAGTTGATACCCCTGAGGCTATGGCCATGTTTCGCCGAGACTACAGTATCCCTGATGATGTGACCCTTTCGCTGGCGAAGGTTGATGCCAAGCGCATGGGCACTAGGAGTACTGTTGCTTTCCTAGTCACAGCCATTGTTAAAAGAGGGGTTCGATTTCCCCTTGATCCTTTGGTGCGCCAATTCTTGCACTAAGTTCAGCTTACCCCTATGTAGGTGTCTGTTAACCTGTTCCGAGTTATCTGCGGCATCTTTGCTCTTAACAGGCGGTTGGGTTTAAATTTGGACTTCTGAGACATTTTGGGTTGCTATACCCTTTCACACAACAAGGATCACAGCACTTACTATCTCTGCATTCATTCGGCCGATTGCCATCTTGTAACTGGCTTACCTGATTTGGACAAACACAATGACGATTTTCAGCAAGTCGGTGGTAATTAGGAGTTTCCTGCTAGGACTGAGTTCCAATCTGAACGGATGCCCCGAAAGGATGGCTACCTAGGTTCGAGTCCTTCATGCTAGTATTTCTGTGTTTTTTGCCTTGTTTTGAATGTTGTTCTTCTTTTCTGCAGAGGCTTCCTAATTTTAGGACAGGCCAAACCGAGAGAATACCGAGGCCATCAAGGCTGTTTTAAGATATAAGAAGAGGTCCGCGCTCAAGCTGTTGGATTACTAGGCAACTTATCGTTCCACTATCCCGAAGAAAGCGAGGGTCGTTGCGTCTGTTCTGGATTCTGACACCGAGACTGATATGTCGCTTACCCCTCTGGTTATGAATCGCCACCGAAGCCAAGGTTTACCTTTTGAAAGATGCCTTCCCCTACCCCCAATTTTCCAAGGGGTGGGCCTGTGTAAAAAGGAGAGTGCTAGAGGATTTGGAAGTGGAGGCTTTTGGCTCCTCTGACGCTTTGGGACTCCTTCGGTGAAGGCCAAAACAAAGAGCCTCATGAATGTGAAGTTAGAGATAGGAGCCTCTGGAACTTATGCTGCCGCTGCTGAACCCTCTACTTTGGTTGTTGCAAGGACGAAGAAGAGGAGGAAGGAGACTGCCAAGGCGGTAGCTGGAGGGGCTTCTAAAAATCTTGTTGAGGAAGAGTCGTTTGAGAAGTGGGAGTCGTCGATGTTGCATCAGGGCAGGCCCATTTCTACTTCAGATTCAGTTATTGCTTCCGCAGACTTTGCTTTTGACCTGACCAAGACCTTGTTAATGCCAGTGGACATGGCTGATCATAACAGGCCCCGTGATATTCCAATTTTGAAGGGGACCCTTCAAATGATGACTGTTGTAAGTGTTTGTTTTTTTTTTTTTTTTTTTTGGATTTGCTTGGTGTTGTGCTACTATTTTCTTTCCTTTAATACCTTGCTATCTGTTGTAGTGTATTCAAAGGATGCACCTATCAATCACCAGAGTAGAGGAACCGGAGAAAGTCGTACTGGAGGCTGCTATGAATGTTGAGAGATTGACAGTGAGCTTGGAAGCCGAGAAAGAAGGACGCAGAATTGCCGAGAGGGAGGTGTTCCGTCTGAGCAAGGTTGTTACCTTGGCTAAAAAGTTTAAGGAAGCTATCATTGGGGTACAGGCCCAACTTAAAGGGAAGGTGGCAGAGTTGGAGGCTGTTATTGCAGTGATGGCCGCTGAACGTTTTGCGTTGGAGGCTAAGTATCGGCAGCAAGGTTGGGATGAAGTTGGGGCTGCTTACAAAGAGGGGCTGCTAGTGTTACGGAATAAGCTCTTTCTGAAGGGTTGGTCGAGTGCTCTGGCCACTGCTCAAGTTCCTGAAGGGTCTCCCTTGTTTCAAGATGTTCCCGTTCCCTCAAGGTCCTTGGGTCCAAAGACTGCTGCTACCCCTGCAATTCTTCCAGCTAAGACTTCCCTAGGAATTGATTTTGTAACCAAGACTCAGGAGAGCGACGTTGCCAATGAGACAGTGAACGTTGAAGGGGGCAGAACCCTAGAAACTGAAGCTGTGGGAGATGTGGTTAAGGAGGCTTCTACTTCTCAAGACGTTGGAGTTGCCTCTACTTTTCCTCCCAAAGATGGCCTAGATAAGATTGTGGATACTGCTCCTAAAGTTCCTCCTATTGATGAAAGTTTGAAGTCGTCTTTGGAATGATTTGAAGTTTTTGCTTTTTCTCTCTCTTTTGTTTTCATTTTTCTGCTATACTGGGGCTCAGTCTTCCTGACGAGTTGTCTCCTTATATTTGCCAAGACAATTTTCTTTTTTTGTTGTTGTTGTTTGTGAGGCCAGCTGTGCCTTTGTTAGATGATGGAATTTTCCTTTTGATTTTACAATCTGATGCTTTTTTTGCTTCTATGTCTGAATGTTATCTATAATGTTTGCCCCGGTAGAAACCTTGTTGGGACCTTGGGCGAATAGCTACTCGATGCAGTTAATCTAATATGTTGTACCACTGTGCTTGGTTTTGTAATGAAAGGAGAGGGTCTTACTTAGGTCCAGGTTAGTTCTGAAAAACAATTGTTTGCCCCCACTTGGAGCTAAGTAAGATTGGTATTGAAGATTGTGCTCTTTAGGCAGAACTGCATAAGTCTGTTGCAACTTTGGTAGTATGAGTGTATTTGAATGAGATAAAGGTATAAAGAGGTATCTTACTCAGGTCCAGGTTTGTTTGAAAAAAAAAAAAAACAATTGTTTGCCTCCTCCTAGAGTTGAGTAAGACTAGTGTTGGAAGTTTGCTCCTAGAAGAATTTAGCCGAGTTTGTATGCAGCAATACTGAAGTGTTGATGTGACGATACTTAAGAAATTCTGTGGATTCAGAGATGTTTATTTAAAATATGTTAGTGTGGTTTTTACCAAGCAATTGCACTTGGCTAAGGTCCAATTAGGTAGTCAAACATAATTTCACCAAGCAATTCCACTTGGCATGTTTGAGTGCTAACTAAAATTAAATCCCGTTCAGTCGTTCTGAAACTAAGTCCATTTGGGTTAGACCAAAGCTAAGTTCATTTGATAAACATCAAAGCTAATTCCATTTAGTAAATACCAAAGCTAAATCCATTTGATAAACATCAAAGCTAATTTTGTTTGATAAACATCAAAGCTAATTCTGTTTGGTAAATACCAAAGCTAAGTCCGTTTGGTGAACACCAAAACTGATTCCGAAAATCTCTTGCAATGAAGCTAGTCAAACATATAATTAAAAAAAAAAAAAATGAGAGAAGTGGGGAGGCAATTGCATTGATTAAAAGATAAGTGTCTTTACACTCTGATAGAGAAGTTACGGGATAATTCTATTGATAGTATTTCTTGAGATTTGCTACATTCTAGGGTTGAGGTATGGCTTTGCCTTTGAGATCCTCTATGTAGTAAGCTCCATTTCTAGCAACTACTGTGACTTTGTAAAGACTTTCTCAGTTAGGTCCAAGTTTTCCTTCACTAGGCACCCTTTTGTGATCCATAACTTTCCTCAAAACCAGTTCTCCAGGTGTGAATTGCCTTGGAAAATTTTTTTGGTTGAAACTCTTGATGAGCTGCTGTTAATATGCTACAAGTCTGATCAGTGCTGCTTCCCTTCGGCCTTCTGCCATATCCAGTGCTTGTGCAATAGCTTCCTCATTGCTTGTGCTTTCAAACAGCTCAGATCGGAGGGTTGGGAGACCAACTTCAAGTGGAATAATAGCCTCCATTTCATAAATTAGGGAGTAAGGTGTTTTCCCCATTGAGCGTCGTGCCGTGGTTCGGTAAGCCCATAACACATGGGGTAACTCTTCAACCCACTTTTCTTTTGCATGTTCGAGCTGCTTCTTTACTCCGTTGATGATGGTTTTGTTCGACGCTTCTGCCTGCCCATTACTTTGTAGGTAGCCCGGAAAAGAGTTTCGATATTCCATTCTGAAGTTGGCACAAAATTTTCTGAAGATCTTTTCGTCAAACTGTGTTCCATTGTTTACAATCAATACTCGCGGGATGCCGAAACGGACCACGACGTTCCTCATGACAAACCATTTTGTGTCCGCTTCTTTGATACTCGTTAGTGCTTCAACTTCAACCCACTTAGTGAAATAGAATCGTCTGTTCTCAGTGCCTCGTGCCAGCGCTTCAACAATATCTAGACCCCATTGGGCAAGGGGCCATGGGCTGGTGAGTGGAGTGAGAGTTTTGGCTGGCTGATGAATTAGTAGAGCAAACGTCTAACATTTATCACAATTCTGAACATACTACTGTGCATCTTTTTGTATCCGTGGCCACCAGTACCCATGAGTGAGGGCTCGGTGCACCAGTGACCTTCCATTAACGTGGCATCCACAAATCCCATCATGAATTTTGTAAAGAATATTTTTGACTAGATTTGGATGCATACACAAAAGATAAAGACCGAGATAGGAGCATCTGTATAGTTTCCCAGATAGTGGGACCCAGAATCGAGCTGACCTGTGCCGGATTTTGTTGGCTTCCTTCTTCTCTTCGGGGAGAGTGCTAGATTTTAGAAAAACAAGTACTAGATCCATCCAGATTGGCTCTAGGTTACTATAGAGGACTAGAGATGCAATGCTTGGTTCTTGCACGAACTCAACCTGTAATACCTTCAAAATAAATACATAAACCAATCATTCATGACATCCATAGACATAGGAGAAATAAACATATTTTTATTCATTAGAGTTGTTTACAAAAATATTACATGTTGACAACAAAAGTAAATGCCCTACGGGCTTACAAACTTTCCAAGTCAACACTTGGTACAGCAAAAGAGAGTTCTAACTCTTAACATATTAAGCCCTTGGCTTGAATTTACATTTAACATAAAAAAAAAAAAAAAAAAAAAACAAGATAACCAAAGAGTCTTTAACTCCCAAAACCTTCCAAGCTAAGACCTTGGAGGCGGCATATCATCTGTACCTGAAAATGATGTCCTATATAGGTTGAGCCAAAGCCCAGTAGAGATATGCTAAACATAATATGAGAATTAACTAAAACATTAGCATTTAATATATGTTTTACAATTCCAAACTATCTCGCATCCTTTCCATAATCAACCAACATTGGTTCCCATATATTCATTCATTTCCATTTATTACTCGAGTCAATTCATTGACATAGTTCTATATTATTCAACCATTCAGAAATGAGACTACAACTCATATATCAACACTTCAAAAGCAAACATCAATCATCACTTCCATAACCTTGCCATTTTACGGAACTACGTCCGAGGGAATTGGCACCCATAAATAAATAAAGTTTCGGGACTTTTACCCAGGACACTCCGGCCAACTTAGTTATCAATGGAGTCCATCCCCTATCTCCTCCCACACAATATACATATACAATGTATTTAACAAGTTGTCATATACAATGACTCAACAGTTCACATATTCAATGTGTTAATTCCACCGTCACATTCAATGACATAATTCGATTGATTAGTTTTAATTTTCTCTAATCAACATGCAGTGTTTACAACAATCAAGACTATCCTCCACCAATAGCCCAAAGCAGTTATTTCTAAACAGATAATACATTTATCAAACAGATAAACTATCAACATTCTCATTAGTGAGTGATTAATCAATCAAACTACACCATTAATTCACAATCTCCTCCAATTTCAATATTTCCAACTTAATTTCGCATTTCCACCAATCATCAAATTAATTATACAAATTAATTATTTAAGTTCAATTAGGGCATTAATCCCCCTATTCTCAAATATTGTCCCCAAGGCCAAATTTCACTCCTATTCCATAATCAACCCCAATTTCAAGTCTCACACACATATAATGTTCAAAAATGGAAAACCCCTCTTTCATAAATTTCAAACTCAAACCCTAATTCCCCAAAACTTCCAAATTCCACCATTTATACAAAATGACTAAAATTTATGTTAAGACTCATAAGAAGGAGTAGATTATTCTTACTTCAAATGAAGGAGCCCAAAGAAGAAGAAGGAAGAAACTCAAAGTGCTCCAAAGCTCAACTTTTACGGATCAAAACGTAGCCCACGCGAAGCTCTACCTTTTATACAAAGGAACTAGGGTAGAGAGTCCCAAAAACACGATGTATTTGCAGAGAGAGAGAGAGAGAGAGAGAGTATGTAGAGAGAGAGAGAGTCGAATTTAGGGTTTTGAGGAAGAAGAGGGTGAAAAAGTGTGTAAAAACTCGCTGCTACAATCTGATATACTTGAGGCTCGCTCGAGTGACCAGATACAAAAGAACCTCGCTCGAGCGCAAGAAGCGTCGCTCGAGCGAACAATGCCAAGCTTTAGGTCTGCAACCCAGAAGCACACTCGAGCGCAGGAGTGCTCACTCAAGCGAAGGAACACAAAACATAGAGCTCGCTCGCTCGAGCGAAGAAACACAACCTTCAGGTCAAAAAGAGACGCAGGTGCACGCTCGAGCGCAAGAGTTCTCGCTCGAGGGAAGAGACACACCATACAAAGCTCGCTCGAGCGCAAGAACCCTAGCTCGAGCGAAGAAGCTAAGACTCAAGGTTCGCTCGAGCGATAAAAGCCTCGCTCGAGCGAAAAAGCCAAAATCTAGACAGCAACCATTTGTTTAAAATCACAACCCACCTATTCCAAATTCACTCAACACATCCTAAAACTCAAATACAAGGAATTTAAGGACGGAAACAAGATATAAACAACAACAACCAACCATGGAACCCAAGATCGGAATACAATACATGAAGGGGAAAAATCGGGATCGCTATAACCTCCACCCCTTAAAGAATTTCGTCCCCGAAATTCGATACATAAGTTTCAAATTATGATCTTTTCAATTCTCAACATGATTACAATACAATCTTTATCAACATGATCCGCTACCGATCATTCCATCTCTTTTCAAGAGAATAATATACAATATAACTCATCATGCATTATCAACGTGCATTCTTTTGAAATTCAACTAATTTTCAACACATATTCCATATTTCTATAACATCTTCAATGTTAACAACTTATTCACATTTCTAAAATACATTCAACATATATAATGTTAAATTAAACTTCCATTTCCAAGGCGTATTCAACAATTACAATACTTCCAAAAACCAAAACATACACAATGTTTTACAACCCAAAACATATTCAATGTTATTAAAGTTTATCAACAAAACAAAATTTTCAACATATGCTCAAACATCCACAAATAGGTCCGGATATTTCTCTTGGATCTCCAATTCACACTCCCAAGTGGCCTCCTCAACCCCATGATGTTTCCACAAGACCTTTACCAAGGGTATCGTCTTGCCTCGCAAGACTTGGTCCCGTCTGTCCAAGACCCGCACTGGTCTCTCCTCATATGAGGCATCCTTATCTACCTCTAAGTTGGTCCAATCCAATACATGCAATGGATCCGGCTCGTACCTCCGAAGCATACTAACATGAAACACGTCATGGACTCTGGACAGTTGCAACGGTAATGCTAAATGATAGGCAACCTCCCCAATCCTCTCAAGGATCTCAAAAGGGCCAATAAACTGAGGGGATAACTTCCCATTCTTCCCAAACCTCTTCAAACCCCGCCTAGGTGATATTTTCAAAAAGACATGATCACCCACCTCAAATGACAAAGGCCTCCTCCTATGGTCGGCATAACTCTTTTGGCGACTATGGGCTGTAACTAGCCTCCTGCAGATAAGTGCTACTTTCTCCATCGTTTCTCGTACCAACTGCGCACCCAACAAAGGTGCATCACCCACCTCGGCCCAACAAATAGGGGATCTACACGGTCGGCCATACAAGGCCTCAAACGGTGCCATGCCAATACTCGATTGGAAACTGTTGTTGTAGGCAAGCTCCACTAAGGGCAAGTGCCTCTCCCACGACCCCTTGAAGTCAAGGACACAGCCTCGAAGCATATCCTAAAGGATCTAAATAGTACGTTCGGACTACCCGTCAGTCTGAGGATGATAAGCCGTGCTAAAAGTCAGTCTAGTGCCTAAGGCGCTTTGCAAACTTTGCCACAATCTAGCAGTAAAATGCAGATCTCTATCTGAAACGATAGACACTGGGACCCCGTGCAACCTCACTATGTCCCGAATATACTAGTCGGCAAGATGATCTACCGACTCTCTTACGCGCATAGGAATAAAGTGCGTCGACTTAGTCAACCGGTCCACTACCACCCAAATGGCATCACTACCCCGTTGAGTCCTCGGAAGACCCATGTGTAGACACCCCATTTTTGACCGCCCACAAGACTTGGGCACTACTGATGGTTTACTTGTTGATGAAAGGTGTGCAGGGCAAAGGTGCAGTTTCTTCGGCAAGGAGAGAGGCGAATCTCAACTTCACACCCCATTTTGAACCAAAATTATTTTGGATGGTTTTGAGACCTTAAAACCCTCTCTTTCAAAACATTTTTGAAATAAAATTCCCACGATGTTAAGCGCTCGCATTTCGGTAAATGGTGCGCTTTTGATGGCGAGCAAGGACAAAGTGGAGATGAATGAAAGAGAGATAAAATCTTTGAAAAATCTTTCAAAACACCTTACTTCGGGGTTTGAAGTTGAAGAGAAGAGGCGAAGAGGGGAGAAAACAAGTTGGAGAAGAAATTCAGGATGAATCCGGGTGGGAGAAAGACGAGCAGTCATCGCTAAATCAAGCTTATCTACCTATACACTTGGAGTTAGCTATGAGGCCATAACCATTGGAAATAAGACTTCCGGGGCTTCATTTTTCACTCAAGAATCTCTCAAAGCCAAGTCCGGGTGGGGGAGATATGATCAGTTGAAGTTGGGCATCCTCCCGGTTGGATCGAATCTACGTGGCTTCACCAAAAAGGGCATAACTTTTTCCACAGAAGGAATTTTAATGCAAGGTTTGCGCCATTGGAAAGATAACTTCCGGGGCTTCAATTTGGACATCCACTGGCACTTTTGGACCTCATTGGACACCCATCGGCACTCTATTTAGCCGACCGGCTAGTACAAAGTGCAAGTCGGCAATTTATTGTGCCGACCGGCACTTTTTTGTGCCGATGACCCTTTTTCTTGGCCGATTTGACCCTTTTGACTCTCCCAAGCTTGGTGCATGCCAGCTGTGCGGTGGGATGCCTGAGACTTCAACTCGTGCATAAGTGTGCTTATTTTGGAGCCTTTACCCCCTTTTGGTGCACCCTTTGCTCAAGGCTTCTTGAGGAAGCCTTGACCCCTTGTCTTGCCTTCCTCAAGAAGCCTACCAGCTGTCCAAGCTTCTTGAATAAGCCTTGGTCCCTTTGACCCTTTTGTATAGCTTATTGGAGAAGCTTTATGCCATTTCCTTGCTCTACAAAAGGAGCTCCCCCCCTCCATTGCAAAAGGTTGGAGTTTTTGAGCAAAAACCAGAGAGTAGACATATATATCTGACATATATATCTACAACCCTCTATATCTATCCTATCCAAGCTTCCAAACACCTTGGTTCTTGCATCATTTGCCCTACAACACCTAGCACAACACCTCCATCCTCCATTCCAGCACTTTGGAGACCATTTGCAGAGGTTAGGAGCTCAGAAACTTGGACCAAGGGGTGCTGGTTTGCTGCTCTTCGAGGGTAAGCATCCATTTCCCTTAAACTTGCATTTTTTAGTTTCATTGGTTAGCCTTATTTACAAGTATTTTTGGGCTTCGATGTAAACAGTAAAGAGGCTTGTTTTGAGCCCTTATTCAACATTGAAGAAGGGCTCAACACTGTTGGGGACCTCCATGTATGACTTGCTTCATTATCCCTCTTTGGTCCCCATTTTTGCATGACTTGTTAGCACATTGAGCTTCTGTTTTCCGACCCTGATCAGAACTGAGAAGGGTCTTATTTTGACCCCCTCTCCATGTCCCATGAAGGGTCTTTTGCTGTTTGATGCATGCTTTGTATACTTCATGTTGTAGCCCTCTTGTGGCCTTAATCTTGCATTGCATTTTAAGCATGTTTGTATATTGATTTGGGGGTTGTTATCTACTGTGAGTAGTCATATTTTTGGTCCCTCTTCAGTGTTATCAAAGGGTTTTTTTCAGTTTGGGCTTTTCATCTTACACTTGCTTTGTAATCCTCCATTTTGCCTTAACATGTATCTAGCATTTAGACCACTATGCTTGCTTGTTTTGGCTTAGCTTTGTGAAGATTTTATACTTGTTTTGACATGCTTAAGGACTGTTTTGGGTCATTTGAGTCATCCATGCTTTGCTTTGTATAGCTACCATGCAACCTCTCTTGTATACCTTATGAGCCTTGAGTGTTGACCCCTCTAGCATGCTTTACTTGCACTATTTCGGTGATTTGGAGTCACTTATAATGTCATTTCAGTCCTCATAGTATGTTTGAATGCTCATATTTGATGCTCCTTTAATGCTTTATAAGGTTGTTGTCATATGCTCCATATTTGGCCCTTTGTGCATGCTTCCATGTTTAGACCTTTTAGATGCAATCTAAGTGGTTTTGGGGGTTTGTTTTAACATGATTTAGGACTGATTTGGTTGTTCTTGGCCTGTTGAGGCTTAATTTGTATAGCCATGGTTTAAGCCCCTTGGCTTGCTTTGAGTTTTGGACATCGTTGCATGCTTGGCTTGTCTTGTTTACTTGGTTTTGCACCTTCTATAACATGATTTCAGAGCTTTCTAAGCATGCCATGTATCCATGATTATCCACTTTTAAGTGTGCTTAAAAGTTGCTCTTTGGTGCCTAAGTGTTGGACCTTGTGTGCATGCATGTTTGTATGTGTTTTGGCCCTCATTTCCATGACATTTGGCCACTGTTTTGGGCCTAGTATAGAGCTGCCCAAATTAGTTTGAATCCATGTTTAACATGTTGCTCAAAGGTTGTTGCCTTATTCCATGCCTTGCATGTTTGTTAGCTTAGGTTGCGTGCCTAGTACGTATTGCATGTTTGCATACTTGCCTCCATGCTCATGTTGCATGCTTAGCTTGCATGCTTAGGTTGCATGTGCATTGTTGTGCATTGCCTCACCTATTGATCAACCATGATTGAGGTTGGGTCCCTTGTATGTGTAGATGTCCCCGAACGCATCCCGGGGAAAGGAGTGCGAGTCCCCCCCCGTTCTGGTTCGATATTGGGTCTACTACAGTTCAAAGGACTCAAAATGTCACGGTTCTTAATCTTGAACCAAAGAGTCCAAATCTGGCAAATCGTTTTGAAGAAAAACAGATTTTTTGAAAAGTAGTGCCAAACATGGACTGCTTTGCCAGATTACAGAGTCGCCACCTAAATATTTTTAAAATGGGAAATTTAGGAAACCCTGACTCGGTGCCAAAGGCCACGTGTCCGTCATTACCAAAGTGTCTTGGCTCGGGAGCTTGGGTACGATCGGGAAGGTCACTATGAGCACCCCTTTCGCCGGTCCGAAGACCGCCTCTACTAAGTGATATCCGATTTTGAAAACATTACGTGTTCTTATTAGATTATTAGCCTAGAATTACTATATTATCGCCTGACAAACAAGTATAGACCAAATCACCTAAGTTGGAACAAAACACCACATGTTTGTTTTGAAAATGATTTGCTACTCGCAAGTAGGCTAAAATCACGAGTTTTGCCACTCTCAAGCGGGCTTTTAGAAAAGACGGTTTTGCCACTATCTAGTGGGCTTTAAAACTCAGTTTTAATGTGTTGTCCCAATTTAGGTAATTCAACCTCCATCCACGAGCATTCATGCGGTTATATCACATAAGCACTTAGCCTCATGGTAAGCATGCTATTATGGCAACATTCACACACATGCGATATGCTAAAGCATAAAAGCTCACCTAGTACTCAAGCCAAAAGCGAAGCTTATTAGAAATCCATGCATGGACCTAAGCATACTGAAATGTCTAATGCAACACATGCAAAGATGTAATCTAGGCAGGCTCGGCTATCCTAAGCATGGCATATGGAATGCTACAAATAACACGTATTCAATTTGGAATTGAAAGTACGATGCAGTTTGTATGATGTGCCGAGCCCGATGCATGTCAACAAATGCATGGATGCATGCATGCATTGCATAAGGTATGCTAAATTAAATATGCCCTAATCTACCATCATAAGCAGGTAAATAAAAGGGAGAAAGAAATGGGGGTTGGAAGACACACACACTCACACACCCTTATTACAAATATGCCCTCACACGGAGGGACCAAAAGAATAATATACAGTCCCAAATAATAAATCAACTATCCTAGCTAATTAATTATTACAGACCCTTAATTAATTAACACATTAATTAAACTACTGAAAGCAGTAAAAGGCCTCGGGAAGAGGGATGCATGCATGCTCGGATTGGCTTCGCCTGGAAACTCGCTGCCATAGCACTGTTGGCTCTGCTTTTCTCGTTACCTAAAAGTCCTAAAGTCGAGAATAGGCTCCTGCATCCTAAGAATCATCATCAATTTGGATAGAATGTCCATCGGCCGTGTATAAAGTCCACCGGCTGGAAATGAAGCTATCGGCACTAAATACATTGCCGGTCGGCACTCTATACTGCCGGTCGGCACAAAATCCCTGCAGAAGACAGTTTTGACAGCAACAGCAGACCAGCAGTGCAAGGTATAGAATTTCTAGGCAAATGTATGCATGGACACACTCCCTATCATGTAATGGACTCAAGGGAGTATGGCCCTCGACCCCCGGGCCATCAATCACACATTTCAATGCATGATGGCCCAAAAGCCAAGTTAGCAACTTTGATATGAAATGGAATGCAATGCACAAAACAAATCAAAGGGCCCCAACCTCTATCATGATTAGTCAAGAGGCAAGGGATGCATGTTCAATGAAATGCAACCTAGGCATGGCGGCTAAGTATGCAAACATGCGATGCAACTACGTGGCATACACGATGCTAATAACATAACATGCACAACGCATTGAACATGGCATACACAATGCAAGATGGGCTTACACCAATACAAGGAGGCCATTAGAGGAAAATGAGATTCCGAAAGGCGTGCGTATGCACGCAAACCGAGGACCGATCCTAAGGCACGAATGCCACTCTATCAAAGCATGGCAAGGCATGAAACATGACATATGAGCGTGCAATGCAATGATGGACTTAAACTAATCATGGATAGCTCGCAAGCATGCCAAAATCAGTGGCCACAAGATGAAAATGGGACGCTCGGAATGCGTGCACGTATGCACGCGAACCGAAGACATGGCATACGCAATGCAAATGACACTAAAATGCAAATTGGACTTACACTAACATGAGAGAGCCTCAGCCACACTGACATAAGAGGCCGATGGATGAAAATGAGGTGCCTCGAAATGCGTGCATACAGCACGCATAAACCGAGGCGATGGCATAAAGCATGAAATGACATGGCAAATAATATGCAAACATACTAATGGAATTTCAGCACTGAAATGTGGGGAAAACAGTCGAATCATGGCCAAAGTACACCCGATGCGGAATAGTCCGAAATCGAATTTGGGCACCGAAATGGCCTATGGCTATACTAAATATGCACAATTGATACGACATGCAAAACATTAGCAAGGCAGCCCCCAAAATAGCATTTTTATAGTACAAAACATGGCCAAATAGTAAGCATAAATAGGACAACAAT
The DNA here is from genome assembly GCA_025200525.1 of Camellia lanceoleosa. Classification (NCBI taxonomy): domain Eukaryota; kingdom Viridiplantae; phylum Streptophyta; class Magnoliopsida; order Ericales; family Theaceae; genus Camellia; species Camellia lanceoleosa. The sequence continues at coordinate 165,194,641 of CM045760.1, read as the reverse complement.
GGCATGCAAAAGCGGGGGCAAGAGAGGGTATTGAAACAAGTGATGTATCGATGCTCAAATGGAAAATTTTCCTTCTACAACATTGATGAGGACCAAAAATATGCATATTTACAGTAGATGACATGCCTCAACTCAGTGTGAAAATATGCTAAGAATGCCATGCAAGAACTAGGATACTATAGGCCATAACATGAGGTACCCCAAACATTCATCCAACCAACAAAGGCCCTTCATGAAATATGTCCATAAGATCAAAATAAGACTCTTTCCAGACCTGATGATGGCCGAAAACAGAAGCTAGACAGATCAAACAAATCATGCAATTTTACGGTAAATATGAGAGATTTCAAAGCAAGTGCAAGATAGAGTTACCAAACATGGTTGAGCCCTTCTTCAATGTTGAAGAAGGGATCAAAATGAGCCTACTTACAGTTTATTACATGCTCAGAAACAGATTAAAAATGAGCTAATAATAGCATGCAAAATAATGGCATTCAAAGAGGTATTGAAACAAGTGGTAGTAGCATGTCCCAAATGGGTAAGAACCCTTAAGGGAAGATGAAAATAAGATCAAAAAATGGTCACTTTCAGTTTTGGTCGGAGCTTAAAACAACAAGCAAAGAGGGTAGAAAAATGATACAAAAGTGGAGCTCAAAAGGGGAAATAAGTGCATACCCTTGTAGACCAAAACCTTGGCTGCTTCTAGGACTGAAAATGACGCCTCTTAGCTGCTGGAAAACCCCTCAAGATGCTGGAAATGGAATACGGGTGGTGGTGCTTGGTGGTGATGAAGGAATGGTGCCAAACTTGGAAGATTTTTGAGAGTTTTGGAGCTTGGAATTATAGAGAGAGAGAGATACAATATAGGAGCTCTCAAAGGTTTTTTTCCAACCCTTAAAACAGATCTGGAGGGCTGTATTAATAGGCAAAAACGTTTAGAAAAGAGGGGGAAAAAGAGGGGGGAAAAAAGGGGGGGAAACATTTCAAGTTTCCCTCCAAAAATGGCCAAAAGGGAAAGTGGTAGCTACAGGTTTCAAATGGCCGAGAGTCCTTCAACAAAGTCGAAGAGGGCTCAAAATAAGACGCTTTGTAGTTTACGACCAAGTCCAACGCAGCCCACAAGTACGCCTAAAATACCGTGCAAAAGGCCCAAAAGAGGTAAAAAGGAAAGTGACAAATGGAGATGTCAAACAGTAAAGGTCCTTAATCAAACATGAAAAGGACCTCAAAATATGACTATCTCAAGTTCGGGTCGAAGCCCAAAATGTATAATGAAGGTTCGGGAGCCAAAACACGCATTCGAGGCCGAAAGTGGGTGTTAGGGCGCCGGAGTGGTGCACGACCACGGTTGGTCTCTCGGACCACAGTGTCCCTAAAAAGGAGTAAATAGGATGCATGCCAAAACCGGCAAACAGAGGTGGTTAGGCGGTCCCAACCGAGGCACATGGCCTAACGGCTCAAAACCGAACCGGGCTCCGAATGGGCAAATGGCCTACGACCACAAAAACGTAGCCTACGGCCTTCGAGAGATGGTCTACGAGACCTCTCCTTCCTTCTCAAAGAGAAAACAGAGAAAACGGAGCACGGTTCGCAAACCGAGGCAAAGCACAAAAGAGTCCTAAGTCCGGAGGCAAGGCTCAGAGTCGACTCCGCAACCTCAGAACGAGCACAATATGCAACATCACCAAGCGCTCAATTGATGACGTCTGAGTCTTAAGGTCGGTCAAAAATGGGGTGTCTACAGTTGCCCCTCTTTGACAGAACTCGAAAGTCATAAGAATGACGGGAGTGAATGTCAAAGCCCAGAGACGTCTCATTTTTGACAAGGCCGAAGACTTAGACAAAGCATACAAGCTACAGATAAAGACATGCGCCCGAAGGCAGGGGCAAAATGCAACTGACAATGCAAGAAGCCGAACATAACTTATGATCATACAAAGAAACATAGGGACGTATCCCGGTGTTGCGGAAATATATAAGGATTAGAACATATTCCGGATGCTCTTAACCAAAGATGGAGAAACATGGGGACGTATCCCGGTGTTTAGGGGCGTATCCCAAGGATTAGGGACGTATCCCAAGGATTAGGAACGTATCCCAAAGATTAGGGACGCATCCCAGAGGTTAGGGACGTATCCCAAGGTTTAGGGACGTATCCCAGAGGATTAGGGACGTATCCCAAGGATTAGGGACGTATCCCAAGATTTAGGGACGTATCCCAAGAATTAGGGACGTATCCCAGAGGTTAGGGACGTATCCCAAAGATTAGAAAAGAAGGAGAAACATAGGGACGTATCCCGGTGTTTCAAGAGGAAGGAGAAACATAGGGACGTATCCCGGTGTTCTGCAAGGAACGTGAAACATAGGGACGTATCCCGGTGTTCCGCAAGGAATGTGACACATAGGGACGTATCCCGGTGTTTCAGAAAGGCAAGAGAAACATAGGGCGTATCGGTGTTTGAAAAGAGAGAGAAACTTAGGGACGTATCCCGTTGTTTCAGAAAGAAGGGAGAAACGTTGGGACGTATCCCGGTGTTTCGGAAAGAGAGAGAAACGTAGGGACGTATCCCGGTGTTTCGGAAAGGTATAAGAAACGAGGGGCGTATCCGGTGTTTGAAGAAGAGAGAAACGTAGGGGCGTATCCGGTGTTTCAAAGAAAGAGTGTGCACAACAATGCGATTGAAACGTGCATCACAATGCAAGTGAAGTGGGTGCATAACAATGCAATTTAGAGTAATCATAACAATGCTATAAAAGTGCAGACACATGTAAGTAAAGAACATGCAACAACGTGTACAATGTGTGTGATGGGAAAATTGAACACATGTAAGTAAAACGATGCACGCATGCAAGCAATGTGTAATGAAATCTGAAAATACATATGTAAGTAAAGCATGCAACAAGCAGTAATGTGTAATGAGACCGAAATTGAACACATGTAAGTAAAGCGGCGTCAACGCGAGCAATGTGTATGAAAAGGAACTTGAACACATGTAAGTAAAGCGATGCACGTATGCACGCAATGTGTATGAAAAGGAACTTGAACACATGTAAGTAAAGCGATGCACGTATGCACGCAATGTGTATGAAAAGGAACTTGAACACATGTAAGTAAAGCGATGCACGTATGCACGCAATGTGTATAAAAGGCAATTGAACACATGTAAGTAAAGCGATGCACGTATGCACGCAATGTGTATAAAAGGAACTTGAACACATGTAAGTAAAGCGATGCACGTATGCACGCAATGTGTATAAAAGGCAATTGAACACATGTAAGTAAAGCGACGCACGTATGCACGCAATGTGTATAAAAGGAACTTGAACACATGTAAGTAAAGCGATGCACGTATGCACGCAATGTGTATAAAAGGCAATTGAACACATGTAAGTAAAGCGATGCACGTATGCACGCAATGTGTATAAAAGGAACTATAATGTGCATAACGATGCAGGTGTAACAGTGCATAACAATGCAAGTGGAACGTGCGTGACAACGCATATTTGAAACGAAATTCCGAATAAGGGAATGCAAGCCTTAACGAGACCAATTCAAACACAACCTCCGATTTACCTCTGAGGGTTTGTAACATACTCAAAAGGGGACACCTGCTTATGTTGGCAAGAGATAACATTTGCTGCTGCTTTAATTGCCATTCTGACTTGAAGCAGGCTTACACTTGGAATAGAGGCGCGCTCAATCTTCGGAACACTGACAAGGTCTGAAGAGGCACTTCCGGAATACAATCTCAGACCATCAAGGTGAAACACACTCAGATGCTTCGATTTTCCCTCTTTTGCTTTTGCTTTGCAGTCCGGAACCATTATAGCTTCAGATAGGTCCTGGTTCTACTATTCACACTTATCGGGGGTGGACCCTGCAATTTTCAAAAGAACAAATTCCTTTTTTGCACAAATGTGGAGAATGGCACAGCACTCTGAGCACACAACAAATCATTTTTGAATTTGAGAAAATGAGTTCTCGACCGGGTATTGAGCCTACAACTGAACACAGCAAAGACGACCCAACAACGGAAAATAAAGGTAAACAACCTAAACACATCTAGTGACACTTGAAATGACTCAAAACAAGAATCGAGACAATTAAAACACAACGAAAGACTCAAATGCGCACAGGGAGCCTGTTTCACCGGGTATTATTTCCCACCCTTTCTCATTTGTGATTCTCACATCACTCGGCATTCAATCTCTTGTTTTCTGAAAAAGCCCTTTTCTCATTTTTTCTCTCATCGCACATCTCTATTCTTCAATCTCTCATTTTTCAATCCCTCCTGGATGGTTGATGGATAAAGCGCAAGTTGTGGGCTCGTGCCCCTAGCATTCTGCTAGATTCTTTTCTTCATACGCAGCCTAACATCGGTTGATGATGTCCTGCTGGGGAGTTTGGACGTGGTTAGATCTGTCCAGATGAGGAAGTGGAACATCTTGATCCATTCCAGTTTGTGCTTCACACTTGGCTTGATACCTCGTTGCTTGGAGGATGTTGAGAGCTTTCAGCCCTTTGCTGTCGCCTTCAGTTGTGCCTTTTCTGGCGAGTAGAGTGCCCTTCTTGGCAAGTATGGTGCCCTTTCTGGCAAGTATGTTGACAATGGGGAAAAGACAGAACACCTGACTCAACTGTGCCCCTAGTTCATCATTTTGACCATTTTTTTTTATTTTGCTTTCTACTAAAACAATTTTGACCAACATGAGAGTTAGATTAACATGCTTATTCAACTTTTTGATTTTGAAAATCACGCAAGTTAGGTTGTGAGCATTGAAAATTTTCCTTTTTCGGGTCCAAGAAAATGGTCTAGTTTTGGAAAAGATGGAATAATTTTCGAGAGAATTAGTCAACCTCAGTAAAAATTCTCAAAAACTATTTTTGCAAACGGCCATTTGTTCAACGAGCATAGAACCCATTCTCGAGATGCGCAACCTCAGATTTGAAGGAAAATTGCCCCTTGTCTGAAGGACACTGCATGGCAACGGAAAGTTGCCCCTTGTTTGAAATGACATCGCGGCGTTTTGAATGGCAACGGAAAGTTGCCCCTTGTTTGGATGATGCCGCAAAGACATTGTAGTCGATCCTGAGCGATGAACACAACCAGACTCTCAGATACAGAGAAGACAAAGATGACCAGAACCATCGCATGGACACAATCGAATTTGAATTGTTTTACGGCTGGACTTCAGGATGAAGTTGCCTACGTATCCCAAACATGGGAATCAAGCCTTACGTAGTTCGGGGTTAAGGTACACTCGGGTATTTAACCTCTCCTTTTTTATGCTCTAACTTTTGCCAAGGCGCCTATTGCAGGTTTTCGACCTTGCGAGCTTTGTTTTTCTTTCTTTTCTTTTTTTCTATTCTTTTCATTCATTTTTCTTCTTCTTTTTTTGCATTTTTCTTTTCTTTTCTTTTTTTGCATTTTTTGTATCTTTGCATTTTTCTTTTTGCATTTTTGTATATACATTTTTCTTGTCTCGCTCTAACTTTTGCCTGGGTCGCCCTTTCGGGTTTTCGGCCCAGCGAGCCTCTCAAAGGGTAAAAATGTAACCAGTCCATGCCAAATGGTTCTGAGATTGAAGCCCTCTATATCCAGGAGAGTGGCTGTTGTATTGAATTGCAGAAAGATCCACCTTTGGCTCTTCGAGCACATCGGATATTTTTTGCCCCTAGTTCGAGGGGTGCTTCTGCTCTAGCCTTGCAAGCTTCTTCTGATGAGGTCTGACCTTCTTGATCTGACTTTGGTGCCTCTTGTTCGAGGGCTGCTTCAAATCTGGCCACACAGGCCTTACATCGTGGTCGACCGTTGAACATTCTGAATGCAAGTTCAAGGTTTGAAGGCAAGGACTCAAGTCTCGAGGCTGAGAGCGATCCTAAACTGCACAATCTCAAGAGCGATTCCACACAAGTCTTCGCAGGACAAGCCAAAACATTTTTGAAAGTTTTAAGAAAGCGACAAATCGCTTCATGGTGAAGCGATGTAGGACCAATCTTGATCAAAGCTAGGGTCCTTCTCAAGACTCACACTAACAAGCATGATTTCATTCATTAAGGGCTTAGCACGCTTCTTTCTCTCGCTTGATCAAACTTTTGCAAATCCCGAGGAATTCCTTCCTCTTTGTTTTCACCAGTGTTTGAAAAAGTTTTGAAAAACTTAGGTCAATGCAATGATTCAAGGCACGTAAAAGTCCTGACTTCTAGTCAATCTTGTCATCTCATTCAAAACTTCGCACAAGCGGCACACGGTATAAACACAAGAGTGTGAAAATCACCGCTGTTCCATTCGAATCTGCGGCACAACTGCTCCTGGCGTAAACAGACTCAAAACAAAACGAAAAGACAAACGTGAAACAAAATGGACGCCGAGGTGACACCCCTGGAATCACCCGACCTTTGTACAATAGGACTGACTCGATACAACAAGACAGACCCTTAATCAAAAAGACTGACTTAAGACAAAGAGACAGACTCAAAACAAAACTACAGAATTGACTCAACACCCAAGTCAGAAACTACAAAACTAGCATTCGCGAATGCTCAAGACAGTGTGTGCCATTCCCACATCTGAAGTAAACTGAGTGCTGCCCGCAGGTAGTTCATCCCCCGATCACATACTCGTACTATCCCCCAAGTTCACTGATCTAGTGATGATAAACTTTATTGAGCTGGTGCGACGATGACCTTGTTGTCAATCAAATTTTGTATCTCGTATGAGACGAACACAACTGTCGGTGTCATGACCGGTTTGTTGATGGAAAGCACAAGATTTAGCCGGTCGTGATTTGGAGGAGAGGATCGTAGAGGCCGTTGCTCTAACGGTTTCAGATGTCCTTTCTGAGTAGGACCCCGGGCCTTAGACAAAGACATATAAAGTGGAGTGAAGACCCTCTTGCCTCGGGGTAGATAGTCGAAGTTCGGGGTTTGAAGTGGGTGCACCAACAAAGGGGTGGCTGCTCTTGGTGGCGGTGGCGACCATGCCCTCATCTGAAGTTCTAGCACCAGATCACCACCGGTGGTCACATTCAACCGGGGTGAACGCCCTTCGGGCGCTCCTTCTCCTGATCAATAAGGCCTTGTTTCATAGCATCTTCGATCTGTACTCCCATCTCATGTAAGTCTGAAAAGGTGGGGAAGGGAACTACTATCATCTTTTGCATCAACTTCGGCTGAAGATTGCGCACAATCATCCGAATTTGGTCCTTGTCTGTAGGCCTCAAGGTCATCATCGAAGCCTTGGCCCTCCATCTGGTTACAAACTCTGAGAAACTTTCCTTAGGCTCTTGTCTAGTCGTCTCGAGATCACGAGTCGTAATCTCAATTTGTGTATTGTATGAATATTGTGCGACGAAGGCCTCAGCCATCTCCTCCCAGCTTCGTTTCACTGAATTCTCCAACTTGGCGTACCAGATGACTGCAATACCCGACAGGGTCCTGCCGAACAAAGACAGTTTCTGCAGTCTGGTGAGGCCCATTGGCCTTAAGATATTTGAAAACAATCTCAGGTGCACCATGGGGTCCCCGGACCCATCAAATCGGTCAATTTGAGGCATCTTGAACCGATCTGGCAGCGTCACAACTGCGTCCGTATACCCATCATCGATGTCGGGAATAGACCTGACTCCTTGGGATTTCCTAAACATTTTTTCCAACTTACTCAAAGGGAGAGTCCGGTACATTGATAGGCGTAGGCGCCTTGGATAGTTGCGGTAGAATTGGGGGTGGAGCTGGCCCCGTTGGAAGGGTTGTATCCTCTTGGACATTTTGGACATTTGGCATCCCCTCGGGTATCGGAACCCTTGGTGGGGGAGGAGCCTGATGCGGAGCAGATGCCCCGGCTTGCTGCTCTAGCCTAGCAATTGTCTCTGTCTGTTGGGCTATGACCACAGCTTGTTGCTTGGCGAATTCTGCTTGATGAACAGCGTCTTGCTGCATGGCTTTCATACTATCCTGGAGTTGGCGCACCATCTCTTCCAAACTCGACATATTGCCCCGGTCTAACTGAACAACCAGATATCTGCTTCGCAGAGGATCGAAATCTCAACTCGACTCAAGGATCACCGACCGTAGTCATTGTCTTGGTGGTCTATGTCTGACTGGCCCTCTCTGGCCGTGATTACCCTTGAACTGAGTCTCTGACCTGACAAAGTCTACCAACACAAATCCAAGGTACCCAGGGGATAGTGGAGCCCGGGCTATAGTTCCAGACTACCTAGCAAAGAGAAAACAGACAAAGATCTCGGCTCAATTTCACTAGAACGGATATGAGCAGAAATAACGATCAGATTCTATTATCGATCATCGCTTTCAAATCATCGCCCCAAAACTGAACTGATACCCGCAGATATAATCGATTCTCAAATATCGACATCGGTGCCCGAGTCGACACCCGCCTTGCAACCGTATACGCATTCCTGTAGTGATACACTCTAAAAGCACATAGCAAGTAAAGAGAGCCAAAACACCCCTATGTTGGGGTAGGGTTTCTGTCCTATTTTGTCGAGCTAGGGTTTCACTACGCACACAATGTTTCAAACAACCTAAAATCGGGTAAGCAACTTTGTCCTAGTTTGGAATGGTCACTATGGATCCAAATATGCACTAGGTCGAATGGTCGAAGGGTACCCAGAAAACCGGGTTTGTGTTCCCATATCGGCAGAGCCTGCAGAACCGGTCACCTTATGGACATGCCTTGACAAGACAAGCCTCCCAAGAAACCGCCAGAATAGCAGATGGCCAACACGGTGTCCTAGGCGCACAATGCACATGCAATGCAAAGAAACACATAAGTGTAGTCAAACAGATATCACGAGTTCGAGTCAAGCTCTCAAAACTCCCAAATAGAGTCGCCAGAATCAGATGTCCCGAACGCATCCGGGAAAGGAGTGCGAGTCCCCGCTCAGTTCGATATTGGGTCTACTACAGTTCAAAGGACTCAAAATGTCACGGTTCTTAATCTTGAACCAAAGAGTCCAAATCTGGCAAATCGTTTTGAAGAAAAATAGATTTTTTGAAAAGTAGTGCCAAACATGGACTGCTTTGCCAGATTACAGAGTCGCCACCTAAATATTTTTAAAATGGGAAATTTAGGAAACCCTGACTCGGTGCCAAAGGCCACGTGTCCGTCATTACCAAAGTGTCTTGGCTCGGGAGCTTGGGTACGATCGGGGAAGGTCAGCTATGAGCACCCCCTTTTGCCCGGTCCGAAGACCGGCCTCTACTAACTGTGATATCCGATTTTTGAAAACATTACGTGTTCTTATTCCGATTATTAGCCTAGAATTACTATATTATGCGCACAGCAAACAAGTATAGACCAAATCACCTAAGTTGGAACAAAACACCACATGTTTGTTTTGAAAATGATTTGCTACTCGCAAGTAGGCTAAAATGCAGGTTTTGCCACTCTCAAGCGGGCTTTTAGAAAAGACGGTTTTGCCACTATCTAGTGGGCTTTAAAACTCACAGTTTTAATGTGTTGTCCCAATTTAGGTAATTCAACCTCCATCCACAGGCATTCATGCAGTTATATCACATAAGCACTTAGCCTCATGGTAAGCATGCTATTATGGCAACATTCACACACATGCGATATGCTAAAGCATAAAAGCTCACCTAGTACTCCAAGCCAAAACAGAAGCTTATTAGAAATCCATGCATGGACCTAAGCATACTGAAATGTCTAATGCAACACATGCAAAGATGTAATCTAGGCAGGCTCGGCTATCCTAAGCATGGCATATGGAATGCTACAAATAACACGTATTCAATTTGGAATTGAAAGTATGATGCAGTTTGTATGATGTGCCGAGCCCGATGCATGTCAACAAATGCATGGATGCACGCATGCATTGCATAAGGTATGCTAAATTAAATATGCCCTAATCTACCATCATAAGCAGGTAAATAAAAGGGAGAAAGAAATGGGGGTTGGAAGACATACACACACTCACACACCCTTATTACAAATATGCCCTCACACGGAGGGACCAAAAGAATAATATACAGTCCCAAATAATAAATCAACTATCCTAGCTAATTAATTATTACAGACCCTTAATTAATTAACACATTAATTAAACTACTGAAAGCAGTAAAAGGCCTCGGGAAGAGGGATGCATGCATGCTCGGATTGGCCGCCGAAACTCGCCGCCATAGCATCGTTGGCTCGCTTTTCGCTTCGCTTCCGAAGACTGTAAAAGTCCCAGAATAGGCTCCCTGAGTCCTAAGAATCATCATCGGCTGGATAGAATGTCCATCGGCCGTGTATAAGTCCACCGGCTGGAAATGAAGCTATCGGCACTAAATACATTGCCGGCACTCTATCTTGCCGTCGGCACAAAATCCTCAAGAAGACGCTTTTGACAAAGAATAGCAGTATCAAAGAAGGTAAGGTATAGAATTTCTAGGCAAATGTATGCATGGACACACTCCCTATCATGTAATGGACTCAAGGGAGTATGGCCCTCGACCCCCGGGCCATCAATCACACATTTCAATGCATGATGGCCCAAAAGCCAAGTTAGCAACTTTGATATGAAATGGAATGCAATGCACAAAACAAATCAAAGGGCCCCAACCTCTATCATGATTAGTCAAGAGGCAAGGGATGCATGTTCAATGAAATGCAACCTAGGCATGGCGGCTAAGTATGCAAACATGCGATGCAACTACGTGGCATACACGATGCTAATAACATAACATGCACAACGCATTGAACATGGCATACACAATGCAAGATGGGCTTACACCAATACAAGGAGGCCATTAGAGGAAAATGAGATTCCCGAAACGCGTGCACGTATGCACGCAAACCGAGGACCGATCCTAAGGCACGAATGCCACTCTATCAAAGCATGGCAAGGCATGAAACATGACATATGAACGTGCAATGCAATGATGGACTTAAACTAATCATGGATAGCTCGCAAGCATGCCAAAATCAGTGGCCACAAGATGAAAATGGGACGCTCGGAATGCGTGCACGTATGCACGCGAACCGAAGACATGGCATACGCAATGCAAATGACACTAAAATGCAAATTGGACTTACACTAACATGAGAGAGCCTCAGCCACACTCACATAAGAGGCCGATGGATGAAAATGAGGTGCCTCGAAATGCGTGCATACGGGCACGCAAACCGAGGCGATGGCATAAAGCATGAAATGACATGGCAAATAATATGCAAACATACTAATGGAATTTCAGCACTGAAATGTGGGGGAAAACAGTCCCGAATCATGGCCAAAGTACACCCGATGCACGGAATAGTCCCGAAATGCGAATTTGGGCACCCGAAATGGCCTATGGCTATACTAAATATGCACAATTGATACACGACATGCAAAACATTAGCAAGGAAGCCCCCAAAATAGCATTTTTATAGTACAAAACATGGCCAAATAGTAAGCATAAATAGGACAACAATGGCATGCAAAAACGGGGGGCAAGAGAGGGGTATTGAAACAAGTGATGTATACGATGCTCAAATGGAAAATTTTCCTTCTACAACATTGATGAGGGACCAAAAATATGCATATTTACAGTAGATGACATGCCTCAACTCAGTGTGAAAATATGCTAAGAATGCCATGCAAGAACTAGGATACTATAGGCCATAACATGAGGTACCCCAAACATTCATCCAACCAACAAAGGCCCTTCATGAAATATGTCCATAAGATCAAAATAAGACTCTTTCCAGACCTGATGATGGCCGAAAACAGAAGCTAGACAGATCAAACAAATCATGCAATTTTACGGTAAATATGAGAGATTTCAAAGCAAGTGCAAGATAGAGTTACCAAACATGGTTGAGCCCTTCTTCAATGTTGAATAAGGGATCAAAATGAGCCTACTTACAGTTTATTACATGCTCAGAAACAGATTAAAAATGAGCTAATAATAGCATGCAAAATAATGGCATTCAAAGAGGTATTGAAACAAGTGGTAGTAGCAGGTCCCAAATGGGTAAGAACCCTTAAGGGAAGATGAAAATAAGATCAAAAAATGGTCACTTTCAGTTTTGGTCGGAGCTTAAAACAACAAGCAAAGAGGGTAGAAAAATGATACAAAAGTGGAGCTCAAAAGGGGAAATAAGTGCATACCCTTGTAGACCAAAACCTTGGCTGCTTCTAGGACTGAAAATGACGCCTCTTAGCTGCTGGAAAACCCCTCAAGATGCTGGAAATGGAATACGGGTGGTGGTGCTTGGTGGTGATGAAGGAATGGTGCCAAACTTGGAAGATTTTTGAGAGTTTTGGAGCTTGGAATTATAGAGAGAGAGAGATACAATATAGGAGCTCTCAAAGGTTTTTTTCCAACCCTTAAAACAGATCTGGAGGGCTGTATTAATAGGCAAAAACGTTTAGAAAAGAGGGGGAAAAAGAGGGGGGAAAAAAGGGGGGGAAACATTTCAAGTTTCCCTCCAAAAATGGCCAAAAGGGAAAGTGGTAGCTACAGGTTTCAAATGGCCGAGAGTCCTTCAACAAAGTCGAAGAGGGGCTCAAAATAAGATGCTTTGTAGTTTACGACCAAGTCCAACGCAGCCCACAAGTACGCCTAAAATACCGTGCAAAAAGGCCCAAAAAGAGGTAAAAAAGGAAAGTGACAAATGGAGATGTCAAACAGTAAAAGGTCCTTAATCAAACATGAAAAGGACCTCAAAATATGACTATCTCAAGTTCGGGTCGAAGCCCAAAAATGTATAATGAAGGTTCGGGAGCCAAAACACGCAGCCGAGGCCCCGAAAGTGGGTCATAGGGCCGGAGTGGTGCACGACCACGGTTGGTCTCGGACCACGGTGTCCCTAAAAGGGAGTAAATAGGATGCATGCAAAAACCGGGCAAACAGAGGTGGTTAGGCGGTCCCGAACCGAGGCACATGGCCTAACGGCTCCGAAAACCGGGAACTGGGCTCCGAAATGGGCAAAATGGCCTACGACCACAAAACGTAGCCTACGGCCACTGAGAGATGGTCTACGAGACCTCTCCCTTCCTTCTCAAAGAGAAAACAGAGAAAACGGAGCCTGGTTCGCAAACCGAGGCAAAGCACAAAAGAGTCCGGAAGTCCGGAGGCAAGGCTCGTAGCCGGGACTCCGCAACCTCAGAACGAGCACAATATGCAACATCACCAAGCGCTCAATTGATGACGTCTAAGTCTTAAGGTCGGTCAAAAATGGGGTGTCTACAGTATGTTTTGTGCGCATTGCATTTGACATTGAAATGCAAATTTGGCCTCTTAGGCCATCATGTGTCGAAATGTGCCATTGATGGCCCGGGGGTCAAGGGCCATGCTCCCTTGAGTCCATTGCATGATAGGGAGTGTGTCCATGCATACATTGCCTTGAAATTCCATGGCATACACTGTCTGGCCTTGTTGCTGTCAAAACTGTCTCCTGCAGGAATTTTGTGCCGACCGGCATTATATAATGCCGACCGGCACTATATGGGTGGCCGATAACATCATTTACAGCCGGTGACTATTGTACACGGCCGGTAGCCATCCCTCCCAGCCGATGATGTTCTGCAATGCTCATAGAAGGTTCTCTGGGACTTTGACAGTTTTTAGAGAAGAAAAGGCAATAAAACAGAGGCAACAGTGGCATGGTGCGGACTTTCCGGGCGAGTCGGATTCGAGTATGCATCATTCGCATATCCCGAGGCAGGGCTGAGGCCCCATTCTTTTTACATTTGATTTAATTTGATAATTAGAAATTTTGTAATAATTTATTTATTCTCAGATTCTGACCGTATTATTTGGGATCAGATATTCTTTTGGTCCCTCCGTGTGAGGGCATATTTGTAATAAGTGTGGGTGAATGTGTGTATGTCTTCCAATCCCCATTTCTTTCTTCCCTTTTATTTACCTGCTTATGATGGTAGATTAGGGCATATTTTAAAATTAGCATACCTTATGCAATGCATGCGTGCATCCATGCATTTGTTGACATGCATCGGGCTCGGTACATCATACAAACTGCATTGTATTTCAATTCCAAATTGAATACGTGTTATTTGTAGCATCCCATATGCCATGTTTAGGATAGCCGAGCCTGCCTAGATTACATCTTTGCATGTGTTGCATTAGACATTTCAGTTTGCTTAGGTCCATGCATGGATTTCTAATGAGCTTCTGTTTTGGCTTGGAGTACGAGGTGAGTTTTTATGCTTTAGCATCCTTGCACGTGTGTGAGTGTTGCCATAATAGCATGACTACCATGAGGCTAAGTGCTTATGTGATATAACTGCTTGAATGCCTGTGGATGGAGGTCAAATTACCTAGATTGGAATAATGCATTAAAACTGTGAGTTTTAAGCCCACCAGATAGTGGCAAAACTGTCTTTTCTAAGAGCCCACTTGAGGGTGGCAAAACCTGCATTTTAGCCTACTTGCGAGTAACAAACCATTTTCGAAACAAACATGTAGTATTTTGTTCCAATTTAGGCAATTTGGTCTATACTTGTTTGCTGTGCGCCTAACGTAGTAATTCTAGGCTAATAACCGGAATAAGAACATAAAATGTTTTCAAAATCGGATATCATGGTTAGTAGAGGCCGGTCTTCGGACCGGGCGAAAGGGGGTGCTCATAGCTGACCTTCCCTGATCGTACCCAAGCTCCCGAGCCAAGACAACTTTGGTGATGACGGACACGTGGCCTTTGGCACCGAGTCAGGGTTTCCTAAATTTCCCATTTAAAAAATATTTAGGTGGCGACTCTGTATCTGGAAAAGCAGTCCATGTTTGGCACTTCTTTTCAAAATCTGTTTTTCTCAAAACGATTTGCCAGAGTTGGACTCTTTGGTTCAGATTGAGAACCGTGACACAAAAAGGAGTCTGAACTGTAGAGAGAGGCCCAAGGGCGCGTCTACACCATGACAAAATCCATCGTGACGTGCTCCCACTTCTACTCGGCTATAGGCAAGGGTTGCAACAAACCCGCTGGCCTTTGATGTTCGGCCTTCACTTGCTGACAAGTAAGGCACTTGGACACAAACGCTGCCACATCCTTCTTCATACCCCTTCACCAAAACTGGCGACTCAGATCGCGATACATCTTAGTGCCTCCCGGATGCACTGCAAGGCGTGAATGGTGAAACTCTCAGAGTACCTCCTCTCGGCAAGACTTCGGCACAAACAATCTGTCTCGGTACCTCACACTCAGGTCGGGATACACAATCAAACCCCTTTCTACCTTCCCACTAGAAATCTTCTCCCGGAGGGATTCTACCTCAACATCACCTCTTTGTGCCACTAACACTCGATTCACAAGCGTAGGTTGCGCAACTACAAAAAATAAGGCTGCAGATTCAACAGACTCACCCAGACGCAAGTCAAACTCTCCAAGTACATCCAACATCTCCCATTCTCGGATAGCAATACAAGCTACATCACTAATGGACTTCCTACTAAGGGCATTGACCACAACATTGGCCTTTCCCGGATGATAGTGCAACTCAAAGTCATAATCCTCTATAAACTCCATCTACCTCCTCTGCCTCAAATTCAAGTCTTTCTGTGTAAACAGATACTTCAGACTCTTATGGTCCGAGAACACCTCGAATCTCTCAGCATACAGATAGTGCCTCCAAATCTTTAAGGCAAAAATCACAGCTGCTAACTCTAAGTCGTGAGTGGGGTAATTCCTCTCGTGTGTTTTCAATTGACGTGAGCCATAGGCTACTACTTTCCCCTCTTACATCAATACACAACCTAATCCCTCTTGTGAGGCATCACAATACACTGCATAACCCAAACCCCTCTCCAGAATAATCAAGATTGGAGCGGTAGTAAGTCTAACTTTAAGCTCTTGGAACGACTTTTCACAAGTCTCACTTCACACAAACTTGACCCCTTTTCGCGTCAATCTAGTCAAAGGCGAAGCTAGCCTGGAGAAATCTTTCACAAACTGACGGTAATAACCGGCTAATCCTAGAAAACTGTGGATCTCAAAAACACTCTTAGGCTGTGCCCAATCTTCCACTGCCTCTATCTTGGTTGAATCAACAGACACCCCTTCCCTGGATACCACATGGCCTAAAAACTTAACCTCTCTTAGCCAGAACTCACACTTCCCAAACTTAGCATACAACTTATGGGTTCTAAGCAACTTAAGCACCACTTGCAAGTGTTCCTTGTGCTCCTTCTCAGAAGGTGAATAAATCAGAATGTCGTCCACGAAGATGACCACAAAGTGATCAAGAAACTTCAGAAGATCCAGTTCATCAAGTCCATAAACACAGCAGGTGCATTGGTGAGCCCAAAAGGCATCACCAGAAACTCATAATGGCCATACCGCGTACGGAATGCCGTCTTCGGGATATCCTCCTCCCTGACCCTCAACTAATGGTAACCCGATCTCAAGTCTACCTTAGAGAAACAACGGGGTCCTTTCAACTGGTCAAACAGATCATCTATGCGAGGCTTAGGGTATTTATTCTTAATCGTAGCCCGGTTCAGCTTTCTGTAATCAATGCAAAGTCTCAAAGCCCCATCTTTCTTCTTAGCAAAGAGGGCCGGTGCTCCCTATGGTGAAGTACTAGGGCGAATAAAACCCTTATCTAGCAACTCTTGGAATTGAATCTTCAACTCACTCAACTCGGCTCGGGCAAAACAATACGGTGCCATGGATATCGGTGCCGTGCCAGGCACTAAGTCAATAGAGAACTCGATCTCTTGATGAGGTGGTAAACTAACAAGATCCTTGGGAAAGACGTCTGAGTACTCACAAACCACTATTGGCAACTCAGTCTGGGTCTCGTCACACTCACTACTCGTACAGCTAGCAAGAAGACAACTAAGCTCACTCCGTCCTCGCGAATCATACACTAGTGGCAAGACTCTACCAACCTGATCTCCCAAGAAATGAAAACAATCCCCGCTCAAGGTATATACAGTAACCCTCTGGTGGTAACAGTCTATAACAGCCCGGTATGACGATAGCCAGTCTATACCCAAAATCACATCAAAACCCGACATATCCATCAGTACAAAAGAAAATGAAAGCTGACGATCAACAACCTCTATATCACAGCCCCGACACCCCTGTTTCAAAATCATCTCGCCCCCAATGGGTGATACAACACAAATAGGAGATGCTAACTGTGCCAACTTCAATCCCAAAATAGATACAAATGCAAAAGATATAAAAGAATGGGATGCACCCGTATCAATCAACACATTAGTAACCGAGTTACAAAACAAAAAGGTACCTCTCACAACAGACAGAGCCGATACAAGATCCGGGACGGTGACAGCATACACGCACCCCGTAGGCCTCTGATCCACCTGCTCACCTCTCAGAGTAAAAGACTGCTGCACAGACTAAGCCAAAGAGGCTTCCTGATTGGCCCTCGGGGCTTGACTTGACTGAGCTGGCTGATAACCCTGTGTTTACCTCGAACTAGACGCACCATGTATGCCACCTAATTGCAGGCAAAACCTCTTCAAGTGCCCCACCTGCCCACATTGAAAACAAGTGAGCGGCTGACCTCTGCCCTGACTCTAGCCCTAAGAACGGGCCGAAGAAGATGCCGCTCGCTGCCGTCCTCCTCTCTGCAGGCAAGCTGGAGACTTGTGGCCCAATTGACCACATTTGAAGTAAGTGATGTCTCCCTGACCGCCTCTCCCAGAACCTAAACTCGATATTGGAAAGGTAGACCTTGACTATACTCTCTAGGACTGCTAAGGGTTAGAACCCCTTTGCCTCTTGCTGTCCCCCTGACCATCCTGACTTCTCTTGGAGCTCCTTATCCTCTCCTCCTCAGCATGCATAATGGTCTCAAGATAGGCTGCATCCTGTATCAGGCGCCCATACTCCCTAGTCATGGACCTGGCCACTCGAAACATGAGTCTGGTCCTCAGCTTCTTCTCAAACTCTAGACAACGGCGCTCCTCAATCACCACTAACTCAGGCGCGAACCTCGATAGACTGGTGAATGTGGCCTCGAACTCTGCCACAGGTGTATTCAGCTGCTTGAACTGACAGAACTGATTTCTCAACTTCTCCCTAACAGTGGGGGGCAAAAACTTCTCCTGAAAGGCATCAACGAAAGCCTTCCAAGTCCTTTCAATATGCCCTCGTACAAACTTCCACCACTAACCCGCGTCTCCCTTCAACTAGAAGGATGCTAAGGTCACCCTCAAACCTCCATCTTCGATGCCTAGCATCTCAAATGTCTTCATCATTTGCTCTAGCCACTCATCACCCTTCAGTGGCTCTTTTGGATCACCTAAAGACTCGTCCGGATTCGACCGGAAAAACTCCCTCTTTAGAAAAGACGGCCCTGCCTTAACTACATGGGCCTGGGCTTGATTCTCAGCTCTGAGAATGCCTATAGACTCCCTCAACGCTTCTGCCATTTCACAGGCTAAAGCACCCATGGCTTGCTGGCTCAGCCATGTTGGCTTGACCAACACCTTCCTCTTACACTAGAATCTCATCCGGTATAGGCATCTCCTGCCTTCTAGGCCTACCGCGCCTACCACCCCGACCTCGTCCTGATATCCTATTAAAGGTAACAGGTACATTAGCACATTCACAACGTACCGAAGCTATTTCACTCGCGTCCTAATACAATGGACAACAGTAATTCACTCCACATAAGCACATAATCACATTAGCATTTACGAATTTAATTTCCGGATAATGACCGTCCCGTGGCGTTGCTAGAGTTTCGGTCAGAATGGCAATGATCAAGTGCCTTTCTAACAGGACTCCCAGAAACCCAAGGATTCAATCAACATCCTAGAAACTAAATCTCATACCCATATAGTCACATAATCATGTTATCACATAAGCACATAACATCATACATAAGTCTCTAACAAGCAAGACAAACCCTTTGTGGTACTAACCACTTCCCACGTACCCAAAGTATTCAAACCCGGTACACTCTGATACCAAGTTGTAACGCCCTCAAAATAAATATATAAAGCAATCATTCACGACATCCATAGACATAGGAGAAATAAAAATATTTTCATTCATTATAGTTCTTTACAAAAATATTACATGTTGACAGCAAAAGTAAATGCCCTACGGGCTTACAAACTTTCCAAGTCAACAGTTGGTACAGCAAAAGAGAGTTCTAACTCTTAACATATTAAGCCCTTGACTTGAATTTACATTTAACATCAAAATAAAAAAAAAAAACAAGATAACCAAAGAGTCTTCAACTCCCAAAACCTTCCAAGCTAAGACCTTGGAGACGGCATATCACCTGTACCTAAAAATGGTGTCCCATATAGGGTGAGCCAAAGCCCAGTAGAGATATGCTAAACATAATATGAGAATTAACTAAAATATTAGCATTTAATATATGTTTTACAATTCCAAACTATCTCGCATCCTTTCCATAATCAACTAACATTGGTTCCTATATATTCATTCATTTTCATTTATTACTCGACTCAATTCATTGACATAGTTCTATATTATTCAACCATTCAGAAATGAGACTACAACTCATATATCAACACTTCAAAAGCAAACATCAATCATCGCTTCCATAACCTTGCCATTTTACAGAACTACGTCCGAGGGAACCGGCACCCATAAATAAATAAAGTTTCGGGACTTTCACCTAGGACAAGCCGGCCAACTTACTTATCAATGGAGTCCATCCCCTATCTCCTCCCACACAATGGAGTACATCCCCTATCTCCTCCCACACAATATACATATACCATGTATTTAACAAGTTGTCATATACAATGACTCAACAGTTCACATATTCAATGTGTTAATTCCACCGTCACATTCAA
The DNA here is from genome assembly GCA_025200525.1 of Camellia lanceoleosa. Classification (NCBI taxonomy): domain Eukaryota; kingdom Viridiplantae; phylum Streptophyta; class Magnoliopsida; order Ericales; family Theaceae; genus Camellia; species Camellia lanceoleosa. Next base: position 165,174,870 of record CM045760.1, on the reverse strand, counting down.
TGACATAATTCGATTGATTAGTTTCACTTTTCCCTAATCAACATGCAGTGTTTACAACAATCAAGACTATCCTACACCGATAGCCCAAAGCAGTTATTTCTAAACAAATAATATATTTATCAAGCAGATAAACTATCAACATTCTCATTAGTGAGTGATTAATCAATCAAACTACACCATTAATTCACAATCTCCTCCAATTTTAATATTTCCAACTCAATTTCGCATTTCCACCAATCATCAAATTAATTATACAAATTAATTATTTAAGTTCAATTAGGGCAATAATCCCCTTGTTCTCAAATATTGCCCCCAAGGCCAAATTTCACTCCTATTCCATAATCAACCCCAATTTCAAGTCTTACACACATATAATGTTCAAAAATGGAAAACCCCTCTTTCATAAATTTCAAACTCAAACCCTAATTCCCCAAAACTTCCAAATTCCACCATTTATACAAAATGACTAAAATTTATGTTAAGACTCATAAGAAGGAGTAGATTATCCCTACTTCAAATGAAGGAGCCCAAAGAAGAAGAAGGAAGAAACTCAAAGTGCTCCAAAGCTCAACTTTTACGGACCAAAACGTAGCCCACGCAAAGCTCTACCTTTTATACAAAAGAACTAGGGTAGAGAATCCCAAAAACACGATGTATTTGTAGAGAGAGAGTCGAATTTAGGGTTTTGAGGAAGAAGGGGGTGAAAAAGTGTGTAAAAACCCACTGCTGCAATCTGATATACTTGAGGCTCGCTCGAGCGACCAGACACAAAAGAACCTCGCTTGAGTGCAAGAAGCGTCGCTCGAGCGAACAATGCCAAGCTTCAGGTCTGCAACCCAGAAGCACACTCGAGCGCAGGAGTGCTCGCTCAAGCAAAGGAACACAAAACATAGAGCTCGCTTGCTCGAGCTAAGGAAAGCTCGCTCGAGCGAAGAAACACAATCTTCAGGTCAAAAAGAGACGCAGACGCATGCTCGACCGCAAGAGTTCTCGTTCGAGCGAGGAGACACACCACACAAAGCTCGCTCAAGCGCAGGAACCCTAGCTTGAGCGAAGAAGCTAAGACTCAAGGCTCGCTCGAGCGACAAAAGTGTCACGACCCAAACGCCGCGTTTTTTAGCCAAGTTTTAAGGCCCAAGAAATCAGGGGGTTACTACCGCTTCCCCGAGACAGAGACCAATATTATACAGTATGTATAAATACAGAAGTAAACAAGGTCGGGTGATGGCAGTACAATGAGTCAGGTGATGACGTACATGGGACAAAAGATTCAAAACTTATTTATATACATAAACATGCTAGTTGGGTACACCCATATGTACAAAATATTTATACAAGTACATCCCAAGATCCAACTTAGCAAAACAGGTACAAAGGACTAGCATGAGGTGCAAAACTGCCATGGCACGCCAGGACTTGCCGAAAACTCCTAACCTCTGGAGGGCACAATGTCACCAAAAAAAAAACGGCCATCATCAACTCGGGCAGGGGTCTTGTGCAGCTCACCTACATATATAATATAAAAGGAGCGTAAAGGAAAGCAGTGTGAATAATAACAGAGTAAAGGTTTTAATGAATGATGTCCATCACCGAGTTAGAAACCAGAGTTATTATCAGAAACACAATCTTATCAGAAACAGAGTCTTATGCATATTCAGATTTCAAATCAGATATAGGTTCAGATATATGCTCATATTCATATTCAGATTTTTGCATAAGATCATATGTGGTACACCCATTAGCTATCAGATCAAGTAGGTCCGACAGACAACAACAAAGTGTAGTGTCCGACCACAAATAGGGGGTCTAAAGACAACAACAGTGTGTCCTAAGACCACAACAAAGTTGGTACCAACGCGACCACAAGGTCCATATCTTGAGTAGCGTATGCCATTGGTATTCCCAGCCATGGGCCAAAGGCCAAGGGTGCAGTTACTTATTAGGGCCCGGGGGCTATCGCCACGGTATTACCCAGGCGAGGGCCATCGGAACTAAGGGTGCCACAAATACTTTTCAAAAAACTGGACATTCATTCATTCATTTCCAACATATCATAGCTTTTCAAGAACCAATCATTTCGTATCATAGTATACTGAAAATACATAACATTGAACATAACTTTACAAAGTGATTACTCACGCTGGCGTTGATATATAGTAGATTTAAAGTCAAATAGGTCAAAACAATTGAAGACGTGACCTACATAACACATCACGGATACAGACTTTGAAACATGCACTCCAATTGTACAAAACTTACATCAACGATTCTAAGTGTGTACCTAACCCCTTACCCTCAGTATGGAGTCTAAAACATGGCCTAGGAATGCCTAGGATGGAATGAGGGTGTAAAAATGCCTTAGAAAGTGTTTTTCAAAGAGGAAGTTGCCGAAATGTCGGTCTCGATTAGCCTTGGCTCGCTCGAGCGAGCCCAAAGCCGAGGCTCGGCGATCGAGATCGAGAATCCGAGCGATCGCGATGATGAAAAAAAAGCATGGTTGTTGATTTTTCCGCTTGATGCTTGATGATCGCCGCCGAGCTGACTCTTTATTTTTCTGCTCGTTCTTTTCGCTGAAAGCGCACGTGCGCGCAGCAAAAAGCAAAGACTTAAGAGCTTGAGCGAACGCCCACCCACCATTTATTCGCCGGTGGAGCTCGGGAACAAATGATGTCGCCGAGCGAGGATTTTATTGAAAGCTAAGGAAGCCAAATTAAATTTTTTTGATTGCCTTCCAAGTTCGAACCAAGCATTCTCCAACCCAAAGCTCAACCTCTTGGGCCCAAATTCTGGAAAAACACTTTCAACACATAGTATATCAAGTTTTAAAAGCCAATTTGTAAATTCAAGGGCCTAAAGTGAGTCAATTTGAGCACCATTTCCATAAATCTTCAAGAACAATGTTTAAACCAACATGGAAGAATTCAAATGAACTCCAAAACTCCAAACCATGATCAAGTGGTCAATTTGGTGGAAAAACATGATGAATACATAGATAATACTTAGGAAATGAACATGCATGTAAGTTTTTATGAAGAACAACTTCAAGGTCCAAGAACAAGTGCATGCATGTATGAGCTAAGTTCTAATTCAACATGTATGAGTTAATTCTAGACTCTAATCTCCAATTGGTCAAGAACCATGCAAAAGCTAGTTCAATTACATAAATGAGAGGATGAATTCCTACCTTAAACCTTCAATTCCAAGCCTAGGAGCTTAATTCTTCCAAGTTGCCTACAATTTCCTCCAATTCCAAGCTAAACTTGTTGAACTCAAGTTTTCTCTCTTCTCCTCTCCTAGTTTGTGTTTGTGAAGAAGAAAGGGGGCTCACAAATTGTCTGCTAGCTTGTCCTTCTCCCCTCTAGTCGTTGTTGTTGAGAAAAAAGGGCTCAACAATTGTCTTGCTAAGCTTGTTCACTTCAAGACCAAATGAGCCTAGCATTATCTACTAAATGGCAAAATAGTAATTAACTAGGTCCATTATTAAAATGTTATTTAATCCGATTTAAACATTCCAAATTGAATTTTAATTGAACCTACCATAAATTTACATAAAATCTAACTAGTCCAAAACACTAATCAATTTCGGAATCGGGCGCCGATAAGGCTTCCAATTTACAAATTAAAGTGTAAAACACACGAAGCATTTTTTCCCGACCGCACATATAAAAACACATAATTCATGCAATGCACATGCAAATTAGTCCCAGATTTCCTCTTAATTATTATTAGGCTTAATTAAGTTCCAATTAGCGTTAATCAGGGTCGGGGTTATTACAAAAAGCCTCGCTCGAGCGAAGAAGCCAAAATCTAGACAGCAACTATTTGTTTAAAATCATAACCCACCTGTTCCAAATTCACTCAACACATCCTAAAACTCAAATACAAGGAATTTAAGGACGAAAACAAGATATAAACAACAACAACCAACCATGGAACCCGAGATCGGAATATAATACATGAAGGGGAAAAATTGGGATTGCTATGCAACCCAAACTTTTCTAGCGTCTTTAGCATCTACTGACGAGCCGAGGCAAGCCAGAGCATCAGCATGGTTGTTTCTGTCCCTACTGATTCGTTCCATTCGTATGGATCAAAATTTTTTGAGTAGATCCGTAGCCTTGTCTGCATCCATGTTTGGTAGACCCCAGTAAGTTGGTTTACAACCAATTAAGAATTACTGAAAACCAGAAGTTGCTCTACACTAAAGTGTTCAGCACTGCGTAAACTAGCCAACAGTGCTTCGTATTCCACCTCATTGTTAGAAGCCTTCCAACCAAGCCTAAGAGCTTGCTCCCAGATAAACCTTTTTGGTGACATAAGTACTACCCTTGCTCTCGAGCCTCGGTTATTGGATGATCCGTCGACATAAAGCTGCCAGATGTTACCAATAAAGAGTTTCCATGCTTCAGAAGCACATTGCTTTCCTAGTTCGGTGGTGCATGGCACCTGTACCGAGCTGGAGTTCTCGAGCTCAGTGCTCTGGGTGGGAGTGAATTCTGCGACGAAATCCGCCAAGACCTGGGCCTTGATTGCTGTCCTGGGTTGATATCGAATGTCAAACTCACCAAGTTCAGCCGCCCATTTCGTTGTTCGGCCAGAGAAATCAGCTTGGCTGAAGACAGATCTGAGAGGGAATTTAGTGAGGACATTGATGCTGTGACCCTGAAAGTAATGTTGCAACTTTCTTGAGGCGATGAGCAGTGCGTAAGCTAACTCTTCCAAGGGTAGGTACCGTGTCTCGGCATCTAGTATAGTCTTGCTAACGTAGTATACTAGCCTTTATTTCTTGTTAACCTCTCGAATCAATACTGTACTTACAGCGTGATCCGAGACTGTTAGATATAGGTACAGTTCCTCCCCTAGTTCTGGAGTGGATAGAAGAGGTGGTGTACTGAGGTATTTTTTGAGACCTTACAATGCTTCGGTACATTTAGGACCCCATTCAAATGCAACCTTTTTTCTTAGTAGCTGGAAGAAGGGCTTCATCCGATCTGAACACTTGCTGATGAACCGATTCAGGGCAGCCGCCATTCCAGCCAGTTTCTGTAGCTCCTTGGCCTTTGTTGGTACTTCAAGCTCTTGTATTGCTTTGATTTGATTCGGATTTGCCTCGATTCCTCTATGAGTCACCATGTACCCCAAGAACTTCCCTGTTCCTACCCTAAAAGCGCATTTCGAGGCATTAAGGCGAAGTTGATGGCTTTTTAGGATACCAAAAACTTCTCTTAAGTCTGCAAGGTGGTTTGTAGCGAGCTTGCTTTTCACTATCATATCATCTATGTAAGCTTCCATGGTTCTTCCAAGCTGGTCCTTGAACATTCGAGCGATCATTCGTTGGTAGGTTGCCCCGGCATTCTTGAGGCCGAATGACATTACTTTGTAGCAATAGGTGCCTCTTGGAGTAATGAATGTTGTCTTCTCTTGATTTGGGCCAAAGAGTGGTATTTGGTGATAGCCATTATAAGTGTCCAGAAAGCTCATGCGTTCATGCCTTGTTGTTGAATCTACCAGCTGATCAATGCGAGGTAAAGAGAAACTGTCCTTGGGACACGCTCTGTTTAGGCAGGTGAAGTCAACGCAGACTCTCCATTTTTCGTTCTTTTTTTTTACTACAACTCTATTGGACAGCCATTGTAGATACTGAACTTCTCTAATTGCCCCCGATGCTAGGAGTTTTTGACCTCGGCAATTACTGCTTCAGTGTGCTCAACTGAGGATCTCCGACTTTTCTACACGATAGGTTGAGCAGAAGGGTTAATGTTGAGTTTGTGGCAAGCAAAATCTGGGTTCAACCCTGGAGTATCATATGCTAACCATGAAAATACCTCTATATTTTCTCTCCGCAAATCCAGCAGCTGAAGTTTCTCATCAACGTCTAGAGAGGTATAGATAAGGAAGTAGTTTTCTGGGTCATCCTCCTTTACTAGGACTTTCTCCAAATCCTCTACTATTATTTCTGCTAGGGCTCCTCCTACATCCTCCAAGACTGGTTGTTCGGCTACTTCCACTGCCTGTACCTGATTGCAAAGTTGTTTAGCCTTCATAGCTACCATGAAGCAATGTTTCGACGCAATTTGGTCCTTTGAGATCTGCTCTACTCCGTGTTCCGTCGGGAAACGGATGAGCTGGTGGTAGGTTGAAGGGACCGCTTCCATTTGGTGAATCCAAGGACTACCAAGTATGACATTGGAGAAGGTGTATTAATAACTAGAAATTCTATCTGCAGGGTCTTTGTCCTAGCCACAACTAGAAACACTATCTTGACAAGTGGCCATTTAGGCTATGAATTGAAGCCAACCAATGGAGCTGCCGCCGGGGTGAGGTGCTACTCAGAGAGACTGAGCTTCCTGAACAAGTCGTAATACAATATATTTGCTGCACTGCCCTGATCTACCAGGACTCATTTTACGTAAAATCGTTTCCCAATTCCCACAGTTATAATCAGTGCAACAGTATATGGGTGCTAAATGTATTCTAAATCCCTTCTAGTAAATGAAACGGTGCACAAGGGAGGCTTGGGTACTGTGCGTACCTTTTTTGGCGTGGGCCCTACTAACATGACTTGCTGAATCTGCTTAGTTTTTGCAATTTCTTCTTAAAGTTCCTATTCACGCTCGTGGCTAGTTGTTCCATGGATTACATTTATTACCAACCAAAGAGGATGCTCAATGTTCGGATCTAGTAAAGGGTTCTCCTGTTCGGCCACCACTTTATCCTGATCAATGTAGTCTCGAAGGTGTCCGGTAGCTACCAAGTCTTCCAAGTGTTGCTTCAATGCTCTGCAATTCTGAGTCATATGCCCCTTGTCTTGGTGATCGGTGCATCTGAGCTTCTGATAGCATCTAGCTGGATCTCCCAACATTTTTGGTGGCCAAATAAAGAATGGCTCTCTCTTGATCTTTTCCAAAATATGATAGATTGGTTCCTTGAATACGGTCACAACTGCTTTGTGAGATTTGGACTTGCCTACTTCATTCACTATGAGTCATCAGTGTTCCCCTCGGTCCACTCTTTTTTTGGGTCGAGCTGTTTGTTCGGTTGATGCTACCTCGATGGGGATCTAATCGTCTTTGAGGCGAGCGTACTACTCATTCCTGGCACGCAAATCTTTCAGTGCTGTGGCCGGGCGCTTGGTTAGTAACTGTCTCAGCTTACTTTTTAGGCGCAGTCCGTATTTAAAAGACATCACAGCCATCTGTTCGCTGCAAATGTTTTCCTCCAGATCATTGTACTCCTCCCAATACCTCCTAGCATAATTGCGTAGCATTTCTTCCTGTTTCTTTTGGAGACCGAACAGTGTATCCGGCTCTTTCAGAATCTTAGTGTTGGAGACGAACCTGGCCAAGAACTCTTCGGAGAGCTATTTCCAGCCGTCAATCGATCTAGCGGGGAGATGATCGAACCATCGAACCCCAAGCTGGATGGGAAGACTTTGCACATCAGTGCCTCGTCTCGGCTCCATAGGAAGATCATCTGTCGATAATGATTGATGTGCGTCAATGGGTCTGACTTCCCATCGTATGACGTGAACTTTGGTGGAGTGAATTTCTTGGGAGGTCTCATGGCCTCGATTTTCGAGGAAAATGGAAAGGAGACGAGCCTATCCAACACTCAGTGCTCTCTCTAGTAGATAGTACGGTCAAAGTGATCTCGCCGTTGCTCATTTTGCTTGTTGCCAATCAGCCAAGTATGAAGGTCTTGAGGAGGGTAGTCTGTCTGCTGGCTAGCTGTCTTCTGCTTCTTAGCCCTTTTTTGGCGTGAGCCACGGGTGTGGCTGGTCGCTGCCTCACTTTGTACCGGGATTGGCTAGTTTTGCTGCCCAGACTCATTTCTGGGAACTTTCTTCACTGGTGGTTCTCGGGATGGGCTTCTCTGTCGTAGGCGAGAGTGCTCTGCATCAGTCCTCTTCTCCGTCGGGTCACCCATCACCCTTTTGAGTTGCGCTTTCAACTCTTGTATCTCCATTCCCATGGAGTCTATGATTCGATCTGTGTAATCCTTTTCCAGAAGAAAGTGATGAGAAAAACCTCCAGCAAAGGGCAATCGATGCTCAACAGATTCGGGAGTTTGGTTGTTGTTTCCGATTTGTTCTTCTAGGACTATTGGGAGTGCCAAGCCTTTTTTCTTTGTCTTCTCCGTTTGTCGAGTCAGTGCCGAAGGTGAGATGTCCTCAATCCCCATCGCCAGAATCAAGCGTAGAACTCGAAGACAAAGCCTTTCACATTTATTGCACCAATTGTGCGTACCGATTACCGCACTAGATGATCGTGGATCGGAGCCCCGCACTTGACTGAACTATTCGGGAATTGAGACCTGTAACAATAAGCTTCATCAGAGCTGCCTGGGGGGGGGCGTTGGCTGAATAACCCCTCCGGTGTGGGAGTAAGTAATCGGAGAAGATGAGAGCCCCTCTCTAGGTGTAGAGAGTTATGTTTAAGTGAGTGTAGTTAAGCTTAGATCAGCTACCTTCAATGTGAAGTTAGTGTAGTTTATATAGAACTCTTTGCTTGTTGCCCAAGATGGTTTCATGGAGCTCTGGTGCTGCCAATTTTCCTTTTAGCATTGTCCAAGGTGGGGAACCATCTGGTAGCTGATCAGGGGTGTATATACTCATTGTAACCATGCTTGTAACAGATCACATTCCTTTTATCAACTGTTTTCGTGATTCTAGGGAGAGGGGACCAGTTGAGGTGGCATCCTCCATGTGCATGCATTCACAGCTTCCACGTTTCTCTAACAGATCCCTTTAGTTCGTTCCCGTCATGCCTCAGCTTGGCCGTCTATGCGATTGCTTGTAAAGATGGGCCGGCCCAGCATGATATCTTTGTGTGGGCTCGGCCTCATTTGGGTTTGGTCCAAGGGTCAGGTCCTACGGCTGAGCCTAGCTTAGCATCGTGGCTGGACTGACCTTTCCACTATAGGTTGGGACCAAGTGCTTGAGGACTTGGGTGGATTGTTGACGATGTAATTGGGCTGATTTGACTGGCCCACTTGCATATCCTGCTTCTCAGGTCTTGAGTCTAATGGATTGGGCCAACCCAAGGCTTAGATCCAACACATTTCATATTTAGCCCCTTCACCACTGATTATATAACACCTTTAAAACTTTGTTAATACCTTCGTTACCCTCTCTCTCTCTCTCTCTTTATCTCTCTCTCCCTTTTTTTTTTTGGATGGTATAAAGGAGCTAACATATAATAAATAAATTATAGTACTAGAAGTTCTCCTGGCACCCAAAGTTAGTTGATTACTAATACAATAAGGTGTAGTATTGAAAAACTGAATTCTTAAATTTATGCATTTTCCAATGCTAGCTAACAAATCAGTACAATTATTTGCTTCCCAATAACAATGGCAGACTCTGGTGATCCCTAGCTTGCTCATTAAGTACTGGAGCTAAGAATGACGTTACTGAACCTATGATGAGTTGTGTTCTCTTTAGCTACTAGGTCAATGGCTAACTTAGCTTCCACTTTGTAGACCACCCGGAACTCTCTCCGTGCGGCCCCCCTTTTGGAGAAGGTGCGAATTGGGTTCTAGTTACTACAGTTCAGACTCCTGTCACAGTTCTGAATCTAATCTCACAAAGTGCAATGTAAGACTGATAAATCACCAAAGAGTCCAAATCCGGCAAATCATTTTGGAAAATCGATTTGAATCAAGAAGTGCCAAACATGGACTACTTTGTCAGATTTCAGAGTTGCCACCTAAATATTTTGTTTTGGGAAATTTACTAAACCCTGACTCGTGCCTAAGGCCATGTGTCCGTCATCACCAAAGTTGCCTCAGCTCGGAAACCTGGATACGAGAGGGGAAGGTCCTGAAATGAGCACCCCTACTCGCCCGATCAAAGATCGGCCTCTACTAAACATGATATGTTGTTTTTGAAAATACATGTGTTCTTGTTCTGGTTTATTAGCTAACCTTACTATGTGATGCGCACAGCATCCAAGTATAGACTCAATCACGCAGATTGGAACAAAACAACTCATGTTTATTTTTGAAAGTGGTTTGAAAGTGCTACTCGCAAGTAGGCTAAAGCGCGGATTTGCCACCCTCAAGTGGGCTTAAAAACAAAAGATTTTGCCACTTCGCAAAGTAGGCTTCAAACTCACAATCATCGAGTTGTTCCAATTCAGGCAATCAAGCCTCTACCCACAGGCATTCATGCAGTTATAGCAGTTAAGTAAATAGCCTCATAGCAAGCATGCTAACATGGCAACATACATATCTCATGCAGTATGCTAAACAGTTACAGTGTACTCCGAGCCAAAGAAAGAAAACTAGTTAGAAATCAATGCATGATCCTAGCTAAGTTAAGATGCCTAATGCAACACATGCACAATGCAGCTAAATAGGCTTGGCTATTCTAAGATGGCATATGAATGCAACACACGATAACATGCTTTGAAACACGTATTCAAGTAAGTATTGAAATTCAATGCAGGTTGAATGATGCACCGAGCCCGGTGCATGCAATACGAATGAATGATACACGCATGCAAAGCATAAGTATGCTAATTGAAACATGCTATAAAACTAACCATCAAAAGTTGGTAAATAAAAAGGAGAAAGACGTGGGGTTGGAAGACATTCACACACACACACTCACACACACACACACACACACACACACACACACACTTATTACAGCATTTTCCCTCTCGACGGAGGGTCCGAATGAAATGAAAGCTAACTAGCTACGCTAATTAAGCTAACTATTACAAATCACAACTAATTAACTAACTAATTAACTAACTAATTAACTAATTACAAACACAAATGAATAGCTAAGTGCATTAACTATTTAAGTATAGAACCCAACGAATTGACTAGCTAAGTAAAGCAGTTAAAAGGCCTTGAGGACGAGGGATGCATGTATGCTCGGTCAGCTTCCTCCCGAAATCCCGTCGTCTTGCCACCGGTTGTCTCTGTTTGCATTCGTTTTGATTCCTGAACACTGAACCAATTCCCAAACTGCTTCTGCTCCAAAACCAGAATCACTTTGAACCATCTTCAAGCTGGTGAATTGTCGACCACTAGGGGAGGCTGTAGGCCACTTGTCGGCCACTTCCTCTGGCCGGTCGGCCAGTTGCTTCTGCACACTCGAGTTTTGCTGCAAACAGAGTACAAAAGGGGCAAGGCAAGGAATTTGCAGGGTATGTGTGTACAACCACCTTCCTTATCATTTCTCAAGCTCAAAGGAGTGTGGTACTCGACTCTCGGGCCACCAACTGAGCATGACAATGCATGATGGCCGAGAAGCCAAGTTAGTACAAGTCAATGAATGCACAAATAACACACAAGACTCAAAAGACCTCCACCCTATCATGCACAATCAAGGGGGACGACGACTAAGAAATGAGGCACGTTTCATCACTTCAAGTATGAAACATCTCTCATTTCTGGTGTTTGGATTAATGTTCGATCCAAACACATGCAATGCCACACAAACATGTTATCTTGGTATGTTTTACTCATATTCATTTTGTTTACTTGTTTTAGATTACCACTCCATCCTTTAATTGGTTAATTCCAAAAGTGAGAAGTCCTCTAATTTGAAAGATGGACCAAGCCACAAGCTTCTTGAGCATGAAAGAAGCATCATGCCATTGGGCATAAACGCCTCAATTTCGTGCTCAAACTAAAAAAGGGCTTAAGACCTCTTTCAAAGTGATTCAACAAATGAAAGATGGCATGCAATGGTACACAATTTAGCACTGAAATGACATGCTAAACAACATTAAATCATGTAAACAATGCATGCAAGACATGCTTGAAGTCAAAGGCATTGAAGCTAGCAAAGAGCATAGCACTATAGGCATACAATACTAAGCCTAAATGACCAAACCACCCCCAGATAGAGCTTAAATGTGCCAAAATAGTGGCTGAAATATGCTAAGATCAAGTCATACAACACAAGGAAAACATGCTCATTTGATGGCTCGCAAACAAGGCATGAAGACTCAACTTTCAAACACAATAAAAAAGTGATATATGTGAGAGTGAGACAATGATTTATGCTCTGAAATTACATGCCAAAGGATACCAAATCATGCAAACAACACAAGTATAGCATGCTTGAAGACTTAAGCATTAAAGCTAGTGAGGTACACAACACTAGGACTATGCAATACAATGCTCAATGGACTAAACCAGCCCTAACAAAACCTAAGGCAGGTCAAAATAGTACCAAAAACATGCTAGACTCGTAGCATAGATGGCAAGAAAGATATGCTCATGTATTAGCTCACAAACAAGGCATAAAGGCACAACTCTTAAACACAATGAAAGAGTGATAATCATGAGAGTATGACAACAGTTTATGCTCTGAATTTACATGCCAAATGATGCTATATCACACAAATGTCACAAATGAGGCATGCCAGGGGTCCCAAGACACAAGATTAGTAAAGGCCACTACACTATGGCCATACAAGAAAAGCCTCAAAGGGCCAAGATCATTCCAAACAGAGTTTGAGCAAGTGAAAACAAGGCTAAGAACCTTCTAGAGTAGAGCTAAAACAAGCTAGAATTAGAGGCACAAAGCGTGATGTATGTTAAGGCTATAAGGAGGATTGCACTACAAGTGTGTGAAGCATGCAAGAGGCTATCAAACCAACCCAAAAAAGAGTTATATCATGTTAAAATAAGGCCTAAAACATGCTAAGATAGAGCCTCAAGAAGGTAGAAAAACATGCCAAAGTGTTAAGCCAACAACACATGCAAACAAAACATAAAGGGGGAGGGACCACCCCCATCCATTTTGGGTCTCAAAACCTACTTTCCACCACTGAAATTCCTCTAGAATTTAGTGGTGAGAAGGCCAAACAAAGGTGATCTCAAAGGTCTTAAAGGATAGCTCAAAGCAAGACAAAATAAGGCAACCCCATTTTCATCACCGCCCTCAAGTGACTTGACAGGCCAGGTAGGTACACCAACAACTCATTCCATCAGCTACCAGATTCGCTGAATGTCAAGGGGTGGAACGTACTCGTCTTTTCGAGTTTTATCTTTGTATCCTTCTTCGCTTCATTTTGTATCTCCCGACTAGGGTTTCTTCCGTTAGAGTGGCCCTTTATAGTGCACTATCACCATGCGGATTTTTTTCCCTTGCCGCCATCGGCGAAGCTCTGCCCTCATCACAGGGCAATCGCCGCCATTACCGGCGGCACTTCCTATCTCTGCCTTCGGTTTTCAAAGTGTATCTTTTCGAAAGCAAATTACATATATTTGTTCTCCACATACGCATGGAGTGGATAGAAGTCTCTGAAAAACCTTGTTCAGTTTTAGCTTTATGGTTCTGTATATAAAGCAAGAGGCCTCCCTTTGGATACATGTGGCCCCTGAAGCTTTAGAGGAAAGCTCTCCTCTCTATATTGTGTGTGTGTATTTTTGTGCCTTAGTTTGCACTTTCCTTGCACTTTGCACTGGATATGTTGACCTCCATCCTCCATTCCAGCACTTTAGCCATTTGAGGAGGTTTTTCGAAGCTCAGATCTAAACCAAAACCTCATTGCCATTTACCTCTAGGTGGAAGTCTCTATTTCCCTAAACTTGCACTTTTGTTCATCTATAAGCTCCCACTGTGTACATTGTTGAAGCATTGTTGTCATGAACTGAAAAAAGATCATATATTTGAGCTCCTTTACATATGTTTGATCAAAGACTTTTGCTTTTTTGAGGCCTCCTCCCCAACACTTCATTCTCTTTTGTATTCTCTTTTAGCCCTTTTTCTTGTATGGATAATAATTTTATTTGTGATTATTATTTTCGTGGCTTGAGGTAAACTGTGTTTTTCTTTTTTGAGTTCTTTGTTGAAGGGTTTTTGTCATTTGGGGCCACCGTCTCCCTTTGTGCTTTTATCTCCTCAGAGGGCCATTTTTGCATCATTTCTTAGTCCCACGGTGAGCATTTTTGAGATTGGTCATACACTAGAAAAGTTTCCTTTTTGAGCTTATAAACATATTTGTTTAAGATACTTTTTTCTGTTTGGGGTCATTTTCTCTTATGCATGCTTTTATCTCTTCACATGTTTAGAGCCATACATGTGAGTATTTGTATTATTCTTGTTTTTGTGTTTATTAGCCACCGAAAATCCAGCGGATTTTCAGTGGCTTAGACAATGTGGACGTTTTGGAAATTAAGAGGGGGGTCACCCTTCTCCCTTCTTGCTCATATGTTTGCGGCCCATTTGCCTTCTTAAAGAAACTCTGTATTTTTCATGCCTCTAGGCCTTGTTCCTTGCCTCCTTTTCAAAGTGGGTTTCTGGGGACCTCTTGAGCCATTTCCCAGAGTTGGTTTGGCCTTGTTAAATGTCCATTCTATGTGCCTTAATATCTTTGCAGTGGCCCTCCAAAGAGGCCTCTCATTTTTGGAGGTCAGGCATTGCCGTAGGATTTCATGATTATTTGGGCATATTTTCACATACAGTTTCAGCCCTAATTTGTCCTGTTTGATGAGTTCCACCGCCTTATACACTTGTCATGTAAACCATGTTTGTCAGCTAATCTGTATGCTATGTTAGTCCATCATGCTAAGTAATCTTTGCTTTGAACTTTGAACTAAAATGCTCAAGTGTTTTGGGGGCTGCCTTGCTCAGATTATGCGTTAAATAAAATATGCTTTGCTTTGTATAATGTAGTGTAATTGACCTGCAAGCTTGTGTTTCGGGTGATGCATGCATGCTATCTTGGAGATATTTAGATGATTTGGCATCATTTAATGATTCATTTCTGCAAAGCATGTAATATTGCGTTCATCCATGCTTCAAGTGTTCTTTTGAATGTCGCATGCTATTGCCCAGTTTTCTTAAGGCTTAAATGGGGTGCTTTGCATGTCTAGGTGTTTGAGCCTTCATTCCAAAGATGCTTAAGTCCTTGTTTAGGGCTTTCTTAATTAAGCTTCCGTCCATGCTCATTTCATGTGTTTGTGCCATGTATTGCATGCCTCTTGTATCAAGGTTTCTTGCTAGCTTCTTCAATATGACTTCAGACCTTCGCGATGCTTTATTTGTGTTGTTTAAATGATTTGGTATCATTTATCATCTCATTTCAGGCCATTTTTTATATTTAGGCACTTTTCTTGCACATTTGTCACTTTCTAGGCACTTTTTGGAGAGTTAGCATTTTTGTATGCTTGAGGTTTTTTAGCATTTGCATCATCGCTGCATAGGTTTGTTTGACCTAGTTAAGAGTTGTTCATCTTGGTGTGTAAGCCTATTTTGCCATGTTGTCGTTTGGTGTAAGCCTATTTTGCCATGTTGTCGCATGCTCGCTACATGTAGTATGTTGTGCCATACTGTTTAGCTTTTCAGTGTTGTTCATTGTCATAGGTTCATGCCTCATTTTATTATGCTCATATGCTTGTTACATGTTTGGTTTAGTTGCTGTTTTTGGTTTTAGGGTAGTGGCAAGCTTTAGGGTTTGCTACATAAGTAGGTTTGCATATGTTGGATTTCAAGTGTTAATCCAAGCACTCTAGGAATGAGGACGTTTGTTACTTCAAGTGATGGAATCTGCCTCACGCTCCTGGGTCATTAAGCTCTTGATTGATGATGATAGGTAGGTAGGGGTTTTTACTTGTTTTGTGCATTCATTTCATATATTGATTTGCACAATAGATCTTTGGCCATCATGCATCGTATCATTTGTAACACACTTCAAAAATTTGGACATTAAATATTAAATTAGACTAAAACCCCAATCAATATTCCATCATCCAACTAACTAAACTATATTCACCATAATTCTATAACTAACTTAATACTTCAAATATTAAAAACTAAAATAAACTTAAAACATTAAATAACACTAATAATGTGAAACAAAAACCAAACACCAACCACAATAAAAACCATAAATTTAGTAAAAACCATAGGTTCCAACATAAAAAATTAAAACAAATATAAAAAATAAAAAATAAATAAAAATATAAAAATTACAAATTTTCAAAATACTAAGGTCATAAAAGAAATAAAAATACATAACCCATAACCCAGTTAAACCGATGAGAAAACAAAAGAAGTCCAATTCCTCACCCCTCACGAGACAAGTTATTTCTTGTCACAAGGTACATCTTGTAAAAGGAAGTCACAAAGGCCAATGTAATCTAATCTCGAAGACCAGTACAGACAAACTATCGTAAGACATAGGAGTACCGGTATGAAACCAAGAATCAACAATTCATCGCGGTCTACAAGATACTAGATAAATTTGCTACTAGATAAGACAGAAGCTACAATAATAATTTATTTATAAATAAACCGTATAGAAGATAAATATTATAAACATGTCCGTACACAAAAAAAATATAAATTGATTATAAAGACAAAAAAATTACAAGTAAATATTAATTACACCTCGCATAAAAAGTTAGTATAAATGCACATCCTCGCACTTAAAAAGTTAAAATAATTCTATATCTAAAAAGAACAAAAATATAAAAATGCAAAATTAAAAAATGTTACGCTATTGACCAAAACTAAAAGAACAAAAAGTTGTACAGAATCAAATATCAAAAAGACAGACGTAATTCTTAACAAAAATGAACAAGTTATAAAAAATAAATATAAAAATCTAGAATTGATAATAGAAAAAGTGAAAATAATGAAAATAAAAACTGAAAAACATAAAAGCTTTTCGAAATGTTTTTTTACTTGAGCTCATGTGTAACATAATGTTTTACTTCAGCTTACATAAAAAAAAATTAATAAAATTTCATTACCAAAAATGAATCAACCCAAGTAAATCTGCAAGATTATAAAAATATATCAACCCGATTATTTTTCAAGAAAATAAATAAAAAAGTTTGTATCTATCTTTTATATATAAGCAAGCTGATAATTTATGGGTATAGAGATCAATTATATTTTTTTTTTATCATTTACATGTACATATCACCATACTATACTTTTTTAATTTTATCGTAAATATCTTAACCCATTCATATATACTAATAATATAATTCAAATTTTATATAAGTTCATAATTACTACTTAATCCTTAACTCATTATTAAGTCACAAAACCTACTTGTACCTTTATAATTATAATTCTTGTACCTGATCACCATCTATACCCTCCCTTCTCCTGACTCTAGCATCCCATGTATCCTACATACCATACATCCCATGCTCCATATACCTAACCCACTTCGGCCAAATCGATGGACTCTCACACCAGTTTGTTGGGCACTTCTCGACGGATTTGACGAATACGCACGACGAAATCAAAGACTCGCTTCACTATGAGATATATATAAACATCATTAGAACATCTTCACACATATATACAAATGTTAAATAATGTCGGGCATAAACCATCATAATCCCCACTTTTTTTTTTTTTTTTTTACACTCTTTCACCAAAACCAAATAAACAACAATCCACATGGAGGAGTCATGGGAGTAAGAGGAATTTATCTTAATCTAATTTAGTTTCATATATTCTAGAGTGATTAGAATATAATAATAAAATATAATAATAAAACCACCAAGGCTACACACAAGGTCTAACCAACAAATGAAATCACGTTTAAAATCTTAAATCTATATATACACTTAATCAAAATAATTAAAAAATCCATCAATCAACTAAACCTTAAACTTTACATACATCACTAATTAAAATAATTAAAAATCAATTAATCATCTAAGAATCCAAAATCCTAAACAAAAACACCATTAACCAAAAAAATCAAAATCAATTCATCATTTAAATGTAAAAACAAAATCAAAATATCAATTAATCAAAATCTAAGAATCCTAATTAAACTTAAAAACAATTAAGGCTAACTCATTTGTATTAAATCAATCTATCATTTTTATGTAAATAAAAATCAAACTAACATACCCAAAATAAAATATATAAAAATTAAAACCAAACTAATTCAACTAATTCAAATAACTTAAATCAATCAATCAGATCAAAGAATCACCAAAGCACTAATTAAAAATCACCCAAAATAAAACCCTATCTAAACCATATACTCAATCTAATTCATTAAATTAATTACAAACAATCATAAAAATAAAAAGACCTACATACATATACATCTAATCAACATAATTAAAATTAATCAATCATCTAAAACCCTAAAACTTACATATACAATAACTAATTAAAATTATCACAATCAATTAATCATCTAAAAATCCTAAACCTTACATATACGCCTAATCAACATAATTAAAATTAATCAATCATCTAAAAAATTCCAAACTCATATATACCAAGTAATTAAAATTATTAAAATTGATTAATCATCTAAAAAACTTTTAAACTCTTACACGACCACTAATCAAATTAATTAAAATTAATCACTCATCTAAGAATCCTAAACCTCCAATATTTCACTAGTCAAATTAATTAAAATTAATCAAACCTCTAAGAACTCTAAATACCGCATTGCATCGCACTAATTAGTCAAATTAATTAAAATAAATTAATCATGTAAGAACCCTAAACCTTGCAATATATCATCGATCAAATTAATTAAGATTAATCAAACCCCTAGAACCCTAAACCCAGCACGTGCACTAATTGACTGGGCCATTAAGACATCAAAAAACTCCTCTACTCAAACATGCATTGCATTTAATTCTAAGAACCCTAAACCTTGCATCGCATTAACGATCAAATTAATTAAGATTAATCAAACCTCTAAGAACTCAAAACATTGCACGTACCACTAGTCAAATTAATTAAAATAAATTAATCATCTAAGAACTCTAAATATCGCATATACACTAATCAAAATAATCAAATTAATCAATCATCTAAAAAAAATAAAAATAAAATCAATAATCATTTAAACACCCTAAACCTTATATATATCACTAATCAAATTAATTAAAATAAATCAATCATTTGAGAACCTTAAATTTTACATGTTCCACTAATCAAATTAAATAAAATTAATCACTCATCTAAAAACCCTCAAATCATCTATCTATATTTTAATCAAAATAATTAAATTAATTCATCCCTCTACATCTACATACAAAAAAATATCAAATCACATCAACCTAATAAAAATAAATAAATAAATAAACTATTTAATCAAACATAATCAAGGAAAATAGGGTTGTACTCACAATTATTTTTGAAGATTGAAGCAAGACCAAGAGGATTAATTGAACCAACCACCAAAGTAAAACCCAAACCTTTTTTTCTTTTCTTTTTTTTTTCTTTTTCTTTTCTAACTCCCACGCACACAACACTAATAAAAAACTCTCCTCACTCTCTCACATCACGTTCCTCACAAAGCACCTCTTGATCTCTCTCTCTCTCTCCATCTCTCGCCGTCAGTTTATTTGTATTTTACTTTTAACCTAATCACATTTTACATTATATAATATAAATATAATATAAATATAATATAAACACAACCTAAATAAATATAATATATATTTTATTTTATATATGCAACAGATTTTATAAATAGATACAACATATAATCTTAGATTTTTATATTTTTTTTTTTTTTTTTTTTTTTTTTATATATATAAATATAAATATTCAATAATTATATATATTTATTAAATTAACAATTTACTAATACCACATAAATTAACAAACACACACAATTAATTTATATATAACCACACAATTATAAAAAAAAAAAATAAAATAAGACCATAATAATAATAAATAAATAAATATAGATTTACGGAAAAAATCTTAAAAAATCGTGTATCGCCAAGAACGCGGATTGATGGTCGGGATCCCGACGGCCTCCCTTGATGTTTTGAGGTGATTTGGAGTGCCATGGTATAGCCATTGTCCTAGGAAACTTCATTTTCTTATTTTGTGCTTTCTGCTAGTATTATGGAAATAGCTGACACCGCTGGCTCCAGTCATCGATGTGGTCTTTTGGCTTGCAAGGTCGGCTCTGCCATTCTCTGTCGTGCCAATCGGTAGCTTCCCGTAGTGTTTTGGGTAAGCTTTTAAGCACCTAGAACTGAGGCAAACCCCGCAAAACGAGCTCCCAGAAGAAAACCTAAGGCATTTCAAGGCTAAGAACCCATGGAAGATGTGCATCCCTCGTGTCTCGAGGTTTTAATTATGTAATAACTTAGATTAATTTTAGCTTCAAGATGCCATGCATGCCCAAAGCTGAAGTTAGTTAATTGTTAATTGGCTGTTTTTTTTGTAATTATTTAATTAGCTTAGATAGTTGATTAAATTAGTTTGTAATGTAATAAGTAATTAGCTTAGATTAGCTAGTTGTTTATTTTGCTTTGACTTCTGGACCGTACTCTATTTATTTCGATTTCTCCGTGAGAGCTATAATTAATATTAACATGCAAAGGTGTGCATGTCTCCCACTTCCCTTTTTTTCTCCTTTTATTTAAACCGCTTACAATGGTTAGATTTAGGGCATATCTCGATTAAATTCTCGTGATAAGCATTCTTATCGCGATGTTTACATTCATTTGTCTTGCATACATCGAAGGAAGGCTCGGTTCATCATTCAAATTGCATTGCAATTTTCAATACACTTCTTGATAACGTTGAAAAAGCATGTTTTAAAAAAGTGCAGTGCCATGTCATTTAGTAGCCTTGTTTCACTTTTAGTTGCATTCTTATATGTGATACATTAGCCTTAACATGGACTGTGGTCATGCATGTTTAAAAAGCATGTTTTGAAAAGTAAGTGCCAGTTATGTCATTAGTAGTCGCAGCCTCTACTTAGTTGCATTCTATATGTGATACATTAGCCAATTTAACATGAAAATGAAATGCTAACTAGTTTCATTGTTTTGGGCACACGTATATCTATATAAGTATTTTATTTAGCATCTCGCATCATGTGTGTATGTGAATATGATTAATGGATACCATGTGGCTAAAAAAATATCTGATAAAAAATCACCAATGCCCGGTTGGTGAAGGTTGATGATTTGAATTAGATATTCATCATTGAATTCTTGCTAGTACCTAAGTAGCAAGTAATCAAAAACATTTCCAAACAAACGGGATATGCATGCTTTTGTTCCAAATTAAGCGATCTAGTCTATACTTGTTTTAATGGGCGCATCACATAGTAATTCAGCTAATAAACGAATAAGAACACATAACATTTTCAAAAATTCCGATATCATGGTTAGTAGAGGCCGATTCGGATCGGGCGAGAGGTGCCTAGCGGGGCTGGTTCCCCAATCATACCCAAGTTCTTGTACGAGGCAACTTTGGTGATGACTTTTACACGGGCCTTTTTGGCACCGAGTCGTGGTTTCCTAAATTCCCATTAAAAAATATTTAGGTATGCATCAGATTCCGCAAAGCAAATTCCATGTTTGGTACTTTTTTCTAAAATCTGTTTTTTTTGAAACGACGGCGACGGACTCTTTGGTTCAGATTTAGTACCATGACGAGATTTGAGTCCGGAATCAGAAGAACCCCCACAAAATGAACAACGGATTCATCCTCTGTATGCTCGGGACGCTTCCGGATCATATCATGGAGTAGTAGAGCCTATCAGGCGATCGCGAGAGGGGTGCTCATATTGGACCTACCAATCATACCCAAGTTCCCAAGTTTTGGTGAGGCAGGATGACTGGCCTTTGGCCTTGGCACCCAGTCGTGGTTTCCCAACACCCCCATTAAAAATATTTAGGTGGCGACTCAGAGCAGCGAAAGCAACATGCTTTACTTTTCTAAAAAAACTGCTTTCAAAACCATTTGCCGTGATGGACTCTGGTTCGATGGATGAAGTATCTATTTTGTTTGAGTCAACTGAAACCCCACTAAATGAACGAATCTGCATTCATCATCCTGTATGCTCGGGGACGTCTACACCACCCCTAACTCAAACAAGGCCTTAGACAATTATTTTAAACACTCTAAAACAAAGGTTTTTATAGTTGCAAGTTAGACCTAAAATATCATGCAAATAGGGCCAAATAAGCAATGAAAATAAATCTTTAAAGAGGCTATTACACACCCTTGAAGCACAACTTCAAAAACAGCAACTTCTGAGGCAAAACCAAGCCAAAACCACTCAAATAAGGGTTCCAAGTACCTCAGCAACAAGATGAAGGTGTTTGAGTAGGTGTTTGTGTGCAAAAGTACGAAGAACCAACACTTTAAGGCACAAAAGCACAATATATAAAGAGAGGGAAAGAGAGAGAATTCTAGAGAGAGAAGGAGATTTTTTTGCTTCTAAAAAATTTGAAGCCCCTCTAAGGGAGAAGCACCTTCCCTTATATAAGCAAAGCAAGCAAAAGCTTGCTTGACAAGCTTAGAACTTGTTCCAATCCCTCCATACAGTGTATGGATGATGCATTCAGTGACCCACAGCTGGCACCAAAAATATCTGCAAAAATAGAAAAATGGCCGCAGGCCACTTCAAGTGGCCTACAAGAGGAAAAAGTGGCCTACAATTGCCAAGAGGGAAGGGGTAACAAGTTTTGGTCTAAAAACAAACCAAAAGGAAAAGATCCAAGAGGCCCTGAGACAAGGCGCTCAGCCGAAAGCCCCGGAAACTAGCCTACCGGCCACTGCAAGTGGCCTACAGCTACAAAAAGTGGCCTACAGGCCTCTCTCTCCCTCAAAGCAAAGACACCAAGGTCAGGTCCAAAAACCAGGCCAAAAAGAAAAGAGGGTTTAGAGGCTCAAAGACAAGGCGCACGGCCGAGACCTTTGGGCGCTCAAAACAAGCACAAACATGTGCAATCATTGCGTGCACAAATGATGACGTCTGAGTCTTAAGGTCGGTAAAAAATGGGGTGTCTACATACTTCCACTACTAGATTCTTAAGGTTTTGATCATTTGCTAGAGTTAGCCCATTTCTTATGGCCCATTTTTCTGCCTTAATAGTTGTGGTATGCCCAATGTTTCTGTAGAACCTGGCGAACCATTGCCCAAGATGATCTCTAATGATATTGTCCCCATTAGCCTGGCGCGGTGTCACGGGCCGACTCCTTCAATGGCGCAGCAGATCAATTTTTCGCCCATGTGATGCTCAAACTCCACCAAGTTTAAACCTACCATAGCTCATTGACAAATCGAGTGGTAGTGGTCTCACCCATTTGAACATTAGGGCCCAATGCCTTGTTAAGCAAAACAACTTCACAAGGAAGCTCCGTCTTCACCCGGATGCCACAAGTAGGCCTAACGCCTAAAGTGCTCCAAGCATGGCATAAGTCGATTCATAGCGCCAAGCTTACCTCAAGCAAGGTGCTCGCCCAACTTCAGTTTATATCATCAAGGCGCCTAGCCACACAACAATTTGCTAGCGAAGGCCCTCGACTTAGCTGACCAGCCAATATTGCATGTTGGGTCTTTAATAGAATCTTAAAGTGTCTTAGGGTCAAGCATGCCTCAATTGATGCATATCGAATAGCCAAATGGTCATGCAAAGCTCACAAGCCACCGAGGGTCAATTTCTTACCCACGACATAATCCTCGTGCCAACACATGTGTTAGATTCCGCCTAAGGCCATTGCGCACCTTACCGTTGCACCACCGTGTACCATAAGTAAGGCAATGTCTCAATCCATAGCTTGCTTTTAGCATAATGTAGTCCCTCAATGGACTTACTCAATGCATAACTTGATGCCTTCATTCGATAGCCCACATATGCGGTGTTGCCTTCCAACCGCTTAGCTTGAACCATGGGATCCCCTCGTGCAAGGTTGAACCCAAACCAAACACTTAAGTTGGCACACGAGGCCTTTGGTGGTGCCTCTATAGCCCATTCGGTCCAAAACGAGTCCCAAAGATGCCATATTGTGTCGTATAATGGAAACAACGTGGTGAACCTCTCCCTTGGGAGGCACACTCGATGCCTACATTATTGCATCGTCCACGGGGCTCCCAAACCCACGTGGAGACTTTAGACGCCCCTCTGGATGCCTAAAGCCCGCCCTTGAGTTGCCCTAAGGTTGTTCACTTGAAGCCCAATTTTTTCTTTTTTTTCTTTGGAGGGAGGGGGGGAGGTAGGGAGGTAGCACACCTTGTCCCCTTATATATGGTTGTTAAGCATTTAGCCCTATGGCAGGAGGAAACATCAATATGTCCGAGGAGTCATAATGATTTTTCAAAAATTTCAAAAATTGAGAAAAATCATAAAACTTGGTTGGGGAAACACTTCCCCTAAGACCTCTTTCCAGTAAAAATTTCAACTCAAAACTCCTTCATTTGGCTGCCCAAACAATGTGCCAAAAATCTGCACTGTTGGCTACTATTGCTGGCGGCTGCTGCTACTACTAGTTGGCTTCTACTACTGCTGGGTGGTTGCTGCTACTCTGTTCTTCTTGCTTGCTTCTTGGCATGCCTAGCTAGCATGGGGCGCTGCATTGTGTCTTCTTTGGCCGTGTGTTATTCTTCTTTGCTATGTCTTTGGTGTTGGTTACCACTTCTTCTTCTTTGTGTCTTCTTGCTAGTTGGTATGGGTTGTGGCCTTCTTTGCTTTGGTCTTTGTTGTTGGCATGAACGCGGCCTTGCCTTGCTCTTTGGCTAGTGGCCCGCATGCCTTAGGCTACTTAAGGCCAATGTCGGACCGCGTTGAGGCACTTCCAACGGCCACTCTCAAGCACTCAAATGGCCACATCACCACCAGCTAAACGTCACGGAGTTGGCCTTGCAAGGCAACCCGTGATATGTGGGCAGCCCTTAGTGGCCCCATACATATTGAGTTTGAAAGAGCCTGGTTCAGGGGCTGTCCATTTGACACTAATTGCCTCCCGATTTGGTGTACAGTCTTCTTTCCTTGTTAGGAAGCACAACTAAAGCACTTTGGCAAGAATGAGATGAGGTGCAGTGGATAGGTTAGGAGAGATGAGGGATGATGAAGGCCCAAAGACAGCTTTACTCCTAAGGAGCAAGATGTTCCAATAGGCGATAGGAAGTATGATTGCCCAATGAATGTCTGTCATGGACTGAATTAGATACGCAATTGGATTTGATCCATGCGTGAAGATTTGTATTAAGTCGGTTTGGAAGAGGTGTCCCTAGGTTGTTCCAATAGAGGAGGCAACATGGCTTACCGAAGCATCTGGTTGGGGTCCTCTGGAGCTGAGTGGCAGATGGGACAAGAAGGGTCCGTACCAATGCCCTACGTGCTAAAAGTGACTTGGTGCTGATTCGGTTCAGTAGGTCAAGCCAATGGAAGTAGGGATCATTCTAGGGCTAGTCCAAGTTTTCCAAAGCCACACCCAGTTAGAAAAAGAGATAAGATGGTTCAACCTTCTAGATTAAAGAAAGGGCCAATACACAGGAGAAGAAGCTGTTCGAAATTAGTTTCCATACAGGAGTGTCCTCCCGTGGCCTAAACCATTGAGGAGATGTGATTTCTCCTCCTTTATTGGTCTTGTTTCTGTTTACTTATAACAGAGTAGTAGAGTAAATGTCCTAGACTGAGGAAGTGAGTAAAATTTTTGTATGTTTTTTCAAAAAGGATTGAATCAATTGAGGTAGTTAGAGTAAATTTTTTGTTATGCAATTGAAATTTAAATAACTCTTCATATGAAAGTCATAGTATTCTAGCCAATTAGGACTATGGGGGCCGAATATTATGAGACGTAAATAGGCTGAATAATTGGACCAGGAGAGTTAAAATATATACATCGCATTTGGCTCTATTCGGCCAAATAGCCGATTGAGTAAGGGGGCCGAGTGGAAAGCGGTTTGCAGCAAAAGAAGCTGAGTAAACGGTTATACAACGAATCGAAAGTGGGCTCAGCCCTGAGGCCTAAGAAAGAAAAGATATAAATAGAAGAACATCAGCCATAAAGAGGTATATGAGAATTAGTACGTTTAACTTAAAATACAAGTAACTAAGAGAGTATACACTGACTTGTCCGTCGGAGTGCTAATTTCAGCACCCCTGACCGGAGTGTTTGTTTCTTTTCAGGTCGTCCAGGTCATCAGCTGAGGATCTCGAGCGTCCCAGTGGATCAAAAGAGTATTTCCAAACCACTTCCCCACAATTGGCGCCGTCTGTGGGAATACTCAAATACATTCATGGCGGGCGTAACGGAAGACCCTCCGATAGTCACTGACAAGACCACACAGAGAGACGACCTTACTCTAACAAACATGCTTGGACCGGAGATTATTGCCGCAAGATGAGCCTTGAATTTCGGCTCACCCTCGACTTCAGCACATGAGACAATGCAAGCGATCATGGAACAAGCGAAGCAGAACGAGCAGAGGTTGGAGAACATGATCGCTGAGAACGAACGTCTCCGTCAGGATTTGGCCTTGGAAGTGGCGAAGTCCAAACAAGCTATACGCCAAGATCCGGAACGACCTCTGAGGGCAGGTAGTGGACGACCTTGTGCCCGACAACAAGACATTGACAGCGACTCTGACTCATTATCCCCGGAGCCCAAGAAGAAGGGACGACCCGAAACTACCAGTTCCTTTGAAGGGAGTCCACATATAAGGCGTAAGCAAAGATGAAATGGTTCAGACGAAGAGGGCCAGCACGATCCCTTTGTGTGAAGGATTGCAAAGGCAGTACTACCCAAGAAGTTCAAACCCCATCATTCACCTTGTACGATAGGAAATCGGACCCCACTGATCATATCCGTCATTATAAGCAAGCCATGATGCTGCATGCAGACGACGAGGCTCTTATATGCAGAATATTTCCGAGCAGTTTGGGGCCATTGGTTGTCAGATGGTATTATAAATTGGAGCCGACGTCGATTAAGAGTTTCCATCAACTACAGAAATCCTTCAAGGCAAGATTTATCACCAACGAGGTTTAGCCGAAGCAAGCCGACTCTCTCTAGGCAATGCAAATCCAACTGGGAGAAACTTTACGGGCATATTCGGCGCGCTATTGGGAATGCTTTAATCTTGTCGATGATGCTTGCAATGACTCCATGGCCATTACCGCCTTTAAAATGGGTTTGCGTCCTGAAAGTGCTCTCCGCAGTTCCTTGACTAGAAGACCCCGCAAAATAGTCTGGTCGTTGATAAAGAAAGTTGAGGCGTACTGCAAAGTGGAAGATGACGCCTTACAGGTTAAAGCCCGAAATATGGCCAAGAAGATGGCCCCTTCTGAAATCGCTCAGCCGTTAAATTCTGTACCACCTCAGAACCCTGAACCACGGCATCGGGCTAAACGAGACAAGAGACGGGATTCTCGCCGATCAATCGACCAATGCTCCCACCGAGCAAATGAACAACTACAAGTTGATAGCAGGCGTACAAGGCGTGCTGACACGAAATATACAAAGTTGTTAGAGCCAATCAACGCGGTTATGTCCAAAGTCCAACACCTTCCGTTCTTAAAATGGCCGTCCAAAATGGTGGGACCTCCCGACACGAGAAGATGGGATAGGCGGTGCGAGTATCACAAGGATCATGGCCATGATACTGAGAGTTGTTATGCATTGAAGGAATTGGTACAAGATGGTCGATTACAACAGTATGTCCGAAAAGGCAACTCAACCAAAGCAATAGCCTTAAGACAGGATTCACCTCCACTTGGCGTGATCCACATGATATACAGCTTGCCAATGTCATCCGCAGTGCATACGATTCAGTCGAATCCCAACCCTCAAAATCAACTCACTCCAGCCAAACGGCCCCATGAAGCTGCAAGCATTGCTTTTGATGATTCAGATTTGGCCGGAGTAACACTTCTCCACATCGATCCCTTGGTAATCGAGTTACGCGTAAACCGATTCACCGTTGAGCACGTGCTCATTGATTCGGGGAGTACATCGGAAGTTATGTATTACAAGACATTCACCAAACTCGGCTTCTCCGAATCGGATCTTTCTCCGACTCCTTATCCACTGTTCGGCTTCAACGCCAATTCAGAATACCCATTGGGAAAAATCACCCTACCCGTTCGAGCGGGCTCCCGAACAGTGGATGTGGAATTCTTGGTTGTCAAGCTGCCATCGCCGTATAATCTCATCACGGGGCGAACTTGGTTGCATACTATGCAGGCCGTGCCAAGCACCTATCATTAGCTGCTACGCTTCCCGACAGAACGCAATATTGAGCAAATTCGTGGCTTCTAGAAATCGGCACAAGCATGTTATCTCCTTGCTGGAAAGACACCAAAAGAGTTGCAAGTGAATTCTATTGAGGTGTCGGATCGGGAGAGCCTCGACGATGTTGGGCGGCTCCCAAGTGAAAAGGCCACGGAAGCCCTAGATCGAGTTGAAATCGACGAAAACCCAGACAGGTTCTTCATGGTCGGCACCTCCCTGAATCAAGCCGACAGACAACAGCTAATTTCCTTCATGCTCGGCAACCTTGATGTATTTGCATGGACTCCATATGAGATGCCGGGTGTAGATCCGTCTGTTTTGCAGCACCGTTTAAACGTCGACCCTAAATGCAAGCCGATTATTCAAAAAAGCAGGTGGTCAGCCGCAGAGCACACTGTCGCCGTTGTTGAAGGGGTTGACCAATTGCTTGACGTCGGGGCAATCAGGGACATGACCTACCCTACATAGCTCTTGAATACTGTGGCTGTGAAGAAGAAAAATGGGACTTGGCGAGTCTGCGTTGATTTCACGGACCTAAACAAAGCCTGCCCCAAGGATTGCTTCCCCCTCCCCAGAATAGACCAACTTGTAGATGCGACGGCACGCTATCAGCGTATGAGCTTCCTCGATGCTTATAGAGGCTACCATCAAATTGCTATGCATCCGGAGGATTAAGACAAAACTGCATTCCTCACCCCAAGAGGAACCTATTGCTATAAGGTTATGCCTTTTAGGTTAAAGAATGCAGGGGCAACTTACCAAAGACTAGTCACTGCCATGTTCAAGGAGCAACTCGGCCACACTATGGAAGTGTACATTGACGATATGGTGGTGAAGTCCAAGAGAAGAGCGAACTCATCTAGCCAATCTGAAAGTGACATTCGGCATTTTATGCAAATACAAAATGAAGCTCAATGCTTTCAAATGTGCGTTTGGGATCGGCTCTGGCAAATTCTTGAGTTACATTGTCAACCACCGAGGAATCGAAGCCAACCAGAGGTAGATCACAGCAATCTTGGAGCTCGGCTCCCCTTGTTCAGTGAAAGAGGTTCAAAAGTTGATGGGGATGGCCGCCACACTCAATAGGTTTATCAGTCGGTCCACATATCGCTGCCGACAATTCTTTCATACACTACGGCATGGCAAGGCTTTTGAATGGTTTGTTAAGTGCGAAGTTGCTTTCAACGGCCTCAAGACCTACCTCTGATCAGTTCCACTCTTGATAACTCCTTCGGTGGGTGACCTGCTCATTTTGTATCTGGAAGTTTCCGACCGGGTCGTCAATGCTGTACTGATAAAGGAAGAGCTAGGGGAGTAGCGGCCAGTGTATTATGTGAGCAAGGCAATGGTTGACGCCGAAACACGCTACCTTCCGTTGGAAAAACTCATTTTGGCCCTCGTCATGGCAGCGAGAAAGCTGATGCATTACTTTCAGGGGCATACCATCGGGGTACTAACGGACCACCCCTCCGGTCGATACTCCGTAGTGCAGAAGCATCAGGGCGCATTTCAAAGCGGGCTCTTGAACTCGGCCAGTACAATATTCAGTTTCTGCCTAGAACCTCAATCAAGGGACAGGTGCTAGCCGACTTTGTGGCCGAATTCACTGGGGGTCTTGCCGACTTCAAGTCTGATGAAATTTGACCTAAGCCGAACTGAAGAATTTATGTTGGGGACATTTGGCAGTTGTACTGTGATGGATCATCCAATCGATGGGGCAGTGGAGCCGGAGTAGTAATCATGGCTCCTGACGGCGCAGTAATTGAGCAGGCCATCAAACTCGGCTTTGAAGCATCAAATAACGAGGCCCAGTACGAAGCCCTTCTAATCGATTTGCAGAATGCACATCTTCTGGGTGCTCGGTGTTTGCTTGTATTTTGCGATTCAAAACTGGTGATCAATCAGCTAAAGGGGGAGTACGCGGCCAAAAATGACCGTATGGCGACTTACATGAAAATGGCTAACTCTTTGCTGGCAGAATTTGACCATCATGAATTGAATCAAATAACACGAGATCAGAACACACATGCAGATGCCCTGGCTTGCCTAGCCTCCGCCACTAACTCAGAGATAAAACGGACCATCGAAGTAGGTTTCATCCCGGAGCCGAGCATTGGCCCTTCGGAGGAAGTCCAAGTCAATGTCATAGAGTCAGCACCGAGTTGGATGGACTGCATTGCTGCATTCCTATCTTTCGAACAGCTCCTAGCAGACAAGAAAGAAGCGCACAAGTTGCAAAATAAAGCCCTGCGATACTACTTGGATCCGCAAGGAAAGCTTTATAAAAAAATCCCTTTCTGGTCCATACCTGGAATGCGTACATCCGGGCAAAGTCGAAGAGCTTCTGATCGAAATATATGAAGGCAGTTGCGGCGCACATTCTGGCGGGCGCTCTTTGGCTCATCGAGCTGTAACCCAAGGGTATTATTGGCCGACAATGAGAGCAAATGCCGAATGTTACGTGAAAAAATGTGAACAATGCCAGAAGTTCGTCCCCTTAACCCATTTGCCTATTAAAGAGTTGAGCTCTATCACCAGTCCCTTGCCGTTCGCCCAGTGGGGACTTGATATCGTCGGACCATTACCGAGGGCCCCAGGGAACAAGCGATACTTGATTGTCGCGACAGATTACTTCACGAAATGGGTCAAAGCGGAGGCATTAACGCACATTTGAGATGTCGATGTTAAGCGCTTTGTATGGAGAAATATCATAACACGATTCGGCATTCCAAGAGCACTTATCTCAGATAACGGCACCCAGTTTGATTGTAGCGTCTACTAAGAGCTGTGCAGTAAATATGGTATTCGACCTTATTTTTCCACGCCGGCTTACCCACAAAGCAATGGTCAAGCTGAAGCCTCTAACAAATCCATCTTGGACGGCATCAAGAAGAGGCTGGAGAAAGCTAAAGGCAAATGGGTCAAAGAATTGCTGAGTGTGTTGTGGGCTCATCGAACTACGCCAAGGCTATCCACTGGGGAAACGCCGTTTGCTTTATGCTTTGGAACCTAGGCAATCATACCCCTGAAGATCGGCCTCCCAACCTTGAAATCGAAAGCTTTTGATATGGGCCAAAACGACATGATGCTGGCCTTGGATTTGATTCTGATTGAAGAATGAAGAGACCGTGCCCTTACATCCATGGCACGGTATTAGCAGTAGCTTGCTAAGTCGTATAATCAACATGTTCAGCTGTGCCGCTACACACCAGGAGAGTTGGTCCTGAAGAAAGTACTTCCAGCTGCCAGGAAACCGGCTGATGGAAAATTGAGTCCTAACTGGGACAGCCCTTATCAGGTCAATTTGATCGTGGGAGTAGGGGCATATCGGCTCAAAGACATGTCTGGAAGGAGTCTGCCACAGCCTTGGAATTCAACACACTTGCGTAAATTCTATCATTAAACCCGACCTGTGGGGAATGATACTAGTTTTGAATAGTTCACCGTGTACATATTTCACTTTTGCAATGTAAAGTTTCCTGTTTCCTCAACGCGCAATTCAGTTCAAAAGCTTCCGGATTCGGAGCGCCCTTCGTGGATATCACGATTGGCCAAATTAAGTCTCCGGATTTGGAACCCCATTGGTGCATGTCACCTTTGGGCCAATTAAGTCTCTAAATTCAGAGCGCCCTTCGTGGATATCACAATTGGCCAACTTTCCGGATTCGAAGCCCCATTGGTGCATGTCACCTTTGGGCCGATTAAGCCTCCGGATTCGGAGCGCCCTTCGTGGATATCACGATTGGCCAAATTAAGTCTCCGAATTCGAAGCCCCATTGGTGCATGTCACCTTTGGGCCGATTAAGCCTCTAGATTGCGCGGTTACCGATATCACAAACAATTGTAACTTTCCGGATTGGCCCCATTGGTGCATGTCACAATTGGTTTGGGTAAGTCTGCTGATTATTTAATCTGCAGCTTTGGATTATTAGATTGGATTCGTTCGAGCCGCCGTGGATATCACGAAACCCATAGGTGCAAGTCACCTTTAGGCCGATTAAGTCTCCAAATTCGGAGCGCCCTTCGTGGATATCACGATTGGCCAAGTTGAGTCTCCAAATTCGGAGCCCCATTGGTGCATGTTACCTTTGGGCCGATTAAGTCTCTGGATTCGGAGTGCCTTTCGTGGATATCACAATTGGCCAAGTTGAGCCTCCGGATTCGGAGCTCCATTGGTGCATGTCACCTTTGGGCTGATTGAGCCTCCGGATTTGGAGCCCCATTCGTGCATGAAACTTATGGGCCGAATAAGACCAGGATTCGGAGTGCCCTTTTTAGATAAAAAGCCTCCAAATTCAGAGCCAGAGTCGTGCATAACACGTCCGGATTCGGCGCGCCGTACACGAAAGTTGAAGCATACAATATTCAAAGTAAAATGCTTCGTTAAGTTGAGTCGACGAAAACTGTATACACATTAAAGCATACGAACATTCATAATAAAACGCTTAATTAAGTTCAGCAGGCGCAAACCGCATATACAAGTTAAAACATGCATACATTCAAAATAAGATGCTTATTTAAGCATACAAACATTCAAAATGCAACGCAAACATTTAAAACGAAATATTTTTATTAAATTAACCAATATAACCAATAAATATATTCAGTTCAATACATTGGAGCGTTTACAATACGATTTAGTTCTATTCAGCGTCACCCTCGTCATCGCTCTTCTCAATTTCGAAAGCGCCATAAGGAAAATGATGGCGTTGGTATAATGGCGACGCCGATTCAACTCCTGCTTCTTGGAGAGCCTCTACGGCTTGGAGAGCCTTAATCCACCCGTGCCTAAAGCCTCGGTTCTCGCATCGGCAGACCTCTGTGACTTTCTCTTTGGTCTTGTCTATCTCGACTTTCCGGCCGTCGTGGAAGCCTTTTTCATAACCCATGGTCCTTGCATTTTCTACAGCAAACATGCTTGCCGTATCTGAATCGGCAATCGAATGACTTAACAGCCGTTAGTTCACTCTCTTCTCCACGACCGAGTTAGATTGACCTGCTGCACGCGGCTCGGTGGTTTGAGCCTTTCTAAGCTCCCTAAGCTCACGCTCGGCCTTCTCCGCGCGAGCCTCCAAATTTCAAATTCGTTTGTCCTTCTTCTCTATTACTTGCCGCGCGGCGCGCAGGCGCATGCCAACTTCATAGGTGGTATACAGCCCTTTCACCGCCCCATGGATGCCCTCCCGAAACACTTCGAAATCCTGTCGACCAACCATCGACTGCTGGACTTCCAGTGGAAAAATATGTCACGCGAATTCAACTGCTACACCTGAGTCGTTAACAATAGAATCCGCCTCCATCATCGGTTTATTCCCCACAAAAACCGCAAAACTCAATGGTCGCGGCGTCACGTCGTGCTCATTTCTCGATCACGGTCGCGGGGAGCTTCCCCGTTGCTGTTTTTCTTTTCGGGGTGATCTGCTTCGACGACTTGGGGGCTGACATTTTTCCCGTTCCCTGGACATCCTACCTCTCGTGCGTGTGGGCTCGCTGCTGCGATTCATTTCAATGTCTAGCTCAGCCATTGTTCGCCATTCTCCTCTGCTGTTGAAGAATAGTCTATTTGACATTCAGATTTATCTAACCTTCCGCAACAAGCTGGTTTAAATTGAGTCTGAACATGATAAGTGGAATCACTGGCGCGAAGAACCCACCCCATTTATTCCTAATGCGTGTAGTGCCCCCGAGGCAACTTCATTAATGCTAAATTCCAAAAGCTCAACGCCGATCGATTTATGCCCCAGCCACCCCATGAGATAATAATATTCGGCCTTTGGACCTCATGCACTGGCTGGGGCAAGGACAAATTTATTAATCTGATCAGCCAAATATCAGAGCCCGATGCCGATCAATTTATGCCCCAGCCACTCCATGAACTAATAATATTCGGCCCTTGGAGTTCATACATTGGCTGGGGCAAGGGAAGATTTATTAATCTGATCGGCCAAATATTAGAGCCCGATGCTGATCGATTTATGCCCCAGCCACTCCATGAGATAATAATATTCGGCCTTTGGACCTCATGCACTGGCTGGTGCAAGGGCAGATTTATTAATCTGATCGGCCAAATATCAGAGCCTGATGCCGATCGATTTATGCCCCAGCCAATCCATGAGATAATAATATTCGGCCTTTGGACCTCATGCATTGGCTGGGGCAAGGGCAGATTTATTAATCTGATCAGCCAAATATCGAGCAAATGCCGATCGATGCTGACCACTCCATGAACTAATAATATTCGGCCCTTGGAGTTCATATATTGGCTGGGGCAAAGGCAGATTTATTAATCTGATCGGCTATTCGACGATGGTAAAATTACTAAACTGCCTAATTATCTAATCGGCAAGTGCACACGAATGTTTTATCCATAGAAGCAAAAAGCAATACTATGCATCAATAACAGAATTAAGCACAAGTAATAACAAAAAACAAAGAAAATTTTCATTAGTAAATTGGGCACAGACTGTAGCCATTTTACATGTGAAAACTACTAGATAAAAAGCTACAAGTTTGCAGGGAAATGCCTAGCAAAAACTTAAAAGCTGTAGCCATACATAAAAAACTACTAAACGAAAAGCTGTAACATTACATTCGAAATCCTTAAACAAAAATAACTATTGTCGCCCTAATCAATCCTCGGAGTCAGACTCTAGCGGCTTAATATCCACTTACTTGTATGGAATCAACATCGCCAATGTCACATTAGCAACAGCAAGAGCTTTGAGCTAGCTGTGTTTGAATCCCTGATTTTCAAATTTGGGCACTTATTCCACATAATTTGCAAGGGTAGCGCTTTGCCCAGCCTCGTACGCCTTCGAAGCCTCAGAGTCGGCTACTTCCTTCACCGCCTTCGATTCTACCAAGTCTGCCTCAAGTTTGGCGATCGCCTCTTAGGTTAACTTGAGCGCAGCTTCGCTCATGTTCGCCCTCTACTCGGCAGCCAATCTGAGCTGGTCTGCATTCCTTGCCCTCTCCATCTCGGCCTCGGCCTTTGCAGCTTCCATCTTCACCCTCGCCGCTTCGAACTCGGCCCAGCTCCTTTGGCCCTCAACTTCAGATTGTAAACAACCAATTCATTCGATGGCATCGTGCTGGCGATGGCCTATCTCGGCTATCCTTCTGACCGTTTGCAAAACAGGAGATTAAAACCAAAATATATGCATAAAAGGGGAAATGCAAGATCAAGATATTTACCAGAAGAGCTGATTGAGAGGCTAACACTATTGCCAAAAGATCCGGCTTCGAGCGGAAAGCCGCCTTGTTAGACGACAATGAGACCGACGCAGCCATGTTCAGCTCCACGACTGGATCTTTCATAGCTAACGCATCAGAGGAGATCGGCATGTTTTTTATCTTCTGTTGAACCACAAAAGGCACAACGGTATCCGACTATTCTAAACGCGGCCGTTTGTCAGCAGAGTTTTCTTCAGAGCCGGCCTCAACCTTAGTAGGACGTTTTTTCCGCCCTTCGTTCAACCTCCTGATTCGCCGACACGACCGGCTTTGACTCGGCACTTCGGGTTTGAGCCGTCTCCTACTCTATAACAGGCAGCGGAGGCTCAACATCGGCCACGGGTGGCACTTCGAATCGAATTTCCTCTGCTCGAATGTCCTCTACTCTTCGTCGCACGGCCATTCGTTCGGCGTTTTTATTTTTGGCGAGTTGTGCGAGTGACAACCTGGCCATGTCTTCAGGATACGCACCAGGAAGATCTTCTAGTCTAATAAAGACATCGTCGTAAACGTCCCCTCGGCCCGAGATGGACGGAGGGTTGGCTAAATTGAGGCCGGCTTCCTCAAAGGCTACCCTTAAAGCCTCGTCTACTTCAGCCTCGGACTGGCCTGATTCTTCGGCGACCTCAGTGACTTCCGCACGCTCAGAGTCGGATCCGTCGAAACCAATCTGGCGCAAGTTTTTGAAGTTGGTTAAACTATGAGCCGTAGGAAACTCTTCACCCCTCGGAATCGGGATGTTTTCTACTGCCGAGAACGTCATGTATATCGGCTCGCACCGAAGAAGAATGTAGGCCGCCCTCCCTTGTTTTTGAAGGCTTGGACGGTCGAAGTATTTCAGCGTGACTTTGATCTCCGTAAGAACGGCGTCGTCGGTCGAAGTTAAGACTTTGATCTAAGCGGTCCTCGCCTACGCTGAATTCCCAGTTACCTTGGACAACGACCATAACATCATCGACACGCTTGCCAAAGATGGAAAGCATGGTCATTAATTGGTGGTCTGTGTCCTTGGCCCTGAGGAAATAGTGTCCATGCCGGCCAGAAGACTTGGCTAAGGCATAACAATGCCGAATAGCAGGTATGCCGAGGTTAATCCTAAGGCGACGGTTTAACTCTATAATCCCATAACAATTCTAAAAAAAATTGACATTGGGTTGGGAAGGGATTAGACCCCAGTGGCGAAGGCAGCCCTAAGGAATGGGTGAAGCGGGAAACGGACTCCACCCTCTACGATTGATAGAAGAGGGAAGACGATTGTGCTTTCATCATCCCTCTCCATATCGAGGGTGCCGTCTGTCACGAGTGACAGACGGACGTCATCAGGGATGGAAAAATGGCGTCGAAAGCCAGAAACTCAATCTGCGGAGAGGAGATCTTTCAAATGTTTTGCCATTTCCTTCAAACTATAGGAGTATGCTAAACCAAAAACAAACCAGGAAAAAGGATTCAAAGCAGAGAGGGAGAGAACTTACAAGAGACGAAGAGGACAGTGAGGGATTAAAGAAAGTTGCAGAGATAAGTCGGAAGGCAGTCCAACGACTTTAAGCACCTAAAAATGTGTATGTATTTGAAAAGACATTGAAATTTTAAATCACAATAAATAGAAGTGTACGAAGAGGCGGGAAGTTGAAATGATAACCGAGAAGCATGTTCTCTGACATTTGCGTTGGAATGAGGTTAGCTGCCGAATTTTGGCTCAGATTTTTCGAGTTCGAAACCAAACACTCCAGCTAATTGTCATTAGTGGAGTGCTTGGGGGGCAATTGTGGGGGCCGAATATTATGAGACATAAATAGGCCAAATAATTGGACCAGGAGAGTCGAAATATATACATCGCATTCAGCCCTATTCGGCCAAATAGCCGATTGAGTAAAGGGTCGAGCGGAAAGCGCTTTGCAGCAAAAGAAGCCGAGTAAATGGTTATACGGTGAATCGAAAGTGGGCCTAGCCCTGAGGCCCAAGAAAGAAAAGATATAAATAGAAGAACATCAGCCAGAAAGAGGTATGTGAGAATTAGTACGTTTAACTTAAAATACAAGTAACTAAAAGAGTATACACTGGCTTGTCCATTGGAGTGCTAATTCCGGCACCCCCAATAGGAGTGTTTGTTTCTTTTCAGGTCGTCCAGGTCATTAGCTGAGGATCTCGAGCGTCCCAGTGGATTAAAAGAGTATTTCCAAACCATTTCCCCACAAGGACAACTCAATTAATTGTATATATATTATCTATAGAAATAAACTAAATCTACAATCCAGACTATTCTAAAGCACCCTAACATTTGTTTCCCTACTACATGTGAGGGCCTTCATGAATACAAAAAATAAAGCTACTGCCAAAATCATATTGATGGAATGTAGACATTGCCACTAGCAAAAATGGAAAAAGAAAACATATTAATTTGAAAAAGTTTCAGCATTCCAATATTAATATTGTCCTCCTCTAGAAGACAAGTTATCCTGTTAAATGGAGTTATCATAGAAAATAAAAGTTTTTCAGACAAGATAGAGAAAATTTGAATTACTTCATTACAAAAATTTTAAAAAATAAAATTATAGCATTGACTCATCTGGACATTTAAATGATCTCAAACTTCCAAGACATCGTCCAAACCACTAATCCTCGAACACATATATGCAATCCCTCCATTCCACATGTACTAGGTAATTACTGCCTAAAACCTATAATTTCAACAACATAGTTTCAAGACATGTCCTAGTGTCCTTTAGGTTACCTACACTTTAGGCTGCTAGTGTATTTTCAAATGAATAAATAGAATGAAGTGTCATATACAATGAGAGTGCTCTATAAACTTTCTCTGAATGCAGCAATTAATACATAAAAGTTCATAGCTTGTACAATTAGTTCCAATGCTATAACAATGGAATGAGGTTAAAAAATTTCCTAACAATTGTTGAAAAATAATAGCTGGCAAATTATGTTTATGGTAGTGCCCTTCAAGGAAGACTAAAGCCACCCAAGATATACAGAGACATGTATTAGTTTCCAAAGCACATTAAAGATTACTATATGATAGGGTTTCAAGTAACAACAATAACAAGTACATCAACTACAACACTGACAATAAGTACTGTTACAATAACATCCACACAAGACATTAAAACAGATAAAGCATCAAAGCAAATAAAAGCATCACATCCCAATGTTGTATTCAAAGAAATGAAGACAAGCAGAAATTAATACAAGAAATAAATTAACGAACAAGCTATATATGAAGCTTCATATCATCAGTTTTTCTTGAAGATGATTTATTGGAAATTACAGCCACCAGTAGCAATAGTTCGTCAGCTTGAGCTCCTAAACTCCATTGGATTGTGCCAGTCTTTCACAAGGTTTGTCACGACCTGTCGCTCAGCAAACAAATGGTGATGATTACAATTAATGTCAGATTAATTAATAAAATATGTTCATTAAGTGCCATGTTTCCGATTTTTAGTGAACCTATAATATTCATTCAAACTGTTTGTAATAGTAAGCCTAGCCTTGTAATAGAACTTTGAAATTGGGACACATCTGTTGTAAGTAATAATTTGTTGTTTAGGTCTTACCACAAGGATGTTTATTTAATTAAACATTTGTAGTTTGATACTAGCCTTAAGGGTGTTAAAACGGGGCAAAATGTATACATAATTTGAGGATTCATCCCAAATTAACTTAAAATGGAATACTATAATGAATTAGGTCTAGTGATCACAATGCACTTATGGGAGTTTGGTAAAATAAATATTTTTAAAAGAAAAAGTACAGATGCTCTATACGTCTTAAATGGGAAAGGATATGAGAAATTACCTGGCTATTAGAAGTCCATCCCCAATTGGTGCGAATAGATGTCTTTAGCTAATTGATCCATCAAATCTTCACCACTTCCAAGTTCCTCAAAAGTATTGTTGGACTTTGATTCATTTCATTGTAATGCCTCCAACCACCCATTCACTCCTTTAATCTTCGAAATAGTACTAGATATTTTTGTGGGATAAAGAATTTCGAGCTTTGGACAACCATAAACAATCAGAATTTTCAATATTGGATTGACAATTAGACCACCTGAAATGGTGACCAATTTAGGTAGGTCAACAAGTGATATCCTCTTCAATCTTTGGATAACACAACCAGATTTGAAGTTGGGAGATGCTTGAGTAACTAGGCTCTTGATTTTGCAGCAGTCTTCAACTACAAGCTCTTCCAATTGCAA
Organism: Camellia lanceoleosa; assembly: GCA_025200525.1. NCBI lineage: Eukaryota > Viridiplantae > Streptophyta > Magnoliopsida > Ericales > Theaceae > Camellia > Camellia lanceoleosa. The sequence goes on along the minus strand of CM045760.1, from coordinate 165,135,463 downwards.
CAAATTATTAAGCAAACTTGGTGTAAAAATGGTAGTCAAATTGGGGCATGTATGCAATGTCAAGGAACTCAGACATGATAGACTACCATTCTCAATTGGACCTTTCCAAATGCTTTGTAAATTCTTCATATGATGAATACCCAAGTAATTTAGCGATTCGAATACAGGTTCCTTAACAACACCCGATGGATATTTATAATTTCCATCAATAATGGTTTGAAGCTCATTGCATTCTACCAACAAACAAGTTTAACCAGGTTTTGATTTCCGAAATCAGAAAGCATCTTAATAGTCCAATGGCGATCCAAGAAGAAAACAAAGGCACGGTTGAGAACCTCGGTAATTTCAGTTGGTTTTCCGTCACCATTTATATACTCAAGGCATTTCCTCCATTTGTTCCATTTCTTGAATCTTTCTTCAACTTCATGTGGTAGGCGGGATATGAGGCGCTGTCAGTGACGACCAACAATGAATCTAAATTCAAACCAATCTGGATACTTGAGTTCTGTGCCTTTCTATCTAAGTAGCTGTAATATTTCAACGGTTGACAGATACAACTCAAGGAATTTCAACTTTAATGCTTTAGTCAGTTCATTGAGTAATGTTTTCACCTCAACATCCCAACACTCATCATCTGGGTTCACATCAATGCTTAATTCTTCCAATTCAGAGAGTTTTGATAATGCCTTTGTTGGGATTATCAAGTCCATATAGTAGTTTGTACGGCCACAAAAAGAGACCTTGAAGCACGTCAAACTAATTAATTCACCAATTTCTTCGGGTAGGTACATAATTCCAGTTCTTTCAAGATCAAATATCTCAAGATTTCCAAGTACTCCGAGTTGGGGAGGCAGCTCCATGAGAAGTGCACAACCTCTCAAATTGAATTTTTGAAGTGATCTCAATCTGGAAATAGAAGGTGGCAAAGACTTTATGCTAGTAGAGGACAACTCTAGAACTCGTAGGAGAGGCATGCCTTCAAAGAATAATTTAGGAATTTCCATCAGATCATAGTTGTTATGTAAAAATAGTTTTTGGAGAAATGGGCACTTGAGGTTCTCCGGTAGCTCAGACAATTTATTATTCATCAACTCAATCTCCTTGAGATTAGTCCATTTTTCAACCTTTGGTGTCTCAGTCAATCCTAATCCCCCTTGCCTTAGAAAAAGACTCGGTATAAATAATTTATGCAGGACAATTTTAGTTTCATCCCGTATTCGAACATAACTGTTGCCAGCCTTATCTAGCAAGAAGGAATTGATAAGTTCTCCAAGAACAACATTTCCTTCTTTCAGTGTTTCTACTAAATCATCCTTGATCCAATTTAATACTAGTGAATGTGTGCTCCATTGCTGTAGAAGTGCACAGTTTTTTATGCAATGTTTTGTTATAATGTCCTTCTGATCCCAAATGAGTTTTAACACATGAACCATGACTTCACTTATTCATTCTTCTACTTGCTCGAGGGAGGACTATGATGTTAATTCGTGGAGTGCAACATCCCACACACCAATATCAGTCATACCTTTCAAGGCCCTCGCAAGAAGAATGATGGCAAGTAGGTTGCCGTGGCACTCTTTCACTAAATGGATAGCCATTTGTTGGATAATAGAAGAAGTATGAACAAGTGATGGCCCTACATTCGTACATAATAGTTCCCAGGGTAACATATGATCCTCCATTCTGATCTCCAAATCCAAATTCATTATCTCATAGACTTTTTGCGATCGAGTTGTAAGCACTAGTACAAATCCACAATTGGGGATACCTAAGTCATGTAGATCAATCTGCCCATCGTCAGTACAATCCACCAACAAGAAGAAGTCTCTAGGTAGATAACAACGTAATATATTTGGATTATTGAAAATCTTATCAGCTTCCTTATAACCGCGAATCTGTTCTACAATGCTCTGCCTAACATCTTTGGTGCTGTGATGTCGTGAGACAGAGACGCAGAGGACATGCTTACCCTTTGCTTTGATTTCCCATGTATCTTTCAATGCTTTTGCCACTTTCTCAACTCTGCTCCCTAAAATCCTAATCTTTCGATCTAAACCATCATAAAAGCATTTTGAGACCTGGCGAATAGTAGAATCGATAGCCAATTCCAACATTTCATCTGGCACTTTTGCTTCTTCAAATATTGTACAACCTGCACTTTCGCTATGTGTTGTTAGCCCAACCTCAATTCTCCGTGTCAAACTCTCATCTGGCCTTATAATAGTGGTATCAGCTTCTTTATTAGGTAATTAAGTCGACATATCAAAATCAAATTATTAGGTAAATCAGCCAACATATCAAAATCAAATTCGGCCAAAGTTCTTTTGGTATTGTTTAATTTGTTCTTAATCTGTTGCATTATGATTTTGTTACTTACTTTATTTGAATATTTGTCGGAAACATCATTGTTTGATGGCGAAGCTTGTAGTCTTCTTACGTCTTGTTGAATAGAGGAAAAACTTTTATTGCCAAATGAGAATCGAAAGGGATTTGCTTCTGGTTTGATAGGGTATGATAAGAAAAGGTGTAGGAAGTCTTTCTTTGTTCTCAAAGACTCAAATTTTGTTCTCATCTCTTCCCATTAATTTTCTTTTCCTGCTGACGGCGAGGCTTCCCGTTTAGGTACTTTTGATATTTCTCTTTCAAGTAGGCTGCTGGCTTTTAGCTTAAGAGCCATTTCTTCTTCTTCTTTAGAGGACGACAACTTTTGAGTTGTTGACTTCTTCTGTCAATCTAATAAATGTGCATCCATAGTACTATGCTCGGATGAGCCGCCTTCCTGGTCAACATCCTCCATTCCCAACCAGCCAACTTTTAGCCTTAAAACTGCAAAATACATTTGATAAATTCATTAGTAATACAAAGGAGAGCTCCCTATCAAATGAAGTTAAATTTGTAAACTATTTTTGTGAAGAAGTCAATGTAGTGTATTATACAAAAATATTTCCACTGGACCTAATGTCTCATACTCTTTTTAAATTGGATTTATCACAAATTTTCTCTTAAAAACAATAATTAAATTAGAAGAAAAATTAGTAATATAAAATTAAAAATAATTCTAACTATTTAATTTTCTTTTTTATTCACTTGGAAAATAAAGTATGTAGAAATAGAATTTATATAAAATTTATTTAAAAAATTAAATCTAAATAGGGTAAATTACACTAACATGCCCTAGGGTTGAGTTTAATACAAAATCACCTCACATTCTAGAAATTACATCCCCTTCCTTGAGAATAATAGTCACATTACATATTGCCCCCTCCGTTAGTGCACCGTGAGTAAAGTTAACAGATTGGGATGATATCAGCTATAGTATTTTATAAAATGCCGATTTTACCCTTGGATTCATAGACTCATCTTTCCATCTTCCATCTTTTTCATCATTTTCATCTCTCTGCAAATGGGTCCAAACCCCTTCTATCACACTAACCCACTCTACCATCTTCCACTTTCTTCATGTCTCTTCCCTTCACCATCACTGCACTATCACAACACCATTAAAAATTTAGTCCCCCTTCTTCCACCATCACGACACCACTGTGACATCACTGAACATTAATCCAAGTAGACTTTTTGGTATGTAAAATGGCAAACCTCAAAATTTATCCAATATGTATAAATATATATATATTTATATCCTTTGTCTCATTATTTATACATACAGTAATTCAATACAGCTTGATAAAAACATGGAAATCATAAAATAAAATTAAAAAAAAATGAAATGCATTGTATAAGAATTCACCATTACAACTCACAAGAATCATCATTTGTCATGCCCCAAGCCCCGTGACAACGCCGCACACTCATCCAAGTGAGCATGAAAGGCTAAGAGTCCAATGAAATAAACCAACAATATAAAATACTCAATTTAATTCTTTAATTATCATAACACCAAAATCCATAAAACTAAATGATTCTTATCATATGAAATTGTCCACTAAGTTCACTAATATAGTCCACTAACAAAATAGTAACTTAAAATCATAGTCCTATTCTCGGCACTCCCACAAGTACAAAACCTGTGCAGCTCTACTCCTCAGAATTTGAAAAAAAATAAAATAAAATAAGGGTAAGCTAGATTCTAGATAGCCCAGCAAATAACCAACCATCATTGCTAGCTGGATCAAGTATATACAAAATAAAAAAATAGTCAATAACCAATAAATATAATTTTGCTACAATTCAATAAATGAACAATTATTTTGTAAGATGGTTTCATAACTGAAAATAAACAATGTGCACTACATTTTAATTGAAAAGATAACAAGATAATTCAAAATAATTTCATTGTTCAAATTGATGGTTCGATATTCAGATAGTTCAATGATTCGATTCACAAAACTCAAGTCTTAGTGACTACAGTCACTTAGCCTGTGATAAGGCCCAAAACCACACATAAGCCGGTGGTAAAGCCCCAAAAGAAACTAGTTTCTATGCCAATAAATAACCCCCATTGGTTAGGGTCCAAATTATAGTCAAACTAGAGTGATGTTTAAAATTCAAACAATACACATCTTTTAAATAAAATATTCGATATTTTCAGAATAAACATTTGGTATAATTTTCAGAATAGGTTTACAAAATATTCAAATAATTTTCATAATAATATCCGATGTTGTTTATACTTGACCCATATTTTATTTTAAGAGAACAGAAAGCCTATAAATAAATATTTATAATTTCAAACGATTCAACAGAAATAAAAATGAACCAACAGTGAGAGGGTTACTTACCTCAGATAACTAAAATAATATTCCAACACTAACTCCAAACACCCAGCTCCACCACTTTAATCACACAAACCTAATAAATAAAACCTCACATGAATTAATATTTTACGTGTTTCATACACCCACAAAACCCCACCATATTAGTTTAATGTATTGTTTTAATATCCTAGTGATACCAAACCATTCAACCCAACTTTATAGCCAAACACACCCTTTTCCATGATACAAAACTCCATTGGCTAGCTACACCCACACACACTGTTGGAAATGGTTATAAAATTCTAGTTAAAACCAGAATTTTTTTCTAAGTTTGGTCAAGTGGGCCCCGTGCATCGATTTACACGGATCAAAGTGGTAACACGTTCTATGCCGTGTTGTGATTTACGTGGTATATTTGGTTGTTCAAAACCATTACCGAGTGAATGGGAAATTGAAGCCAAAGTATGCTCCATGGAAATTGAGTTTTGGTGGAAATTCCTTAAAGGTTTGAATAAGGCTTGTCCCACATTGATTTGGTGGGAGGTTTTGAGAGGGTTTATAAGGCATGAGTTTGGTACTTGGGGTGTGCCCCAAGGGGTACCCAAGTGTTTTAGAGGGAGGGGTTATGGGCAAAATGGGCTAGACCTATTGGACCCAAAAATCACCACACGTGAGCGCGCCGCCGTCCGTTCAGTCGGGCGGGCTGGCCTAGGCCAAAAACATTTGAATTTAATTTTATTTTTGTATAAAATAAAATCCATAATTCAAATTAAACTGGTTTGGATTTACTGTTCATCCAAATAGGGCCCTTCCCGTTTTCAAACAGAATTAAACTAATTTGGATTTACTGTTCATCCAAACAGGGCCCTTCCCGTTTTTGAACCCAACAGCTTTAAATCTATTTGAATTTCAAACCAAACAGTGCCTAAACAGTATGTATCTGTTTAATTCAAATTGAACAGGTACAGTACCTGTTCAATTCAAAACCAAGAGCCACCTTTACATCTATAAATAGACTAAGCCTCACATTTGGATTTTTGACTCCAATTTTCGTATTCTGTCATCTACTTTAAATCTCTACATTTTGCTGCATTTTATTTCTGAAAGAAAGAGTGTAAACACTTTGTGTGTTCGATGAACGATTAAATTGTAGTGCTGTTTTTATTCGTTGATAAGATCATTTTATCTTGGGAGATAGACGTCCAAATTCTGAAAGCACCGTGGAGAGGACGAATCTGTCTTAAGGACACAGTGTTAAACACTGGACTTGATCAGAAAAGTTATTCAAAGAAATTAATCAAGTAAGTTGTTTAATTTTATTATGTTGTTATTTGTTTATTTAATCAGATTTTAATTTTGTTTTTGTAACAAAATAAAATATGTTATTTATTTATTTATTTATTATTTCGAGTTTGATTTTTGTAATCAAACAAATTCTCTCCTTTTCTTTATTTCTTTAAATTCTAGTTGTTTTGTACACAATAGAATTAAATCTTTTAAATACAGTGAAGATTGTACCAACAATCTTAAGACATAATAATTTTTTGGTATCTTCATTGTATTTAATTTTCTGTTTTCATAAAGACATATTCTGGTTGGAAAAACAAATAATGTTTATGCTATTTGACAGATAGTAGTAATATACTGTCTCTTTTCTTTGACAACTAGTAGTAATATACTGGTGTCATTAACAATTGCAGAATATTAATTGTGTTAACAGAAAATTATTGTACTATTTTATTTTTCTAGTTTTAGTAACAAGAAAAATAAAATTATTTTGTGTTATAATTTATTTTCTGGTTTTAGTAACTAGAAAATTAATTTGTGTTTTAATTTTTCTGATTTTTGTAATCAGAGATTATGGCTACTACAACTGAAACTGCATCTGGCAGTGGTACTCCTATTGTTACACCAACATCGGTCCCTATCCAGAACCATGTTCATATACCTATCAATCATGGGGAAAAATCGAAAAAATTTAACGATAATGAGTTTAAGAGATGACAGCAGAAGATGCTGTTCTATCTTGCAACTCTTAATTTGGCCCAGTTTCTCCATGAAGAGGCTCCAACACTTAAAGAGGGTGAAAGTGATCGGCAAGTTGTTGCCGCTGTAGATACTTGGAAACATTCAGATTTCTTGTGCAGAAACTACATCCTCAATGGCCTTGACAACATGTCAGATAATGTTTACGTCCTCAAGTCAAGAAAAGAATTATGGGATACTTTGGAGAAGAAATACAAGATGAAGATGCAAGACGAAGAAATTTGTCGTCGGTAAATTTTTGGATTTTGTTATGGTAGACTCCCAAACGGTAATATCTCAAGTTCAAAGTTTTCAAATAATTTTGCATGATATTCATTCAGAAGGTATGTCTCTTAGCGAATCTTTCCAAGTCGCTGCTTTGGTGGAAAAGTTACCACCGGCTTGGAAAGATTTTAAAAATTATTTAAAACATAAACGCAAAGAGATGACCATGGATGAGTTGATTGTAAGATTAAGAATTGAGGAAGATAACCGAAAGGCTGAAAAGAGGAATTGGAAAAATCCCATTGAGTCCAAGGCTAATGTGGTTGAACAAGTTCAAAAACCACATAACAAAAAGAGGAAGTTTACTGGAGATGGTCCTAAATAAGGCAACAACAATGGCAACAAGAAGTTCAAAGGAAAATGCTATAACTGTGGCAAGATCGACATCGAGCTTCGATCGCCGCCCTAAGAAGGATCATGGAAGTACAAGCAAGAAGACCACCAATCAAGCCAATGTGACAGAATTGGATTACATCTCTGACGGGGTGAATGACATCAACCTCTCTGCTGTGGTGTCTGAGGCTAACTTGGTTGGAAATCTCAAAGAATGGTGGGTTGACACTGGAGCAACTCGTCACATATGTGCGGACAAGAAGATGTTCACTACCTACAAAGAGGCTGCAAATGGTGAACAACTTTTCATGGAAAATTCTTCTACTTCTACTGTGGCTGGACAAGGAAAAGTGATCTTGAAGATGACATCAGGAAAAGAACTGACCCTCAACAATGTACTGCATGTACCTGATATCCGGAAGAATTTAGTTTCTGGTTCTTTGTTAAGTAAAAATGGTTTTAGGTTTGTCTTTGAATCTGATAAATTTGTATTAACAAAGAGTGGTATGTATGTTGGTAAGGGATACATGAGTGATGGTCTCTTTAAACTAAATGTAATGACAGTTGTACCAAAAGTTGCTATGAATGAGAATAACACATCTTTTGCTTATATTCTTGAGTCGAATTTATGGCATGGTAGATTAGGTCATGTAAATTATGATGCTTTGCGTAGATTAATTGGTTTGGATTATATACCAAAGTTTGAAATTAATCCTAATCATAAATGTGAAGTTTGTGTAGAAGCAAAACTAACTAAGGCTCCATTTAAATCAGTTGAAAGGAAAACTGAACCTCTAGAATTAATTCATACTGATGTATGTGATCTAAAATTTATTCAAACTAGAGGAGGCAAAAAGTATTTCATAACATTTATCGATGATTGCACAAGATATTGTTATGTTTATTTACTTAAAAGTAAAGATGAAGCCTTAGAAATGTTTAAACTCTACAAAAAAAAAGTTGAAAATCAACTTAGTAAAACTATTAAAATGGTTAGAAGTGATAGGGGTGGTAAATATGATGCACCATTAAATGAATTTTGTGCACAACATGGCATTATTCACCAAACAACAGCTCCTTATTCTCCACAGCAAAATGAAATTGCTGAAAGAAAGAATAGAACCCTTAAAGAAATGATGAATGCCATGTTACTAAGTTCAGGCTTACCACAGAACTTGTGGGGGGGAAGCAATATTGTCTGCAAATTATGTTCTTAATAGAATACCCCACAAGAAAACCAAAAGCATTCCTTATGAATTATGGAAAGGTCGACCACCTTCCTACAAATACTTAAAAGTGTGGAGGTGTTTGGCAAAAATGGAAGTTCCTGTTCCTAAAAAGACTAAGATTGGACCAAAAACAGTAGATTGTGTGTTTATTGGTTATGCTCAGAATAGTAGTGCATATCGGTTTCTGACTTATAAATCAGCAATACCTGATATAAATGTGAACACTATTATAGAGTCAAGGAATGCTATATTTTTTGAACATGTCTTTCCTTACAAGAAAGGACAGGAATTAAGTTCACAGAAAAGAACTTATGATTGTACACAAAGTCAAGAGACTAATGACAATCAAACACAAGAGACTAGTAATGGTCTCAACCAACAGGATTTAACTGATGATGAACCAAGAAGAAGTAAGAGAGCAAGAACATCGAAATCCTTTGGTCCAGATTTTCTGACATACTTGTTAGAAAATGAACCTCAAAGCTTTAAGGTAGCAATGACAGGTCCTGAAGCATCTTTTTGGAAAGAGGCTGTTAATAATGAAATTGAATCCATTATGCAAAATCATACTTGGGAATTGGTGGATCTTCTACCAGGTTTTAAACCTCTTGGATATAAATGGATATTTAAGAGAAAAATGAAAGCAGATGGTTCAATTGACAAGTATAAAGCGAGACTTGTAGTTAAAGGTTACAGACAAAAGGAAGGTCTGACTATTTTGACACATATTCCCATGTGACAAGAATAACATCCACTCGCATGCTTATTGCAATAGCAGCGTTGTTTAATTTAGAAATACATCAAATGGATGTTAAAACAGCTTTCTTAAACGGTGATCTAAATGAAGAAATCTATATGGAGCAACCCGAAGGGTTTGTTGTATCAGGGCCAAAAAAAGAAAGTTTGTCGACTTGTAAAATCCCTTTATGGATTAAAACAAGCACCAAAGCAATGGCATGAAAAATTTGATCATGCAATGCTTACTAATGGGTTTAAGATAAACGAATGTGACAAATGCGTCTATGTTAAAAACATTGACCAAGGATATGTCATAGTTTGTCTTTATGTGGATGACATGCTTATCATTGGAAGCAGTCAAAACATGATCAAATCAACTAAGCAAATGCTTAACAAAAGATTTGATATGAAAGATATGGGGGTCGCAGATGTTATATTAGGAATGAAAATTACTAAAACATCTGATGGATATGCATTATCTCAATCTCATTACATTGAGAAAATACTTGATAAATTTATCAAGGATGATTTGAATTTAGCTAGAACACCAGAGACATCTTTTTATTTATCGAAAAATAAAGGTGATGCAGTGTCTCAGTTAAAATACTCCCAAATCATTGGAAGCCTAATGTACCTAATGAATTGTACTCATCCTGATATAGCTTACGCTATCAGTAAATTGAGTAGGTACACTAGTAACCCCGAAGAAGACCATTGGAAAGCTATCATTCGGGTTCTTAGATATCTAAGATTCACCCGTGATCATGGTTTGAACTTTACTTGATATCCAGCAGTACTTGAAGGTTATTGTGATGCAAATTGGATATCGGATACTAAAGATTCAAAATCCACAAGTGGATATGTCTTTACTCTGGGAGGCGCTGCTGTTTCTTGGAAATCCACGAAACAAACATGCATCGCACGATCCACAATGGAATCTGAGTTCATTGCTTTAGACAAAGCAGGAGAAGAAGCAGAATGGCTTCGTCACTTCTTAGAAGACATTCCAATGTGGCCAAAACTTGTACCAGCTATTTGTATTCATTATGATAGTCAATCTGCAATAGGCAGGGCACAGAATCATATGTATAACGGTAAGTCACGACATATTCGTCGTCGACATAATACCGTAAGGCAATTGTTGTCAAACGGGATAATCTCAATAGATTATATAAAATCTAAAGAGAATATTGCGGATCCGTTAACAAAAGGTTTGACAAAAGAGCTAGTGTATAGTCCATCGAAGGGGATGGGATTAAAGCCTATTACATAAGAGTCGTCATAATGGTAACCCAACTTATATGACTGGAGATCCCAAGAACTAAGTTCAAAAGGACAACTAAGTTATGTATGGCTCGCCAGAAATCACCAAGGGATTAAAATTCCCTACCCATTCCTATGGTGAGAGTGATATCTGCAACATATGTTGTCTGCAGGGTATAAGGATAAGCTTTGCTTTTAATGATTACTTATATCTTGATTAAGGCATAAAATCAAGACGAGTATAAGAAGATACTCACAATAAGAATCACTTATATGAGTGTTGAACTAGGGCCGGTTCTATGAGAATGAAAGAGGCTACATTCTCTAGAAACACTCATGAAAACCAGGAGCGTTCATGGCCAAAATGAACACAACAGTGAGAACCACGATGTGTTAGATGATATTTTGTGTGAAATCTATTGTCTTGGCTTACACAAACGGCTGAACAATTCAAGGCATCGCGTCCATTGGTTAGCCAGTAAGTCCGATAGGTTATCACTAGAGAAGGTTCAAGGCCGAAAACTACCTATCCTGATGCAATATATTTTCGACTTATACTCTTTCGTTAAGTCTGCATATTGTTGCATTTCCGTTGTCATCAAATTCCATTCATGTGGGGGATTGTTGGAAATGGTTATAAAATTCTAGTTAAAACCAGAATTTTTTCCTAAATTTGGTCTAATTTTTAAGTGGGCCCCGTGCATCGATTTACACGGGTCAAAGTGGTAACGCGTTCTATGCCGCGTTGTGATTCACGTGGTATATTTGATTGTTCAAAACCATTACCGAGTGAATGAGAAATTGAAGCCAAAGTATGCTCCATAGAAATGGAGTTTTGGTGGAAATTCCTTAAAGGTTTGAATAAGGCTTGTCCTACATTGATTTGGTGGGAGGTTTTGAGAGGGTTTATAAGGCATGGGTTTGGTACTTGGGGTGTACCCCAAGGGGTACCCAAGTATTTTAGAGGGAGAGGTTATGGGCAAAATGGGATAGACCCATTGGACCCAAAAACCACCACGCTGGCCGCCGTCCGTCCTGGTCGATTGGTCTGGCCGGGCTTCGGCATGGTGTGAGGTTGGGTTGGGCTTGTTCGGCCCAATACTAATCTTTTTGGGCCAAAAACATTTGAATTTAATTTTATTTTTGTATAAAATAAAATCCATAATTCAAATTAAACTGGTTTGGATTTACTGTTCATCCAAATAGGGCCCTTCCCGTTTTCAAACAGAATTAAACTGATTTGGATTTACTGTTCATCCAAATAGGGCCCTTCCCGTTTTTGAACCCAACAACTTTAAATCTATTTGAATTTCAAACCAAACAGTGCCTAAACAGTATGTATTTGTTTAATTCAAATTGAACAGGTACAGTACCTGTTCAATTCAAAACCAAGAGCCACCTTTACATCTATAAATAGACTAAGCCTCTCATTTGGATTTTTACTCCAATTTTCGTATTCCATCCTCTGCTTTAAATCTCTACATTTTGCTGCATTTTATTTCTGAAAGAAAGAGTGTAAACACTTTGTGTGTTCGACGAACGATTAAATTGTAGTGCCGCTTTTATTCGTTGATAAGATCATTTTATCCTGGGAGATAGACGTCCAAATTCTGAAAGCACCGTGGAGATGACAAATCTGTCTTAAGGGCACAGTGTTAAACACTGGACTTAATCAGAAAAGTTATTCAAAGAAATTAACCAAGTAAGTTATTTAATTTTATTCTGTTTTTATTTGTTTATTTAATCAGATTTTAATTTTGTTTTTGTAACAAAATAAAATCTGTTATTTATTTATTTATTTATTATTTCGAGTTTAATTTTTGTAATCAAACAAATTCTCTCATTTTCTTTATTTCTTTAAATTCTAGTTATTGATTTATACACAATATAATTAAATCTTTTAAATACATTGAAGATTGTACCAACACAAACTGCTTTACCACTGTTTCTACTACCCACCCAAAGTTACACTCTTACACGTTGTACCCAAACACCCAATTCTCAAACCTGGGTAGGCACCTACAGATCTTTCAAATCTCCATAATGCATTGATTGTTTAATTCCTCAAAATAAAATTAATAATCAGTAATACATGAAAATTTTTACCTCAACCAATGGGTGTCTAAATATCACCAGTTTTGAGCCTTTAATTCTCTACTGTAGTCTCTTCCCGAATCCTCTGTAAAACTGTGATACATAACGTGAAAACCTAATTCTTAAAATCACTAAATTATCCATACAATTTATTTTAATTATTAATCTATCCAAAAATAATTCCATACATAACCTGGGTTTTACATCATTGCAGTACCACCAATAATCAAACAAGCATTTCCACCACAACCTCACTAATGGAATAATAAAATTAGTTCTTTGAAGCAATTAATCAAACATGTATTGTGCATACACCTGCTACTACCTCACTAATTCAAGAATCAAACTATGCACTTGCTTTTTGAAGAGCCTATCAAGATGGTCTCCATCATCAAACTACCAAAAGTCGCAAGTCTCAATTTCCATATTTTCCCAGTTTGGTACTCAAGTAATGTTGGATAGTGTAGACTTTCTTCTCTGCAATGACGAATATGGTGGAGACTTTGGGTCCCTGGTCTTGATCTGTGGAGATCATCTCTGGTTGCCTCCAAGTCGGAGTGTCTGGTATTAATTATACTCCATTTAATTTTAAACTTCTATTTTGTTGATCATGGTCGTTTATGGGGAGGGGGAAAATATTGATGGTGTAAGTGGTGCGTGGGTTGAGGGTAGAAGGGGAAAAAGTGGCAGTGAGTGGTTTATGATTTGCCTTTTTTTTTTTCCATTTTTTTTTTTCACTTTCAGACCAGGACTTTGTCATCCATGGTAAAATTTGAGACTCTAGGGATTTGGATGTTGATGGGTTTGCTGGTTTTGGTGGAGACGAGCTTGGTAACGTGATTGTGATTTGGGTGTTGATTTGGTAGAAGTGGACCCTATCAAAATTCTGTAATTTTATTTTAAACTATAAGGGCAGCAAGGTAATTTTACATTTTCTATTAACTCAGTTAAAATGAAAATTCTGACAGCGAGTGCAGTGTAATTTTTAAAAGTTGGAGGAAAAATTTATATTAAATCCAAACTTTGGGGGTGTTAGTGTAAAATATGTTGTAATTGGAGTTTCATATAATAATTTTATATGATAAATATTAAATTATAAAATTATAAAATAAACACACTTAATTAAATTAAAATATCAACTATATAAAATAAATTTAATAACGACTAATAAAAAAAAATTTCCTAACAACATCTAAATCCAAAAAGAAAAAATAAATGAAAACATCCAAATGATAGATACATTTTAGTGCGTGAAGTGATTAATTATCTGTAATATGATATCAAAATATAGAAGAACTTACTTTTCAGCAATTGAAAAAGTAACTCAAGTAATACATCCAAATTTTAGATGTTCTTTGAAAATATCATTGTTGTGCATGTGTTTCCTCCTGTTAGTTGTGATTATATAAAATAATGTATGAAAGATTTTGTTCAAAATATAATCCATATAGAATTTTTAGTTAGATTTCATGTAAAACTCAAATTGAGATTGTGAAAATAGTGTTTCTTAAATCGAGTCCATATAAAATTAGGATTGGGTTTGGATTATCTAAATTTACAAAAATATATAGAAAAAAAAGTATTTCTCAAATAGAGTTCATATAACATAGGTAACGTTAGTATAATTTAAATTGGGTTTGAATTTGTGTGGAACTTTATATGTAAACAAAAAATGCATGCTGATATGGTATTTTTTTTTTTTAATAAAAAATAAGTTCTTTAAATGTGTTACTTAAGAAAGGGAAAAACATTACTATATATATATATGGAAAAGTTTGTCAACCCAGACTTATCCATTAGAATTTTCTAGGTGGGTAGTGTGGTGGAAATTAAATTTATGCTAACATATTTTGGGAAGTAGGTTAAAAGTTAGTTTTTTATTTTTTATTATTTTTTTAAAAAAAAGTGTAAAAAATTAGAGAGGTGATGTGGCCTAAAAAAACCAAAAAAGTTAATAAGCTGGCTTTTAACTTAGTTGCCAAAAAAAGAGGCCGTAGTGTGAAGGTTATGTATAGAATAAATCTGAATCATAAGATGATAATTCTGGATAATTAAGTCTGAATTTGTAATATTACTGTATATATACCAAATGGACTTGGGATTTTCATTAAATCTCCCCCTATTATCATATATATATATATATATAATCTCATTTTTTAGATCATTTTCTCATTCCTCAACACAAAACAATACGCCCCCATCAATTAATGCACACAAGACCTACTCATTTGTGTTTAAGAATAAGAAAGTGAGGTAAGAAATAATATCTAGAATTTTTCCAAAATTCAAAGTGTTGGGATTTTTATCCTAAAAATTTAATGATTTGTGTTTTGACAATACCTCTCTTGACAAAACTTAATATCATAATTATTGATTCAAAGTGTTTTTGTTTTTCATTATTTCTTTGGTCATTATTTTATTTTCAATCCTTATTTTATTTGATAACTAGTGCATAACCCGTGCCTAAAGGCACTCCATATAAATTTTTTTTTTCCTTTTTTTTCTTTTTTTTTTCTTTTTTTTGTTGGGATTGAACCCATATAACCACTTAAATAGTGGATTTTGTTTCTTGTACCAAAAAAACAAAAAGCAAAAAACTATCACTCATACGATTTGTGGAGCTTTAGACTTGGAAGTCATATATATATGTCAATTTAATGTTACATTACCTCATCACATTAATAGCATACATTCAAACCTAGGTTAAGTAAATCCATTTTTAATCCAACTTACCAAAATCAGTCAGAAGAAAAATCATTACGGCCATATAATGCCAAGGTTGTTAAAATTGGGATCCTACATAGGATCGGTGACAGAGTCTCATAGATCAGATTGTAGGATCGAATCGAGAATCGTAAGATTCTATTTTCTAGGTAAAAATACAAAATAGAATGATGCATAATAAAAATAAGGTGAAAAATCATAAATCCAGTGATCCTATTTACGATCCTACTTGCGATCCTACTATAACACCGATCCTACAACGATTTGGATCGTTTTGACAATTTAGGATTGTAGGACTATGATTCGAATCACGATTTTGATAACCATGTATAATGCCCCAATGTGGTTGAATAAATTACATGAATGAAAACATACTTCAAAGAGAGTAATTGTATGGATGATGTAAAAGTCATCAATTAAAAACAACTAAAAGTATTTGCAAGTCATTCAATAGTAGTTGACAATTGCTAGTATCGATACCTGAACCAAAAAAAAAAAAAAAAATCTAAAATCAAATGGATTAAAGAAGAAAATCTAATTCAGAGAAAAATGCCTAATGATATCTCCAAATAATGTCGCAATAGACTTTCTAAGTGCTCAAAAGTATCTATGATGTATCTTCAGCTAGTTTTACTACCTCCACTGAAGTACTCAACAAAAATAAGCACACATGTTTTCCCTAGTTAACTAAACCATATTTTTAAGATATTTGCTCCCAAGAAAGAATAATGGGACAACAAAAAAAACTACACCATGAAACATGATACCATGATTTTCCTGTCCTTATATTCCAAGAGGATTCCAAAAATAAAATAAAATAAAAGAAAGGAATACAAAGAGGGAGGGGGGGTTTTGAGCCAAAAATTTCAAATAAAGAGGCATATATTGTCTTAAGAAAGGCATCTTTTGGTTTGTCAGTCTGTCTTTTTTTTTTTTTTTTTCATAGTCCTCATTTTGCACATTTATTATTTGATGTGGAATGGAAGTCATTCCAACAATCACCAATAATAACCAAACCAGTACTTTTTATAGGGGAAAAGTAAGCTAGTTGTATACAATCCAAAGCCATACCAAACAGAAAATTAAGAAACCAAAATATCATACATGAAAGTAAGCTAGTTGTATAGTAGATTTCTTACAAGCCATAACCCAAATTAAGAGAGAAACACCTAGATAAGGAGAAAACTAATCTAATGGAAGAAGTAAATTAGATCCCAAAAAGTTTGCTTCCATCATGGGCTACATTTTATCAATTGCTCATCAATCCCATTTTGGTTGCATCTTTTATGCAAAATCTAATTCCAAAAAAAAAAAAAAAAAAGACCAATGTTCAGTATTTCCAAATCGCATCACATAATAGCCAATAAACTTTGTAGTTGCTAAAAAGTATCTTAGTTCTTGATTTATCATGCACCACCACTCATTATAGAAATAGCCAATCTAAGAGTAATCTACTTCCAAATTGTCTTCAGAGATGACACAGTACATGGACATGGTTATTCGGCTATTTCTAGTTTCTAAACTACACATATAGCCCGACATCAGTATAGAAAAATTTGAAATGATTTAGTGTCACATGTATGTAAAATGTGGGAACGGTTTTACTATTTTCTACCAAAGTGAGTGAAAACAAAAATTACATTCATTTTCTCAGTGTTATGATCATCCTATTTATATTTTCTCTGATCTTATTTTCATGAATGTGGCATTTGATCTTTTAATTCCTCTAATTGAACAAATAAATTGAGAGTATTATATGTCTTCTATCTAACCATAACTTGCTGATTAATATAGGTTATGTGCTTCATTTTATCCTATGTTCTCATGGTTATGGTAACCATATCAGCTCTTGCTAATCCCAAGAAAGACTCAAAACTACCAATAAGAAAATATAAACATTTTTCAGATTAGGAAATTAATCAAATTGAAGAAAATCATCAATTTGAACCCATAATTTGCATATAAGAACCCAAGAAAAAAAACAAAAACAAAAACAAAAACAAAAACAAAAATGATTAATATCAGATCTAGATGTCAAATCAATCATTATCGAGCAACCAAAGAGTTAAAGACATTTTAAGAAACCGAGGATAAAAAACAAATATGAAGCAGCAATCGTATTGGCCATTTGAGAGTAGAGAGTTGTTATCTCTCTTTAGTATTTGAGCTTCAAGTATTGATATCCTCTCTATAAGCTCAGATTCTTCGTCTTTTCCCTCTGTAGCTCAATGAAATCTCTGCAACAATATTCACACTCTCTCCTTTCACTTCTTGCTCAATACCACTGACCAATAACTTTCAGAAATAGCTTGAAACAGAGTAAATAACTTTCAGAAATCACTATCCAATATAAAGTTCCTTGAAGCTAAGCAATAAATATAACTACAACATATAAAGTTCCTCAAATGCCTTCTACATATTCCTTACATATTTCTCAATCGATCAACTTTACCAAAGACATGTTCCTAATCTATTATTTTAAAATTCAAAATATCACAATAGGCATGAATCTTCAATAGATGCTCTATATTAATGTTGGTTAACAAAGCCAATGCTCAATGGCTCTCTGCAGCAGAAAGAGAAAAACCCTAGTCATAAAATACTATGAAACATGACAGATGCATTTTTCCAACCATTTTTCCTGTTCTATCAAATCTTTCGTTATTGCAGACTCCGGTGGACCATAAACTGCAGGATCTAGTTTGCTGAGAATTGGAAACTCCTGCAAAATAAACTCAAGCTTAAGGACTCTCAATGGACAATTGAGAAACAAAAAATTCATGCTGTAACAAATTGCAAATCTAAGAGGATTGTTCATTACCCTCAAGAGTTGAATGTTTACTGGGTTGACCCCTGCCAACGCCTGGCATGAAAACTCGTTGTTGCGCAGCCATGCAAATCTAGTTATAATTGGAAGAAGAGAGGCAAGCTCAAGAATTAAAGCAAGAAACATCAGATTAAACCACTTGGATATTAATATATAAAACTTAAAATGGAGAAAGTATGATCAAATATAGAATTAGTGGCTATTCCTAATTACACATGATGAGGATTACAAAATTATACATTGAAACATATGAAGATGTATGAGAACTGTAAATTGCATTTGGATTATGACTCGCTACTTATACAAAGGATCAGAGATGGTACAGTGAAGGGACCCGATTTTTATTTGCCGATTTCAACGAATTCAGAGAGAAGGATTTTCACTTGGGATTTCAATGAATTCTCACCGGTTATTGTTTCCTTCTCAAGAAGGATTTCCACAATTTTGTCAATAGCCTCACGGTTGTTCCTTATGTGGGTCAAGGCGATCTCATATGCTCTATCTGAAATCCTCTTCACAAAGAAAGGTCAATGTCTTCGCAAGCTTTTCTCATAATCACATCAAGACTGAGTGAAGATTCCATTAGTGACCATGGACCAATTTCAGCATTCCAAATGTGGTCACCATCTGCAGATTAGATCAATTAAACCCTCAAATTTTCTATAATTTTTGAAATGACCCGTGCTCGAACGCCAATTAAACCCTCAATATGGTTATTAGTTGATCCAAATCTAGGATGACCTGCTCAAGGCACTGCCAACAATTTTTTTGGTAATAAATCAATTTATAAGAAATTGAAACTCAATTCAAAATGGTAATGTCACTCCGACTTAAAACTTCACATATAAGAAATTGAAATTGCTTCTACATATTGAATTAGCGAAAGCATTTATAAATTTCAAATAGCAAATTTCAAAATGAAAGTCGAAAAAATGAATTATATATTTGAATGTAGCATATGCAAAGAATCTAGAAATATTTGCTAAACTTAAAGTCCAAATAACAAATTTTAGATTTTTATCCACGTCAAAATGACACATCTATACACTATAGCAAGTTAGAATGGGATAACTTTTAATAAAAGAATGTTATTAAATTAGTATCATAACTGATAACTCTTTCGCTTTATCAGGTTTAAATTCTTTCAAATAAAGAATGTTTTTTTTTTTTTTTTTTTTTTCTCTTTTGTGGGTGTGGAAAGTCAAGTTTATACTGTTAAATATAAATAATAGTTTTTATTAATAAGTACTTTTAGTAAATTGATTAATAAAGAATTGAATGGTTGTACCATTTGTTGACAAATCTTGGCCTTACATTTTTCGAGTCCAAGAATGTTTGACCTTATCACCTTCATTGGAAAAAAAAAATACAGATCATACATTTGGATTTCAAATGCCTTTTTTAATTTTTTTTTATGTATCTTTTGGGCAGACATTTTTGACTTATCATGTTTTTGGAACATGTGAAGTGTTTCCTTCTTTTGGATTTGGGATCATCTATTTCAAGTTCAGAAGAGAAATTAAAATAGCCTTTAGTATCAATTTTTGGAACATTGTATGTTATTATCATAATTTTGAAAAAAACGAATACAGAAAAAATTCACTACATACGATACGTATGTGAAATTCACGCATGTAGGCTCATATTTTGTCTATATCGGTGTCTCAAACATATTTTGTGAATTTAAACTTTTTATTTTGAAAAAAAAATGATAACCAATGTAGTTAATTTATAAATAAAGAAAAAAAATGTCAGAATCAATGTTTAAATGTTTCAATCACAAAAATTAATATTGAAATTAATTAATTAATTATAAAATTATATTCGAGTTTAGTAAAGACTAAAGATTAGAGATTAGAGATTATAAAATTAGATTAGAGTTTAGTAAAGACTAAAGATTAATTAACGTTTCAATCAAAAGATTAGAGTAAAGATTATCCAAACCAGGCTTAATTAATGTTTCAATCAAAAGATTAGAGTAGGGATCATTATCAGTAAAGACTAAAGATTAGAGTAAAGATTATCCAAAAATTAAAGATTAGAGTAAAGATTATCCAAAGATAGAAATATAAATACTAAAGAAAAAGCCCAGGTTTGCTCACCTGAACCGTATGAAATCCACTCCTGCATAGCCATTGCTTTATCATACTCACTTGTGCATTGTTTCTTGGTACTTTCCAAATGGATTAAGCCCAGGACTGATCATCTCTGCAATTGCAGCAGGCATGTACATTGAGTCACCCACTATCGGTGCACCACAGGCAGCCAATTGTGCTCAAATCTGCATCGCATTTCAAAATGAGGCTTTGCAAAGCAAAAAAATTAAAATCTTGAAATTTGCTGTTTGTCTGGCAGTAAAGCCATCTTCTGCATGATGCAGTTAGAACTGCAAGCTACTAACTTTTTTCTTTTTCTAGATTTGAAGTGAAGTTCTTCATTTTCTTAATTTGATTCATTAATAAAACTGATAAAAAAAAGTCGAGGGAAAATATTGGTGATAAAAATATTGGTCACAAACACACGCTGCAATTCTAAATATCATAGCTTGTGATTGCTAAAGATGAGGGAAACAACATCAAACAAACCAAAAAAGACACAAATAAAGTACCTGATGCGTTCGACCTGTCAAAAGGTTTATTTTGCACTCATATGCAAACTCTTTTAAAGGCCACCCACAGTCCTGAACACAATACTTCTTCAGCCATGAGAGTTCGACCATGAAACCTTCTTGCAATCCAAGACCTCAAGTTGGCACAAATGCCATCCTTTAGAGAAATCTGCATGCCATAACAATTTTGTGATTGATCCAGTAAGAGAAGGAAGTAAATAAAGATGTTTTTCACAAAATAAAGTCTTAGAAAGATGCTTTTCAGCAATTTATTCATCAGCATTGTATCCTCTGCAAAGTTCCATCACTTCTCATTGATAGATGAGAAAAAGAAGATTAGAAGATTCAAGATTCTTATTCTCAATCCAAGATTCTTATTCTGAACCGCATAATCACAGTTCTAGAGCGGAATCATCACCTCAATAGAAGATTCATGCAACTAAGATTTGCAGAGCAGACCAAAATATTTTGATAAATAATATCATCATGACTCTCGAAATCATGTGTAAATGAAAATTATCCATAAATAGACAACAACAAAAATGCATTCATGTCTATTCGGAAATGTTCGTGTTGCGGTTGAATATATTATTCATTCAACAGTTAATATATTAATGTTGAATACAAATGTCTTTTACCATTTGTTCAAATTATAATTTTAAAAAAAAAAATTTCAATTGTTACTATTTCACCTCATAACACACAACTAATATCAAATGTACATTCCTAGGTTAAAAAAAAGAATAAAATTGTTTTGTTAACAGTAAACAAAAAAAAAAAAGGTAAAATATCAGAAAATAGATTTTTACATACATTTTTAATGGCTAACCAAAGTAGAGACATATCAAAGCATGTATGATAAATGGGCACCAGAGAATAGTAAAACTAAATTCAGAAGGGAAAAAAAATGACAACAATAAAATAAAATTTCAAAAAAAAAAAAGAAGTAAAATGTGAATGTGTGTGTGTGTGTGTAAGAGAGAGAGAGAGAGAGAGAGAGAGAGATTACCTGCAACAACAGAGATGTCCATATACCTGTACCTATCAACAAAAATATCAACAGTGTCCTTGAAAGCCTTGTGGTTCAGCAACAAAGTGGTTATGTCTTGAAACATTATTCCTAAAAAAACAACAATTATAAAAAGTTTTGTCAATCTGGATGGTAAAATGAGGAGCTCAACCCAATTTCATTTTTTGTCTTTTGTTTATCAGAAATGATAAAAATGGGGGGAGATCATACCAGGGGCAGAGCAGACTCCATAAAAATGGTGGTTCAATGGCATTTGGATCTGTGAAGTACTTAACTATCTTTGATGGAAGCAATGAATGAACACTACACATGTAAAAATCTACTCTATAAAAAGGATTTGATAAAAGCAATTAGTAATACCTGAGATGCAATTCCTAGCTCCACTGAGGAACCAATAGTGGAAACCAATTCATTTCCTGCAGATTTCATTCCTACCAAACAGATTTCATTCTCATCATCCTTTCCTAAATTAGATATAACTTTCAAATAACAATCACATCACATTTTATACTACTCAAACAATCACATTTTATAACAATCACAATAATTGAAGATAATTTGGTCCCTATTATAACAATCACATTTTATACTACTCAAACAATTTTTCCAAACATGGGCAGGAGGTTGGTTTACTTAATTAACATGCCCACTATACATTTCAGACCCACATTTTCAGACCCAAAACTTTCATTGGACTATCAATTTTATACACTGAACTATACATTTCAAGCCTAAACAGAGCCACATTTTCATTTTCTCAAAACTAAAACAACAAAAATGCAAGCATATTTAAAAATAGAAACCATAAAATAATTAATCAAAAGATTTAAAATAAAAAAAAGATTAAAAATCACATTTCAGGGAACACAAAGGCCTTTTACTTGAGAAATTTGAATTCTTTATCAATTTTATTTGACTTTAACCCCAAAGATTTCACTCAACTCTACCCTATCAAGTTTCAATCTTCTACTTTTGGGAAAGTACAGTAAACTATATTAACAACAATAATCAGCAAACAAACAAAAACAATTAAAACTTACCAACAATTAAAAAAATGAAAAGAAAAAAGAATTCGAGAGAGAGAGAGAGAGAGAGAGAGAGAGAGAGAGAGAGAGATCTTACCAACAATCAAACCCAGATGAAGGTAGTTAAACAATCAAACCCAGATGAACAGGTTATAAACCCAGATAAGGAATATCAAAAATGCTAGGGAAATACAGAGAGAAGGGGAGCGAACGAAAAGGGAGGGTATGGAAGAGATAGCAGAAATCTTACCTTGCGAGCCGAGACTGGAGAGCAGCATCGGGAGTGAGCGAAGAGGGAGGGTATGGAAGAAGAAGAAGAGAGAGGGAGAGAGAGAGAAGGGGGTCTGATTTCAATTTGAAATCAGAAACCAGAAACGAAGAGATGAGAGTGAGAGTGAGAGAGGGTGTGGGTTGAAAATGGAGTGTAACACTGTCAGCCCTTGGATTAAGTTCAATCCAATGGTTCCTATTTTGACAACGGGACAGAAGTCCCATCAAGGAAAAAAAATGAGCTTCCTTATTATATAGATTGATCATTATATTCTTGGTTTTTGATATAATGGTTGGAAGTTTCAAAGAGTTGCAGATCAAGGACGTGGCTCAAAGATTTGTTGGAATAAATTGTCAAGATATGGAGATAATGTTGTTGAATTTTTAGATTTGAAAATGAGTGTTTTGTCCATAAGTTGGCAGAAGTTTGCTAAAGTTTTCTTTTTGAATTTCTTTAGTCTAAATTGTGCAATCTTGTGTTCTAAAGTATGTGCAGCTCATAGTTCTAAATCGCGGTATCGGGTAACGTAATGATATCAATCGCGGAGTATCGGTATTGGTAGTATCGACCGGTACGTATCGGGTATCGGGCATCGCGGCTGTGAAATTTCAAAAATCATTAACAATCTATCTAAAACTCAATTTTATGCATTTTTTTTGACTCTTTTAGCCTTAATTTATCACATTTTAATCAAAATTTTGATATGTAGAGGCATTTTTTTGACTCATTTTCAACTAAATGATATGTATTTATTTTAGTTTCAACCTTTTATTTGGCATATATGTTAAAATAAACATCTAAAATATTAAAAATAATGCATTTAAAATAAAAATAAAAATCTGAAATATTAAACATCTTTACTTAACAATTAAACCTCTTTAAAAAAATCTGACAGATTAAACCTTTATAAAAAAAATCTGATATAAAAAAAATCTGAAATAAAAAGATTTGACAGATTAAAAAATCTAAAATAATAAAAAAAAATCTGAAATAAAAAATCTGACAGATTAAATCTCTTTAAATAATATATATATATAAAATATATATATTGAGCATATGTGCATTTAAAATATATATAATAATAATTTTATATATAAAAAATTATATTCTATGCCGATAATATATATATATATATAAAATTATGAGAGAACAAATCTGCTCCTGAGTTATAAAATTATGAGTTCTATTTAGCTTCTGAACTTATGTGCATTTAAAATTATGTAAAAAATTGCTCCTAAGTTCTATTCAACGTCAATAATATATATATATAATTATGTGCATTTAAAAAAATAACCACAGGAAAAAAAAAACAAAACAAGACAAAAACAAATTATAAACAAACGGAGCACAACTTAAAAAGCAAAACCATAACTTCTTCAGCCAAAAGAAAAAAATAGAGCATCACATATACAAACTTCTTCAGCCAAAAGAAAAAAACAGGGCATCACTTATACAAAGTTTGCAGCTTCCTTAAGGATCAGACTGTATTACAAAGTTTCCAGTTTGCAACTTTGTAGGTTGTGCATCACATATCCTCAGTTTGCAACTTTGTAAACCTAGCATTCAAGCTGTAAAGTCTACAAAGTTTGCAGCTTGTATTACAAACAGAGCATCACTTTTGTAGGTTCTTTGCTCATTATTTTTTGCTTTTCCAGGTGCTTTCCTTTGCTTTTATCAATTATTTTTGCAGGTGCTTTGCTCGTTTTCAGTTGTATCGGACCGTATTGGAAACAAATCGCTTATGTATCGGATTCAGTAGGGGTGAAACTCGGGCGGGTTCGGTCAGGTTGGGGGTCTGCCCAAGCCCGACTCGAATTGCCCAGAGCAGTGCCCAAGCCCGAACATGAACCCGAGCTTTGCTGCCCAAGCCCGGCCCATGCTTTGTATTTTGAACTCGGGTTAGCCCGAATTGCCCGAATTGCCCAGAAACTTGTAGGTAGATTTGTTTTGAAACCTGTAGGTAGAATTGATAATTAACAAAGAATTGTGAATTATTCAAAGTTATTTTCTAGTCAGCAAAAAATAAAAATTAAAAATTAAGACTAACTCTTTTACTTAATTTATATATATTATATAATTTATAAAATATATTAAATTTAATTCGGGTTCGGGTTGCTCGGATTGGCCATTGGTTCTGCCCAAGCCCGGCCCGAATTACAATTCGGGCATCAAAAATCTGCCCAGGCCCGTCCAGATTACAAGATATAGTTGCCCAAGCCCTAAACAAACTCGGGCTGGGCTCGGGTTGCTCGGGTTGAGCCCGCCCGAGTTGCACCCCTAGGATTCAGGCCGATACGTATTGGGAATTGGCCGCTACGGACGCGAAATTCATTCTCGCCGGTATACCGGTGAGTATCCGACTCGGCACTCCCATTTTCCGGTACGAACCGGCCGGTACGGCACATACCGGCCGATATTTAGAACCTTGGTGCAGATGGGATGGCAAGCATGGACAAAATTTTTCTTTTAATATTGTTTGTCAAAACATGGAGTAGAAAGTGGAAGAAAGACGAACAAAGCAGCAACAAGAGTCTAAAAAAGCAGTTGGTTCAGTCCACACCATCGCACCCGCAAGACACACAATCGCGCCTGCAATTTGGAAGCTTGGTCATTGGCGCCTGCGACATACAGACCGCACCCGTGACCATCGGCCATCGTGCCTGCAACCAATTGATTTGCGCTTGCGATGTGCAGCCTCCGAAAGACACTCTCAAGATTTTTCTCGCAACTCATGCTACATCATACTGCGCGAACTTGTCCTATCCAAGTCTATTTAAAGGTCCCCTGGCTATTTTGTTGAGTATCTCTTACACTTATTTTTTTTAAAGTGTTCTCTCCTTCTCTCCTGAATACTTCCAACCTTGAGAGAGATTAGTTTTATGTGTCAGCTTTATTTTTGAGAGATTATTTTTTGTAGAGAGATTTTATTGAGTGTTTGAGAGTGATCTTTGTAGTGAGGATTATTTGCAATACTTTCATTTGCTTGATGTTTCATTAGTTCATAGAAGCTTCACAAATAATCATCAAGCTGTAACAAGTTCTTCATATCTTTCAAAAGTAAACCTTCTTGGTGGATACTAAGATTGTAAACTTTGGTGGATTCCGAAATCATTGGCGTCGTGGCGATTCAACAACTATGGCGGATTTCCAATGGAGGTACCTGTAGAGTGAACAAAAACGTGTGTCGATGACTGGATTTGTGTAGCCTGGATTGGCCTTTGTAAGAGATCTCTTGTACTACATTTCTTGCATAGTGGATTATTCATCTGGCCGAGGGTCCGTGATTTTTTTATCACAAGTTGGTGGATTCCAACTGTAATTTTTCCACGTAAAAAATCTTTTGTGTCGTGGTTGATTTTTCTACTCTCTCTTATCTACATTGATCATGATTGTATAATTTTTAATTTGGATTACCTAAATCAATAATCATGTTAAACGAGACGCATCTAGATTTTTAAAGGTTTCTTCAATAAAACTAAATTTTTCACAAAGATTCTAAAGGCAATCCCACGATCGTTTGGTACATTATATAAAGAGAATGGTTAAAATAATTCAAAAACTGTTCCAAAACAATCTCAAGATTGTTTTTTTTTTTTTTTGTTTTTTTTTTAAAAATTCAAAGTGTTTGAGTCAGTTTGTGTGTACTTTGATTAATTTCTAGGAAATCAATCCCACTGTTCACTAGTAGAGGCTCAATTAAAACTAGAGCATAACTCCGTATAAACTGGCTCAACACAGAAATTAATAGCACCTAAGAGATTTTGAACCTGAAATTTAGAGAAGAGTAAATTCTTAAGCTTCAAACCTACACCATTAGGCCAACCCGTCGGAGTTACAATCTCAAGATTGTTACTACAATCCATAAAGAGAATTTGTAATTTTCAAATAAAAAAAAAATCAAAGGTTATTCCATTTTATGAACATTCACAAAGGCAAATCATGTACATAAATAGTCTTTTTTTTTTTCTTTTTTTGATTCAATACATAAATATTCTTTACGTCCCAACATAATGTGAACATTCAATTGAAAAAAATTACACATTCAATAACAATGTGAATGCGAAAATCCACAACATAGAAACAATATGAACATTCACATATAATAGTCAATAACAATGTAAATATTCGTATCATAATATAATACTAACAGTATATGTTCGTAATAATGGAAATATTCATATTATAACAAAATGATTACATCAAAGCAGAATATTATTGTGAATAAATAATAATAGTGTAAATGTTCATATTATAGTAGAATGTAAATTCACCGTTGATATTGAGAATATGAAATACAAAGAAAATGAAGATCATATCTATGTGAAATATCATGTTGTTGTTGATATTGCAATTCAAAAATATTCATATTGTTAAGGAAAAAAAATGCGTGCCATATGAAAGTTCACGTCATAGTTGATATCTCAATTCGGGAATATTCATATTATTAACACTGACAATATATTGTATATATGGCATAATATATATTAGATATTAGTAGGATAATACAAAAATAAGGGTAGGAAATTGAAGAAAATGGAGAGATGAGGGTGGAATCCGGTTCTGCGCAGAAGAAAGATGAGTAATCAAGCTGGTCGATTAAGGGAGAATGAGTTGGTCACTCTATTTGTGGATGAAGTCTTGGAGTCCATGACCCCTAGGGATCTATTTAAGCTTTTCAGCAAATTTGGTGTTGTTAAGGATGTCTTCATACCAATGAAAATGAGGATAACAACAAGAACAAGATTTGGATTTGTGAGGTATGATTGCAAGGTGGCTGCAGAGGCGGCAAGGCAAAAAACTGATGGATTATGGTGTGATAATAGGGCATTGAAAGTGAAAATGGCAGAGTACAGTAAATCTGATCAACATAGATAGATGCTAACTAATATAAGGGAGGTAGGTATGGAGCAGAAGAAGCAGTGGAATCCAATACAACCTCTGATGGGAAATAAAGGTAAGACATATGCAGATGTGGTTGAAATAGGAGGTCAAAATGGCAGAAAACAAGAAAAACAAAAAGTCTCTATCGATTGTTGAAATTTGTGTCGGTGGCTGTACGACGGCTTGCTGGTGAAGCTCAAAGAATTTTTCTCTTTTCATGATTTTAAAAAGGAGATGCAGAAAAGAAATGTAAAGGGTGTTAATGTTCGACAAGGAGGAGGAAAGTTAGTAATCTTATCATTTAGCTCCCATCAATAGATGAAAGAAGAAAGAGCTCGGATGGGGGAGTGGATATGAGTGGAGTGATCAAGTATCTGAGTGGGACGAAAGGATTTGTATGGATCAAGAGAGATGTGTCTGGATTACTTGTGTGGGTGTTCCTCTCAATCTTTGGAATCTAAAAACCTTCAGAGATATTGGTACTGTATGGGGAGAAGTAGTTCAATACCATGAGGATACACTTGGGGGTAAGCACTTTCTGTTTGGAAAAGTTAGGATAATCACAAAGATTATGGAGCCCATCAATTCGGTGATTAATCTAGTAGGAAATGTGAGGACCTATCAAGTGCAAGTGTATAAAGAGCCATTACTCAATATCTGTCAGTACAATAGTGATTATAGCTGCCACAAAAATGAAGTATTGGAATCCAATATGCAAGCTGAGGTCGTTTATATATCCAAAAACAGAGGACAAGTTGATGTTGCATATCCGGAAGCCGTTGATAATGGAAAAGAAGGTGGAGATGAAGATGAAGATGGTTCATCTGCAAAGGAGGACGATGATGCGGATGTGGAAAAAAGTAATGAGGTGTCAAGTAATGGCAATCACACAGTGGAGAGGGTGGCAGATAGCATGCTCGAAGGTAATAATTATGTATCTGGTTCAATTGTCAAAGAAATTGACAGTGCTCTAGGGAAAACAAATGATGGGGGCTGTTGTACTGAAGAATGAGTAGAGCAGGTAGCTGGCTCAAGAAAAGAGGTGCATGGGCCTGTTCAAGGGGTTGATGACCATGTGTGCACTAGTGGGTTTATGCATAGTTTGAATGGGACGGAGGGTGGTAGGCCCAATATCAATTTAGAAGTTATGATAAATGGAGCTAAAGATCAACCTATGAATATTGGGCCAAGATGGCAAGTTAGTTCGACTTTGAGTAATTGTATAGCCCAATCCCAGCCTATATATGTAAAAGGAAACTCAGCCCAAAAAGACAAACATGAGAGGGGTGGTCCATCGCAGAGGGCCACTGATAGAACAAGAAAGAGGATTGATTTAAAGATGAAAGGAGTTGACCAAAGGCAAGGAAGAAGAAAGAAAGGTGCCCAGACAAACCAGAAGGGGATTTTATTCAGTAACTGCTTAAAAAGTGGGGTGATCCTTAGAGCGGCAGCAGCTGTTACTTTCCTTTCCGTGTCTCAAAGTGGTAATTCCAGAAGAAGAGGACAGCTGCTTACTGAAGCTCAAGCTACAGTTGCGGTGGAGAAAGAATTAGGGCTAAATTGTGAAGGAAAGGAAGATGAAGTAGTGGAACGACTAATTGAGCTAGAAGAAAAAGATTTGGGACAAGTTGTAGGGGAGGGTGTGATGGCTTAAGGTGTCGGAACAAGGGGGTTGAGGCTGTGTTGTTAGCTTTTATGAAGATCATGTCTTGGAATGTTAGGGGTCTTAAAAGACCTGAAAAACGGAGTAAAATTAAAGTTTTGGTGAGGGAAATGAAAATTGATGTTTTGCTGCTTCAGGAGACAAAACGAGCTAGTGTTGATGTTAATTTTATAAAATCTTTATGGCCAATGGAGGATATGGGTTTTGTGGAGGTTGATGCTGATGGAAGTGCTGGTGGCCTTCTTTGCATTTGGAGTACCAACGTTTTTCAGCTGATTGATTGCTGCAGTTCAAGGAATTTTATTCTCCTTTCAGGTATATCTTCTCAATCTTTCTCTTGCGTTATATGTAATATATATGCTCCAAATGATGTTTTGCAGAGGAGGAAGTTATGGGAGTGTCTTATTAATTTGAAACCTTTTTACCCCAATGCTTGGTGCTTGGGAGGTGATTTCAATGAGATTCGATTTATGAGTGAAAGGAAGAGGTGTTTACGGAGGGAGAGGGGTATGAAAGATTTTAATAAGTTCATAAAAATCTTATAGATGACTGATTTACCTATGCAAGGAAGATTATTCACATGGTGTAATGCAATGGAGGGGGATAGGTGGAGCAGGATTGATAGGTTTTTGCTCGACCCTACGTGGTTGGAGAGGTATAAATTTAAACAATGGGGATTACCCAAAGACATTTCTGATCATTGCCCAATTCTGCTGATGGAGGATGAGCGGGATTGGGGGCCAAAACCTTTTAGGTTTATCAATGCATGGACATCTCACCCTCAATTTAAGAATGAAGTAAAAAAGGTCTGGGAGGGGGCTCAGCTTTTGGGTTGGGCTAGTTTCAGACTCATGCATAAATTGAGAATTTTGAGAGCACATCTGAGAAGGTGGAACAGTGAGGTATTTGGTAATATTGATGATCAACTGAAAAAGGCTGCTGAGGAACTACATGAATGGGACTTGAAAGCTGAATCAAGATCCTTGGTGGAAACTGAAGTGCAAAGAAGAAGAGAGGTTAGAACTCAAATGGGGCATCTCAGAAGAAGCAAGGAGAGGATGTGGTTACAGCAGTCTAGAATGTCATGGGCCCAAAGTGGTGATAAGAATACTAAACTATTCCACTTGATGGCAAGCAGCAGGCAGAGGAAAAATTTCTTGGATTCAGTGAAAGTAAATGGTGTTGTAGTGGAAGATCCAAGTATGATGAGACATGAAGTGGAGAATCACTTCATTGCAATGTTTGCTGAAAGTTGGAAGTGTAGGCCTAAGTTGGAAAGCCTTTTCTTATCTATAAGTCCTACAGATTCTGAGGGGGTTCTAGAGGCACAGTTTAGTGAAACAGAAATTTGGGTAGCTATTCAAGATTGTGATGGAAATAAGGCGCCTGGTCCACATGGCTTCAATTTGTATTGCATTCAAAAATGTTGGTCCATAATGAAAGGAGAGTTTATCAAGTTGTTTCAAGAGTTCTCCAGTAATAGGAAGATGGCTCGGGGTGTAAATAGCTCTTTTATTTCTTTGATTCCTAAAAAGGAGATCCCCACAGCCTTGTCTAAGTATAGACCTAGTAGCTTGGTTAGTTCTATATAGAAAGTGGTGGCTAAAGTGCTATCTAGAAGACTCAGTCAAGTGCTGCCTAAACTCATAGGGGAAGTTCAAACTGCCTTTCTTGCTGGTAGATGCATTCTTGATGGAGTTTTAATTGCTAATGAAGTGGTGGATTGGTGGAAAAAGTCAAAACAAAAAGGTCTCATTCTTAAATTGGATTTTGAGAAAGCCTATGACTCAGTTAATTGGGAGTTTCTGCTAGCAATGATGCAAAATTTTGGGTTTGGTCAAAAATGGGTGGGGTGTATTAAGGAGTGTATCTCTACGCCAAGGATTTCAGTGCTTGTAAATAGATCACCCATAGCAGAATTTTCTCCTCAAAAAGGGCTAAGGCAAGGTGGTCCACTATCACCTTTCCTATTTAATATAGTGGCTGAAGGCTTGAATATCCTATTGGAGAGAGCAAAACAAAAGGAGCTGATTAAAGGTGCTTTAGTGGGTCATCAAGGGTTAAAAATCTCTTATTTACAATTTGCAGATGACACCATTATCTTTTGTGAAGAAACATGGAATGAACTCATTATGATCAAAAGAATTCTAAGGTGTTTTGAAGTGGTATTAGGCCTTAAGATTAATTTCCATAAGAGTATGATTTGTGGAATTGGTATGGAAGAGGAGTTAACTAAGGAGTTTGCTAAAAAACTTAATTGCCTTAGTCAGAAATTACCTCTTACATATCTAGGGTTACCTTTAGGGGGCAAATCCAAGGAGAAGCAATACTTGGAAACTTGTGGTGGAAAAGTATAAGAAGAAATTAGCATCTTGGAAGAGGAGATACTTGCCTTTTGCAGGTAGATTGACCTTAATTAAGTCTGTATTGTCAAGTCTACCAGTGTATTTCCTATCCATCTTTAAAATGCCTGTTGGTGTTTCCAAAACAATTGATAGGATTCAATCTCATTTTTTGTGGGGACGTTCTGACATTAAAAAGAAAATTCATTTAGTTAAGTGGCAAGAGGTGTGTCACAGTACAGCTCAAGGGGGGGTTAGGTGTGAGAAGGCTGAGTGAGGTTAATGTGTGTTTAATGCTAAAATGGTGGTGGAGGTATGGTAGAGAGCATAAATCATTGTGGAAACAGGTGGTCTATTGCAGATTTGGTGGTTTTGGGGGTAAGTGGACTCTAGAACCAGTGATTGATGCCATTGGTTCTAAGGTATAGAAGGATATTGCATCATTAGGCTCATCACTTATTGTAGTGGATGACTTTTTTGCACAAAATTTTAAAATTGTCTTGGGAAATGGGGAAAGTATTCATTTTTGGTCGGATAGGTGGTTTAACAACACAAGTCCCAGGAGTGAATTTCCTAGGTTGTTTAGTCTATCAATTGAAAAGGAAGGCTCCTTGCAGTTTTTTTTATCAACGAAAATGGCATGACAGTGATTGGAAGTTAGCATTTAGAAGACCACTTTTAGCTTGGGAGAAGGAGGAAGTTCAAAGGCTTAATGTATTTTTGTCAGAGGCACCAAATCTAAATCAGCTATCTGAGGATTCATGCTTGTGGATGCCTAATCCTTCAGGTGTTTTTTTCTGTGGCTTCAGTTTGGAAAAAGCTGCAGTCTCTTGGTGAGCCCATGGTTAGCATTTCAAAGTTCCTGTGGAGAAATTCAACACCTCCAAAGGCTCAATTTTTCAGTTGGTTAGCTTGGAATGGGAGATTGAAGACTAAAGACTTCATGCATAGGATTGGAGTTCTGTCTGCCAATGATAGCTTGCTCTGTGTGTTTTGCAAGACAGAGGTGGAATCTATTAATCATGTGATGTTGTTATGCCCACTAGTGTGGAGAATATGGTCTGACTTGGTAAATTGGTGGGAGGTAAAGTGGGCAACTCTAGGTTCTGTGAAAGTTTTGCTACAATGGTGGTCTGGTATGAAATTTGGAAAGGAGTTAGAATTTGAAAGGTTGTCCTTTTGGCCATGTTCTGGTCTTTGTGGAAACTAAGAAATGATTGTTTATTTAACAATGGCAAGGTTGATTTTGCAGAGATGGTGGAGCTTTTAAAAGTCAGAATTGCTTTATGGGTCAAGTCAAATGTTAAGGGTATCAATTATTCAGTGCATGATATTGTGGCAAACTTGAAGTAGGTAAAAGGTTGTCTGGTATAGGAGGCATGCTGCTATATGCTGTTGTAAGTCATACGGCTATATGTTGCTGCTTTGAGGTCTGCTCAATGGTGCTGTGTGGTGCAGGGAAAGGAGGTGCAGCTTATATGAGTGCAGGTCTGATGCTGTATGATACTAATATATTTTGGGCTGCAGGGGAACTATATGGATTGTTGTTTGCTGTATGCTTTGTGGAAGTTGTTTATAGTATGCTGTTTGTTATATGTTGCTGCTTTAAGGTCTGTTGAATGGTGCTTAGGTCTGATGCTGGTCTGCTGGTTACCTTGCTATTGGTAGTTTGGGATGCACTGCTGTCTATTTGGTTGTGTGGCTGCTAGTGGGTTCTGTTGCTATTAGTTCTGCTTATGGGTGATCTAGGTTAAGTTTCAGACTTGCATCTGTGATCCTCAGTCTATGCCTGCTTATGGGTTCTGCTGCATTAAGTTTTACACTTGCATCTGTGATCCTCAGTCTATGCCTGCTTGTGGGTTCTGCTGCTATCAGTTCCGCTATTAGGGGTGCTGCTCTCAATTTTGCTATCAGGAGTGCTGCTATCAGTTCTGCTATTCAGTTCTGCTATTGTTAGATGTTGTTGCTAGTGTTTTTTTGAGCTGTATGGTGTTGATTTTCAAGTTGCCTGTCTTTAATTAGGCTGGTAGTTTTGGATGTCTGTTATGTTTAGGCATGGTTAGTCTTTACTTAGGTGAGGTTGTTCTGGGTGGTTATGGTTGGTTCCTCACCAAGTCTTGATGGTGTGCTGCATATGATTGGGTGGTCTTATTAGTGCCAACCTAGTTGAGATTGATTTGGCTCGCTATGATGCTTTTGCGCTCATCCTCTTCTTCCTTTATTGATGTATTAGCTTTCTTCTTCATCAATAAAGTTCTTTTTCTTTGCTGATAAAAATATATATATATATTAGATATTAATATAAAAGTAAATCATACCATAACTGTGAGGGCCATGAATGTCCACAAAAATCTAACAACATGGGATTTGAGGGAAGGCTCTAAATGCACCCCAAGAATTAGATTGGACACTCCATTATTTTAAGCACCTCAATAATAAATTTGAAATTTTATTTATTTGTTTGGACATCCCAAATAATACCCATCTAAACCCTAAAATCTCTAAAATCCTGTACAAATCTACTTTGTACACCCCATTACCCATAAACAGATAAACAAAATTAGAAGAGAATTTCAAGCGACGAAAAGGGTTCATCCCGAGACGAAGAGGGATTCCAAGCAATGAAGGTCTCCTTCCACTCTACATCCACTGATGGTCTCATTGCACTCTACATCAGACAAAGATTTCCTCCCACTCTACATCTACCGGTGGCTGCTGGTTTCCGGATACTCAGTGTCGAACACAAGAAAATCGGTTCCAATTGTTTCATCTGGATACTTAGTGCCAAACAAAATATATTTGTCTTGGTACTTAATTCCAAACATATAAAATTTGTTTAAATACTCAGTATCGAACACAAGAAAATGGGTTCCAATTGTTTCAGTGTTGAACAAAGTATATTTTTCTAGATACTTAATTCTAAACTTATGAAATTTGTTCGAATACTCAGTGCCGAACACAAAAAAAATAGTTCTAGTTGTTTCATATGGATACTCAGTGCTAAACAAAATAAAAATATATTTTTTCAGATACTTAATTCCAAACATATGGAGTTTGTTCGGATACTTAGTTCCGAATGAATTCAGAAAACTAAACTACAAAAAGCAATGAACAACAATTAAGAACTACTTTCTCTATAAAAAATTGTTTGGAAACATCTTTGTTAGCCCCAAGGTTATTCAAATTTAAAGTTGTATTGATTTTGATTATTG
The DNA here is from genome assembly GCA_025200525.1 of Camellia lanceoleosa. NCBI lineage: Eukaryota > Viridiplantae > Streptophyta > Magnoliopsida > Ericales > Theaceae > Camellia > Camellia lanceoleosa. The sequence goes on along the minus strand of CM045760.1, from coordinate 165,100,198 downwards.
ACAAATATTTTGAGATCATCTTATTATTCAAAATTTTCAAAATAATAGTATACAAATTGTGCTTCAATGGTTCTAGAAGTTATATGATTCTAGAGTGTTGTTCTTTTTAATGATTTTTGGCCCTTCAAAACATGAGATTAGCACTTGGTTGCAAAACTCTATCCATGCTTAAAACAGGTCCAAGGGTCGACACCGAGATAGCAAGTGTTGACACTAGAATGAAGATCACAATGCCTAAGTGTTCAGCAGCAAGGGTCGACACTAAATTTCAGTATGCAATCCAACAGCAAGGGTCGACACCAAGATAGCAAGGGTCGACACTAAATTTCAAGATGCAATCTAGCTAAAAGGGTCGACACTAAGAACAACATGGGTTGACACTAAATTTCATAATGCAATCCAGCAGCAAGGGTCGACACTAGTAACACCTGGAACTAAACTTAGAGAAAAGAAGAGAGCAAAGGGTCGACACCCAATCTACAGGGGTTGACACCTGTAAATCTGGGTTTAAAAATCCCACCTGCCAAATCAGATCTAAACCTACACAGATCATTTCTTAGCCACTTTTTCTGATCTATGTGTAGAATATGACATCATCTCTAATCTCTATGTAGATTTTTCTGTCACCATATCTTCTACCAAGAGTTGACCTATGAAGGAGAGCATTAAATAAAAGCTTGTGCATTTAAAGATCCTTTTCTTCCCAAGACCTGTCTACAGTCTGTATACTCCATGCTTTGATCAAACACACCTGGAAGATATCCTCCATGATTTGCTTCAACTGCTAGAAGATTCAAATCTCCTCTCTCCAACAGGTAGAAGCCATTAATGCTATAAAGAAGAAGCTATCATTGTTCGAACAACACACTTCTTCAATACAAAAAACCCAAAGCATTTAAGAGCTTTCAAGAGCAATCAAAAGAATTTAATATACTCCATTATACTTCAACTTTCATATCTGAGTGAGTCTTAAATTATCTGTGAGCTTACACTCTCATATCCATCTTTTGAGAGAGAAAAATTTGTAAAGATGACAGTTGTACCTCTTACTCTTATTCTTATTTTTTGAGTGAAACACTTGTAAAGTGAGGCATTTTAGTTGAGAGGTTCTCAACAGATTGAAGTAAGTCCTTTGTAAAAATTCACAAGTTAGGTGAAGCTTGGTGGTGCATTGATTCATAGTGAAGAAATTCTCAATAAGGTACCTTGAGGAGTAGACGTAGGCCAATGAGCCGAACCACTATAAATCTGTGTTTGAGCTTTTCTTTCCCTCTCCTCTATTTTCTGTATATTACGTACTTGCTGCATTTACTTACTTAGTTATTTAAAATTTATTTTCTATTCAAAATTTTTAATTACCCAATTTACCCCCCCCCCCCTCTTGGGTTGTTTTCCTGTGTAACAATCTTCTTTATTGTCCATTGTTGATTTCAATACGAAATGGAATTCAAGAATGATGAATTAAAGCGAACAGAGTTGGGTTAGGGTTGGGTATGAAGATGCAAAGTAATGAAAGTATGAAGAGAAGAGAGAAAAGGAATATTGAGGCTAATGATTAATGGGGGTGTCCAAAACACATTTATTTACACTTTTTCCAATGTCAAATCTTCTTTTATCATTTTAAATAGGGACTTAATAGTAATAAAAAAAATATATAATTAAATTAGGATATCCAATCTAATTTTTGGGGTGCAAATAGAAACTCTCGATTTGAGGTTTATTGGATCAAATCTTTCAAACATGAGGACTAAACATAGTATAACAATATTCATAGGACTTGTTAGAAAATAAGCCTATCAAAATTCAAAAGGAATTTACTACCAAATTTCCCAATAAGAGATTGTTGTTATTACTCTTTCTCAACATATATCTTAAAGGGACGGGCTTTCTCTCCAGTCGGATTATTGGGCCCATTGGGCTCACTTTTGGACTACGTGTCAATGATTCAAATTGTTCATATTTTAGGATTCGTCGAGTATATCATCAATGCAAAAAATCAAGCGGATTGGACAATGGCAACCACATGTTCAAATTAGTTTTGTATGGAAAAAAATGAACAATGACAAAATAAATGGTTCATACAAAATTAATCCGAACATGTGGTTTTTGTTATCCAATCGATTTGATTTTTTGCAAAGATGGTGTACTCGACAAATCCTAAAATGTAACGGTTCGGATTATCGAAACGGAACCTAAAAACCAGTCCACTAGGCCGAACTGTCCAACTTGATGAAAAACTGGATACAATCCAGCCCCTAAATATATTGCAAAAATAAATAAATGCAATATATATATTATTGCCTTTAATATTCATCATCATATCTATCAAATTTATCGAAGTAATTCATCATAACATGCTTTCCCTTAATGGGTTTGTAGGACTAAAATAAAATTTGTTTAAAAAGAATTTATCCACCAAGATCTAAGCAAGAAATTGGTTTGGAATAATAATAAGAAGGGGAATTGCTTACTATTTTATATATCAGCTCAATCATGACTTTCCATAGGTGGATCGTTTGACAATTATGCATGATATCTCTTGTGTTAATGGACTCCCAATTCCTAAATTATGTCACAAAATTTTTAATTATTAAATTAAATTTATGTATGTTAACATTTTTTACGTGATCTAATAGTTATTATGAACGAATTAGAAGAGGAGGGAAAAATTTGGGAGATCAAGGCTTCTTGACCAAATTCTAAGGGTCTTGAGACTAGAATAATTTCCAAAAGTATACCACTTGAAATTTAAGATATTATGCACTTATTAGGGACTTTTCACAGCAAAAGTGTTTTAAGATCAGGATTAAACACGATATTCATGCAAGCTTGGTTCACTTTCTTTTATGATCTTTTCTAAAAAAAATAAAAAATAAAATAAAATAAAATATTGAGGACCAAACTTCAAATGCAAAAGAAAAGAAAAAAAGAGGAATGAAGGAAAGAAATATTTGCATGCTGACAAGGATCCCAATTGAATCTTACTGTATGAGCACGAAATAATCTTCTCGTATAATCCTATTGATCAAATTTGCACTCCTCTAAACGTCGTCGCTTTGCTGCCTGAAAACACAAACGTGAGCTAGCCGACGGGTGTGTGCCGGAAACCCCTCCGATGCCTAAGTCAGCAAAATAGACAATAGACACAAAAGCTCTGTCTATTTTAGAGTCAAAATCGTGATACCTGTACATAGGTCCTATCATGAGCTTTTATAGATTCTACCCGGCATAATTCTAGTAGGATTCCAACTCTTATGCCAATCCTCCTAGGAATCATACACACCCTACTTACTACCAAGCAAGTGAGATGGTTTGCACACTCCTAACAGGACTCTATTCTCCTCAGTAGAGTCCTCCTAGGAGTTGGATAGATAATGCTTATCTTTCCGCCCCCTCCTTACTACTTAACCAAGTGGGATGGTTTTACCACGGTAGAATAACAGCACAATCGGGCTATCTCTAACCTTCTAACACACTCAGCTCGGCACTTTCACGGACGATGCTTAGCTCGGTCAATGCTCTACTATACCTCGGTTTAGAGTACATAGACAGAGCTAACTCGCAACCATTTTTGACCGAGCTATCAGTAGCAAGGTCCAGTTGCGAAGCCCTTTTCACTACGGCCTACAGATCGGTCCATTACAATGTATGGGCCTAGCTCGCCCCTAGCTCACAAAATCTCCCTCTCAATTGCCCCTTAATCCCATCTGCAATGCATGATTTGGGATTACTTGTTACCAGCCGAACTAAAGGTCCAAACCTCCAACCGAGCTTATTTGTTACCGGGCTACCGATTTGCCCGGTCCAAAAATGTCTTGTCATTTACTCTGCATATCATTCCATCTTCCAAGCATGTCTGAATCATTATCTATTCCCTTGGACACGTGTCTGGCTCCCACTGGTCAAGTACAACTGTCACAGCCGTTTTCATGCTCCGAAAATTTGAACAATCCCGCCCATTCCTGTGCTTTCTATAAAAAACCCCACTTTTAAACCAAACATTCCATTGTTCATCCTCTCTCCTTGCCTTATGAGTATCCACATTCACGACCATAGCACCTGTAAAACTGATGTTCTAGCTGGCATCCTCACTGTGTTGATATTCATTTTTTTTATCTTCAAAACTGTAAGTGGCTCAATCCTTTCTCTTTCTGTTCATTTCGTGAGTATATATATAGTATAGAAATATATATATATATATATATTATGTTTTCCAAAACGCACTTCCATAGTTTTCACATAAATGGGTAAGGACCACTAAATCCCCAAAAACCACATACCCAGATCTCAGCCACACTATAGTGGAATTCTCTACTCAACTGGACTGCGATCTTTTCAATTCAAAATAACACCACGACCGAGTTAGAAACCTGTTTGTGATAGGTGCATACTCAACCGGACTAGCAAACCTCACCCAATAACCGAGCCAAAACACCTTGAGTCACTCCTAGTGCCACGATCGATCTAAGAACCTTCATGTTCAATAGCCGAGCTAAAAACTTGTGCTACAATCAGACTAAGAACGGGTTGCAACCCATTTAGCCAAACTAGGGTTATATTTATTTTTCCTTCTTGCTCAGCCCAGTCCAGTTATCTGAGCTTAACACTTTTTATTCTCCACTTTGCAGACTTTGACTAGGTTGGCCAGGCACACCTTGGCACGCTCAACTGAGATATTCAATCGTCATCTCAGCACCGAACTAGGCCACCGTGCTAATTTATAAACAATTTAAGTTAAATGGGTAAATACCGGTTCTTAGTAAACTCGCCTGGGGCCATTGCCGAATTCCGTAAGGACTACAACATTCCTAACGATGTCCATCTCTCATTAGCCGAACTAGATACCATGCCTTGGGAAAAATCGGGCTTTGTTCCCTTTACCGTAATATCCATTGTTGAGGCCGGTCTCCAATTCCCAATTCAGCCATTAATATGCGAGTTCCTCAGGCAGACTAGATTATGCTCGACTCAACTCAGCACCAATTTGTATCGAATAATAAATGGCATTGCCGAGCTAAACCATCGGCTCGGTCTCAACCTCGGATTGGCCGAGCTATTCCACCAATACTCGCTCTGCCAAAATGATAACGGTTGGGTGTATTATTTGAGGGTACGAAGAGGCTGAGAGAAAATAATAAAAGACACGCCAGATAAAGACTTAAATGACGATGATTTTTTTTGGGTTTCTAGTAATTTTGAAGATCAGGAGGCCCAAATACCAGGCTATAACATAAATTGAAATAAGGGTACTGCAGGTAAGGATACCTCGGTTCTCATTTTTACTTTGCTATTCCAGGCTACAATTTTACACCGTGCTAACTGTTGCCTTTCTTTTACGCAGACTTAAACCAACTAAAGTCACAGTACCCATACGCCAACCAAGACGCCCTTCGCGCCGCGCTACAATACCGTCATCGCGGTTGGGCCGTGCTACTAAACTTCGAACTGACCCACCGATATAGCGGAAAGAGGAAGACCAGGGTGACTGACTTCCTTTTGGAACCTTCTCCCGAGCCAGATCCCACCCTTCCACAAATCATCCAGATCCCTTTAACCAAAGAACAAGAAATGGCGAAGAAGAGGGCAGTGCGAGCACTTATCACCAAGCAGACTTCTACTGAAGCACAAGCCGGGCTAGATCCGTCTCGCCAACAGCGTGAAACCGTGGTAGCTCTCCTAACCAAAAGGGCCTCATTATCTCAGCCGAGTAAGCGCGCACGTACAGTTTCGACCGAACCTCAACACTTGGTCGATGAGGACACTGCGCTTCCAAAAACTACGTTGCCAAGCCCTGAGCCCGTGCACTCATACTAGGCTAGCCCTTCGGAATGGGCACCAAGAATTACTTACAAGAACCGTGCTATCTCAAACACAGACTCAGTGGTTGCAGACAAGGACCACACGCTTGCCTTCAACCTTGCCAAGAGCATGTGTCTGCCAGCCGACATAAAGCACCATGACCATTTAACCGAGCTCAAGGCCATCCGCTCGGCAACTAAGTCAATAGTGCTGGTAAGTGCTGCCCTTGTTTAATTTCCAATTTACACATATGTTTGTTCGGTTTTAATCATGATCGCTATCTTTCCTTCTGCAGGCCAAGTAGAAGAACCACGTTGCTCATAAGGGCATGCTGGAGCTACGAAAGACAGCATGACTGGCCGTGGTAGAGGCCAATACTAAGACGGCCGAGCTGAACAAAGCCAAGCAAAAAATGACCGAGCTCAAATATGAAATCGCCCAACTCACCGAGCTGGTCAACTCGGTAGAAGCGGACAAGCAAAAGGCCTTGGCCAAAAGGAAAGCCCATAAAACAAAGGGTGGCCACTTGATCGCTGAGCTAAACAAGAAAATGGAGAACACTGAAGATAGGGGCTACAAGGAATGGGAGGCCACCTACATCCTACAATATGAAGCTGCGAAGGCTATATTTTTCAAATGCGGATGAAAAGCAGTTGCAACCAAGCTCGATTATGGTCAAGAAACCGAGGTCTTCTAGAATCCTCCTCCCCATTTCATTCTAAGTTATATGGCGAACTACGCCAATGCCATACAACAAAAGTTGCTTCAAGAGGGGGAGGAGGAGGAAGAATCCCCAGAGTCAAACAATGCCTCAGCTATTACCAATGATCTCGGTCTCCAAACTGCTCAGTCAACTCGGGTGGAGCCACCGGTGCCAAGTACCGTTGATGATGCGCTCAGGACCAACCTGCTGCTAGAAGAGAAAAGCAGTTTTGAAAAAGTAGTGCAAACAGTACTTTGTGTAATGGCCCATCGGGACCTAAATGTACTGACTTTTTGTGTGTTAAGGCTCAGAATCAACCAAGAGGTAACAGATAAAGAAATCGCAATTACAAAGTGGCTCGATTTGAGGGAGTCACAATCGGGAAGGATCATGGCTACTATGAGAGTCGCCACCTGGGTAATTTTAAAATATAGCATTTAGGAAACCCCGACCTTTGGGCACATTACATCGCTTTCCGCTATTACTAAAGTGGTCTTGCCTCGAGCTGCGCACGACGGAAGGTCATTTATGAGCTGCCATTGAAACAAACATTGCATAGACCTATTACAGAACCGTGATGGAATTATTTGAAAACATGCTATGCTCAATTCCAATTACAAACCTAGAATTACTATGTTGCCAACTCAGAAGAAACAAGTATAGGCTAGATTGCAAAATTTGGAAACAAACATTGCAAGTAGTAAACTTTCTTGGCATCCAATTTGCTACTCGTGAAGTAGGGATAAAAACATCGGATTTCAACGAAGTAAATTATACTCACAATCCAACCAATAAACACAGTGCATTTGGCAAGTGCCCTAAGTTCATGTACACAGCATAATGCAGCAGTACGTTGACCGTACATTCACACGCATGTATGCTTAAGCTGCAAAATACTCGTACATCATTTAGTACATGCAATATTCGTAGTTTTTTTGAATGCACAATGCAATTCATGTTAAATGCCTAATGCAGGTGCGTAGTAAGATACAAAATAGATGAATGCAAGCCAACCCAAAGATGGCATGAAAAATGCACTTTTGTACCTAACATCATTCAATTTGGAAGGTAAAAAATACAAAAGAAAGAAGTTGCATAGCATAAGATGCACGGTGTGTCAACAGCAAATCTGATGCACGTGTGCAGTACAAAAAAAAGAGAATAAACGTGATTAAATTAACTATGCAAGCGCATAAATAAAAGGAAAAAAGACAAATTAAATAAAAAGAATAATTAACAAAAATTAAAGCTTATTACAGAAAATGATTTAAAATGATTGACCAAAAGAATAACGGAAATTAATTATACATTACTCACGCCTTAAATATTTAAAATTAATTAAATTAAAAATCGCCAAAATCTAAGATGCCTCTGCCTGGGCGAGGCCCAATGCATTTGGAGGAAATGACCCGCCGACAGCTACTCTCATGCTCAGCCCTCGCCTCTGCTTTTCCGGCTCCATGATTGTTGAACCAGTCGCGTCTCAAGGATTTGAATCTGCCACCGGAGAATCCCAATCGGCCGAGGAATTGACCACCCATGGACACTAAATCACTACAATGGGCAAATATATCCACCGCCATTGCACTATCGCATGTCAAGACTAAACAAGCCTTCAAAATCGAATGTCCGCAGTAAAGAGATGGCCACAAAGCTCCCAGAGGGCAAAACTTGCATGGCAATGTAATTCCAACAATGAATGCACTAATTTCAAATATCTATCATGCAAATCTCATAAACCTGCATGTGCTCGATTCTCATTCAACTTCCATGCATGTATATGCACAATGAGCGGCCCAATGAAATTCATGTGTACTTAATATTCAAATACAATAACACCATAAAACAATAAAAGGCGCCAAACCTTGGACATGTTTACATCTAAAGACAATATGCTCATGCATGTATGCAATTCAATCCTCAAAACATTAAGTGCGGAAGAATAACACACATGCAAATAAGAGCTAAACAATGCACACACACCTACAAGATTAAAACAACCACCAAACAAAGTACTGACTTCAAACACAATCTAGGCAACTCTAAAACTAGGCCTAAAAATAAAAAGAGTCATGAAACTAATGGTGCATGGCAAACACACATGCTAATGAACATGATTAGCACATGGTAGTATTAAACAAACCTCTCAATAGAGCACTGGTGCACTTATAACACACAATTTATGCAATAAAAACATGAGCTCTAAAATCATGTCAAAGTGTGGTGCTAAACCAACTTAAAATAGGCCAAACAAAGCAAGCAAATATGACCAACAAATGCAATGACCAAACAGGCATTGAGCAATACTTACCAAGCCAAATTATGGTAAAGGAAAACAACTAAAAAGCATGGTAAGCAGCACATTAAAACAAAGCTAAAAGACATGGTTAAGACACATCTACATGTTTAAACCAAAGGAAACTATCACGGCCAAACATAGGAGCATTCAATTAAAATTTAAAGCACACAAGAGGCAACTAAGGCAAATCAGCAAGCACACCAAACATATAATAAATGCCAAACAAAATGGTTCCAAAACCATCACATGATAAAAAGCAAAACATGCTACCCTCACATGCACAAAGGCTATAGGAATTAAATTAAAGGGCTATATAATGCATGCCAAGATCAACATTAACTAAAGCATGCAGAAAGGGACCAATGTCAAAAATAAGCACTAAGGGAAATTAAGGCTAGCTAAGCAATGTTAAGGCAATTATGGCTAACACATGAAGGTATGTTAAGGCATCCTCAGGTAAAACATGGCAACTATCAAGGACATGCATAATGCTCCAAAACTAACACATAGCAATGTTCAAGGCATCAATCAAGCATGAATAACAGCCCTTCAATGCTCAACAGTGAAAAAATCATCTACCCCTCAAGAGGCAAACTTTTCAACACTCAAAAAATCCAAGCCTTTCCAAATCTTGAAAGGGAGACTTCATTCAAAAAAGCCACCAACAAAATAAGACACCAAGCAAAGTTAAAGCACAAAAATTTTTTGTAAAAAAATAAGCACAACATAATAAACAAAACGAGGCCTAAAAAGGCCTAACAAAAACCAAACTTCCCCAAAGCACAAAAAACTAACAATAAACTAGAACAATTGTAAAAAGAAATTTTTGTATTTTCCCACCAAGCAAAAAAAATATAAAAAAGATAAAAAAATAAGAGTAAGAATGCTCTACCTAAAAAACCAGGGAGACCCTTTACACTCTTCACCAAAGATGAAACCAAGGCTTCCTTAACCTCTAAGAAAGCCAAAAAAAAGAACAAAAGACCTTCTATAGAATTCAGAATTTCAACAAAAGACACTAGGAAGTTGATGCAATAGTCTTTCAAAAAAACCTTTCTTCTCTCTCCTTTCTCTAAAAAGAAGTCCTCCTTCTCAAGAGAATTCAAAAACACAAGAGCTCCTTTTCTTTAAGCTCATTTTCTTCCAAAATTATCTAACCAAAGAAACTATCTTAGGGCAGAAGAGATCCTTCTTTGTAGACAACAAAGCCCTGAAGCTAAGTCAATCAAAAAGGCATTCCATAACAAAAGATAAACAGGGCCGGCAAACAATACAACATTTTAAAATGGCCCATCAAGCAAATCAATATGGAGTTTAGCCCACAAAATTGTCATTTTGATGGGGGAGATCACTGGGCCCCTCGAGCAAAGCATTAAGCAATACACCACAAGTGGGTGGCCTGAAAACCAGACATCAGAGGCAGTTCGCAAGCTGGCGCATTCAGACGGGCAGAAGGCAAGAACTCAAGTGTTTGGTGAAAACACCGTTAATCATATCACCGTTCAGCGTTGATGTCCAAGTCTTGACGACGGTCAAAATGGGGGTGTCTGCCCGCGGGAAAAACAAGTCATGGACCTTTGTAGTGCCTCGACGTTTGTGTGTTGAAAGAGTTCAACTCGCAAACTTCTTTGAAGAAAAAAACAGGATTTGAAAAAAAAAAAAAAAAAAAGTGTTTACAGACCCGTCTTGCTGCTGACATGAGTCGCCACTTCTATATTTTAAAATGGGAATGAACTTGAACTGCGTCAAGGGCCACGTGCCACGCTATTACCAAAGAACCAAAGTGGTCTTGCTGGGTACGAATATAAGGTCACTATAATGACATTATTCTTTCGCCATTCTACTAACCGTGATATCCGATATCCGATGAAACATGTTTTATTCCTATTCCAATTATTAGCAGAATTACTATGTACATTTGCACAAAGAAGAAAGTATAGGCTAGATTGCTAGCTAATTTAAGAAACAACACACATCCGTCCCAACTTTTGCAAATGTTTTGCTTGCTACCGCAGGTAGGCTACACGCGATTTCAACGAGTTATGCCAACTCAAGCATACCAAACCCCACCCACAGTATTCAAATATGGTATCTCACATAATACTTGTACAATACATAAGCATACCGCCAAGGCAAATATTCACACGCATGTAGGTATGCTAAGTAAAAGAAAAATACTTACATCAACACGTACAAAAACACAATAAACTGCAAAGTTGCATGCCATGCCCCAGCTCATGTTAAATGCCTAATGCAACATTCGATACATACAATTTAATTAGGCTCGAAAAGATGGCAAAGATGGCATGTGAAAATGCACTTTTGTGCATGTGCACGATGCATGGATGCATGAAGGCGCAATGCTTACGCAGTGTACCAGCCATGCATGTCAGCAAATATGATGACGCATGCATAGCATAAGGTAAATAAAAATAAACGTGCTCCCAACCTACCATCATAAGGTAAATAAAAGGGAAGAAGAAACGGGGGTTGGAAGACATGCACACACTCCACGACAATTAATTAAAGATTTAAAATTAATTAATTAACAAAAGAATAAAACTAAGAAATTAACTAAACAAGCTAAATTAAATATTACAAAAACACCGAATTAACAAAAATAATTAATCATGCAAAACAAAGAAATCATGGGCGAAAATAGCCCCGCCCAGCTCGCCTGGATATTCGAGTTCAATAGAATCGCCATCTCAAGGATGAATGACTTCGGGGAGAATCAACCGCCAAATGAAAAAGGATGCCCCACTAGGATACGAATCCCACGCACGAGGAAATGACCACCATTATTGATATCCCGCCGGTCGGCAACAAACACCTATTATTGATTAGAGCGTTCAACCAAACACCGCCGGCCGGCACTGCTCCGCAGAACAACAACTCAATGCCCAATATAAGGGCAAAACTTGCATGGCAATGTAATCAACCCCATCATATTTAGATCATGCCCCCATATGATGGCCTCGACCAGCAAGCATATGTCGATTCTCGGCCATAAATCACGATTCCCATAAAACAAGGCCTAAGGAACCACAAAAAAGAATTTCAATTTCAAATACATTGCATGCATATGTATAAGCAAGGGTATCAAAAGAGGCCTATGTTTATCTATAGAAAATGAGCATGCATGTATACGCAATGAAATCCTACATGGACAAAATATTATGTGGCAACATTACAAAACACATGTAAGGACGTTAATGGCAAACACAATCACAAGACAAACATGTAAAACAAAACAATGGGGTGGACTTAAGTTATGAGCAAACAAAACTTAACTAGCCCAAAATCAGAGCCAAAATGCTAAGTATGAGAAACACAAAACACACATGCACATGTACACATGTTAAGCACATGAACTTGAAAGAGCACATGGATGTGTAGCATCTCAAGCACACTTGAAAGTCATGTCAAAGGATGATTAAGAGCCAACTCTCAAAGCTCTAAAGCAATGCATGCAATGGGTGCTAAAACCAACTCAAGATATATTAACAAAGACAAATGGTCTGTAACTTAAAGGGCATTAAAAAGGCAAAAAACTATACTTATGCATGTTGTTAATGGCATGCAAAAAAACAACTAAAACAAAGAAAGTAAAAGGCTTGAAAGCCAAAGCATACTTAGATGACATTTAAAAGGCTTGAAACCAAAAGCATTAAAGCAATAACCAGGCCAAAGAGCATTCAATACAAGCACACCAAAGGGATCGAATGAAATAAGGCAAGCATATACAAGCACACCAAAGGGTATGAAAATGATGCTGCAAATGGTTCCAAACCATCAAATGAATGCCAACATGCTACATATGCATGCTCAGCTCAAGATAAATGACAATGCCAGTATAAAAAACAACAAGATCAACCAAAAACAAACCAGGACAGAGCTAAAACCTGTCAATCAAGCACAAACATTCATAAGTCTAAGGTATTAGCATAGGTAAATTAGCACAATAACCTAAGGTATGTTAAGGCAATACAAGGCATTACATGGCAACTATGCTAAGCATGCATAAGGAAACCAACACATAGCAATCACAAATCATGATATCCCACAACTAACACACCATCTCAAGAGGCAAACACATACTTTTCACACGTTCTTCAAACTTCAAAACTTGCTTAGGACTTCACATGGTCATGAGATAATCTTCATCTCCGAGAGGGGAAGACAGAATCCAAACCACTGAAATCCTCAAGATTTCAAAGTAGAAGAGATCCAAACACCAAAAATCCCGGAGCCTGGCCAAAAAGCACAAAAAAGCACAAAAAACTTAATAAATAAGGGGCCAAACTTAAAAAAAAAGAACAGTACCCCATTAAACACAAAAGAAAAAAAAAGTTCATTTTTTGGGAAAAAACACCAAGCAATGAAATAGTTCAAAGATAGGTAAAAATGGAGGCTTCTTCACCAAAAATAAAGCAGTTTTCACCCTTGCTGACAATCACCAAAAATGACACTGTTACCTGCCTCTGGAACAGCCAAAATAAAGAAGGTTGGATGAACCCACAAGAATTTGATGTGCAAACAAGAGACACAAACACCTACACAGGATACAAGAGAGAAAAGATATAGAAAAACAAGAGAGACAAAAAGAGCTTTCTCCGTTTTTCATCTCTTTCTCCAAAATGTCTAACCTCTTTCCTTAAGCCAAGAGAAGAGATCCTTCTTTGTAGACAACAAAGGCTTGTAGACAAAGTCAATATGTTCTCATCCCCTCCATACACCCTCCATACACGATACGCGAGGGATAAATTTTAGCATTTAAACCGCTAACAAAATATCTTGGTAAAGCAAGGTTTGTAGAGTCTTTAGCGCAAAATTGTCATTTTGCATAAATTAACGCCGCATCGCACACCATAGTGCCGAATACAATACCCAGCCGTGGCCTTTAGCTACGGTAGGGTATGCCTCAAGGCATTCTACCCTCCCCAAGGCCAAGGTAAAGTTTGCAGACACTGAATACGTAAACGGGAGGTCTTGCCTGCAAGCCCAGCGCTGCCAAGAACTCCTGAACTCCAAACAAACACAACACAAACATGGATAATCACTGAGTGTTCAAGCGGTGATGTCCAAGTCTTGAGGACGGTCAAAAATGGGGTGTCTACACCGAGTAGTGAAGCTCGGGTTGACCTGGATGCAGACTTGGATGATCTATTTGCTTGATCTTGTTTTTTCTTTTGAAATTGTAACCGAGCTGAAGCCCGACCTCTTGTAATGCACTTTTAAATCTTGAATGAAATCTGCTATCAATCTTTTTGTGTAGTTCACGCCGTACTTCTTTTAACTTTAATTGCATGAGGCTTGAACTCTTTGCTCAGTTTCTCATGTCTTTAATTTTTATGGCCGAGATATCCATCTCGGTCTAAGAGCTTTGTAATCTGTTTACTATGTGTTGGTCATACCTACTAACTTTCTTCAGCCTAGATCCTTATCTCGGCTGAAGAGGGCTAAATGTTGCCTATTCCTGCCAACCTTTTTCAACCTAGATCTTTATCTCGGCCGAAGAAAGCTAAATGTTGGTTATTCCTGCCAACCTTCTTCAGCCTAGATCCTTATCTCGGGTGAAGAGAGCTAAATGTTGGTTATTCCAGCCAACCTTCTTCAGCCTAGATCCTTATCTCGGCTGAAGAGATCTAAATGTTGGTTATTCCTGCCAACCTTCTTCAGCCTAGACCCTTCTAGATCCTTATCTCGGCTGAAGAGAGCTAAATGTTGGTTATTCCTGCCAACCTTCTTCAGCCTAGATCCTTATCTCGGCTGAAGAGAGCTAAATATTGGTTATTCCTGCCAACTTTTTTCAGCCTAGATCCTTATCTTGGCTGAAGAGAGCTAAATGTTTTGTCATTCTTGCCAAACTTCTTGATGCCCCTTGCTTGCAATGACTGAGAACAACGTTTACAGTAGAAAGAATTATGCTGAAAACTACTTGTTTTATTTGAAAAAGGGAAAAAATTACAGGTACTTTAAGAAAAAGCTAAAAATAAAATAATTTTAGATTGACAGTGTTCCATGGCCTGGGAATAGCCTTGTTGTCTCCATCTTCCAAGTGGTATGCCCCTTTTCTTGCTAAACCAACCACTTTGTATTGTCCTTCCCAGTTAGGTCCTAACTTGCCATCTCCAAGTACCAAAGTGTTGCCCATTACTTTACGTAATACCCAATCTCCAATCTTGAATTGCTTTGGATGCACTGTTTTGTTATATTTTCTGGATAACTCCTGCTGGTATGAGGCAATGTAGACTAGAGCTCTTTCCTTTCTTTCTTCTGCAAGGTTGAGTTCAAAGGTTATGGCTTCTTCATTCAAGTTTGGGTCAAAATTTTCACTTCTAATAGTGGGGAGGCCTACTTCTAGTGGGATTACTGCCTCCATGCCATAGGCCAAGGAAAAAGGCATTTCTCCGGTTGACTGCCGAGGTGTGGTACGGTAAGCTCATAAAACATGAGGAAGCTCCTCAGCCCACTTGCCTTTTGCTTTCTCTAATCTTTTCTTCAAACCATCTAAGACGACTTTGTTTGATGCTTCTGCCTGGCCATTCGCTTGAGGGTATGCTGGTGTAGAGTTATAGAATTCTATCTTGTATTCCTCGCAAAAGCCCCTAAAGATTTTGCCATCGAACTGAGTGCCATGGTTAGAAATTAGAGCCTTGGGTATGCCGAATTGAGTTATGATATTATGCCAGACGAACTTCTTAACATCTTTCTCCTTTATTGATGCGAGTGCTTCAGCCTCCACCCACTTTGTGAAGTAGTCTGTTGCTGCAAGAAAGAACTTTCTGTTGTCGTGTGCTGTTGGAAGTGGTCCCACTATGTCTAGGCCCCACATTGCGAAGGGCCATGGGCTAGTTAATGGTAGAAGTTCTCTGGCTGGTTGATGTATTTGATGTGCGAACTTCTGACATTTCTCGCACTTCTTAACATATTTCTTTGAATCTGCTTGCATGTATGGCTACCAATATCCTTGTGAAATTGCCCTGTAAGCTAATGATCTTCCACATTGGTGGCTTCCGCATACGCGTTCATGCATCTCAAACAAAAATGCCTCAACCTTGCTGGGATAGACACATTTTAGGTACGGCCCTGTGAAAGATTTTTTGTACAATGCTAGTGATGGAGAGAGCCAAAATCGCTATGATTTTGCTCTAATTTTGTTGGCCTCTTTCTTTTCTTCAGGCAAGATGCCGTCTTTCAAAAACACTGTAATGGGGTTCATCCATGAAGGGCCTAGTTTGGCACAACATACCTCAGTTACTTCGGGTTCTTCAATGCTTGGTCTGGGTAGGAAGTCGATCAGTAATGGGTGTGGGATAAATGTATCTGCCATTAAAGCCAAACCTGCCAGCTCGTCTGCTCTACTATTTTTTTCTCAGCCAATTCGCTCTATCCGAACTACTTCGAACTTCATGATCTCCTTTCTGACTAACTCTTGGTACTTAGCCATTCTCTCATCTTTTGCCAAGTAGTCGCCTGAAATCTAGTTTACCACTAGCTGGGAGTCACTGTAAACCATTAGCTCGGTGGCCTTCATGAAAAGTGCTAATTTTAGGATTGCTAACAGTGTTTCATACACTACCTCATTGTTGGATGCAAGGAAGCCAAGATTAACTGCTTATTCAATTGTTAGGCCATCTGGTGAGATAAAGACCACGCCAAGTCCTACACCGTGCCTATTGGATGCTCCATCCACGAAGAGCTTCCACATCTCTCCAACAAATAACTTCCAGCATGTAAAGGGATTAGATGATGTTTTGGGATCATGAGTGTCGCTAATGTTTTCTTCCAAGTCCATGCCTACTGTTGGGGTTTGGTCTTCACTGTCTGACTGCCTCAAGTTTTTACTTTTTGATGAGTCCTCACTGGGAATAGCATGATTTGTGCCTTCCTGGCAGTTCTTAATCCTGTGTGGCTTGTAATGTGGCTGGGCATCCTGTATTAGGGGTTGCGCAGTTCCCGCGGCACTTTTCCCTCTTACTTCGGTTGCGTCAGTCAAATTGACTAGGCAGATGTGATGACTTCCTAGTGTGAACTCAGCCACAAAGTCTGCTAAAGCTTGGGCTTTTATTGCTGTTTTGGGTTGAAACTTGATATCGAATTGCCCCAACTCCACCGCCCATTTCAAGATTCGTCCAGAAAAATCCGCCCTCTCAAACAAGGCGTTTAATGGAAAAATCGTTAGGACGATCACGGTGTGGGCATAGAAGTAGTGTGACAACTTTCGTGATGCCATCATCAAAGCCAATGCCAGTTTTTCCAATGGTAGGTACCTGGTTTCAGTGCCCAGCAAGGTTTTGCTAACATAAAAGATAGGCAGGTGTTGGATTCCTTCCGCTCTGACCAACACTGCGCTGACTGCATGCTGTGAAACCGCTAAGTACAAAAAGTGCTCTTCTCCTGGCATTGGGGTTACTAACAACGGAGGAGGGGTCATGTAGTCTTTCAAGCTCTCTAGGGCACGGTCACATTCTTCACCCCACTCAAATTTAGCCTTCAATGCTTGGAAGAATGGTCGGCATTTGTCTGCCGATCGACTTATGAACCGGTTGAGTGCGGCTGCTAGGCTAGTGAGATGCTATACCTCTTTGACTGTGTTGGGCCTCTCAAGATCCTGAATTGCTTTGATTTGAGAGGGATCAGCTTCTATACCTCGGTTGGTTACCAGAAAGTCTAGGAATTTGCCTGATCCTACGCCGAATGCACACTTAGATGCGTTTAGCTGCAACTTGTTCTTCTTCAGAATTTGGAACATTTCACCAAGGTCCCTGAGATGGTCCTTCTCATCCTTGCTTTTGACCACCATGTCATCTATGTAAGCCTCCATTGTTCTGCCTAACAATGATTCAAACATTTTTGTGACCATCCGTTGGAATGTAGCCCCTGCGTTTTTTAGGCCAAAAGGCATGACCTTGTAACAGTACAATTCTCTAGGTGTTGTAAATGATGTGACCTCCTGGTCTGGTTCATACATAGCGATCTGATGGTAACCTTTATATGCATCAAGGAAGCTAAGTCGATTATGTCCTGTTGTCAGGTCCATCAGTTGGTCTATTCGTGGTAGAGGGAAACTGTCCTTTGGGCATGCCTTGTTGACTATTTTGTAGTCCACGCAAACATGCCATTTTTCATTCTTCTTTGGCACTACAACAGTATTGGAGATCCACCTGGGATAGTGCACTTCTCTGATGGCTCTTGCCTCCAACAAGTTTCCCACTTCCTCCGCGACTATCTTCGCGTGGTGGAGTGTTGATCTGCGAGTGCGTTGTATAATTGGTCTGGCAGTTGGGTGGACATTAAGTTGGTTGCAGATGAAGTTTGGGTCAATGCCAGGCATGTCATATGGTGTCCAGGCAAACACTTCGATGTTAGAGGTTAAGAATTCCATGACCTCTATTCTCTCAGTGCTGAACAAGGACGAGCTGAGCAAAAAGAACTTTTCTGGTTTCATCTATCCGTACCTCAATCAAGTCTTCCACTGCCTTCTGCTTTGCTGCTTTGCCGACATCTGCAAACAATTCATTGCTTTCTAGCTTTTCCACCATCTGTAGATACCCCTTTGCAGCATGGCTGCCATTTACCGTGACAAAACACTGTTTTGACATGATTTGGTCTCCTAAGACTTCTTCGATCACTCCAGTTTCGTTAGGGAACCGTAATGCTTGGTGGTAGGTTGATGCCACTGAGCGCATGGC
The DNA here is from genome assembly GCA_025200525.1 of Camellia lanceoleosa. Taxonomy (NCBI): domain Eukaryota; kingdom Viridiplantae; phylum Streptophyta; class Magnoliopsida; order Ericales; family Theaceae; genus Camellia; species Camellia lanceoleosa. Next base: position 165,081,699 of record CM045760.1, on the reverse strand, counting down.
GTGTAGCCATGTCCTTCCCAAGATTATGTTGTAAGTGGAAGGGACCTTCAATACCCATAATTCCATCTGTTTTGTCATGGTTCTAGCATTGACTGGGAGGATTATCTTACCCACTGGCCGTTCTGGCATTGAGTTGAAACCGACAAGGGGAGATGTCACAGGTGCCAAGTCTTTGTCTTCCAATTTCAGTTGTTTGAAAGTCTCGTAGTACATTATCTCGCATGAGCTTCCTTGGTCAATTAGAATCCGCTTGATATTGAAATTCTTGACGCGGAAAGTGACCACCAGTGCGTCATTGTGAGGGCAATGTAGCCTTGCTAGATCCCTATCTAAGACGGATATGACATTTGTAGCCTCTGTTCTGCCTTTTCTGATGGTAGGTTAAGTACTTAATACCTCTCTCAAGTGCTCAACCTTTTTGATCATTGTAAGAACCCGAATGAAAAGATTTAGTAAATTATTAAATAATAATAATATTACAATCTCAAATATTTTATTGTGAATCTTTAATTGCAAATTAAATATTATTGGAGGGTCGTTTAACTAATTTTAAAACCTAAAATAAATTTATGGTGAAAGTCTTTAATTTAGAAGCAAAATTTATTATTTATAAATAAATAAATAAATAAATAAGTGTCAAATTAGTAAGCATATGTTGATCTAATAATATTTGTATTTTATTTAAATTAATGGAGAGATAAAATAAAATAAAACAAAGGATATTTATCTAGAGTCATTTATGTTATGTATAGCAAAAGAAAAGAAAAGAAAAACCCTAGCTCTTCCAACAATATAGCAGCAGCAGCCTAGCAACGTGAGAGTGAAAGAGAAAGAGAGAGCAAGAGATAGAAAAGAGAGCAGCAGCAGCCTAGCAATGTGAGAGTGAGGGAGAAAGAGAAAGCAAGAGATAGAAAAGAGTGAGAGAAAGGAACTTCCAGCACTTTTGTGGCTGAACAACTCTAAGGTATTGTCCTATTTTATTATATTTATATATTGTGTTGATGGTTCATGTGTGTAATCTGCTTGTTGCTGAGAAGGAATAGGAGGAACATGAGTGTTGTTTGGGTGCCAAATCAGTGGTTGGTGATGAGAAATAATGGTGAAATTCTTAGTTCAGAAAAATTCTGTACAAAACCACAAACTTTAAAAATCAAGAAACCATGTCAAACGATTGAATTTTGAACTGAAATTTTTACAGTAGATTAATTACATATTGAATTGCATATCTGAATTTTCTCATAATTTTTGGGAGTCAAAATCCATATAAACTGATGCGTTCAAATCTGTCCAGAAAACTGGTTTAAATAGTAAATTCGGGAGTGTTGTTCTCTTTGGGTATAAATTCAAAAATTATCAAATCAGATTCATTAGAACCGGTTACGAGTCTAGTTTCTTACATTTTTAGCCTTGCGTTGATTGCTCCTGTATACTAAGAGAACCATTAATTTATTTAAAGTGCTGCAGAAAACAACCTTTTTGGGCATAATTAATTGTAAATAATTATTTTGATAAGCAAATCAAGTAAAACCAATTGGGTTTGAAACTTAGGATATATTAGTTGATATCTGGAGGGTTTTGGAATTTTTTGAATGGTGTAGAGTGGGTTTTTAATTTTCAGAGTTAGTGAACAGTTCGGGAAAACCTATCAAAAATTCTATTTTATCTCAAAGTCACATTTGATTAAGTTTCGACCGGAACCCATGTCTTGGGTGATTTTAGACCTTGAAGAACATGAATTTAGGTAATATTTAAGAGTAACGGTGAATTGGGTTGAGCCATGTTAGTGTGCTTTAGTTGAGGTTACTTAGTTCCTATTCTTTAGTATTTTTAAATTAGTAGTGACGTGTAGTTTTTATACTTGGTTCAGGGCACTAGTTGGACTTTTATACTCTATTCGAGGATTACATTATTTTGTTTCCAGGTGAGTAGTTTCATGCTACATATTTTTATAAATGTTCCCCTACCCTGAACTGTTGGAAAATTAAATTGTTGTTTCATGACTAAACTATTTTGATAAATTATTATATTATCAATGGCATCAAGTTATTTCTGAAACATGTATGAACTTGGCATACTGTAAACTATTTGTTTTGGTCTTATGTTTATAATGGTGAACTGCCATGTTTTGTGAAACTAATGTGTATTGATTATTGGGACCACCTGTGTATTTAGTCCAGCGAAATTATTCCACTGTGCGTGGTGACTCTGGCCACTAGGGAACAGATCCGAGTTGGGCCGTGATGATTCTAGTGCTCAATGATTATAAGGAAAAGACCTAGGTTAAGCTAGGTGACCTTCGATCGGATCGTCTTAGAGAAAAGGCCCAGGTTGCCACCCTGAGGATGACTCTTAGTTCAGTATTGGATCCAATGGGGCTTATAGCCTTGAGAACTGTGTGGCACATTATTTGTTATTTCTTGGTACTCAGAAAATTATTGGTGTTCATGTTGTAATCTGTTTTAAGTGAAAAATGTCGTTTATCATGTTCTCGAGCGACATGAGTATTTTAACTGTTGAATTGTGGAACCTTCTTTTTTAAACAGATTCTCTTTACCAAACTGTATGCCAATCTAGTTTCTGTGATATATATATCATATTTTGGAATTGATCCCTGTTTTCAAAACTGTATATATTATCCATGTTGCTACTCATTGAGCTATCAGCTGACTTAGTTGTTTACCATTTCCAGGTGTTAGAAGGACTTAGAGTGGACTCATGGCATAGCAGGGACTCGATTGGTAGTTTTAGTTTGTTATGTCGAGTTTTGTGCATACATTGTGGTTGGCATTTTGTGTCCCATTTAGTATATATTTTTGGAAGTTGGTTGTGGTTGGTTTTACCATTTATACTTGTGTCATGTCAGTGGATTAGGTTTTGATTTATTTATTTCTGGACTATCGTCACATTTATTCTTTGTGATTTTGGGTTCATGTTTAAGGCTTATGTGTGCCTTGGGCTTAGTACCTGTGGGCCACGGCCGGTCATGCCCAGAGTTGGGATGTGACAATTGTGGTATCAGAGCAATAGTTTATCGAGTTACATATCTTGCATTTCATCATTTAGACGAGGTCCGAGTTCCTTGAGTCCTTAGTAGTGTGTGGTTAAGTTAGTTTTGTTTAAGCTTGTGTTGAATCTTTCTTGATTTCATTTTGAAGGTTAAGAGTTAGCATCTAGATATCTACATGGATTGTCTATTCCTTGTGAGCCCTTTGATGTTTGTATTACTATGTTTGCTCCATTAAGAGAAATAGTAGTATTGGAAGATGTTTGTAGATCTTGTGAGGTAAACTTAGATGGTAGGATTTTTATAATGGGTTTAATTTCCTTAGAGATGAAGGATTTTGATGTGATTTTTGGGATGGATTTGTTGATGAAGCATCATGCCTCTGTTGATTGTTTTAGAAAAATGGTAGTTTTTGCTATGCCGGGGCAACATGAGTTTTTCTTTCAGAGAGATGGGAAAGGGTCTTCTATTTGTTTTATTTCTTCTCTTCAGGCTAACTGAATGTTAAGAAAAGGGTATCATGGTTACTTAGCTTGTGTGGTGAGTATTGAATTGCCAGAATAGAAGTTAGAGGAATTGCCTGTAGTGAGTGATTGTGTTGAGGAATTGCCTGCGTGCAATTTTCAGTGCGATGCCCCTTTGCATCATGGAAGGTGCAACGGGACCTTTCATCATAGCCTTTTTGTGCTTCTCCCAACTTAGCTGGCCGCCGAGTGAAGGGTTCATCACGTATCTCGCTAAGAATCAGGTAGATGGGCTTATTGAATACGGTGGTGATGGTAGTGCGGATTCTTAACTTCCTTTTTTCTAGGTCCTCTCTGTTGACTCGCCTGCCTCACCCATTCCTGCTTGATTGTTCTACCGTGTTGATTTTTGGTGTAGTCTTTTTATCTGGCAGCGCTGCTGCACCAGATTTTGCTTTAGCATGGGCGCTATCTTCTTCTACATGGATATGTTGATGCACTCTCTTCATTAGGGCCTCTATCGTGAGGGGTGGCATCATTGCCATTGAGTCCCTCAATTTGTTACCAACTGGTAAACCCCATTTATATTGTGTGATGGCGAGATTTGTGGGGTAATCCCCAATCTGGTTGAAAGTCTCCCAATAGCGACTGTTGTAAGACCTCAATGTCTCCTTTTTGCCCATGTCAATGGAGAGTAGCTAGTCAATCTCCACTGGTGTCTTGGTATTCGTTCTAAATCTAGTCACGAATGCTTCTGCCAACTATGCCCATGAGGCTATGCTGCCTTCTAGCAGTCTTTCGAACCAGGTCAGACTTAGGTCACCAAGGCTAGATGGAAACAGGATGCACATTAGGGCCTCGTTTCACCGGTATACTGCCATAACCTGGCGAAAGTGGCTTAAGTGCATGTAGGGGTCTGACTTCCCTTCATAAGTGGTGAATTTGGGCTGGTGGAAGCCTGAAGGTAGTGGTGCATTATCAATTGCCGGAACGAACGGCAAGCTTTGTAGCCTTGCTAATACTTTATCCGCTGGTTCGTAAGCAAGGCGCGACATTGGCATCCCTACCTCGACACTCCCATGTGTCCTAGGGGCCAATCGCTGCAGGATTGAAACTCTGCGAGGGTCGTGAGCCCTAGTGTCCTCCTTCCATCGAGCCCTCTCTCGAGCATTGTTCATAAGTCTGCTGACCTAGGCAACTCCGTGTGCCTAGATGTTGTTTGGTGCGTGTGCGAGGGTCGATAGTTGCTTTCCTCTGTATGTGACCTTTCAGTCTTCGTTCTCTCAGACTTGGAGTGACGAGTTCTTGAAGTCCTTGATTGCGTGCCACCTGTTCTAAGGCTCCTACTTTCTGTCTGCGATGGTGTGGCACGTCTATCACAGTGGCGAGGGGGCGTGTTGCCTTTGCGTCCCTCTTCTATCGCCACCCATTTTGCCTTTATCTAGTGCTTCATTGTCTCCATGTTTTCCGCGATCTTCCTTATTAACTCTTCTTGCTCCCTCACACGATCCTCTAGAACTTGAGGGTCCAACCTCCTTCTCAGTCTTCCAGGACTTTGAAAACGACGGGGACTAGCGCCCTGTCTCTCCCTTGTGTCCCTTTGGGAGTTCCGTCGCTGGGGTTCTAATTCTGCCATGGGTGGGATAAAAGGTAAACCTTTGCGCCTCACACCCCTCTCCGGGGTTTGCCCTTCAATAGTAGATTGCGGCAAGTCTTCATTGTGCGCCATTGATTTCAACTAGGGAGGAAAACTTGATCAAAAGGTTTTTTCTTTGTGTAGTTCCCACCGACGGCGCCAATTGTACGAGCACGAAATAATGTTCTCGTATAATTCTGTTGATCAAGTTTGCACTCCTCCAAACATCATTGCTTTGTTGCCTGAAAACACAAACGTGAGCTAGCCGGCGGGTGTGTGCCGGAAACCCCTCTGATGCCTAAGTCAGCAAAATAGACAATAGACACAAAAGCTCTATGTATTTTAGAATCAAAATTGTGATACTCGTACATAGGTCCTATCATGAGCTTTTATAGATTTTTCCCGGCATAATTCTAGTAGGATTCCAACTCTCATGCCAATCCTCCTAGGAATCACACACACCCTACTCACTACCAAGCAAGTGAGATGGTTTGCACACTCCTAACAGAACTCTATTCTCCTCAGTAGAGTCCTCCTAGGAGTTAGATAGATAATGCTTATCTTTCTGCCCCCTTCTTACTGCTTAACCAAGTGGGATAGTTTTATCACAGTAGAATAATAGCACAATTGGGCTATCTCTAACCTTCTAACACACTCAGCTCGGCGCTTTCACGGATGATGCTTAGCTCGGTCAATGCTCTAGTATACCTCGGTTCAGAGTACATAGACTGAGCTAACTCGCAACCATTTCTGACCGAGCTATCAGTAGCAAGGTCCAATTGCGAAGCCCTTTTCACTACGACCTACAGATCGGTCCATTCAAATGCAAAAGAAAAGAAAAAAAGAGGAATGAAGGAAAGAAATATTTGCATGCTGACAGGGATCCCAATTGAATCTTACCAATCTCAGAATCTCACTTTTGCTACTTCAGAAACAAATGCTAATTAATGATCAGCAATGGAAACCAACCAAAGAGGATAAGGGCATGACCAATAGACGACTTTTCTTTGCCATTCACAGTGTAGAGCCAATGAAAAACTGAAGACCAAAATAATAATAATAATATTAATAATAATCAAGGTTAATTACAGTTTTCACCTGTTATCACATTATTTGTATTATAGGTTGTTACAATTTTTTGACATTATTTTAGTTATGACTCATGAATTCTTTAGTTATGTCTCATGTTTTATTTAGTTATGATATATTTTTTTAATTATGACTTAAAAAATTAAAATTATGTCATTTTTTTTAGTTATAAGGTATATATGGCGCACACCCTTTAATATTTCCCTAAAACAAATAAACCATTGAAGTTAAAGCAAATAAAGCATCACATCCCAATGTATTCAAAGACATGAAAACAATAAAAAATTAAGAGAAATTACATTGGTAGTCTCTATATTTTATCTCTTGTGTCATTTTAGTCCCACACTTCCAATTGATTCAATTTTAACTATTAATTTTAGATTTTGTTTCAATTTGGTCAAATTAATAATATTGTTAGTATTTTTTAAAGAAAATTATCACTAAATTTGTTGATGTTAACTAACTGAGTTGAGTAAGTTTATAATTGTCCTTAATTATATGGCACATGACACTTATGTGTGTATTTTCTATATAAAAAAAATGCTAAAAGTTGTAATTAATTAGATTAAATTGAGACAAAATCACAAATATAGGATCAAAATCGAGCTAATTAAAAGAACACTACAACAATTTACACATTTGGCAACCAAATTTGGCGACTAAAATGAATTTAGCCGCCAAAAGTCAGCCCTTTGGCAACTAAAATTTGTATTGGTTGGCAATGTTTCATATTTTAGCTACTAAAATTTTTTAGTAGCCGTATAGTACTTATTGGAGACTTTAAACACAATTAGTCACTAGAAAGCGACCCAATAGGCGACCAAAAAACAGTTAGTCGCTAAAAAGCACCCAATAGGAGACTAAAATATAATTAGCCGCTAAAAAGTTACCCAATAGGCGACTAAAAGACATATTAGTCGGTGTTAGTTTTGATTTTTTTTGCTACAAAGATTTATTTAGTCGTCATATACTACTTTTCGCCTACTAAAATAAATTTAGTCGGCAAACATCTCGCATAATATTTGCTATTAATCTTTGGCGACCAAAATTTAGTCGGCAAATATTTATTTTTGGTGACCAAAAATGTTTTAGTCATGGAATAATAATTTTTGGCTACTAAAATAGTTTTTTCGCCAAATAATTAAGCATTGTTTTACTTTTATTTTTGGCTACAAAAAATTATGATTGGCAAAGATTATTTTCAGTGACCAAAATGATTTAGTCAGCAAAGAAACTAAATTTTTTTAGGAGGAACACTCAATATTGCTGCCTCATTTTGATTTCAATAATGCTTGGTAGCTCGAATTTTCATGACCCGAATGGCTCAAATGTCTCAAAACGACGTCATTTTGGGGGTAAAACAAGTCACTCACCGTGGTTGTGCAATCCAATTCTTAATTTCATTATCCAGCGGTTGCTTGATTGAGAACTCTCTTGGCTCTCTGTGTCTGAATTTGGTTTGTCCTCATATTGAATTGGTTTCGTGGTTGTTGATTTGCACTTTTCATACATTTGTTCTTTTCCATAAATTCATTCTTCCTGTTGCATCTTTCGCCCTCCAACTGTTTGATGCAATGCCTGAATCTAAAATTTATCTCTCTCTACTCATCTTCTTGTTCTACTTCTTTTGTTGTATTCTGAATTCACATATTGGTTTGGGTTTTAATATTTAATAAATTTATTTGTTATTCCTCTAGACCCAAGAAAGAATATCATGAAACAAGAGAGAAGAAAATTAAGAATCCAAAAGAGCAAGAAGGTGTTAGAGAGAAGAAAATTTCCCAAAACACTTTGTTCTTCAATAACTCATCAATTCCTTATTATTGCTAGAGAATGTTGGCAATGGTTATCACATTGAAATGCAAATAGAAACTAAAATCGTCTTGCAAAAATATTTCATATCTAGTCTTTTACTAAGGCAAAGGGGGATAGGATTGACTAAAACACCAAACGTTGAAGAGTGGATTGATTCCATGGAGATTGAGTTGATGAATAATAAATTATTTGAGCTATCGAAGAACCCCAAGTGTCCAATTCTTCAAACATTGTTGTTACATAACAACTGTGATCTAATGAAAATTCCTTAAGTATTCGTTTAAGACATGCCTCACCTAACACATCTGGATTTGTCTTGTACTGGCATAAAGTCTTTGCCACCTTCTATTTCCAATTTGAAATCACTTCAAAATTTCTTTTTGAGAGGTTATGAACTTCTCATGGAATTGTCGCCTCATATTTGAGCACTTAAGAATCTTGAGGAGTTTGATCTTGAAGGAACTGAAATAATGTTTTTGCCCATGGAAATTGGAAAAATAATTAGTTTGAGATGCTTCAAGGTCTCTTTTTGTCAACATGCAAACTGTTACAAGGAAACTAAGTAGATGGACACAATAATCCCTACAGGGGTGTTGTCAAAACTCAATAGATTGCAGAAATTAAGCATTGATGTGAATCTAGATGATGAGTGGTGGGATGCTGATGTGAAGGTAATCTTGAATAAATTAAGTCGCTTAAAATCATTGGATAGCCTTGAGTTGTATCTACCATCAGTTGAATTGTTACAACAATTGTTTCAACAACTTAGACGGGATAACAGAGAATTCACATATCCATATTTGTATAATTTTAAATTCACAATTGGTCGTCATCGACAACGCCTCATATCCCGTCTACCCTATGAAGTTGAAGAGATATTCAAGAAACAAAAGAAACGGAAGAAATACCTTGAGTATATAAACAATGAAGGTATGTCAACTGAGATTACCGAGGTACTCAACCATGCTACTGTTTTCTTCCTAGACCGCCATTGGACAGTGAAGATGCTTTCTGAATTTGGGAATGAAAACATGGTAAACCTCAGATTTTGCTTGCTGGTGGAATGTAATGAACTTCAAACCATTATTGATGGAGATTATGAATATCATCATTGGGTGTTGATAAGAAACCTACATTCGAATGGCTGATGTACTTGGGAATTCATTATATGAGGAATTTACAAAGCATTTGAAAAGGTTCCCATCTAAGGATTTTGGCGTTGCATAGGTGCCCCAATTTAACTACCATTTTGCAACGCCCCACTACTTGTTGGCCCAAGTAACCTGTGGGTCGACCAATAATACCCAAAAGCTTAAGTCCAAGTTATTTAGTAGCAAGGCAGTGGTGCTTTATATGCCCATGATCACTCATGCAAACTTCAGATGTGGGACGAGGTGTTACAAACTCCCCCACTTATAAATCCTCGCATCCTCGCGGGGTCTATAATCAATCAGAATACCACGACAAGCTCGTGGCTAGCCCAGAATAAGTGACTCACATAGTTATGTGCATGGATCGACTCTGATACCATTAGTAATGCCCCAATACTTGCTAGCCTAAGTAACTTGTGGGTCGACCAATAATACCCAAAAGCTTAAGTCTAAGTTATTTAGTAGCAAGGTAGTGGTGCTTTATATGCTCAAGATCACCCATGCAAACTTCCGATGTGGGACAGGGTGTTACACATTTTCACACCAAATTTGCTTGGTAATCTAAGGTTGTTGGAAGAGCTTATAGTTGAAGACTATTGCAACATCAAGAGTCTGGTAAGTCAAGAATCTTCAGACTTGAAGCATGGTTATGTTCTCCGATGGTTGAAGAGGCTATCACTTGTTGACCTACCAGAATTGGTTAGCATTTCATATGTTTCAAGTATCAGTCCTAAATTGGAATGTGTAATTGTTTATAATTGTCCAAAGCTCGAAACTCTTTATGCTAACAAAGTGTCTACAAATAATTATTTGAAGATTAAAGGAGAGAAGGCGTGGTAGGAATCATTAAAGTGGAATGAATTTGAGTCAAGCAGCAGTACTCGGCCAACTTACGAAGAACTTGGAAGGGGCGAAGATTTGATGGATGAATTAGCTAAAGACATTTATTTGCACCAACAACAGATGCATTTTTAAGAGCCAGGTGATGTCTCTTACCTTTCCCATTTAAGAAATATAGTGGATATTTTCTTTTCCTCTAAAAGCATTTATTATACCAGACCAACCAAACTCTCATACATGCATTGTGATCACTCTTATTATCTCCTCTATTTCAAGTTAAATTGGGATGGATCCTCAAATTATGTTTACATTTTGCTTCTTTTTAGCACCTTTTGGGTGACATTAGATCACAATAACAACACATGCTTAATTAAATAAACAACCCGTGCTTGATTCCCTTAGCTAATTGAACCATCACCCATGTGGTTAGAGCTTGATAACAAATTACTTCCACAGGCAACAGATGCACCCAAATTTTTGTTTTTATTTTTTGCTAGGCTTACTATTACAAGAAGAGTGAATGAATTTAGGGTCACACACATCTGGAACATGAAATTTTTCTAATTAATTAATTTTGTTGATTTTGACATTATTTGTCATATTTGCCATTTGTCCGGTGAGTGATAGTTTATGACAGCTTCATGAAGACCCTTGTGGTAGAAGATTGGGACAATGCAATGGTGCTAAGGAGCTTAAGCTGAGGAACTGTTGCTACTGGTGGCTGTAAATACCAATAAATCATCTTCAAGCAAAACCGATCAGATTAAGCTTCATATAAAGCTTGTTGGTTAATTTCTTTTTTGTATTAATTTCTGCTTGTTTTCATGTCTTTGAATGCATTGAGATTTGATGCTTTATTTTCTTTAACTAATGTCTTTGAAGCTTTATCTGTTTTAATGTCATGTTTGGATGCGGTCGTGACAATAATTATTGTAAGTGTTGTTTGCTGATATACTTGTTATTGTTGTTTACTTGAAATCTATCGGTAGTTTTGTGCAATGTATTTTGGTAACTAATTGCAGGGAAATTTTCTAACCTCATCCATTGATATAGCATTGGAATTGATTGGTTATACCAGTTATGACCCATATGTAACTTACTTGGAAAGATTTGGTTGAATTAATCAAGTTTCAGGGTGGCTTTCTTGCCCCACTCCTGGGTATTCATACTCTAATGCTAACAAGAGCATGGTTGTTAATTGGAAAGAGAAAACACTATACGATTACTTGCTTAACCCAAAGAAGGTATGAAACTGTGCTTGTTTCCCTCTTAGTTGGTTGATTCTGTTATTTTTGTAGAACTATTTATGAGAAATTTGTAGTCTTGGGACACCATAACCTCTATTTCTTATATTCTTGGTTATGCTGCTTGACCATGGATATAGTAATTTTGGAGCCCGTGATGTGTACATCATCCAGCACCTATGAAGGATGGACACTTTAACTTAGTTGCCATAGCCGTGTCGCATATGACACCGGCATGCTAGGATATGCATCGGTCATGTCACATGGTGTGTCATGGACATGCATGCCTTGCCTCTAGACACGCTCCAAAGCACGGTTATCTTACTATGAGCTATTCTAATACGGTTTCAAATTCATAATCATCACTATGGAGACATGTTGTCAGTGTTATCACTATATATTTTATCTCTCTTATTCATTAAACTCTTCCTTAATTTTTGAACTAGTGTTTGATTGTTGAAATTGTTGAATAGTCATTTTAAATTGGTTTATGATTGTTGAAATTACTATTTTAAAATTGAAATGATTATTGAAAAATCTGTCTTCTTCTACTTGTGCAAGTAGATCACACATAATTTTTGATGTTGATGAAGACAAACAACTCTAATGTAATGATTTACGATTGATAAAATTGTATTTTTCATATTGAGTAAAGTTTAACTTATAGATTGATTTATTTCTCCATGTTGTATTATTGTTGTTAGTTTTCATTATTTTTAGTTGTTTGCGGATGTAATAGCAAATAAAAGTATATAAAAACAATTTTTACCTTATTCCCTCTGTGTAATATTCATATGCATTGTTGTTGGTGGCTTGGTGCATTTCTAATGTCACCAGCCCCAGAATTCTTTATTATTTATCACTGATGTGGAGCTCGGAACTTGAATGATCCAACTTCAGTTCATAGGACCTTTGTTTTGCATGTATTCAGATTTAGACTGCATCTTTACCGTGCCATATCACAAATTCTTTCTCAATTCTTTGGGGTATTTTTATTGTAAGGTAGGGAAGATGTAGAACACCTTCTTTTATTGGGTCATATGCATAATAAGTAACATAGATCCTATGCTATAATCTACCCAATCAAATAGGCCCATACAGTTCTGGTGTGATTTTTTGTTGTATGCGAAAACTGTGCATGTACTTGGAAGGTGGTTTGATTTTTTTTTTAAAAATGTTTGCCTAACATAGTTTAACCTGGAAGAGAAATTGTACTTCTGAAGTGTTGGTCTTCCTAGTGTGTTTTTGAAGTGCCAATTTCTTTTTAGACAAATTTCATCATTCTAGGTAACGACTGCTCGGGTGGTGATGGGGACTTGTTATGAAGATATTGGAGATAACTTGGTTGTTTGTGTACCAATGGGGTACTTTAATAAAAAATTGTTAGTTATATTAGTACTTTTTTGGGGTAGTAAATTGAGAATATTCTTGATGGAGATTTTGTTGAATAAGTTTTAGAAGATTATGATGGCTTTCTACTTTTTAATTATAAAATTATGGAGGTGCAAAAAGTTGTATTGAAACAGGCAAGGTGATATTGTAAGATAAAAAAAGAGGATGATGTGTTTTTATTGAGGAACCCACTGAAGAAAAGAGCATCCTATGAAAATGTAGTATCTTTTTGGGGAAAGGACCTTGCTAGAGTAGTTAAAATGGTGGCGTGCTCTTATCTTGGTCTATAAGATGGTTTGGAAGTTAGGAAAATGTGGGATCTTTTTATTGTCTTTTGAATTTCATCCTTCTTATTTTTAAATTTCACATGACATGAGTGAAAATTGAAAAGGAAAAAAAAAGGGGAAGTTTCTCTTTGAGATCACTCTCCATTTTTAGTTTTTTTGAGGGTATCTTCTTTTATGCTGTTTTTGGTTGGAGGAATTGAGGAGGGATTTGGAAAGAGAAAAAGAAAAGGTCGGTGAAACATAAATAAAATATACTTACATTTCACCTAGTTTCACATACCTTTTCCCTTTCCCTTTCCAAATCCCTCCCCAAATCCCCCAACCAAACATAGTATTAGGAAAAGTAATTCCATAAAAAAGGAAAAGCTAACCACCCCATTAATGGGGTATATGTGTAAAAAGTAGATTTGAATATGTAGAATACATGTAGAAATATATGAATTGTGTATTGAAATTCTAACCTTTTTTACATTATTTGGTCTTTAACAAATGCCCAAGGGCAATCTACCAAATATATCTTGCATGCCATTTCCACATTTCCTTTTGCTGGGAACAGAGCACAATTCTTTCTTTGGTTTTGTAGTTAACTGTTAACAAATGTGTGCCAGTAATGGCCATGTAGCGTGCCCTGTATTACTTAGACACGTCGTTAACAAATGTGTAATTTTTTTTTTTTTTTTGGTTTCAAATGTGAGATTTGAGCTCCCAATTTGCATAGCTATTGTGGATGTTGATTTCTGACCACACAACAAAACGGGGAACTCAGCTGGAGAGCACCGGCAAAATAGATTAAGCTCGAACACCTGCCAACAAGAATATGAGAATACCGCGGTGGTTCATCCACCCGGGGGCGCTCCGACGATCAAGTTAGTAATCTTATCTCTCACAGATATCAATACAAGTACTTAAACTTCAACAATGAAAGCATAAAAGCATCTCAAATAAAGCATACCTTAGACCTATGAGGGTGCCTTACTTTTATAATGATCAGTGTCCAACTTCCCTTAGAAGTCTTACTTCATGGGACTCTACCCTTTACAAGGATAACATTTATCACAACTCACACTATTCAGATTAAGATGAACTCCCTCAAGAGTCCCATCTCTATCTAAATAGGTAGCTTGATGTCATATAGGACTCTAGTTCTCTATCTAAATATCTCGAATTCTGATATTATTGCACCATATCTCGGCACCATGGTCCGCCCACATGGCACCTCAGCTAACAACCTCGACCACGTGGACTTCCTAAAAATATGTCCCCACAACTGCCCCCTAGGTTCTATTACCTCGGCAAACTGAGGTGATGGAACCTATACATGTACTTCCCCGACCGAGATCATGACTCATTGGCACTAAGAAACAAGGACTCAAATGTCCACTCATCAAAGAATCAAGAATCAAGAACCAAGAACCATGAACCATCATGTTCCATTTCATCTAGGTCCAATATCTCGACAAAGATCACACTGCTAGCAGAGATCATGACTTGTTAGTTCAAGAACATCAAGATCCTAGTATCAACTCATCAGAAACCAAGATTAAACAAGTTCTGTCCCCATTCAAATTCAACATCTCAACCAAGATCAACATCTCAACTGAAATCATCATGTTAACCAAGATCACCATCTCAACCGAGATTGTCATCTCCATCGAGATCAATATCTCAACTGAGGTCATTATGTCAACCAAGATCACCATCTCAGGTGAGATCGTCATCTCACCCGAGATCATCATCTTTACTGAAATCAATATCTCAACTGAGATCGCACTTCTCAATCAAGATCATCGTGAGATTGGAGCGTACCAATCACGTCCCCATTATGTCACATCAGTTCTGCCCCCCGCCGTCTGACATCAGCACTGGTACGTCAGGACTCGAAATCATAACTTTTTGCCATATTTTTCTAATTCTAGCAAAAACCATTTCATCTTCCTATTTCGTCTCTATCTGTGTCCCTAGACTTTCTTTCTCTTGGCCTCTGCAAACCATGATCGCTGTTCTTGAAGCATTCATTACTATGAAGACTCCCTTTGTGCCCAAGGTTCAAACTCTACTAGTTGAACTAGACTAACAGCCAAGCAATTCATCAGCTGCTCCACACATCAACCCACCATCACAATGGCCGTGAAAACACCAACATAGCAACAATCTTGCAGCTAGAACCAGGAACAGGAAACACTAAGGTCCTAAGTTCCCAGCCTTAGACCTTGATAATTTTCCAATCACCTTATCTATGAGTAACCATCGCCATAACCAATGACGACATGTCTCGCCGAACTCTTGTCGTAAAAGACCTTTTTGTTGACATCCCTGATGTCATAATTGTGCAATTCACTCCATCTCCTTATAGTCAATCCAACATGCTTATGCCTCCAGCAACTCAATATCTCGAAAGAGAAGCACATGAAGCAAGTGGACCAAGTTACTATTGCCAAAGCCAAGGCCATTGCTAAGGTTGAAAAAACAAGTCAACATGGCCTGTAACAAAGGCTACTATCTTGACTGGATGACAGCCCTCAAAAAGATGTCTATCCTCGAGGACTTATCCCTCCGTGATATGGGTCAGCTCAATGTCCCTTTCCCTCCCTCTCCCAATCAATCTAAGGATGAGGCCGAGGAAGTAGAAGAGACCGATGACGAGGAGGCTAGAGACAAGGAAGAGGCCGAGGCTGAGGTTGCCGACAAAGAATCTGAAGCTGCTGCTGGGGTCAAGTCCTCAACTCTGAATGAGCAAGTCCTTGACTTGACTCAGCATAAGGAGGATGAGGTTCAAAAGACCACTTCTGAGGCCGACGTCGAGACTGCCAACAAGAGCCTAGAAGACACACTGCGTGAGATCGACGCTGAGGTCCAAGCTAAAAAATCTGCCCAACTGTCTGCCGAGGCTAACACAACGCCAATTGCCAAGGCATGGCAGACTGTGGAAAATGCATGAACTTTGGTTTTTCCTCATTTTTTTACTTTGCCTTCTTACTTTTGGACAGCTGTAATCTTTTGTTTGAAAAATATTAGCTTTATATTTCGCCGATGTGCCCCTTTTGGCTTTGTAGATGAACAAGTAATCTCTTATGCTAGGCCGAATTGCCTTTTTGTATCTGAACAAGTTTCTTTTCTGAGTGCAAGTCTTATATTTTCTTCCAAGTGTTGAATGTATGCCTTATTTTCTTCTATGTATGTTTGCTGCTTTCTTTCATGCTTTTCATGCTTCCAAACTTAGAATATTTTTACATTTCTTCAAAATGTACCTTAACTGTATAATAACTCCAGGATACAATACCTCGGATAAACCTTGACTGTTTGCCTTGGCTAACCATTTTCATACCTCGGCTAACACTTTAAAAGTAAAAATATTTTTACAAGTGTTATTGCTTTTTTACCTCCATACGCTATCTTCTATTAAGACTTCACCCTTTCCAAGTTTTGACAACCTGGTTGGTCACATCGGGTAACATGTACCTCGAATACTTTATTCATCATTGCATCGACAAACTCCAACTTGTAAATTTCTCTGAAATTTCAACAAGTGTTAAGCCCATTTCTAAAAATTTCATCAAGTGTCAAACTCTTAAGTTTGTTCATCACTCCAGCTTCCTGCCCCCTAATATGAACATAAGTTCCACTTAAGTTCACATCAAGCATGTGACTATGGTCTTTTGCGGAAGTCAGATTCAAACAAAGGCTTCCCGAGGTGTTTCAACCTTGGTTTCTCTGTTAATGAACTTAGTTTCATTCTGAGTTTGACTCTGCCGATATGGCAAGTCCAGGTTAATTCAACTTAGTTCAACTCCATTATATGCAAGTATAATTCAACTCTGTCATATAATGAGTCTAAGTTATTCGTCATGTTTCATTCAGAAACGTCGCCAACTTAGTTTAACTCTATTATATGCAAGTATAATTTGACTCTGTCATATAATAAGTCTAAGTTATTTGTCATGTTTCATTCAGAAACATCACCAACTTAGTTCAACTTTATTATATGCAAGTATAATTCAACTCTGCCATATAATAAGTTTAAGTTATTCGTCATGTTTCATTTAGAAACATCGCGAACTTAGTTCAACTCTATTATATGCAAGTATAATTCAACTCCGCCATATAATAAGTCTAAATTATTCGTTATGTTTCATTCAAAAACATTGCCAACTTAGTTCAACTCTGTTATATGCAAGTATAATTCAACTCTGCCATATAATAAGTCTAAGTTATTTGTCATGTTTCATTCAGAAACATCGCCAACTTAGTTCAACTCTATTATATACAAGTATAATTCAACTCTGCCGTATAATAAGTCTAAGTTATTCATCATGTCTCATTCAAAAACATCGCCAACTTAGTTCAACTCTATCATATGCAAGTATAATTTGACTCCGCCATATAATAAGTCTAAGTTATTCGTCATGTTTCATTTAGAAACATCGCCAACTTAGTTCAACTCTATTATATGCAAATATAATTTGACTCCGCCATATAATAAATCTAAGTTATTCGTCATGTTTCATTCAGAAACATCGCAAACTTAGTTCAACTCTATTATATGCAAGTATAATTCAACTCTACCATATAATAAGTGTAAGTTATTCGTCATGTTTCATTCAGAAACATCGCCAACTTAGTTCAACTCTACCATATGCAAGTATAATTCGACTCTACCATTTAATAAGTCTAAGTTATTCGTCATGTTTCATTTAGAAACATCGCCAACTTAGTTCAACTCTATCATATGCAAGTATAATTTGACTCTGCCATGTAATAAGTCTAAGTTATTTGTCATGTTTCATTCAGAAACATCGCCAACTTAGTTCAAATCTGCCATATAATAAGTCTAAGTTATTCGTCATGTTTCATTCAGAAACATCGCCAACTTAGTTCAACTCTATCATATGCAAGTATAATTCGACTCTGTCATATAATAAGTCTAAGTTATTCGTCATGTTTCATTCAAAAACATCGTCAACTTAGTTCAACTCTATCATATGCAAGCATAATTCAACTTTGTCATATAATAAGTCTAAGTTACTCATTATGTTTCATTTAGAAACATCGCCAACTTAGTTCAATTCTATCATATGCAAGTATAATTCGACTCTGCCATATAATAAGTCTAAGTTATTCGTCATATTTCATTCAAAAACATCACCAACTTAGTTCAACTTTATCATATGCAAGTATAATTCAACTCTGTCATATAATAAGTCTAAGTTACTCATCATGTTTCATTCAGGATCATCGCTAACTTAGTTCAACTCTATCATATGCAAGTATAATTCAACTCTACCATATGATAAGTCTATGTTACTCTTCATGTTCACCATGGGAACATCGCCATAAGACATTTCGGTTTTATCACACAATCAAGGATTCCAACAACATTTCATGCTTTTTTACATAGGCTTCGACATTCTTTTGCATGTAGGGTCACCAGAATCCCTATGATATAGCTCTGTGGGCAAGGGATCTGCCCCCTACATAGATCTTGTGTAAAAAGTCTTCAACCTGGGAAGAATGTACACATCGCAATAGAGGTCTAGTAAAAGTCCTTCTGTACAGATGGCCTTCTATCGACAGGTAGAACCTGGCCGACTTCAGTCTGATCTTGTGTGCTTTTTTTTTGTCTTTTAGGATCTAGGATCTACTCATTTAGGCTGAACTCTTGTCTTCTTGGACCTGCTCATTTAGGCCTAGATCTTGTCTTCTAGGATCTGGGATCCGAGATCTGGAATCCAGGATCTACTCACTTAGGCTGAGCTCTTGTCTTCTCGGACCTAATCATCTAGGCCGAGATCTTGTCTTCTAGGATCTGCAGTCCGAGATTTGCTCACTTAGGCTAAGCACTTGTCTTCTCAGACCTACTCATCTAGGCCGAGATCTTGTGTTCTGGGATCTAGAATCCGGGATCTGCTTACTTAGGCTGAGCTCTTGTCTTCTCGAACCTACTCATCTAGGCCGAGATCTTGTCTTCTAGGATATGGAATCCGAGATCTGGAATCCGAGATCTGCTTGCTTCGGCTGAGCTCTTGTCTTCTTGGACCTAATCATCTAGGTCGAGATCTTGTCTTCTATGATCTGGGATCCGAGATCTGGAATTCGGGATCTGCTCACTTAGGCTGAGCTCTTGTCTTCTCGGACCTACTCATCTAGGCCGAGATCTTGTCTTCTGGGATCTGGGATCTAGGATCTGAAATCCGGGATCTACTTACTTAGGCTAAGCTCTTGTCTTCTCGGACCTACTCATCTAGGCGGAGATCTTCTCTTCTGGGATCTGGGATCTGGAATCCGGGATCTGCTCACTTAGGCTGAGTTTTTGTCTTCTTGGACCTACTCATCTAGGCCGAGATCTTGTCCTCTTGGATCTGGGATCCGAGATCTAGAATACGGGATCTGCTCACTTAGGCTAAGCTCTTGTCTTCTCGGATCTAATCATCTAGGCCAAGATCTTGTCTTCTAGGACTTGGGATCTAGGATTTGGAATCCAGGATCTGCTTGCTTAGGTTGAGGTTTGGACCTAATCATCTAGGCCGAGATCTTGTCTTCTAAGATCTGAGATCTGGGATCTGCTCACTTAAGCTGAGCTCTTGTCTTCTCAGACCTACTCATCTAGGCTGAGATCTTGTTTTATGGGATCTGGGATCTGCTCACTTAGGCTGAGCTCTTCTCTTCTCGGACCTAATCATCTAGGTCGAGATCTTATCTTCTAGGATCTGGGATTTGGGATCTACTCACTTAGGCTGATCCTTCTATACTTGAAAGTCATCTCCATGGGAGCGCTCATGCCCCCTGTCTTTGCATCCCTTCTGGAAGGGTCTTCATTCCATTAATGTCGACACATTCTCCATCTTCGCTAAACTAGTCGTTGCCGACATGTTGATCTTGCACAATGATGGCCATCCATTCTAACTAAGTTCCCACAGACGGCGCCAAATTGTGGATGTTGATGTCCGACCACACAACCAAACGGGGAACTCAACTGGAGAGCACCGGCAGAATAGATTAAGCTCGAACACCTGCCAACAAGAATATGAGAATACCGCCGTGGTTCGTCCACTCGGGGGCACTCCGACGATCAAGTCAATAATCTTATCTCTCACAGATATCAATACAAGTACTTAAACTTCAACAATGAAAGCATAAAAGCATCTCAAATAAAGCATACCTTAGACCCACGAGGGTGCCTTACTTTTATAATGATCAGTGTCCAACTTCCCCTAGAAGTCTTACTTCATGGGACTCTATCCTTTACAAGGATAACATTTAGGGATACTTACGTGTAGGTCCTAATAAGTGGACTTATTGTCTAATAGGTCCTATGGAAAAAATTTGTCATAAAAAGCGTTACTAATTGTAAGTTTTAGCGACAATTTATAAAAATCATAACAAAAAAAGTCACTAATTGTCAATTTTTAGCGACGTATGTAAAAAATTGTCACAAAAAATTTATTTTTAGAGACAATTTTACCAAGATTTATTTTCAATGGGACTTGATAGGAATTAAGTCCAACTATTAGCACCTATTGGTAGTTTACCCTAACATTTATCACAACTCACACTATTCAGATTAAGATGAACTCCCTCAAGAATCTCATCTCTATCTAAATAAGTAGCTTGATGTCATTTAGGACTCCAGTCCTCTATCCAAAATCTCGAATTCTGGTATTATTGCACCATATCTCGGCACCATGGTCCGCCCACGTGGCACCTCGGCTAACAACCTCGACCACGTGGACTACCTAAAAATATGTCCCCACAGCTATATCTACCTGAGATTGAATGAAACTTGTAGATTTGAATGTTCAAGGAACTTGTTTGATTTCTCACCACGCATTAATGCTAGACAAACCAATGAAAGTTGTGAACTAATGTCTATATGGTTGTCTATGTGCAAGACATCCTCGAACCAAGATGGTTTTCCTCGATCGAAGAAGCCATGAGCGCGTCTTGACCTCATAGCATATCTGAAGCAGGCAACTTCCTGATTCTTTTGCCTCATATATTAAGGCATTTATATTTTGCGGCGGTTGGAAAGAGTTTGGTGACTCGTCGCTAGTTTGGAATTCTTTTTCCTGAACTTTAGATACTACCTATTTGTTTAAATAAGACCGTTAAGGTCTCTGCTATGCTATTCTTCGAATATCTGATCCGATATTGAGAATTTTTTTGTCAATTTACATGTTCGTCACGATAAAGTAATTAAAAGACATGATTCCATTTTATGTGATGTGATGTGATTGTTTTTTCTCATGGATCAATTTGATTGTGTGTTGGATTTGGCTGCTTAGAAGCATGGTGAAGGTTACCTTTTCGGTATATCGGTTTGGTTTTCCATGCTTTTAGAAACAAATACAATGAAGAGTTAAAAAACATTTCATATTGTTTTTATTTGTGAAAACAATTCAAATAAATCTTACGAAGTGTGTTTTCATAAATTTTTATTCTGAAAACAGTTTGCTTGTGTTTTCCAAAAATGAAAGTAGAGAACGAGAAATGTATGTAACAGTCTAGTGCTTTGAGACTGATCAACTGATTTGATGAAGTAATTGGTTGACAATGTTTGGTGGATCTATTACTTGTCGTTTGAGAAATTAAATGTATGTTGCTTGAGGTGATTATTTGAATTTGTACTGTACTTTACTTGATTATATTACACCTATAAAACTTGCTCAATACCTTTGCTGGTTTCTTCTCCTTTTTTGGTGCTGTTACTTTTATTTTGTTTTGTTTTGTTTTTGATAATTGGGTGTTGGGATTTATTTGTGTGTACTTCAATTAATCTCATGACGTTGAAATTATTGACTAATCTCAAATCGTCAATGATCTCTGAGGCCATGTTTGTAGGGATGTAATCAATTTGGAACGGTCAGTGTTTAGGTAAAATTTTATACCAAATAGCTAATATCGGTTCAATATTATATTGAGAACTGATATAGACCAAATTTTTTATTAAATTGCACCAATTCAAACGATTCAGCTCGGTGTAGTTTTCGGCTTACGGTCTTTTAAATTTGAGTCACTTCTTAAATTTATAATATAATAAATAATTTATATAAAAATATTGAATTACTCATTTGTATATTACTTCAATATTCAATCCAACCATTCACAAAAATATAAACAAAAGAATTAATAAATACTAAGTTTTTAAGCTTTTACTAATATTGAATTAGCCATTTGTATATTATCTCAATATCCAATCTAATTATTCACAAAAATACAAACAAAAGGATTAATAAATACTAAGTTTTTAAACTTTTACTAAAGTAGATTTAGAAAGAAAATATAACTTGAAAACTAAAGGCAATGTTTGGTTTAGTTTTTAAATTAACATTTGGATCAAAAAATCAAAAAATATGTTTGGTTAACAAATTTTTAAAACACTTTTAAAATTGTTTCTCTCTCTCTCTCTCTCTCTCTCTCTCTCTCTCTCTCTCTTAAATTTTTTATTATTAATAATAAATCAATCAATCACTTTTTTTTCTCTCTTCTCTCATTCTTTCAGATTCTATACATCAATCAATCAAATTTTCTCTCACATCTATGTATTCAACTACAAAAATAAAATAACAAATTACTAATCATTCTAAAATTATTTTCAAAACATATAACCAAACAAATTTTTAATTTTTAAAACTCCTTTCAACAACATATATTTCAAAATATAACTCAAAACTCTTTTCAAAAACTAGACCAAACGGAGCCAAAGTCTTGATATCAAAGCAAAATTAAAGTTTAAAACCATCTTCTCATAAGACTAATATCACAAATTTATCAAATAGAGTTAAAATAAAACAAATTAAAAACGATATAAACATTTAATATAACTATATAGACATAGTAATAGTAAAACTTGACACAAGTACATATAAGTGACAAACTAACAGAATCATATTGTCAATGTCTATTGTCAAACGTGATTGGTGGTGGAGTCTGAGGGCACGGGTAGTAGTCTTTTTGCTGCCTCCATTGTGAACGAGACCTGTAGCAGTTTGGGGCCTAGAGTAGAAGAGGGTCAAGGCACAAGGCTCAAGGGTTGCAGACCTAATACATCAGTTGAGTATGCTTGTAGTAAAAGTCAAAATGATGAGGACAATATGGGCCAAGGTGGACTATTGGAAGCAATAGAGTAGATCGGGCAGAAACCAGCCACAGAAAGTGGGAGAGTTGATGGTGGATTGGGTTCTGATGGGCTTATGGCAAGTGTAAGTGGCAATGGGCCTCCAAAGCCCAGCATTAATCTAGAAATAGTTTTAGATCAAGCCCACTTTGATGGTCTGCTGAATGACCGAACCAGGAGCAAATCTAAGTCAATTGGGCTGGGACCTAGTTGCAGCAGATTTGTTGAGAACTTGGCTCCATCTCATATTCAAGTCCAGGTGGAAAAGGGACAAGGTCTGGCTGAAATCAGTAATGGACGAGATAGTCAAAGCAATCCAGCTATTGAACCCAGTAAGATAATAGTAGGCAAGGAGAACAACGGAAAAGGCCGGAAGAATCAAAGGAAAATAGTGATTAATAGGGGCTTTCAAAGGGGAGCCATATTTAGAGCTGCTGCAGTCGCAATCTCTTCTTCACTGTCCCAAAACAGTAGATCCAGCAAACAAGATATGTTATTAAGAGAGGCTCAAGAAACCCTTCGACTTGGGAAAAATCTGGGAATTGATTTTGAAGGCAAAGATGATGAAGTTATGAAGAAATTAATTGAAATGGAGGAGAATGACATGGAGCAGGCTGCTGCTAGGCTGGATGGTGCAGGGATCTAGTCCAGTATCAAGGGCAATTCCAGAGTAATTAGTCAGTGCTTATGAAGATTCTCTCTTGGAATATTAGAGGGCTTGGTAGGCCTGAGAAGAGGAGGAAACTCAAAGCTATTATCAAAGAAAGGAAAGTGCATATGGTGATGTTGCAAGAAACAAAAAAGGCAAACATTTCAGATCAGTTTGTGAAGTCTATTTGGCCCTATGATCTGGTTGAATACATGAATGTAGATGCTGATGGGAGTGTTGGAGGCCTGTTATGTGTGTGGAAGCCTGAAGTATTCTCTCTAGCTAACTGTTGTTGTAACAGGAGTTTCATCATACTCTCAGGTACCTTATTTACTAGTTTAGACTGTGTGATTGTGAATGTGTATGCACCTAATGATGTAATTGCTAGGAGAGGCTTATGGAGCTCGTTGCTCAATCTTAAGGTTGCTTTCCCCAAACCGTGGTGCATTGGGGGGGATTTTAATGAAGTCAAAACAATAGATGAAAGGAAGGGTTGTGTCTGAAGGGATAGGGGAATGGCAGATTTCTGTACTTTCATTAGTAGTCTTGAATTGATTGACTTACCTATGTTGGGAAGAAAATTTACATGGTGTAATTCAATGGTAGCAGAGAGATGGAGCAGACTAGATAGGTTCCTTGTTGGGCCAGAATGGTTGGAATGGTTTAGATTCAAACTTTGGGGTCTTCCTAGATCCATCTCAGATCACTGTCCAATTATCCTAATGGAGGATGACAGAAATTGGGGCCCAAAGCCTTTTAGATTCATCAATGCTTGGGTGTTTCACCCCTCTTTTTTAAAGGTAGTGAAACAAGTGTGGGTGGGTACTCAGGTGGAAGGATGGGCAGGGTATATACTGAAAATTAAGTTGCAGGCACTTAAACAAACTCTAAAGCAATGGAATTTTGAAGTGTTTGGGAATATGGACTCTAAACTGAGACAAGCTGAAGAGAATCTACATGCCATAGATCTAATTGCTGAAAGTAGAGACCTGGACGAGGATGAAGATAGAAGGAGAAGAAAGGTGAGGGGTGAAGTGTGGAAACTCAGAAAGATGATGGAAAGAATTTGACTACAAAAATCAAGGCTGAATTGGAATCTTAAGGGTGATAAAAATACAAAATTCTTCCACATCATAGCTACTAGCCCTATTTAGTGCAGCTTAAAAGCTGCTTATTTCAGCTTTCAGCTTAATTTAAGCTATTTTGATGTGTTTGGTTTAGCTTATAGCTTTTTGGAAGTCAGAAATCAGCTTATTCTTTGAGTGGGGTAGGAGATGCTTAATTTATAAGTCAGAAATCAGCTTATGTTCATAATTATAAGCTATAAACTGTTTAGGCATAAGCTACAAGCACTTTCCCACAGCTCTACCAAACAGGGCCACTAAAAGGCAGAACGCCAACGCAATTGATTCCATGTCAGTGAATGGGGTATTAGTGAAGGAACCTGTGGTGGTCAAACAAGCTGTGTATGATCATTTCAAGTCTAGTTTCTCTGAGCAATAGAAGAATAGACCCAAGCTCTTGGGCCCTTTAATGTCATCTCACAAAGCCAGTATTTCAGCTGTTTGGATATGGAATTCTTAGAGCATGAAATTTGGGCAGTAGTGGCAGACTGTGATGGGAATAAGGCGCTTGGGCGGGATGGGTTTAACATGATTTGTTATCAAAGAGGGTGGAAGTTTATGAAAAATGATATCATCACTTTTATAAAGGAATTTTTTGTTAACAGCAGCTTGGTTGGGGGCCTAAATAGCTCCTTCATTACATTGGTCCCTAAAAAAGACAACCCCATAGGAATTCAAGACTACAAGCCTATCAGTCTTACAAACTCCATTTACAAAATTCTCTCCAAGGTGCTTGCTAGTAGATTGAAGAAAGTGCTCCCTGCTGTTATAGATAACACTCAATCAACATTTCTTGGGGGTAGGAATATCCTGGATGGCATATTGATAGCCAATGAGGTGGTGGACTGGTGGAAAAAATCAAGAAGGAAGGGTCTGATATTAAAGTTGGATTTCCAAAAAGCATACGACACAGTCAACTGGAACTATCTCCTCCAAATGCTATCAAATTTTGGTTTTTGGTGCTAAGTGGGTGAAGTGGATTTATACCTGTCTTTCCTCAGCAAAAATCTCTGTGTTGGTTAATGGTTCACCCACACCTGAGTTTAGTCCCCAAAAAGGGCTCAAGCAAGGTGATCCATTATCACCTTTTCTATTTAATGTGGTGGCTGAAGGCTATGTTACACAGACTCTTTGAAATTTCGGAGGTACTCGTGTCGACACGACACGACACGGGTACGGGTGCGGGATACGGCCGAGATACGGCTCATCACAAATGGATACGGCTATGTTTTGGCCTACATACAGAAGCAACGAAATAGCCCTAAATACAGAAGAGAGGAAAAAGGAGAGAGCAAGAACCTGGTCGCCGACTTCTCTCCAGTCGCAGGTTTCGATCTCACCCCAATCGATCCTTCACTCTTGATCTCGTCTCCTGTTCTTTCGTCTCTCGATCTCCTTTTCTCTCGATCTCTCATGTTCTGTCGTCTCTCGATCTCATCTTCTCTCGATCTCCTCTTCTCTCTCGTACTGCTCTCGATCCCCTCTATCTATTCGTATATCTATCTATTTGTATAATAACTATAATAATATATAATAACTAATAATAATAATAATAATAATAGTTAATAACTATTAATAGTTAATAACTATAATAATAACTATTATTATTATATAATAATTATTATATAACATATAATATAAGATAATATATACTTATATATATTAATAAAAAATAAATAAATGCATGTATGTAAAATAAAATAAAAAAATTTAATTAGAACACATTGTTTAAAAAATATAATAAATAAATTAAATAATTAATGTATATTAAAATAAAAATATTATGAAATATATATATATAATATAACTCATCTTCATAGATTTTTATTTGTTATTTATATAATATAACTCATCTTCATATAATAAATATATATATATTTTAAAAATTATTTAATATATCTCCGTACCCGTATCCAAATTTGGATACATATCCACGTATCCTTAATTTTTAATTTTAAAGTGTCCGACCCATAGATACGCACCCGCACCCGATACCCGTACCCAAGTCCGTGTAACATAGGCTGAAGGACTAAACCTACTTCTTGCAAGAGCAAAAGGGTTGGGCTTGATTAAAGGTGTACTCATTGGGTCCAATGCCATCAATATCTCCCATCTCCAATTTGCGGATGACACTATTATCTTCTGTGAAGCTGAGTGGTCTGAAGTGTTAACTATGAAGAGAATACTTCGATGCTTTGAGATAATTTCTAGGTTGAAGATCAACTTTCAACTGATGAGTGTGTAAAAGACTTTGCTTCTAGGCTGAATTGTACTTATCAGAAGCTCTCGCTGAAGTAAACCCATCTAGGAGGGCAGCATGGAAGCCTGTGGTGGCCAACTTTAAGAAGAAATTAACAGGTTGGAAGAGGAGGCTTTTGTCTTTTGCTGGAAGAGTAACATTAATCAAATCTGTGCTCTCTTCTCTTCCCGTTAACTATATGTGTCTCTTTAGGCTGCCTAGAAGTGTGGCAAAAGAGCTGGATCAGATTCAAACTGCCTTTTTGTGGGGTGACTCAGATGTGAGAAGGAAAGTTCACTTAGTAAAATGGAAGGATTTAACCATGGATAAGAAGCAAGGTGGGCTAGCCATTCACAATTTAAGTATATTAAATAATAGCCTTCTTGCTAAATGGTGGTGGGGGTTTGGGAAGGAAGACAGTTCGCTATGGAAACAAGTCATTTGTAGCAAGTATCAATCAGAAGGAGGTAGATGGTTTCCATTTCATGTAGAGGCCAATAATAGCTCACAGGTATGGAATGACATTATTTCTGTTAGTGATTCCAATAGCAGTTTGTTCAATTACTTTTTGGAGAATGTTGAGATTAAGATTGGTAATGGTGAAAGAATTAGTTTCTGGGTTGATAATTGGTTGGGAACTAGATCCTTAAAGTCTCAATTTCCTAGACTTTATTACTTATCTGAGGATAGAGGCATTACCTTGCACTTGCAGTTGTCTAGGGCTAGTCTTCAAAACAATTGGGAATTTAGTTTCAGAAGGCCCTTACTGGCATGGGAGGAAGAAAAACTGCAGAGGTTAAGGGTTCTATTAGGTGAGGGCCCTGCGTTGAGGTCGGTTTCAATTGATTTGTTCTGGTGGAAATCTGATCTGTCAGGTACGTTTAGTGTCAAAAGTGTTGTCAAATGGTGTGAATCTCTGCTGGGACCTTCTTTGGTAATTCCTGATTTGATTTGGCACAATCCCTCTCCCCCTAAAGCCCAATTTTTCTCATGGATGGCTTGGAAAGGGAGGATAAAGTCCTCTGAATACTTACATAGGATTGGTATCCTTAGTACATCAGTTAGCTCCGAATGTATGTTCTATCAAGCTGAGATTGAAACACTTAACCATGTGCTGTTGTTGTGCCCCTTTGCCTGGAAAGTTTGGTCCAACCTAATTAAGTGGTGGGGTTTGCAATGGGTCTCACGTAACTCACTAGTCATGCTAATACACTGGTGGCTGGGCTGGACGGTTAGAAAAAAAGGAAAAGCAAGTTTGGAGATTAATCCTCATTGCTAGTTTATGGTCACTCTGGAAATACAGGAATGATTACCTTTTCAATGGGTTGCAACATACTTGGGAAGATTTGTGTGTGCTTATTAAAATTCGAATGGCTACTTGGCTGAGGACTCACTCAAATTGGGCAAGGGTACTCAGTGAATGAGTTTGTGTTTAAATTCCATCAAGTAAGAAGCTGTTTGTAGGCAGGGCTTTGTAGTTAGAATTGCTACTGCTCTGCTTCAATTCTGTCTGGTTTACTCTGCTGCCATTTGCTTCAGTTCTGCTGGTTTGGTTCTGGGTGTGTGGGTGTTACAGCTCTGCTGTTTTTGCTTCAGTTCTGGGTGTGTTGGTTTTTGGTTCTGCTATTCTGCTGTAGGGTGTGAGGGTGTATGTTGTATGTTGTTATTCTGCTGTTCTGCTGTAGGGTGTGAGGGTGTAGTTCTGCCTTCTGCTGTTTTGCTTCAGCTCTGCTGCTGCTGGTGAATTGGTGGAGGTAGATCTGCTGTTAGTCTGCTGGTGCATTATGTAGGGTGCATATCTGTGCTGATGTGTGAAGGTGTATGATGTAGGGTGCATATTGCTGTAGGGTGTGAGGGTGTATGTTGTAGGGTGCATATTGCTGCTGGAGCAAAGTGTTTTTGCTGCTGTTATATAGTGCTGGTGCATATTGTTGTGCTGGTGTATAGTGCTGGTTCATAGTGCTGGTGGTTTTTTTCCTTTGTTTTCTGTCTCTTGGTTGGTTGCTCTCCAACCTTGGGGGTGCTAGCAAATGATAGGATAAGTTTTTTGGTGCCAACATAGTTGGGATGATCTAACTCGTTGTGATGCCTTGCACTCCCCTTTCTTCTTTTTTTATGTTTGTTGTTTACATACGTTGTACTATATTGTTACATCAATAAAGTTTATTTCTTTGTCGATCAAAAAAAAAAAAAATGTCTATTGTCAAACTTGAAATATTTAAGAAAAAATAAACAATTAAATAAATCAACCGAACTTTGTACTCAACTAATTTCATTATATATTTAATATATTAAACACATATATTTAATATATATTATGTTTAATATGAGAAACATTTTGGTCAATTTCGATATAATTCGGTCCACAAGGTGTCTAAACCAGTACCGAACCAAAAATTAAAAAAAAAATTAATTTTAAAAACAGTACAAACTGATTCAGATTAAAAAACAGACCAAATATAGCCGGTTTGGGTCGTTTCAACCGGTTTGATTTTTTTTTTCGATTTTTTTTTTTTTTTTTACCTCACTACATGTTTGTTTTTAGAGATGAAGAGTGAGATTGGATGAATAGTGAAGTGAGGTTCACCAAATTATATTTGTTTTGTAAGATTGCTATGGGGATTAAATTAGTCTCAGGAGACTATGAAAGCTTTTTAGGGAAGAGAGTAGCAATCCCATGAGAATGTGAAATTGAAATCTAATTTCATGGAATTAAAGGTAAAAAGACTATTTTATTCTTCATTTTACAAAAATATCAAAGTCACCTTTTATATATAACTAGTGGGATGCTGCGCGCAAAGTGCGCAAATGGTCCCCAATATAAAGTGTATAAATAAGATAAGTGTGAGGAATTGAGACTCTTTTTTATTTTTTTTCGCAAAAAGCATAAATAGAAAGAGTTAAATAATAGACAAAAGAATTAAAATTAAAGTTTGCTTTGAGAATTGACTTTTTAGTAGTTTTTTAATTTTTTTACAGGGGGGGGGGGGGAGGGATGTGAAAAAATAAAGAGAAAATTTGATTTTGATTTTTGTTTGATTTTTTTTTTTTTTTTTTTTTTTTTGTAGTGACTTTTTGATTTAGCTAAAATTGTGACTTCCTAAAATATGTCTAAATAATATATGTATATGATATTCTAAAGAGGTAAGGAAATTTACACGCTGATATATTACTAAAAAAATTAGGTTTCAATAATAAAAGTTTGGAAAACTTAAAAATACATAATTTTAATTGTTTGTATATTCAAAACTAGTATAAAACATCTATTGGAACATATTCAATTTTTGTGTTAAAAAAATCGTATTGGTAAGATTTTTAAACATTCAAAATTTATGAGTAAAAACTATTAACCTCAACTTAATTAAAAGAAAAAAGAAAAAAAAAAAAAGAAGGAAGAACTCAAAAATTTAAGGTTTTATAAGTCAATTAAAAATAAAAATAAAAAATCATTCATTTACAATTTTATCCAAAATCTCAAAGTTAAACTTTACATTTTTTAACATTAAAAAAAAAAAAATCTAATCTTTGGGAGCGATTATTATGTGCATATCTATAAGAATATATATACTCTTAATTTTTTCACAAAATTTCATAACATAATCCGTAAAATGTCATAATTTTTCTATTTACAACTTTAGAGTGCACACCATAAACTCAATATTTGTAACTTTATCACAAAGCAGCATAACACACTAATAATCATAATTTCACTACAAAAGTTTATAAATTTTTTATAATATGCATCTTTTTTGGGGTGCACCCTTTAAATTTCTTCTTAATGTTTAGATCTTTTAGTCTTTTATGCATATGTCATAATAATAAAACAAATTAAAAATTACTATGATATCAACCCCGTTTGTTGTAATTATAACTTTTTTTTCTTCTTCTTATTTTTTCCTTTAAAAAAAATTGAAAATTTATATCAAAGTATTTGATATAGCTTGTGCTTATAACTTATGATATAGATATACCTTAAATAATTTAAAAATATTAAAAAAACTAATTATGTGGAAGTTAGGGAAGAATACTATTAGCTCCTATTTCCCATTATTTATTTCAACTTAAGAAAAAAAAAATTGCACCCATTATCCAACTGCAATATAAATTTAAAATCACGGTATTACTATTTGTCTAAACTATTATTAAAGATAAACTTGATATTATTAAAAATAAATCATTGTCAATTTTCAACCAAACCTAAATTAAGCTTAATGTTGAACAACTTGGCCTATATTTTTAGGTTACTAAAATTTTATTTAAGGGACAAAAATGTTAAATCTACTCTGTCTACTTGGAATAATAAGATTTTCATAATCTTATAATTCTTGAAATTTACAATCTATCTACATGTATATATATCATACAAAAGTTATTTTTACAAAAAATAGCTCTAAGAGTTTCAAGTTTTAAAAATAAAATTTGCAATTTTTTATATATGATAAAAACATCAAACATATAAGTGGTAGATTTTCATTAGGTTAAAATTTGCCTATAAATTTAAAAACATGTTGAAGATTTAAAATACTTATTCTTACCGGTGTTACAATCTTATTGGGTCAAAATTTAACTATAAATTAAAAAAAAATCTAAACACATATTTTTTTAAATATCTATCCTTTTATATATAAAGGCTGAATGCAACTGGACAAAAATTTGTAACTTTTTTTTAAGTGTAAATTACAAATACTCCATTGTTAGAATTTTTTATTTAACAGAATTAACTGAAAAAATAAAATTTCTAACTACTCTCTTGTGCAATAATAAAATTATCTGAATTATTAATTGAAAAATATTATTTTGATATCATTAAAAAGTATTAATTGACTTGGCGATTTATTAATAAAAATAGTCATTTGTTATGAAATTAGAAACTTTAAGAGGCAAAATATAATTTTTTGAGAAAAAAATTAGTTATTAAATATCCATCCTATATATAAAAAAATAGTAACTTTTTATTTTAAGATAGAGTTGTGTACCATAAACTTTCTCAAAACAAATATTGAAAATGGTAAAACAATGTAAACGAACCAAACTAATAAAGGTTATATTTGGATCATGGATGTAAAAAGAGATTTAAAAGA
Organism: Camellia lanceoleosa; assembly: GCA_025200525.1. Lineage (NCBI taxonomy): Eukaryota > Viridiplantae > Streptophyta > Magnoliopsida > Ericales > Theaceae > Camellia > Camellia lanceoleosa. The sequence continues at coordinate 165,049,573 of CM045760.1, read as the reverse complement.
GAAAGGAAAATGAGAGAATTATAGATAAAAAATTAAGGGGAATTTTTTTTTCTAAGGTCCCTGGTATTAAGATTTTATAGCATAAAGGACACTCAATATTTTCATAATGTCTAAGATCCCTCAATATCGATCTAGAGAATTTCTCTGGACAAATCACAGAGAAAATTCCAAATTTCTCTGGACACATCACAGAGAAAATTCCAAATTTCTCTGGACAACAATAAGGACTAGTGCTCTACTTCAGAGAAAATTGGATTAGTCCAAAGAAATTCTCTGGTTTGGACTGAATTTTCTTTGGGTTGAACTCAATTTTCTCTGGGTTGGTCTAGAGAAATTCTCTGATTTGGACTGAATTTTATCTGGTTTGGTCCATAGAAATTCTCTGCTTTGGATTAAAATTTCTTTGGATTGATTTGAGGGACCTTAGACATTCTCTTCTTAGCATTTCATCAAACACCTTCTTTGCTAAATCTATGTCCCCAGATCGTGTAAGGTTGTCTTCCTTTTTTTAGTTGCCATTATGATATTTAAAATCATTACTTAAAGACATAAGTAGAGAAAATCTTGTAATTGAAAAAGAATAGAACCACAATCACACTAAGACCCAGAAACTATCAAACATAAAACATAAACTAGTGCAATGGAAACCCAAATTCCAATGTATACCTTCAACAAGTCTGACAGAAGCCTCCCCACTATATGACCGTGATGATAATGGAGACCAACCACCACTACCACAACTCTGAATTCAATTTAGAAGTTTCTGGCGAGAAAAGCAGCGATCAGAGACGAACATGGGCATGGCGGTGGTGGTGGGAATGGGGACGATCTGGAAGTCTTCGTGGTGGGAATGGGGACGATCTGGAAGATGCGGAGATGAGAGAGAGAGGAGAACAGGTGAATTTAGCAGAGGAAGAGAGTTTAAAGAAAGAGAAAAAAAACGAGGTTTGATTGAGAAATTTCTCTGTGATATATGAGTGCACTACAACATTTTCTTAGTTTAGTGACATTTGAAAGTGTCACAAAACTATTATTCTAATGATATTTTTTGGTCTTGTGGCATTTTGAACAAGGGTCACTTCTATCGGTGCCACGATAGATATGAGTGCCACGGTAGATACTTGCAAGTGTCACTGCACCATCATGGCTAAAAATTTTCAATGACATTTTAATGTCATGGTAGATATTATTTGTGGCACTATCAAGTGCCATTAAAAAAAGAGTTAGTGACACTTATAAGTGTCATTACACCATCAAGACTAAAACCTTTCAGTGACACTTTAATGTCATGGTAGGCACTATTCGTGACGCTATCAAGTGCCATTCGTGACGATAATTCATTGTAGAACAATTTGATCCGCTCTTGTAGAGACTCGAACCGCCAACCTCCCGCACCATAAACCTTATACACCACACTCTTCCCACTACACCTCTATAACACCACATGATTATATATGCAACATATATTATTTATATAGTACATACATCTATATTAATATGTATAAACATAATTATTTTATTGAACATAATTTATGTAAAATAAACTATTTACTACCAAAATAAAAAAAGACCACTTTTGGCGACTAAAAATATTTTTTGGTCGCCAATTCTATACTTTTGGCTACTAATTATTTTTTAGTTGCTAAAAAACTTCACTTTTGTCGAACAAAATCGGATTTGGTCGAAGATGCACTTTTCTATCAAAATTTTGGTCACCAAAAATTTTATTCATTTAGGATTTTAGTTCTCTCCGCTAAAAATGACCACTTTTGGCGACTGAACTTATTTTTTAGTCGCCAATTGTAGACTTTTGGCTACTAAAATTTTTTTTGGCACCAAAAAGCTTTACTTTTGGCTACTAAAATTTTTTTAGCCGGTAAAGCACATATTATCAGCGACCAAACTTATTTTTAGTCACCAATTGTAGACTTTTGGCTACTAAATTTTTTTAGTCGCCAAAAAACTTTTCTTTGGGCTACTAAAAATTTTTAGTCACTAAAACTCATATAATCAACGACCAAACTTAGTTTTAATCGCCAATTGTAGACTTTTGGCTACTAAAATTGTTTAGTCGCCAAAAAGCTTTACTTTTGGCAACTAATGATGTTTTGGTCGCTATACTTTCAGCGACCAAATTTTTTTGGTCTGGAAATTTAGTCACCGAATATGCTTTTTCTTGTAGTATATATTGAGTTTAATTCATTTATTTTTAATCATTTACTGCATTTTAAAATTTTAGAAAATATATTGGCATTTTTTGTTTTTTCAAAAATGTCATTATAAGCTTGGAAAGTTTTTGGCTTAGTGGCATTTCTCAAAATGCTATAAAATATTTGTTTATGACACTTTTCACCTAAGTGCCATAAAAAGTAATTTGCACCTACCTAGTGTCTTGACATTTTTTAAAAAATGCCATTGCAACTAAAGTTTAGTGGCATCTGTTGATAAATGTCACAAACATAATTTTTTGTCATTATTTTATAAAATGCCATAAAATTAATGTGACATTTCTTTATTGAAATACCACTAGAGCCTTATATGTTTTGTGGTTCTATGGCATTTTTCTAAAACATTTAATGCCAATTTTTGTTTTTGTGGCATTTTCTAAAAACATGCTATTAGTGTAGTGTTAGTAAAGTGTAAATTTGTTGTAGTGACATTTTTGTTGTAGTGAAATGACACTTTTTTTTAATTGAAATGCCATTAGAGCCTTGTATGTTTGTAGCTCTATAACATTTTTCTAAAAAATGCCACCAAATATTCTTTTTGTGACATTTTTTAAGAACATGCCACTAGTATGGTGTCACTAAAATATGTTTTTGTTGTAGTGTTGTGACACTTGTTCATTGAAATGTCACTAGAGCCTTTTATGTTTGTCATTTTGTGGCATTTTTCAAAAACGTGCCACTAAATATCATTTTTGTGGCATTTTCTAAAAATATGCCACTAGTGTAGTGCCACTAAAGTATGTTTTTGTTGTAGTGTTGTGACACTTGTTCATTGAAATGTCACTAGAGCCTTTTATGTTTGTCGTTTTGTGGCATTTTTCAAAAATGTGCCACTAAATATCATTTTTGTGGCATTTTCTAAAAATATGCCACTAGTGTAGTGCCACTAAAGTATGTTTTTGGTGTAGTTTTGTGACACTTGTTCATTGAAATGTCACTAGAGCCTTTTATGTTTGTCGTTTTGTGGCATTTTTCAAAAACGTGCCACTAAATATCATTTTTTGTGGCATTTTCTAAAAATATGCCACTAGTGTAGTGCCACTAAAGTATGTTTTTGTTGTAGTGGTGTGGGGGTTGAAGGACCTTAGACATCATAAAATAATATTATGGATCTCTTCCATTACTAAATATGAGAAAGGGACCTCAGACTAATTTTTCCAAAAATTAATTTATATTTCATTCACATTTTTTAAAATTTTTTCTTTTGAAATACCTACCCAATTTTATAATTTAAATACAACATAAATGTTATTTGAACCTAGAAAGAAAAAAAAAAGTAGTTATTGTATTAAAAAAAATAAATATAATAATAAAAGGGCAAAGAGTAATTTTGACCAAACTTAAATGGCATGGCATAAGATGAAATAGGATGATGGTGATGAGATGACATGAAAGCAAAAGGGCAATAAAGTCATTTCGGTGAGGCCGAAATTTTCGTCCAAGCTGCATTCAGCCTTTATATATAGGAATGGATGATAATTATAAATTTAATCCTAATCAATTAATATTATCACTATACTAATATAAAAATGAACACAATTTATCTTATATTTCTAAATTTTTCATATTTTTCTGGAAGGGTTGAATCAACCGAGAAAGTGAGTTGAATTTTGGTTGTGTAGTTGAAATTTGAACCCATAACTTTCCATATTGAAGTCATGGTATTCTAGTTAATTAGGACAACCTAATTAATTGTGCATATATATACAATCCAGACTATTCTATAACACTCATTTGTCGCCTTACCACATATGAGGATCCTTATGTGCACACAAAATAAAGCTATTGCCAAATGGGTTTTGATTAGTGCCCCGAAATTAGGGGACACTAATGCCCCGAATTTCCATATAAGGCAAAAACAAAACAAAACAGTTACCCAAAATGGGAATTAGGGGCATTAGGGGCACCTGTTTTAGTGCCACAAAACATTTTCCATTGCGAAAATCATATTGATGGCATTGTGGACATTACCACTGGCCACTGCTGGAAATTGACTTTCAGCGGCGTTTCAAAAACGCCGCTATCGGTTTGAAAAACGCTGCAAACGGTTTTTATGGCGTTTAAAATTTTCGTCGCAAATATGGCCGTCACAATAAGTTAACAATGTTTTAAAAATGTCACAAAATCTTTAAACCTGACATCATTCAGTAGCATTTTTTCAAAAACGCCACTATTCTTCATTTTTCATTTTTATCTTTATATGACATCATTTAGTGACTTCTACTAAAAACACCATTTTTTAAAAAAAAATAACACAGGGCCCAATTAATTGAGAATTTAACTGGAGAGATAGAGAATTAACTGAAAAATTATATAAAATAACACAGACTATCTCAAATTTGAATTACAATGCCAAATTGAAAACCATAAAAATTCCACTTTATCTCCTTAGAAATTTAACCTTACAACTTTCCAAATCTTAACCATCCACTGTCCAACAGTCTGAATTTTCTTCAAATCACCCCCCATTTTGTTTTTCAATTGTGCAAACCAATCTGAAATCCAAATCTTTACTTTGCAACCAGCAAAAATCTGTTTGTTGACACTAATTATATTCGTAACACCTTGTTCAAAAATAAAATGAAAATGAGACCACACCTAATCAACAAAACTTGTTACCACAGTTGTGGAAAAGCAATAATTGAGAGAAAATTTTCAATTTCCACAACAATCAATTTTTTCTAAACACAAATCAACATATAAATACACAATTTAGTGGACTGCCCAGAAAAATCTAAGATTAAAAAATATTGATGCACAAGTTGTCAATAAAGGACCACCCATATTATAAACACCCAAATTCAAAAGATTTAGGTTGGTAGGTAGGCCAAATATAAAGCAAGAACAATATTTTTCATGCTGTAAGAGAGAACATTCTGATGTATCTTTTAAAGCAAAAGATTAAATTTATATGTCCTAACACTGCTATCTTTTAATTGAAAGATTCAAAATAGCACAAAGCAAAAAAATACAGGAAAAAAAAAATTACAAAACAACAACACCCAGGAGCTTTGAAGCCAAGTAGAACAAATTAAAAAGATTTATATACACATCTCCACGTATATACATTCATGTAAGTACTTCTATGTCTTTTGATGGGCATAAGTATATATATATACACTATCTATACTATATTATTATATAAAGTGTTGGAAAAATGGTTTTATATAGGCATATTTTTTAACCCAATTTGGGTGGACCCCAAACGTCTTTTGGGGTGGGTCCGAAGAGGTGAAGTGGTGAAGACAGTAAGAACGTCAAAACCATTAATGAGTGAATGGGAAGATGACGCTTTTGGTCTAACATTAATTTTTTAGATAAAATTCATTTGAATTTTTTCAATAAAAATTATTGTGGGAATTTAATTTAATTCTAAATTCAAATTTTGGTTTCCTAAGTGGTTTCTTAGAGTTTGTAATTTTAGAATTTAATTTAATTCTAAATTTAAATTTTAGGTTCTTTAAATGTTTCCTAAAGTTTGTACCTCTTTATTTATTTATTTATTTAACTATTTCATTTGTTTAATATATATATATATATATTTTAAATAGTTTAATTAAATAAATAATAGTTCCCAACAGTTCACTAACGGAACTATTTCCTGTTGTTTGAAAATTTGGTCAAACGGTCAAAATTTGTTTGATTTAAAGAAGTGCACCTGTTCATGGCTTTTGTGCACCTTTTCACAATTGTTTTGGACCTGTTCGGGGCTGTGTTGTTGCCTATATATACTGCCATAATTCCAGTAATTTATGATCCGAAAAATTCCGTTTGCTTGTGGATTTTTTGCTGTCTAAAAATTCTGTATTTTTTTATTCTTCATATTAGTTTTAGTATAAATTTCAGAGAGTTAGAACATAGGTTTGGTTCATCGAACAAATTTATTTGAAGTGCTTCTATAAATTTGTGAAGATCATTGTATCTTGGGAGATAGACGCCATTCAACCGTAAGCACCGTAGCGAGGCGAATCTATCTTAAGGACAGAGTGTCACACACTCGACTTGGTCTTGAATTATTTACTCGGTTTGATAAATAAATCTGGTATGTCATTTATTTATTTTGTTTGAATTATTTCAGTTTATTTTATTTACACAGAAGATTGTTCCAACAATCTTAAGACAGATTCAAATTATTCTGTTCACAGAATTTTTTGTTTGTTTCCTTTTTTCATTCTTAGTAAATAATTTCGAAAGAAAATTATTTTCTGTGAATTTACAAAATAATATTCTGGTTGGAAAAACAAATAGTGATTATATGCTATTTGACAGATAGTAGTAATATACTGTCTCTTTTCTTTGACAACAACTAGTAATACGATACTGGTGTCATTAACAATTCAGAATATATTTTTGTGGAATTTTTTCAGAAATTAATTTTGGGTTTTAGAAATTATTTTCTGAGTTTTCATTAATTAAAATTCTGTTTTCAGTATTTTAATTTTTGGAGTGTAACTACAGAATTTTATTTTCTGTGTGGAATTATTTTGCTTAAATAAAATTTTATTATTTTATTTCCAAAATTAATTGTAAAAAATAAAAGTTATAGTTTTTATTTCTTTTATTTTTTGTGTAGAATTAATTTGTTTAAATAAAATTTTATTTTATTTTCAAATTAATTGGAAAATAAAAGTTACATTCTTGTTTCTTTTATTTTTACAGAATTTAATTCTGTGCATTTGGTTTAATTTTCTGTGTAATGTAAATTCTAATTATAATTTTGTTTTATAAATTAGAATTGATGGCTACTGAAACAAATGCCCAAACAAGTACTACTTGCACCAACCCCTCTCTGTGATAGACAAGCATCGTAAATCACGGTGAAAAGCCGAGAAGTTCTCAGAACCGAGGCGGCTTTAAAAGATGGCAGAAAATGTTGTTCTATCTTACAACTCGAACTGACTCGTTTTCTCCGTGAAGATGCTCCTATCCCGAAGAGGATGAAACCGACCGCAAGTGGTTCTGCGGTTGATGCTTGAAACATGCCGATTTCCTTTGCGAAATTACGTCTTGAGCGGACTTGACAACACATTATACAACGTCTGTCCAATCAAGACAAAGAAAGGAACTTTGGGAATCGTTGGAGAAAAAGTACAAAACAGAAGATGCCGGCTCAAAGAAATTTGTGGTCGGCAGATTCCTGGATTTTGTAATGGTTGATTCAAAAACTGTGATCAGCCAAGCTCAAGATTTCCAACTTATTCTGCATGACATTTACGCAGAAGGTATGTCTCTCAGTGAATCCTTCCAAGTTGCAGCCTTAATTGAAAAATTACCCAAAGGCTGGAAGGAATTCAAGAACTACCTTAAACACAAGCACAAAGAAATTTCTATGGATGAGTTAATTGTGCGTTTAAAGATTGAGGAGGACAACCGCAATTCTGAAAAGCGGGCTGGTAAGAATCTTATGGAGTCTAAGGCAAATGTGGTGGAACATACTTCAAAAACCAAGAAACGTAAGTCTTTTGGAGAAAGTTCATCACAAGGCTCTAAAGGGGGGGATAATAAAAAGTACAAGTTTAATGGCAAATGTTACATCTGTGACAAAGAGGGACATCGGGCCAAAGATTGCCGTAGCAAAGGCAAAAGTAAGAAAAGAACAAGCAAGAAGTCTGCTCAAGCCCATATGACCGAAGTGGATAATATTTCCAATGGTGTCGATGACATCAATCTTTCTGCAGTTGTTTCCGAGGCAAATCTTGTCGGAAATCCTAAAGAATGGTGGGTGGACATTGGTGCTATTCGCCATATTTGTGCCGACAAAAAGATGTTCACATCTTACTCTACAGTGGACAATGGTGAACAACTTTTTATGGGCAACTCCTCAACTTCCAAAGTTGAAGGACAAGGAAAGATTGTTCTCAAGATGACATCAGGAAAGGAACTCACTCTCAACAATGTGCTGCATGTACCGGACATTCACAAGAATCTTGTTTCCGGATCTTTGTTGAGTAAGAATGGGTTTAAGCTTGTATTTGAGAGTGATAAATTTGTACTTACTAAGAATGGGATGTATGTAGGAAAATGTTACATGTCTGATGGCCTTTTCAAGTTAAATGTAATGACCGTTGTACCCTCAGTTATTAATAATAATACATCTTCTTCTTACTTGCTTGAGTCTTCAAATTTATGGCATGGTAGACTAGGACATGTTAATTATGGATCTTTGCGTAGATTAATTAATATGGAATGTTTACCTAAATTTGTAATTGATTCAAATCATAAATGTGAAATTTGTGTTGAGGCAAAATTATCTAAAACTCCTTTTCATTCAATTGAAAGAAGTACGGAACCACTTGAATTAATTCATAGTGACATTTGTGATTTTAAATCAATTCAAACAAGAGGTGGAAAAAAGTATGTAATCACTTTTATAGATGACTATACTAGATATAGTTATATTTATTTAATTCGAACAAAGGATGAAGCTTTGGAAACTTTCATTCAATATAAGAATGAAGTTGAAAATCAACTTGGTAAGAAAATCAAGAAACTTAGAAGTGATAGAGGTGGTGAATATGAATCACCTTTTGGTGAATTTTGCATAGAACGTGGAATAATTCATCAAACCACCGCTCCTTATTCACCTCAGCAAAATGGAATTGCTGAAAGGAAAAATAGAACTTTAAAAGAAATGATGAATGCCATGTTAATTAGTTCTGGATTACCTCAAAACTTGTGGGGGGAAGCAATACTTTCTGCTAATTATATTTTAAATAAAGTACCCCGAAAGAAAGTAAATCAAACACCTCATGAATTGTGGCATGGAAGAGTACCATCCTACAAATACTTAAAAGTGTGGGGGTGTTTGGCTAAAGTGGCTATTCCTAATCCTAAAAAGACTAAGATAGGTCCTAAGACCATTGATTGCATTTTCATTGGTTATGCCAAGAATAGTAGTGCATATCGGTTTTTGATTCATAAATCAGAATATTCCGAAATGCATGTAAATACTATTATTGAGTCTCGGAATGCATCTTTCTTTGAACATGTATTTCCAAAGAAGACTGGACAAGAGACTAGTACTAATAAAAGATCTTATGATGCTATTACTAGTCAGGATCAAGAACATGATCAAGAACAAGAGTTAGATCAAAATGAGGAAGAGGAACCTAGGCGTAGTAAACGTGCTAGAACCTCAAAATCGTTTGGTCCAGATTTTCTAACATATTTGTTAGAAAATGAGCCTTTAACTTTTAAAGATGCTATGTCTAGTCCTGAAGCTCCTTTATGGAAAGAAGTCACAAAGCCATCCATAACAAAGGAAGTTGAATCCATCTTGCAAAATCACACTTGGGAATTAGTGGACTTGCCACCAGGTTGTAAACCTCTTGGATACAAGTGGATTTTCAAAAGAAAATTAAAAGCAGATGGATCAATTGACAAATACAAGGCAAGACTTGTAGTCAATGGTTTTAGACAAAAAGAAGGTCTAGATTACTTTGACACATACTCACCGGTTACTAGAATAACATCCATTAGAATGTTAATTGCCATTGCATCTCTATACAATTTAGAAATTCATCAAATGGATGTTAAAACCGCTTTCTTAAATGGTGAGTTAAATGAAGAAATTTACATGGAACAACCAGAAGGGTTTTCTGTTCCAGGGAAAGAAAAGAAAGTGTGTAAATTGGTTAAATCATTATATGGTTTAAAACAAGCGCCAAAGCAATGGCATGAGAAATTTGACAAGGCAATGATGTCAAATGGATTTAAAATTAATGAGTGTGACAAATGTGTTTACATTAAAAACACAGATAAAGGTTATGTCATTGTATGTCTATATGTAGATGATATGCTTATCATAGGTAGTAATCATGTTATAATTAAAACTACCAAGAAAATGTTGAATAAACATTTTGACATAAAGGACATGGGCATTGCTGATGTAATTCTTGGTATGAAAATTACCAAAACATCAGAAGGACATGCTTTGTCACAATCTCATTACATTGAGAAAATACTTGACAAATTCAGCAAAGATGATGATCATCTTGCTAGAACACCTGTAGATGTTAATTTGTATCTTTCTAAGAATGTACAGGAAAGTATTTCTCAATTAGAGTATGGCCAAATTATTGGAAGCTTAATGTACTTGATGAACTGCACTCGCCCAGATATAGCTTATGCAGTAAGTAAATTAAGTAGATATACGAGTAATCCGGGAGTAGAACACTGGAAAGCAATTATAAGGGTTCTAAGATATCTCCGATTTACTCGTAATATTGGGTTGAATTATACGAGATATCTAACAGTACTTGAAGGATACTATGATGCAAATTGGATATCGGATACTAGAGACTCAAAGTCCACTAGTGGGTATGTCTTTACTCTTGGTGGGGCGGCTGTATCTTGGAAATCTTCTAAACAGACTTGTATTGCTAAGTCTACTATGGAATCAAAATTCATAGCCTTAGACAAAGCAGGGGAAGAGGCAGAATGGCTTCGCCACTTCCTTGAAGATATTCCAATTTGGCCAAAACCGGTGCCTGCTATATGCATACATTGTGATAGTCAATTAGCTATAGGTAGAGCACAGAGTCATATGTATAACGGTAAGTCACGACACATTCGTTGTCGACATAACACCGTAAGACAACTACTCTCTAATGGAATTATTTCCATAGAATATGTTAAGTCTAAAGACAACATAGCGGATCCACTAACCAAAGGGTTAGCAAGAGAGTTAGTTGAGAATTCATCGAGGGAAATGGGACTTAAGCCTATTAATTAAGAGTTACCACAACGGCAACCCAACCTAGTTGACTGGAGATCCCAAGATCTAGGTTCAAAGGGACAACCGAGTTGTGATTGACTCAGAAGGATCACTGTGGAGTCCAACTCCTACCCATTTCTATGATGAAATAGTGATGTCTACAGCGTTTTAGGTTAAGTAAAACTTTTAATGATTCTTATATCTAGGTAAACCTAGTGAAGTATGGCAGGATACACTTCATAAGCATCACCTATGTGAGTGTGAACTGGGCCGGTTCTGTGAGATTTGTGAAGGGTTACAATTCTCTAGAGCACTCATGAAGACCAGGTTGTTCAGGGCCAAAATGAACACAATAGTGAGAACTAAACTATGTCTGGGAATATACTGTGTGAGTTCTATTGTCTTGGTTTACACAAGCAATTTGAGCAGTTCAAGACATCATGTTCACTGATTAGCTAGTAAATCCGATAGTGTCTCACAAGGGAAGGTTCAAAGCCAAAAGCTACCTATCCTTTGCAGAATATTTCCAATTTCTAAACTCTCTGATTAGATCATGTTGTTGCATTTTCTCTCCGTCTACTTCCATTCATGTGGGGGATTGTTGGAAAAATGGTTTTATATAGGCATATTTTTTAACCCAATTTGGGTGGACCCCAAACGTCTTTTGGGGTGGGTCCGAAGAGGTGAAGTGGTGAAGACAGTAAGAACGTCAAAACCATTAATGAGTGAATGGGAAGATGACGTCGTTTTCGGGTCTAACATTAATTTTTTAGATAAAATTCATTTGAATTTTTTCAATAAAAATTATTGTGGGAATTTAATTTAATTCTAAATTCAAATTTTGGTTTCCTAAGTGGTTTCTTAGAGTTTGTAATTTTAGAATTTAATTTAATTCTAAATTTAAATTTTAGGTTCTTTAAATGTTTCCTAAAGTTTGTACCTCTTTATTTATTTATTTATTTAACTATTTCATTTGTTTAATATATATATATATATATTTTAAATAGTTTAATTAAATAAATAATAGTTCCCAACAGTTCACTAACGGAACTATTTCCTGTTGTTTGAAAATTTGGTCAAACGGTCAAAATTTGTTTGATTTAAAGAAGTGCACATGTTCATGGCTTTTGTGCGCCTTTTCACAATTGTTTTGGACCTGTTCGGGGCTGTGTTGTTGCCTATATATACTGCCATAATTCCAGTAATTTATGATCCAAAAAATTCAGTTTGCTTGTGGATTTTTTGCTGTCTAAAAATTCTGTATTTTTTTATTCTTCATATTAGTTTTAGTATAAATTTCAGAGAGTTAGAACATAGGTTTGGTTCGTCGAACAAATTTATTTGAAGTGCTTCTATAAATTTGTGAAGATCATTGTATCCTGGGAGATAGACACCATTCAACCGTAAGCCGTGAAGGGGGGTAATTGCTTTTTGGCGATGAGTGTCACACACTCGACTTGGTCTTGAATTATTTACTCGGTTCGATAAATAAATCTGGTATGTCATTTATTTATTTTGTTTGAATTATTTCAGTTTATTTTATTTACACAGAAGATTGTTCCAACACAAAGTGTATAAGTCAGTTGATGTGAACACTTTCTTTGTCACACCTATTTGATTTTTCAAAAATGCCTACAACAATTGATAAGTTTAAAAATTGTCATGTGAAACTGATTCAGAAATTTAAAACTCTATTCATCATCTTCATTCATAAACTATGTATCTTTGCACAAGCATTGTGTGTACACTCACCGCTAAGATGTATGTATATATGTGTGTTCAAAATAAAATATAAATAAATAAAAGAAATTGGACCTGCTCTGGTTCCCCTAGAACCATCTATTTTAAGACCTTTCTTCTTGATGATAAAGCTAGAGCCAATAAAAATACTGGAGGTGAGAGCCAAAACAAGTCCATGAATATTATCAAAAGACATTGTCCCCATTTAACTAGAATTGAAGAGTTGGGAAAAATCAAAGGTTCTACAAAGACCAAAATAATAAATAGAGCACCAAGTTTGGACTTCTAACCCTGTATGTCATCCATAATCACCAAGAAGAAGAAAGCACGGTGCAAATTCATATCGCTTACCTTTCACATTTCTTGGTCCATTATGCTTCTTGTGGGGTAGCAGCTTCTTAACATTGTAATGCCAGTGATGATAGTCAAGAGCATGAAGGACACCCCGCATGTAGCCCGGCTAATTATCCCCAATTTGCTCATCAGCATCTTCGGTCCACAAGTGTTTTCCCATTTACAACACTACAAGCAAAATCCTTGAAAACCCACTTGCTAAAGGAATTCAGTGACTATCTTCTTCAATCTGATAGACATAATTAAGAAAATACCATGTATATAAATATGTTGATTGCCTACCATATGAAATTCAGAAAATAAATTCCAAATTACTAGCAGCTCAAATCACATAAAGCTTGTCAAAAATCTTAAACAGAACAAAAATCAAACACCATGTGAGCAAGGCTTTGACACAACCTTTTCAGGTACCTTGTACAAAATCCAAGCAGCAACATCACTTATTACAAAATACCCATGTCTAAAAATGGAAAATTTTTATTTCATTTTTCAATTATTTTTTCGTTGTTGGAAATTGCCCGTAAATTTATACAATTACAAAAAATTATGATAGTGTGCTTAGCCAACCGAATCGACAAATTCTTCATCAGTTCTTCAATATCATTCATGATACAAGCAAAACAAGAAATCACAAAGATCACGAGAATTGAGTGAAAAGGAAAAATGTTGGGAACTTCTTTCTTAAGTACAGCGTTGGAATAGGACTTTTGAAAGAATAGAAAAGTTATTATTCAATTTTTCAAACCAACACTTTATTTAAACTCTGTTTTATTCCATGAAAAAGCCAACTTCAGTTCAGCAAATGAGTGACAACTGAACCATGTTAATGGAAGGGCAAATTTCTATATCATAGATTCATATTGAAATAATTGACCTACCGAGATAAGATAAACGGCACCACAAGCAAGAAGCATGTAGCTTGCTATGTTTTGGAGAAGAATGAGCTCCTTCCGTTCCCCAAAGTCCTCAGGGTAAGCTCTTGTCATCACTGCAACACTGAAAGTAACAATAGTGACCTATGATTCACAAACAGAACTAAAATTTCACTAAAATGTCCGATTGTTTCACTAAAAGTTTCCGTCAATGATTAAATAGTTTCGTGATAATTCAGTTCTTTTTTCTTTTTCCTTTTCTTGGTAGTGATAATTCAGCTCACATATAGCTTCTTACACACTAAAGAGCAGTCAAAACTATGCAACCAAATATCTATTTTTTGGTAAACAAGTCAACCAATACCCACTTCGCATTACCTACCTTATAAAAAACTAAAATATTTAATATATTCTGAAAACTTGTAACTATATAAAATAAGATCATGTTGGATTTGGATTTGATCATGCCAAGAATCCAACTAAACCACAGGCAGTGTTGTCAAAATCGTATGATACGTATCGTATCATATGGAAAAAGATACGTAACATTCTTTGTAAAAATCAAACACTGACAGAACCTGTACTGTACAAAACCACAACCATTCAGAAAGATGAAGTCAATGTTGATTAATGTGATGGACCAACAAACATTTTTGTGTAATATTCACACTTATTTATCACTTATATTAACTTATATTTCATTTACTTTTATCTCACCTTTTATTTTTACATTTGCAAATCTCTATATAAATTTATAATCAATCCATGTTTGCAAAAGAATAATTAAACACAAGAAACAGTGGAAACCAATTTATGGAAAGTAGCAAGGTAAGGAAGGAGGGAATCAAAGAAGACTCACCAGATGCACAAACTACAGGGCCAAACAGATCGTAAGCAAGGTAAGGAAGGAGGGAATCAACGAAGACTCACCAGAGTGGAAATCAGGTGTCTGAACAAAACTTACAGATCTGAATGAAAGCAATCAATCGATCAAATCCAGAGAGAGAGTGTTCGATCGCGATCAATAGACTAAAAATCAATCAATCGACCGATCTGTGTTCACTTTAACATAAATTAGTGTATATATATCAAATAGATCTAAGATCGTAGATACAGATCTGAGTTCGTAAATAAACAATCAAAAAATCAGAGAATGAGACTCACAAAATTAATCTTCAAATCGGATTGATCGAGAGCTTGGAGCCAAGATGGAGATCGTGATCGTGAATCGGAGCCGGATAGAGAGCTCGATCTAGTGAACTTTCACCATAAGAAAGAGGAGTGATGAGGAGACAAAAAAAAACCCTAGATCTATCTCAGGACTGAGAGAAATGGAAGAATGAAAAACGCGTGGGCTTAAAGGGGAAATATGTTAGTACACCCAGCGCTTGTTTTTTTTAAATGAGTTGGTTATAAAATATTTTGAAAACCTTTTAAACAACGTTTTTTAAAAAAACACCATAACAAAAATGTTGTTATAGGCCAATTTTCTTGTAGTGAGCAAAAAAGGAAAAACAAAAAAACACTGTAACTTGAAATAATTTCAGCATTCCAGTATTAATATTGTTGGCCTTTAAAAGGCATAAGTCTTTGTTAAATGGAGTTATCATTGAAAATAAAATTTTTCAGAAAGAATAGAAACAATTTGAATCACAGCATTACAAAGATTTTAAAAATTAAAATTGTAACATAGACTCATCTAGACATTTACATGATCTCAAACTTCTAGGACATATTCCAAACTACTAATCCCTCCATTCCACATGTACCAGGTAATTACTGCCTAAATCCTATAATTTCAAGGACATAGTTCCAAGACATATCCTTGTGTCCTTTAGGTTAGCTACACATTAGGCTGCTATTGTATTTTCAAATGAATAAATAGAATGTAGTCATATGCAATGAGATAGTTATGAACTTTCACTGAATGCAGCACTAAAACTCCAAATGTATACAGACATGTATTAGTTACCAAAATACATTGAACAAAACAATTGATAGATTTCAGGCAAACAACAATAACAAATTTATTAGCAAACAACACTTAAAATAATTATTGTCATCATGCATCTAAACAAGACATTAAAACAAATACAGTATCAAAGACATTAAAGCAAATTAAGCATCACATCCCAACGTATCCAACGACATGAAAACAAGCAGAAATTAATACAAGAAAGAAATTAAACAACAAGCTATATATGAAGCTTAATCTGATCCATTTTGCTTGAAGATGATTTATTGGTATTTAAAGTCAACAGTAGCAACAGTTCCTCAGCTTAAGCTCCGTTAACACCATCAGATTGTTCCAATCTCCTACCACAAGGGTCTTCATGAAGCTGTCATAACCTGTCACTCACCAGACAAATAGCAAAGATGACAAATAGTGTCAGAAATGTCGTGTTTTAGATGTGTAGTGACCCTAAATTCATTCACTATGCAGTGGAAATAAAAAATAAAAAAATATTTGGATCCATTTGCTGCCTATGGAAGTAATTTGATATCAGGCTCTAACCACATGGGTGAGGGTTCAATTATCTAAGGGAATCAAGCATGGGTTGCTTATTTAATTAAGCATGTGCTATTATTGCAGTCTAATGTCACCCAAAAGGGTGCTAAAAAGATGCAAAATGTATACATAATTTGATGATCTATCCCAATTTAACTTGAAATAGAGGTAATAATAAGACTTATCACAATGCAAGTATGAGAATTTGGTTAGTTTGGTATAATAAATGCTTTTAGAGGAAAAGCAAATATCCACTATATTTCTTAAATGAAAAAGGTATGAGACATTACCTAGCTATTAAAAACACATCTCATGTTGGTGTGAGTAGATGTCTGTAGCTAATTCATCCATCAAATCTTCACCCCTTCCAAGTTCCACATAAGTTGGCCAAATATTGCTGCTTGACTCTGATTCATGCGATGTTAATGATTCCCACCACTCCTTCTCTCCTTTGATCTTCAAATCTTTGTTAGCAGGCGCTTCATTGGCATAAAGAGTTTCAAGTTTTGGACAATTATAAACAATCAGACTTTCCAACATAGGACTGATACTTAGAACATCTGAAATGCTAACCAATTCTGGTAGGTCAAGAAGTGATATCCTCTTCAACCATTGGAGACCATAATCATATTTCAAGTCTGAAGATTCTTGACTTAGTAGGCTTTTGATTTTGCAGCAGTCTTCCACTATAAGTTCTTCCAATCGCCTCAAATTATGAAGCAAATTTGGTGTGAGAATGGTTGTCAAATTGGGGCACGTATGCAATGCCAAAACCCTCAGATTGGATAGAGAACCCTCATCAATTGGACCTTTCCAAATACTTTGTAAATTCCACATATAATGAATACCCAAGTACTTCAGGGTTGGGATACAAGTTTCTTATCAACACCTGACGGATATTCATAATCTCCATCAAAAATAGTTTGAAGTTCATTACATTCCACCAGCAAGCAAAACATGAGGTTTACCATGTTTTCATTCCCGAAATCAGAAAGCATCTTCACTGTCCAGTGGCGGTCTAGGAAGAAACAATTGGCATCGTTGAGTACCTCGGTAATCTCAGTTGGTATGCCTTCACCATTTATGTACTCAAGGCATTTCATCCTTCTTTTTTGTTTCTTGAATATCTCTTTAACTTCATGGGGTAGACGGGATATGATGTGTTGTCGATGATGGCCAATGGTGAATCTAAAATCAATCAAGTATTCTGTGCTATTCCGTCTAACTCGTTGCAACAATTGTTGCAACAATTCAGCTGATGGTAGATACAACTCAAGGATAGACAACAATTTTAAGCTACTTAGTTCATTCAGGATTACCTTCACATCAGCATCCCACCACTCACCATCTAGATTCACATCAACGCTTAATTCCTGCAATCTATTGAGTTTTGACAACACTCCTGTAGGGATTGTTGTGTCTATCTGCTTAGTTTCCTTGCAGCGATTTGCATGTTGACAGAAAGAGACCTTGAAGCATCTCAAGTTGATTAGTTTTCCAATTTCCTTGGGCAGATACATTATTTCAGTTCCTTCAAGATCAAACTCCTCAAGATTCTCAAGTGTTCCGATATGGGGCGGCAGTTCTATGAGAAGTTCACAACCTCTCAAAAAGAATTTTTGAAGTGATTTCAAATTGGAAATGGAAGGTGGCAAAGACTTTATGCTAGTATAAGACAAATCTAGATGTGTTAGGTGAGGCATGTCTTTAAAGAATATTTGAGGAATTTCCATCAGATCGTAGTTGTTATGTAACAACAATTTTTGGAGTAATGGGCACTTGGGATTCTCCGGTAGCTCAGATAATTTATTATTCATCAACTCAATCTTCTTGGCAAAAAGCCAATCTTCAACTTTTTGTGTTTCAGTCAATCCTAATCCACCTAGCCTTAAATGACTTAAATGACTAGATAAGAATTGTCGAGTTTCTTCATGCATTTGGACAAGATAACTATTGTCAAGATTCTCTAGCAAGAAGGAATTGATGAGTTCTTGGAGAATATCTTTTCCGTTTGCCTCTGTTTCTACTAAACCATTCTCAATCCAAGATGATACTAACGAATCTGCACTCCATTGCTGGCGATCTATGCAGTTGTTAATGCAATGTTTTGTTATAATGTCCTTCTGATCCCAAAAGAATTTTAACACACGAACCATGACTTGGCTCATTCCATTTTCCTGCTGGTGGGAGGATCGTGATGCTAATTGGTGGAGTGCAAGTTCCCACACATCAATATCAGTCACACCTTTCATGGCCCTCGCAAGAAGAAGAACAATGGCACGCAGATTGCCATAGCACTCTTTCACTAACCGAGTGGCCATTTGTTGGATGACAGAGGAAGAATGAACAAGTGATGGGCCCACATTCCTACAGAATAGTTTCCAGGGTAACAGATGATCATCCATTCTGATCTCCAAATCCAAATCCATTATCTCATGGACTTTTTGCGATTGAGTTGTAAGCACTAGGGATCCACGATCAGGATTTTTAAGTCATGTAGGTCTATCTGCCCATCAATGCAATCCACAAGCAGCAAGAAGTTGTCAGGCAAATATTGGTGTAGCGATCCCTCCGAAGTGTGATCAGTTTTACGAGATCTTAATCTGCCAGTCTGTGTTGCGATGTTCTGCCTAACCTCTTTGATGCTGTGATGTCGTGAGACAGAGATGCAGAGGACAACACTGCACTTGGATATGACCATTTGCATATCCTTTAATGCGCTTGCTACTTTCTCCCCTCCGCGCCCTGAAATCCCAATCTTTGGAATTCTTCTACCTTCAATACAATTTGAAACTTGGTGAACAGCAGAATCGATAGCTATTTCCAAAAGTTCATCTTCTTGGCGTTTAAAAGTCCAATTAGCAGAACCTTGACGGGAAAAGCTTTTCTGTGTCAAACTCTCATCTAAGCTCATAATATCATCTTCTTCTTGAGGTATACAAGCCCAAATTCCTGAATCTTCATGGACCAAGTTTCTTTTAACATCCCAAAATTCCTTCTCAATGCACTCTTTGACAGCATTAATGCGTCTTTGAACATGCTGAAATTCTGCATGTTTGACATGATTGTTATTTGATACCAAATCTTTTAGATCTCTTAGTTCTCGTATCCTCCAGAGCTGCGGTGCAAGGCCAAAATCTTGTTGGTATAACGGGTGAAGACGAACTGATTCTGATTGGTATGACCGGAGAAGATGAACTAAGTCATTCTTCCTTGTCAAAGCCTCAATTTTTCGTGTCATCCCTACGCATTCTTCCTTGGCCAGAGAAGATGAAGTAAGTCCTCCTTCCTTGCCAAAGACTTGCTTTGACGCAGACGAAGGTGAGGCTTTTTTCCTTCTCAAGCCCTCCCATTTTAGTAAAATGTTGTGTGCCGAACATGGGGCTATTGTCTCCATTTTTCTAAGGGCCTTCTTTTCGTCCGATTCCATTCCACATTACACAACTTTCTTTATTGCTTCGAAATGAATATCGTGGTCTTCCATGTCTATGGATAATGCTACGCTACTTCTTCAGACAGACAAGAGATGATCCTCTTTGGACAACTTTTTAGTTGACTTCTTCCTTGGGAATCTGATTAATGCATGCCGCCTTTCTGCTCTATCTCCACCATCCCCACCCAAATTAACCTTTAAAACTACAAAAGACATTGAAGAAAATCAATATTAATTGATTGTTGGTTTTTAAAATTTACAATTACATTTTGAGTTTAATCTACAGTCTCATTTCTACAAGTTTTTTATTCGGTGGACCGACTAATCCTAATATCCTTATCAAACATCCTCATCAAATTAGTTAAATTTTTATTATATTTTATTTTAAAATTATATTTTCTTGGAGAAATTATAAAAGAAAAAAATTCATCCTAAGGTTTAATTATTTTAACAAATTAAACTCTAAGTTTTTAATTATCAATTTAAGCTCTACACTTCTGATTTATTATCAATCTAACCCACACTGATGCATATTGTCACGTGCATATTAGCCTGTCATTCTTTCTGTTTTTTAAAAAAAATTTGCTACCAAATATCTTTCATTTACATTTTTATTAAATTTATATTTTTAAATTTATTTGTTGAGATCTATTAATCAAGGCTTATAATTAATATAAAATTATATAAAGATATATTTTTTTTTGAAAAAAAATTACTATACACATCTGTTAATGTTACATAGACCTCATTTGGAAACTTATTAATCTTTTAGGTTAAAAATGCCAAAAAACTTTAAAAAGAAAAAAACCAATCATTAAAAAAGTTAGAAAAAATGTCAAATCATTAAAAAAGTTAGATTAATTTTTTTTTTATACAAAAAAAAAAATCTCTCAAAACATATTAATTTTTTATTTGCCTCATAAAAAGTTATTTATTATTATTAATTTTTTTTTTTTTTATACAATAAAAAAAAATCATTCTCAAACATATTAATTTTTTATTTGCCTCATAAAAAACTAAAAAGTCAAAATTACTAAAAAAAATAAAATCTCAAACTACCTCATAAACATGAACTTCTCCACTTACATTATTAATCTATGTACATAAAAAAGTTATTCACTTCTTAAAAAGTTATTACATTTTCTAATCTTGATTGTTCTATTGAGAGCTATTTCATTTATTTTTAATCTTAAAAATTTCCCTAGACAAATTCTTCTTATTTTTCAATTGATTTTTCCATTAAAATTTTGAAAATGAGAAATTCTCTGTTTGGTCAAATTGCGAAATTTCTCAATTGTGTGAAATTGAGAAAACAAATATTTAAAATTTTAAAAATTATGTTAGTTTGTATATGTATATATATAAATGTTTGTGAAAGAAAGAGAGATATCTCATTATTTTAATTTTTAATTGATTTTTCAATGAATAACTAGAAAATGAGAAATTCAATAAATACTTTGTTTGGTGAACTGAGAACTTTCTCAGTTTTATGATGAAAATTTCCAGTTTTAGATTGATATCTATTCTGGGACACAAATTCACAACTTTGAGTTAAGAATTAATTTTAAAAATCTTCTAGATGAATTCCTTTTATTTTTCAATTGATTTTCACATCAGTAATTTGAAACTTAGAAAACAATGAAACTTTTAAAATTTTAAAATTTTTGTTAAAACCACCCACATAAAAGAATGTTAATTAGGGAACCTCATACAATTAAAACGTTATGATTGACAAAGACTGAAAAACAATTAACATCAAAGTGGTTCTAGGCAAAACCAAATCACTGCATCAAATAAGCATTTTAAAATTTTATTTTACTTAAAATCACTATAAGAATGTATACAATGGCAAGAAAATACACATCAATTCAACTTTAAAAAATCACAATCAAATTAATATACCACACCAATAATAAGATTTATCAAAGAAAATCATTATGTGAATTTCGTTTGCAGAGTCAAATATACACAAAAGTAAATAAATAGGTAATCGGTACAATCCCAACGTGGGAATCAAGTTTCACATAAGGTTAAGTACATTCATTGACCGAAAATAAAATAACTTTATTCATACAGAGCATAAATTTATACCATTAATTAATTTTATTTAGTGGAAAATCATGATGTTATTGAACAAGTGTTCTAATACCACATGTAAATAATTTTATGATATTATGCATATAACAACCTTCACAATTCAAAATCTTGCGCTATCATGATTGTTAGGATTTTCAATCCTAATTTGGCGCATTACAATGCGAGTTGGCAGTTCCGTTCCAAAGGCAAAATTGTGTTTTTCTGTTTATTCATTTTTGTCTTTGTTGCTTGAATTTTGCGTAGGACTGCTTTATGAAGTTTTGTCTTGGCATTGCCAAATGAGAGATTGTTAGGATTTTTATCCTAACTAATTTAATGATTTGTGTTTTGACAATACTTCTCTTGACAAAACTTAATTTCATGTTTTTTTATTCAAAATATTTGTTTTTTTTTAATTACTTATTTTGTTCATGACAAACAAAGTTTGATTACCTTGTTTATTGTTCCTCAAGGATAACATGATCCAGGAAATTTAGCTTGATCTTGTTAGATCATCTCCAATGGTATTTGTTAAAATAGCATTGTCATTGCTATAATTTGTTTAAACGGATCAATAATCTCAAAACAGAGCATTGCCATAGCATTCTTTTTCTAGAAAAAAACTCAAAACAAAAACAGATCAATAATCTCATTTTGCAAAATTCAGGAAATTTTTTTTTAAATAAAACTCACAAATTTGTTTAAACAGTGTTGGCAATTGACATTTGAAAAAAAAAATCAACAATTTATTTTTAAACAGAATTTCAAGCAATCTCAACATATTCAATTGTTTTTTTTAAACTCTAAATTGAAACAGTGAATTAGCATAACCAATCGAACCAACCTTCAATGAAGAGAACACTTTGATCGCCTCTGGTGAGGCAATCGACTCCGATTTCATGGGAAAGCGCTTCAAGTGGTGCCATTTGGAATGAGATTAGATATGATAGAATTATTGATAGGATTGTTAGTGATATGTAATGTTATTTAGATGGGATGAATAGTTGGATATATGACAGGATTCTAAACAATGAGTTATAAGTTAATAGATGGATAGGCTCTAGTTGATGATTCTAAGGGCTGTACGGCAACAGTGCTTCTGGTTAGTTAAGTGTGCTTGTATGTATGGCCAACGAGGGTGGATGGAAGCCGTGTTCCGACGGCCAAGGAAGAAAGGGTCCGGTACCAAGGCTACACACAATTTTTGTGGACGAGATTCCAGAATTGATGACCCCTAAAGGAATGTACACTATGTTCTCAAACTTTGGTATCGTTAAAGATGTCTATATCCCTGAAAAAAGGAGTAAAGCAACGAAAACCAGATTTGCATTTGTCAGCTACGATGGTTCTATTGTCACCGAAATCGCGATTTAGAAAGCTAATGGAGTATGGTGTGGCTGTAACATTGAAGGTGAAAAGGGCAGATTTTGAAAGAGGTAAGGACTCAAAATACCCAAGAGCAATAGTTCAGAAACCAGTTGGGATCCCGTCAACAGCAAGGACAGCTGGTGGAGGGAGATGCTCGTACGCAGAGGTTTTGAAAGGAGGGATGAATGGCAAAGGCTCCAACATTAGGATTAAGGCGAAGAATATGCCACCTACCGCTCCAAATGAGTGTAGTTACTAAAATTAAAACCCATTGTAGCTTCATTGATCTCAAAACAGAGTGCCAACGCAGAGGGCTGAAGGATATTCAACTACGAGAAGGTGGAGGGAGAAATGTGTTCATTACGTTCAAATCAAAAGAAGAGTTGCTGCACATCACACACAACTCCGAGGATTGGCTTATGGAGTGGTGCGAGTCAATCATTGTATAGCATAAAGGTGTGAGTCTGAATAATGAAAGAGTTGTATGGGCTAGTTATGTTGGTGTGCCTCCACATCTGTGGAATGTCAATAATTTTCAAAAAATCAGTGAAGCTTGCGGTGTTGTTGTTGAGATGGACCAGAATGTTTTAACCATGGAGTCGCTGAAGTGTGGGAAAGTTCGAAGCTGCACAACCCAACTGGAACGTATTGATAAAATGGTGCTTCTGGGAAAAGATGGTAGTACGTATCTTGTTCGGTAGTTGAAGTTGTGGACCTATCTCTTAAATCCATGGGTGGTGGTGATCTCTTTCTACAACTAACCATGCAAGGTGAAGGAAGATGATGACGTGGACAAACCTGCGGCGGTGGGGATGATATGGCAAGAGGGTGGTCTCGAGCACGATGCTACTCTACTTCCCTTTCCATGGTAAATGAGACAGTAAAGTAATGGAAACTTGAAATATCATGTGGCTAATCCACTACCCAATGTAAACATGCAGACAACATCATTGCGGAGGTTGAGGAAATGGAAATCCAAAGAGTCGAGGCAAGAGAGGCATCAATGTAATCGATTGGGCTCATGAAAAGCTTAAGTGATGGAGACTTACTCAAGCCCAATATATCGTTGGAAGTGGTGTTGGATGAGGCCCACTTTGATGGGCTTAGTAAAGGGCCTGATGTTGGAAAGGCAGCCTATACTGAGAATGATAGCCCAGTTGAGGAAGTGGGTGAATTTGAAGATGAGATTAGCAGCAATGCAGATGAAGGAAAAGGGGCCCAACCTGATGTACCTGCTTGGACCAATAATATTATGACCCAAGGGAAGGAAATTAGCAGGCCAACAGTAGGGAAGGAGACGACTAACACTGCTGGTATTCAAGGTAGACTGTGGAGAAGAAAAGGGAAATCGGGGGCTCCCTTCAGAAATGGTTTTCAACAAGGTGCGTTGGTTCGAGCTGCATCAATGGCTACTTCGTCTGCAATCTCCATAAATAACGAAGTATGTAAGCAGAAGAAAGTCAGAAAAGAGGCTGAAGCCACGGTGCAGTTGGGAATTAAGCTGGGGTTGGCGCTGACTGGGCATGAAGATGAAGTTGTGGAACAAATTATGCAGATGGAAAACGAAGATGCTGACAAAGTGAAAGATCAAGGGGTGAAGCCAGGTGCTTAGTATTTAGCACTTGTTCAGGGGCTACCTTGGTGAAGTATTATGTTGATATAAAGATTCTTTCTTGGAATGTTCGAGGATTGGCTAGGGCAGAGAGACGCTCAAGGATTAAAGAATTACTGAGACTGAAAAGAGTAGATATGGTCTTACTTTAAGAAACTAAACACTCAAGTATTGATGCCAATGTTGTTAGATCTCTGTGGCCTTCTGACTCGGTGGAATTCATGGCTGTAGACGCGATTGGCACTGCTGGAGGACTCCTATGCATCTGGAACCCGGAGGTCTTCTCCTTAAAAGGTTGTTGCTGCTCTACGAGTTTTATCCTATTAGGATGTACTATCCATTCTAATCTTAATTGTGTTGTTGGTAACATTTGTGCACCTAATGAAGATGAGAATAGGAGAAAGTTGTGGTCCACTTTAGTTAATTTAAAGTCTACTTACCCTGATCCATGGTGTCTAGGGGGGGATTTCAATGAAGTTAAAAATATCAGTGAAAGAAAAGGGTGTACTAGAAGGGACAGAGGTATGGGAGATTTCAAGACTTTATCACCCTTGAACTGATGGACATCCCCATGTTGGGTAGGAAGTATACCTGGGGAAATTCCCAAAGTTGGAGTAGGATTGATCGGTTCCTAGTGAATCCTGAGTGGTTGGAGTGGTACAAATATAAAGTTTGGGGGTTATCTAGACTCTTCTCTGATCATAGCCCTATTCTGTTGATAGAGGATGGCAGGGATTGGGGGCCAAAACCCTTTTAAGTTTATAAATGCTTGGGTCTTGCACCCTAATTTTCTTCAGGAAGTGGGAAGAGTTTGGGATTCAACTATGGTTCAAGGTTGGGCAGGCTACGTAATTATGGAGAAGTTGAGAGTTCTAAAAATGGCCTTAAAACGATGGAATCTGTCAGTGTTTGGAGATGTAGAATCTAAGTTGTAAGAAGTTGAAGCTGAATTACACTCTCTGGATTTGAAATCTGAAACTAGGGACCTGGATGAGGCGGAGAAGGGTAGAAGAAAGGAGGCAAGGGGTGAGGTTTGGAAGCTTAGAAAAAGGAAAGAGTGGTTGTGGGTACAAAAATCTAGGATGGATTGGGCCTTTAAAGGTGACCGAAATACCAGATTTTTCCATATTATGGCCACGAAGAGACATAATAGAAACTTGATTGCTTCCCTGGAGGTTAACGGGGTTGAGGTTGAAGAACCAAGTATGATGAAACAAGCAGTGTGCCATCATTTCCAGAATTTATTTACCGAACAATGGAGATATAGGCCAACAATTGGGGGAGAATTCAAGAAAATTGAAGCTAATCAGGTAGCTGGCATTTTGGAGAGAGAGTTCTCGGTAGAAGAAGTATGGGCTGCCATCAAAGAATGTGATGGCAACAAAGCCCTGGGCCCGGACGGGTTTAATATGCTCTTTTTTCAAAAAAGTTGGAAATTTTTGCAAGAGGACATCATGAAATTCATGAAGGAGTTTTACAGCAATAGCAAATTGGGTAATGGGGCAAATTGTTCCTTTGTTACTCTCATCCCGAAGACGAAAAACCCTAATTCTCTTACTGATTATCGCCCCATTAGTTTGATTAATTCTCCTTACAAAGTGTTGGCTGTAGTGTTGGCCAATAGAATCAAGCAAGTTCTGCCTAGTGTGATTGACAAGGTTCACCAAGGCTTGTGGGGAAGGAATATTCTGGATGGAGTGCTTATAGCAAATGAGGTGGTCGATTGGTGGAAAAAATCAAAGAAGAAGGGTCTCATCCTTAAACTAGATTTCCAGAAAGCGTATGATACGGTTAACTGGAATTGTTTGCTACAAATGTTATCCAGCTTTGGGTTTGGTTCTAGATGGATTCGTTAGATGGAAGAATATGTAAGATCGGCTTGTATTTCTGTTTTGCTCAATGGGTCACCATCTGCTGAGTTTTTTCCACAAAAAGGGCTTAGACAAGGCGATCCTCTTTCACCTTTTTTGTTCAATATTGTTGCTGAGGGGCTAAATATTTTGCTGTCAAGAGCAAAGGAACTGAGGATTATCAAAGGTGTAGCGGTGGGCGGGAGGGGGGTCAATATATCTCATCTTCAGTTCGCTGATGACACTATCATTTTTTGTGAGGCCGACGATGAGATTGTGGCTGTGAAACGCATCCTGAGATGTTTTGAAGTGGTCTCAGGGTTGAAGATAAACTTTCATAAAAGCCTGATTTGTGGTGTGGGAGTTGAAGCTAGTTTGATGGAAGAATATGCAGCTCAACTGAATTGCCTTACTCAGAAACTTCTTATAAAGTATCTTGGATTGCCACTTGGTTCCAACCCTGGTAGGAAGCAAGTTTGGCAACCTGTGGTCGAAAGGATTAAAAAGAAATTATCTGGTTGGAAGCGTAGGCTCCTCTCTTATGCCGGGAGAGTCACTCTTATCAAGTCTGTTTTATCCTCCCTACCTATATTCTATATGTCTCTTTTTAAGATCCCGGTGTGTGTGGCTAAAGAAATTGATAAGACCCAAGCTAGGTTTTTGTGGGGTGGAGATGGTTCTCATAGGAAAATTCATTTGGCAAGATGGAAGGAGGTGCAGCTGCCTAGGAATCAAGGAGGCCTTGGAATCCGAATCCTCGTATTGACTAATGAATGCTTGCTTCTTAAGTGGTGGTGGAGATATGCCTTGGAAGAGGACACCATATGGAAATCAGTGATTTGCGCCAAATATGGTGTATCCGGAGGAGGTTGGTACCCTTCATTGAATGGAGTTGGATCTGCCTATTATCCTGGAGAGACATTCTCAAGGTAGTACATGCTAATCCTAGGTTGTATAACTTCTTTGTTGAAAATGTAGAGCTTAAGATCGGTGATGGGAATAGGGTGAAATTCTGGGAGGATATTTGGAGGGGATCTCTAAGCCTTAAATCTCAATTCCCTAGGCTATACCAACTGTCTGTGGACAAACAGATCACTTTGAAGCTGCAGTTTTGTAACAACCTCGCCATCACATCGACACTCATCGACATCAAGCATCGAGATCGAACATGATTGATAATTGAATTGATTAAAGTACCGAATCGATCGGCCGAGATCCAAATCAATCGATTGATCAGAATCGCTAAATGCATAATCTATCTGCTTGATCGCCAAATTATTCGTTTCGCCTTATGCATTAAATCGCAAATTGAAGGCCTTATCGGCCGAAGCCAAAATTGATTAATGTTCGTGTTCATCATAATTAATGTGATTTTATGGCACATTTATCCTAAAATTGATTTGGTATGGTTAAATTAGATTAAAATGGATAAAAGGTAAAGTTTGACTTATTTACCAAAACGCCACTTTGTGGCCACTACTTTACATTTGTTGAGACTTGTATTCATGGAATCAAAACACTTCATCACTCATTTGTGGCCTCTCAACCTAAATTAGAGAGAGAGGAGGGAATTAAGAGGATTTTGGCTATAATTTGATAATCCTTGAGGAAATTGAGGCATATGTTGGCAAATTGAATTTCAAGGCTAGTAATTGAAGACTTATATAAGAGAATTTAACCTTTATTAATGTCTTTGAACTTGTTCATGCTTAGTTCTTAAGCCTCTAGTGATTTGAGCCTTGAATTGGTCCATATAATATTGAATTAGAGCTAAATTGTTGCATGCATGTGCATATTAAGGTGTTTTGAGGTTGTAATCCATCATTCCTCACATGCATGTTCATAATCTTGCAATGGTCCATGTTTTCAACTTGTTTTTGGAACATTTGGCTCACTAGAGCATCGAATTGAAGCTTTGAAATGATTTGAATTCATGCATGTTTGCATGTTCTTCATGTTCTTGAAAATGGGTTTGAGACTTGGATTTAATTGACTCACTCATGGCCTTTGAATTCACAAATTGAGCTTTGGAACTTGTTGAATATTGAGTTTGAATGTGTTTCCTGATTTTGGGCTCAAGAGGTCGAGTATAGAGAGGAAGAATGCTTGGTTTGAGCTTGGGAGGCAACTGAAATTCCAGACTTTGGCTCCTTCGCCGAGCGAAGGATTCTCGCCGAGCGATCAACCTTACTCTAAGCCACGCCGAGCGAAGAATTGGTGGCTCGAGCGTAAATTTGCAACATCCAAGATTTCTTTTGCATTTGATGATGCATCGCCGAGCGAAGGATTCCTCGCTCAAGCGATCCTTTGATTTTGCAAGCTCGCCGAGTGAAGGAAGATTCGCTCGAGCGAGACCCCTATTTTCAGCAAGTTTTGTAAAATGTTTTCTGAGTGCATCTTTGCATCCTCATCCCATTCTAGGCATTCTTAGGCCTAGTTTAAGACATCTTAATGAGGATATAGATGTAGAACACACCGAGGTAAAGTAGGGATTAAGTTGTTGATCTTCCCCAACCGTAGATAGCTTAGTGTGTGTTCATCTCAGATATCGTGTAGGGTTGGCTTACCGAGGACGCTTAGCTATCAGAGCCCGTAACTCGTGAGTAACAATCTGTAAAGATATGTTCAAAAATGATTATCTTCAATCGCATTTACTTTATTGAATTGTTTACCTTATTGAGTCGTTTACTTATTGAATCGTTTGTCAACCGCTCACCGAATCAAATGTTTACTAAATTGAATCAAGCATTTAACTGCCATCAATTGAATCAACCGCTATCAATTGAATCGACATCGAATCGATTTTAATTGAACTGTTTCATCGAATCGACATCGTAATCGAAAGAACGATGTCTTATATTCTCGAATCGCATCGCGGCATCCTTGGCACCTATCACTATCGTTATCGCGGATGTAGAGATCTCTTCGGTTCCCAAGTTTGGAACCACTATCGCATCGTTATGATGGCCATTCTCAGATTTCGATATGGAACAAAGTGTCAGACGGAACTAAGTGCTAATCGCGAGCCACCTCTAGAATCTACTAACTAAGTGCTACAAAGGTGAGCCACCTCTAGAATCAGGCGAGACACCTCTTGAATCCATAAGTATCAGATCGTTTTCCTCAAATAGTATCAAGTATCACATCGTATCGCATCGCATCGATGGCCATCATTTATCGCTTGGTTCATAAGACCCGGCCTTTTAAGACCTACTGCATCAGATCGTTATGCCAATGGATGTACCACATATCACTACTTTAATCAATGATCATTATGACTCAAATATGAGCCACAAACCTAATGACCGATAAACCGATCAAATGACTATTTTCAATACCGAAAGGACATTTATTCTAACCCTTTACGCATTGTGTTATTCATCGGGCTTTAGCTCATCGCTCATATATATATATAGGTGTACAGCACCGCATCGCAGCCTAGAGCGCCAGCAAGCTTTAATTTTGTCAAGCCAACCATCGCGGCCTCACCGCGAGGTTCCGAACCTATCAAGCTATGGCTTAGGGCTTAGGGTGTTTTATTTCGCTTTCTCAGAATCGCTTTTGTTTATCAGATAGACCGATAGCACCGCATCGCATCGCTTAATGGGGATTAAGTCCCGCTTTTGATCGATTGTATATTTTGTGCATACTATTCGCATCGAAAGTATAAAGGTATGAAAAATCTTTTTGCATACAGATCGTCACCATTGACATTGTTTATTTATCGTATTGGCTTCCGCCATGCCCATGTACTATGTATTATCAGACATCATTCAAAGAGCCTTTGGTAGTCTCGGATTACTAGCCTTACATTGCTAAACCCATAGGGCGAGTTTGGGTCGTGACAAGTTTGCTTGTTGGGACAACACTAACAATTGGTGCTTTAATTTTAGAAGACCCTCCTTGGTGGGAGGCGAATGAGGTGCTTCTATGTAAATATGTTGGGACCGGCCTTGCCTACTCAAAGGGTCAAGGACTCCATTAGTTGGAAGGCTCAGAAATCTGGTTTGTTTAAAGTTGAGATACCTACGATTGGTGTGTGCAAAGTCTTAGCCTGCATATAGTTTAACAGATCTAGTGTGGAAGAACTTTGCACCCCTAAGGCTCAATTCATTACTTGGCTAGCTTGGAAGGGTAGGTCAAAACCTTTTCATTCCTCGCCAGAATAGGAGTCCTCACAAGGTCCGAATGTGCTACTGTAAAGTCAAGAGGAAACCGCCAACATCTCCTTCGCTTCGGCCTTTCGTGGAATGTTTGGTCTAAAATCATGGTCTCGGTGGGGAATTTAGTGGGTAATTCTGTGTTCGCTCGATGACCGATGCATTGGTGGTTGGGGTGGAAGTCCAGAAAAAAGCAAAGCAAGTTTGGAGAGTTATCTTCATCTCTCGTGGTTTGGTCTCTGTGGAGATATAGAAATGACTGCACTTTCAATAGTACTCAACCTAATATTGATGATTTGTGTGAGGCAATAAAAATTAGAGTGGCCATTTGGGTGAAATATTACGTGCTGGGTTGTACATACTACATTCATGACATCGTTGCAAATATCAAATGGGTGAGTCAACATATTTAAGGGTGCTAGTTTATATGGGTGAGCCAATAAAGAAGGGTCTCATCCTTGAGATTGATTCAAATATCAATTGGGGAAGTCAACTCATCTGGACCTACTACTGATGCTCTTGTTTGGAGTATGGCTGTTTGCTACTATGGTAATTCTCCCCTGGAGTATGGCTGATGCTCATGCTTATGTTTGGTCGCTTGTCATTGCCTAGCCGGGTCGCTAAGGCTCTTGTTTGGCTTTTTTTTGGTCTGTGGTTCACTCTGCTGATGCAATGAAAAGGGTCTCATCCTTGAGATTGATTCAAATATCAATTAGGAAGTCAACTCATCTGGACTTGCTACTGATGCTCTTGTTTGGAGTATGGCTGTTTGCTACTATGGTAATTCTCCCCTGGAGTATGGCTGATGCTCATGCTTATGTTTGGTCGCTTTTGTCATTGCCTAGCCGCTAAGGTTTGAGTTGGTCTGCTAAGGCTCTTGTTTGTCTTGTGTGTCGCTCATTTTGGCTTCATTCTCGCCGTGTGATGTTCATTCCCGCCTTTGTGTGGGTGATGTCTTTCTCGGTTAGGTGTTATGCAAAGATATCACCGGTCCGGCTGTGGTGGTAGGTGTTATGCAAAGATATCACCGGTGAAGGGTCATGGGCCTTGGTCCGCAGAGTGCCGATGCTTTGGATTGTTTGTTCATGTGTGTTGTTCATTCCGGCCGTGGCTTCCTTGTGTGGGTGATGTCTTTCTAGTTAGGTGTTATGCAAAGATATCACCGGGTCTGGCTGTGGTGGTGCTGGTAGGTGTTATGCAAAGATATCACCTGGTGAAGGGTCATGGGCCAAAGCATCAAGATATCGCCTAGCCGCCTGCGGGTATACAAAGGGCTCGCAGTGGTCCTGCGGGTGGTGCCGGTAGGTGTTATGTAGCATATCACCGGGTCTATTGTGGTGGTACCGCGCCTGGGTGAAGGGTCATGGGCCAAAGCATCAAGATATCGCCTAGCCTGTGGTATACAAGGCTCAGAGTGTAGATCCAAATTTTAAGCTTTAATTTTTGGAAAGCAAAGTTTGTTAAGTGAGGCTGCTGCTGTGTTTCAATTTTGGAAAGCAAAGCTTGGCTGCTGCTGTGTTTTTATGCTTATACTGTTGTTTTTTTTTTTTTTTCTTTCTCCTCTCTTTTGTTGGTTTTCACCAAGGCGCGTGGTGCTTTCTAGCCCCAAGCGCCTCTTTATTGTTGTAATCTTTCACACCTTATTGGTTGCATCAATACGCATTTTCTTTCCGATCAAAAAAAAGTGGTGCCATTTGGTCATGTCGAACCCTCGGGACTCGCAGAGCTTGCCCAGCAAGCCTCTTATCTAGTCGGTGCGGCCGTAGATCAGGAACATCAGGGGCTTCTCCGATGAACTGCTATCGGGAACCCCATACTCAAATCTAGAGAGAGATAAGAGAGAAATGGATCTGTGTGTGAGAGAAGAGAGATGTAAGGTGTGTTTGGTTTGGTTTTGAGAGATAAATTTTCAAAAAATATTTTGGAAAAAAAGTTTAGAAATTTTTTTGGTTTGTTTGGTTGTATATTTTGGAAATAGTTTTGGAGTATAGGAGTTTGGGATGATTTGATATTTTGTTGTAGTTGAGTAGATGTGTGTGAGAGAAAAAGTGATTGAGAAGGAGAGAAGAGAGAGAAAAAGTGATTGAGAAGTAGAGAAGAGAGAGAAAAAGTGATTGATTGATATGTAGGAGAGAGAAAGTGATTTTGGAAATTTTTTCATCTCAACCGTTGATATGTTTACATTTTGTAGTGGTATGTTTTTTTCATGGGATGAATTATATTAAATTTTTTTTTTCAATTTTTTATATTTGTCTAGTTGGAAATCATGTAAATATAGAATTTTTTTTTAAAAAAAATAGTCAAAAAAAGGTCACAAAAGACAATAAATAAATAAATAAAGCACTAAAAAACCTATATCCAAACAACATCTACAAATTTGGAGAGAGAGTTTGTTGAGATTTGTCAAAATAACATGTGACCATTGGAGCACCATTGCTATAATTTGACAAAATAACATTATTCAGTGCCAAATTATAACAATGGCAATACTATTTTAGCAAAGACCATTGGAGATGCTCTTATTTGTAACCATTGAAGAACTTTTTTTCCTCAAAGGTGCTATAATATAGAAAAATGTTTGGTGGTTACAATTTTGTGGCTCAAATGGTTCAAAATGTCAAAACGAGATCGTTTTGCACTCAACAGGACGTCGTTTTGGGTGTTTCGAGCCATTCGAGTCATGTATTTTCGGGCCACCAGCCATGTATAATATAACTTTAACAGCTCCAATGACAATTCATTGGAGATGCTCTCAGGCCTGAAATGGGGGCTGAAATTTTTTAACTTTGTTAGTCAAAATTTGTTTTCAGCTTGTGGCTCAAAGATCTGTGACTGATGGGTTACAAAAGAGTTGGCATGAATTGCTAAAGTTTGTTTGACTTTGTTGTCAAACGTTGCCTCACAAATTGGATAGACAAGCATGTGCAAAAAGGGTGGCTTGTTGTATGCCATAATGTGCAAAAGAACATGAAAGAAAGAGGAGGATTGCAGCAGCAAAAAAGTCCTCAAAAGCTGCTGAAAGTATGGCAAAGATTTCAAACAAAACAATTTATACGCAAGAAAGCGTGTAATCGCACTCATGAACAATCACTTCAAGGCAAGGATTTGAAAATTGAAAAATGACAACTGTCAGTAGTTTTGTCTGCATTTTATGAAGGAGTCTCGCCTCGCAAGAGACATGGTTCTGACTAGTGGCCTGTGCCTATTTAAAACAAGCTCGCTTAAAATGTTTGGCATCTCTCGCATAATTTTCTAAGTACTTTCTACTAAACTCTTCCGCATATTTCCTATCTTGAGAGATTATTTTTATGAGTGTGATACATTTTTGTAAAAGAGATTTTGAGAGAGTTAATTTTAGAGAGAAATTGTAGTGAGAATTATTTGTATCTCTCATTTCCTTGATGATTCATTAGTCTAGGTGCTTCAAGCTAATCATCAAGTTCTTGTATAAGTTATTCACATCTTTCAAAAGTGAACCTTCTTGGTGGATTCCAAGATTGTAGATTTCAGTGGATTTTGAAATCATTGGCATCATGTCGATTCGATAATCATGGCGGATATCTAGTGGAGATTGTGGTGGTACCTGTAGAGTGAATAAAGACGCAGCTTGAGTGGACTCGTGTTGCCCGAATTGGCATTTGTAAGATACTTCTTATACTACCTTTCTTGCATAGTGGATTATTCTTCTGGTCGAGAGCTTGTGGTTTTTTATCACAAGTTGGTGGATTTCAATTGTGATTTTTCTACGTAAAAAATATCTTGTGTCATGGATTGATTTTCTCTTGCTTTCTTTTATCTACATTGATCGTGACGGTATAATTTTTAATTAGATTGCCTATATCGATAATCACGTTAAATGGGATGCATCTAGATTTTCCAAAAGAGTTTTCGCATCAAATCTATATTTTTCAATGATTTTCATAAATAATAATATAATGCTAAAAATAAATAATATACCCAAATCAATTATGCGAAATTTTTCAGTGATCCAAAATTGATTAAACATAAACCTAATATCAATATTAGTGGAAAAAGATTTTTGTCTCTTGACCCACTTTAGAATACATTATATTCAGAAATAATTGATAAGTGATCTAAATATACTTTTATAGGCAGAGAGAGTACCAGTTTCCTAATATAACTATAACTCCATGAGGAGACTTGGAAACCACTCAATAATAGCTTATGGTTTAAGATATGAAACTATAATCTTATTAAATCTGTAATTCATATTACCATATTATATGGGTCACCATAATTACTAAATAATTAAATTTAGTCTTACAATGTATAATTATTTTTAAGTGATTACCAAATTTTTTAAGACGAACTTGTTCCATATTGGCATACTTGAATAAATTTCATTTGGGATAGAGTTTTGTTAGCAGATATGACTATTTGAGGAGAGATACATGCTATACAAATGTAAGTTACCAATTTCTCAAACAATGTGGAATCAGAGGCAGGTGTTGTAAAGAATGAAAACTGTGGTAGTCTTTTTTTATATCAGTTAAGAAAGTCACATTTTGTTTTATTTGTTTTTTGTTTGTTCTGAAATTTTAACAATTTCCACATGTAAGAGGGGTTAACTTGGGCCGACTAAATTAATTAGGTCTAATTGGAAAGTCCAAAATTGGTGAGCTTAAAGAAATTATTGCCAAATGGGCCCCAGTGAAATATATTGAACGGGCCCACGAGAAAGCCAAAAAATTGGGCCGAGAAAGACCCATCAAGCAGATATCTCTAAAGAGAATCCAACAAGCTCATCCGAGGAGGCCCAGATCATACGGGCATCCGAGGAGGTTAACCGTTGCTTTCAAAAGAGATGAAACCCTCGGAGGAGATCCATTCTCTGAGGTATTGGCTTAGTCTTGAAAGAGTTCGGAACCACAAACCTAGAGACCTATTTGAGCTCAGACTCGAAAGGGTTTGGATCCACGAACCTAGAGATCCGAAGCGCTTGGTTTCGAACGGATTCGAATGCAATCTAGAAGTCGCTTCGTTAATGAGTCCCAGAACACTTGCGGGCTCGGAGCTTTCCGAGATCTACTCACTAGAACCATGGACATGACGGAGTTTGAACAAAGGACTTGATCTCGAGGATAGTGAGTGGAGATAAATTCACTCTTCGGTTAAACTAGCCTATTCCCGAGTCAAGGTGGCACGATCTAAGGGGTCCCTGAGACTTGGCAATATTTGCGGCATGGCGTTCTCTTGAACTACCCCTAAACCTTCAGAAAGGTATGCCCTCGGGACTACCCCGACCCCTTGGGATTATTGGGGATCATTGATTAGATGTGGATAAGAAGAAGGGTTCGCTAAGAGATTGATCTCGCTGAGGTTTTCCTCATGCTCAAGAGGTCATCTTTTCGGACAATGTGGTTAGAGAGAATATTTCATGTACTTTACACATGGGCTCCATCCTACATCATGAGGTACCTATAAATAGCACCTACCTATAACTTTACAAGGAATGGATTTTGGAGAGACAACTATTAGGAAAGAACTAATTTCCTTCTCCATTATCAACCTTGAGAGTGAAAGTGGGAGATCCATGAGAGAGCCTTGCCATTATTCTTTCTCAAACAACTTTGCTTTCTTCTTTACCCAATCTCTTATCTCTATCATCTCTTTGCTTTTGTGTTCTTAATTATGACTATTGATGAATCTAAGCCTCTCATCATTTCTAGAGAATTCGAATTTTCTTCAAAGATTTTTGAAGATCTTTGAATTTTCCAACAATGTTCTTGAACCCTACCACGGAAGAAAATAAAGTGAATATATTGATGAAAATCAAACTATATATGGAGATCAAATAAATGGAAACCTTATACAGAAGCCAGACAGACTACCTTTTACACTGTATGCAAATAAATAATCCGCAAATGATCGAGAAGAATATGAGTTTGTGCTTTGCTTTGCTTTCCTTTCCTTCAAACCGAATCCACAATCATCTTTCACTTTGTGTGTTTTACTACGTACGGCTAGTTACATCTGCAATACAGTAACACAGTTGAGTAATTATTTGAAAATTTTGAAATATCATATGAAACATAGTGGTTCACATTTGTTAACATATTTCGGAGACAGAAACAACATAAAATATATAAAAAGGAAAATTAAAAAGGTTAAAAGAAAAAAATATTGTATCTGAGCTAGCATCTTGATCAAAACAAGACTGATTATGCAAGATCTGAAATTAAGTTTGTGAAAAAGTTTATATACCTCGACCTATGAGGAAAATATGAGGGGAGGGGGAGGAAGAAGCACAACATGAAGGGTGCCTGAATCACATACGTTCAAAGCAAAGCGAGCTTGGATCTGAGCCTCTCAAGCAAAATCAAACTGGTAAGTCTTTCTTGCCATACCAATTTTTAATATTATAAAGCAAAACCAACCCAGATGAGGTATTGCTCCCTCAGGTCCAACCTACTCCTCATCCTTTTTTCTTTTTTTGAAAAAATATTGGGCATGTTATGATGGTAGTCCCCGTGCTTTGATTATTGCGTTATTTTAGTTCCTTAATTGACTCGATTTTGATTTTGAATTTATAATTTTGTCTTAATTTGGTCCAATTAATTAGAATTCTTAGCATTTCTTTATGAAAAATACATATATAAGTATCATGTGTCGTATTTTTAACGGTAAAATTATAAACTTATTTAACTCAATGAGTTAATCTCAACAAATTTAGTGATACATTTTCTTTAAAGAATACTAACGATATTATCAATTGGACTAAATTGACACAAAATTCAAAATTAAGAGTCAAAATTGAGCCGAGTGAAAATGTAGGGATCAAAATAATACAAGAGGTAAAATATAGAGATTAATGTGTAATTTTCTCAAAAATATTTTATATACAAAATATATATATATAAAATTAGAAAGTGATTTACAAATATAATTAGTATATATAAAGTGTATTTAGAATAAGCATAGGCACAATAATGAGTGTTTTGGGATGACCTAAATAAGTGTATTTTTTGTCTTTTACTTAAACGATGCGTAAAAGTAGAGAGATAATGTGATGGAAAAAAATAAAAAAATAAATTATTTTTGGGTTGCCAAACTTGGCCTATAATATCATGTCATTTGTTTGTATAACAAGATCTATATAAAATGAGCAATGCTACATACCACTAATTTATCATCATTAACTCCACTACTAGTGAGGTGACAATTGAACAAAAAAAAAACAAAACAAAAATCAAGGCACAAAACACATGTGGCAATTAGAGCCACCACTAATTAGTGGTCTAAAGCATTTTTGCATATAAAATACATCCGAAATGATGGAACAACAACATATCTGTAATAATGAACCACAATTGTGAATATTTTAAATAGAAATACTATCTTTAAAAAAAATAGAAATAAAACGATGATAAAAACCCATGTCACTTCTTATGAATTTCTCTATAAATTTTTTGTTGGTGGAGTATTAACTTTTTTTATTAATTTTTTTCATTTTTATTTTTTCAGAAGACCTAGTACTCATCTTAAGTTGTATTTTTCGTCTCTAAAGTTTGAGTTGTTTTCCAACTCTACACTTCTCTTTTGGGCAATTATGCTCGTATTTTTGTCATTTATGTTTTATATTAATTTAATATTTCTAGTTTTAATTACATTAATATTGTCATTTAAATTTTTACATTATCTTAGCTTATAGTCTGAATTTGATCTCTTGAAACTTCTATCACGTGTAAATTGAATAATAATATAAAAAAAAATTCCTCTACACCTACACGTTCTTTACGGTAGTTTAACTACATAGCAGTTTCAAATTTTGAAAATTAAATTTGCAGAGTTACTTTCAAATTTAAAAAGAAATGAATTAGAGGCTATGTTTGGAATACTACTTTGGGCTAAAAGAACCATATATGACAAAATTGACTATTTTCGCCAAATAGAACAATCCAATCCATAATTATTTCATTTTTTTTCTCACAAAAGTTAAAAAAATCAAAAGAATTATCCTAAATGAGGCTTTTTAATTCCAAATTAAAATAGCCAAAAAACTAACCTACACCCCCAAACGAAGGCAGAGTACTGTTATTGATGGGCTCCGCTTTTTTTCTTTGGATGCTCACCCTTTTCAAAGTAAAATTTAAGTCAAACTATAGGGTTAAAAATGTAATTTATCTATTATTTCAATAATAATGAATGTACTATTTTATCTCTTGATATTTCAATTTAATTTTTAAAATGGTAGCACCAATCGGACTA
The DNA here is from genome assembly GCA_025200525.1 of Camellia lanceoleosa. Classification (NCBI taxonomy): domain Eukaryota; kingdom Viridiplantae; phylum Streptophyta; class Magnoliopsida; order Ericales; family Theaceae; genus Camellia; species Camellia lanceoleosa. The sequence continues at coordinate 165,010,426 of CM045760.1, read as the reverse complement.
AATTAATAAAATATGAAAACTTACAAAAGTAAATTGCTGCAAGAGGACTTCCTTTAATTTATCTGTTATTTCAAGAATAAGAATGTGCTATTTTAGGAGTTGTTTGGGATGATCTAAATAAATATATTTTTTGTCTTTTTATAAAAAAAAATATACAAAAAAGTAAAGAGATAATGTGATGAAAAAAAGATAAAAAGATGAATTATTTAAGGGATGTCAAACCACCCCTTACTCTTGATATTTCAATTTAGGCCTTGTTTGGGAAGACTAAATAAGTGCACTTTTTGTCTTTTTGGACAAAAAAATTAAGGTTGAAAATATAGATGTTTGGGTAGACTTTTTGACTTTTTATAAAAAAATGTGTAATAAAAAATTGTGAAAATTAGTTTTTAGAGGAAAATTTGAATTGGGAGTTGTGCAGCCGTAATTGTTTACTTTTGATAAATAGTGTTAACTTTTTAACTTTTTGAGTAACTTTTTAACTTTTTGAATTATTTGAGAGTACCCAAACTTAACCTTAATTTTTAAAAGACGGAACCAATCGAACTAAATTAATAAAATATGAAAACTTCAAAAGTAAATTGACGCAGGAGGAACCCCCCTCAAAAAAAAAAAAAAACCACAAACTATCACTCAAAATCAATAAATTAATAAAATATGAAAACTTCAAAAGTAAAATTGATCCCCCCCAAAAAAAATCAAAATCAATAAATTAATAAAATATGAAAATCAATTTCAATGGCCCGCTTTGCTTTTCACAGATAGAATTCATGGCATTGATAGTGATAGGTTCAAGTAAAATTGTGTTTGTTTTGATGATAGTTGTTAGTGTAGGGATTGTTAAATTATTTTTATATAAAATAATAAAAAAAATAAAAAAATACAAAAATATTAAACATTAATGTTTTAAAAAAAATGTCCAACATGTTTTAAAAAAATAAAAATAAAATAAAAAATTTTCAAAAAATATAAAATAAATAAAATAATGATTTTTACTTAACAAAAAATATAAAAAATTAAACATTAATGTTCAAAAAAAACGCCCAACATATAAAAAATAAAATAAAAAATAAATAAAAATAAAAAATTTCTAGTCCGCCGGACTATTTTTCTAAAACCAAGTCCTGAAGGCCCATCCGAATCCCATCTACAAGGCCTATTCCAAGCCCTTCGATTTAGCAATCCCTTCCTCAACTCTGTAAACAAACAGTACATTAAATAAAATCCACAGCTATCATAAATCACAATCCCCCTCTCATACATTAAAACAAACGGGGCCAAAACCCAAACTATCACCAAATCAATAAATTAATAAAATATGAAAACTTCAAAAGTAAATTGACGCATGAGAATTCTCTCAAAAACCGAAACCCAAACCATCACTCAAAATCAATAAATTAATAAAATATGAAAACTTCAAAAGTAAATTGATGCAAGAGGAATTCTCCTCCCCCCAAACTATCACTCAAAATCAGTTAAATATTTGTTCTTTTAATAATATTAATTTTATTCTTAAATTATTTTATTTTTACATCAACTTTATCACAGTGTCAATTGCCATATATAATTACAAAAGTCACCGATATGACACTTGTTTTATTTGAAATTTCATTTTATTCTTAAATTATTTCAAAATATCAATTAGACCTTTGAATAAAATGAAATTTAGAGGTCTAATTGATATTTTAAAGATAATTTGGAGGGTAAAATGATATTTCAATGTCACGCCAAGAACTTTTCGCTTGATTATAAATGATAGCTAATGGCGGTGGTAAAATTGATTCAAAATCAAATAATTTAGATATAAAATTGATATTATTAAAGAATAGGAGTTACTCCTTTCCGAGTACCAAAAAAAAAGGAGTTAAATTAATTTTTAAATGATAATTTAATAGACAAAATGGTATTTTCTTTCAATGCAATTAAAACATAAAGTACTAATTAATAGAAGAGACAAATTACAGAAATTACAGCATAATTTGCGCCTTCTATTTCATTCCTCTAAGGCCTGCTTGATTTGCTCGTCAACAGTTGCCTTAGGCCCTTTTTTATCAACTAAGAGCATCTCCATCAAAATAGTTAAATTTTAATTAAAAGTCTATTTTTATATTTTAATTAATCATCTTTTTAAATACATTCTCCAACAAATTCTCTATTTTTACTCTATTCTATTTTATTTTATTTTTTTTCAATTCCAAATTTAATATTTAAGAGAGAATTAAAATAATGAATGATCACATTTGTTTAGGTAATGCTATATAAATAAATAAAAATTAGATAAATTACATTCACATCTCTTAAAATTTGAAAAAATCAATACATTTCACGAGTTTGCATTATTATATTAGACTCTCTAAGGTTTTTCTCAATAATTTGTTAGTCTTATGAATAAATAAAAAATTATTATTGTCATCTTTTTGGGATGACCGCACGTAATTCGCCACGCTTCTCTTTAAGTTATGTTGGGTACGTTGTTGTTGAAAACTCTTTCTCAAAATTTTCGTCAGATTTGTTATCCCGTATAGACAACCCAAGGAGGGGGTGAATTGGGTTATTAAAAATTTCACAATATTAAAATTGACACAATATTCAGAATTTTAATAAATAAAAAAATAGAATAATACTTATCAATATAAAAGTAAGAGAGATAAGAAAAGAAAATCAAACACTGCGATTTATAGTGGTTCGGCACGCCAAGCCTACGTCCTCTCCCCAAGGAACTTCCTTGAGAATTTCTTTACTATCAATTGAATAAATACACCACCAAGCTTGTGGATTTGATACAGACTTACTCTTATCTATTGAGCCTCACTCAACAATAAATGTCTTACCCTTACAAAATCTCTCACAAAAATAAGAAATAAGAATAAGTGGTACTTAAACCCTCTTTACAATAATTCTCTCACAAAGAGTAAATATGAAAGTGTAAGAACAAATGCTAGACTTAGATCCGAAAGTAAAATAGCGTATCACAATATACTTTAAATTTTGAGCTCACGTAAAATTTTCTTCAAGCTCTTGATTTTTCTCCACACACAACACTTCTATTTATACACAAAAATATACCCGTTGGACGCCCTTGTTGACGCCATGACTTACATAAGCACGCCTCCCGACGCCATGGCTTACATAAGCACGCCTCGATGTCTTGACTTAAATAAGCACGCCTTGATGTTATGGCTTACATAAGCACACCTTGATTTTAAAAAGTCAGCAAATGTTAATAATTAAAAAGATAAAAGTAAGACTAATTTTTTCTTTTCCTGTGTTGTTTTTTCAAACATGGAGCCACCGATTTTGTAGACAATTTAATACAAAGTTCACAACTTTTAAACAAACAAATGATTTGCTCCATCTTGTTTATAATATATATATATATATATAACTCCATCTTTTTTCTTCTTGTTTGATTATAATATGATATAATCAATGTAGTGTAGTGTGATATGATATAATCAATGTAGTGTAAAAAATTTAATAGCACACGTGATGTATTCTATGTATATTATATGCATTATATATAATGTTATAATCAAATATTTGCATACAGAAAAATCTCTTTAATAATATTTATGATGGATCTGAAAATATATGCCCTCTTTAAAATATTGTATATGTTGTAAAGATTTTAAACTAAATATATCCTACCACTACATTTGGATATATCACTTTTGTCAAAAGAAGACAACTCATTAATATCACATTTGTCAAGATAATACAACCAATCAATCATTTTTGTCAAAATAATATAATTAATCAATTTTAATTTTGTCAAAAAGTGAATAGTGATCAGCCTAAATTTTCAAAAAGTGAATAGTAAAGTTTTCAAAAATATTTTTATTTAAATAATATTTAACAAATATATATATTTTAAAAAGATAATATTTTGTGTCAAATAAATATGTATATTAAAAAAAACCAAATTGTTACAAATAATATTTTAGACATCATCAAAATTAAATAATATGATTAACAATCTCCCTGTTTTTTATGATGGCAATATTTGTATGAATTTGACACAAAATAAAATTAACAAAATATTTGATAACTCTGCAACATATAATTTTCAAAAGTAAAAATCATACATATAATTTTCAAAAGCAAAAATCATATTTTTTTCTCCCCTTTTGACATCATCAAAATAAAGATGAAGAGAAGAAACAAACACATTTGATAAAATAATCTGAGCGGCCAAAAATAAAATAATGAGCCTTCTGTCTTGTCGGAATCATTGTGGGGATTTTGGAGCATCTCGAGCGTAGAAAATATTGACAAACAAAATATTTGAGCAGATATGCATCGAGTAATGGATCGATAGAGTGTATAAAAAGTGACACAGATCATAGGCAAAGATACGAAATCATCAAGTGTTTGAGAGAAAAATTTGTTTTAGCTTCTTGTGTAACCATGTCATTCCTTACCTTATCTATCAATGAGTCGGACCTACATGAGGTGCCTGTAATGCAGGCAAATGAGAGAGTACCAGTGGTGCAGGCACATGCTATGCCTGTAAATGAGGGTTCTAGTGTTATTGGTAATCGAAATGATATCGATACAATTAATAACACTATGGCTCTTAGTACACAGGCCATGACTGTAGTTTCTAATATGGCGCAACGATTACAAGTAAGAGTACAAGAAAATCAACAATGGAGAGATGAGGTGTGCTTGTTAAAACAACAACTGGTTAATATGTGTAAAGAGAAGAAAGAGCTAAAAAGGAAAAATGCACAATTGGAGAATGCAGTGCATTATTATGCAACGGTGATAATGCCAAGACTCACAGAAATCGAAAATAGAAAGAAGCATGTAAAAGAGACTCATGAAAAATTGTTGAGAGAAGTGAAAAAGAAAAAAATCTATGAAGCCTTCTGAAAATTTACATGTAATCGAGTAATATTTTCGTTTTCTGAAATAAAATTTCGAGCATTTCTTCCTTTTTTATTTTTTATTATTATTATTATTATTATTATTATTATTATTATTATTATTATTATTATTAATTTCGCTTTTGCACAAAAAAATTTGTTTGTTGGTACAGATATGAGTATGGCAAATAAGGAGTAAAAAAATATGTATATATACTCCCTAAAATTATTCACATCATATACATGCCTTTTTTTTTTTTTTAATAATGATTGTTAATCTCAAAATATATGAGTCTTCCCTAATTAATGCACTAAAATTACATAAATTTGAAAAAACAAATTCCCAATCTATAATACTAAGGAACATTAAGATCCAGCCATAAACAACTACACCAAGTGCAGTAGCATAAAAGGAGAAAATAAAAATAAAAACAATTTCTTCAAATAAGGTAGAAGCAACCATTATTAAATCCAAGAGAATTTGGAGCACATACAACAAGTAAAAAAATATAACACAGTGCAACAAGAATTTTAACATGTTGATCGGTGATGACCTTGATGGTCGGAAGAAATGGAAAAGATTGGGTAGATCGGTGATGAATTTGTGTAGATCGACAATGGATCTTGATGGATCAATCACAAATCTTGATGGATCAGTGATGGAACTTGATGAATCGGTAAAGATGGTGATGCAGATTTCGGGTAGAAAAGTGATAGAGTTTGGAAGATTGGTGAGGGATTTGGGTGGATAGTGATAGTGATGAAAATGGTGGATGATTTTGTGGATGGTGGATGGTGGAGTTGGTTGTAGGCTATGGTGAGGGTAGAGATGGAGTCGGCTGAGGGTATGAGGAAGAAAGGGAGAGCGAGAGAGCGAGAGAGTAAGAGAAAGAGAAAAAGAGAGAGAAAATGATAGAGCAGGTGAGAGATAGAGACGGAGCGGGTGAGAGAGAGAAAATATATGTATATAATTTTATTATTATTTTGTTATTTTTATTATTATTTATAATTATTATTAGAAATATTTTATTTAATTATTTATTTAAAAAAATTATTTTTAATATAAAATTATAGTGGAGAATTCATCATATCAAGTTCTGTTCTAATATAACAAAATTGTTCTTCATTTAAAGACTTGGTAAATATGTCAGCTAATTGACGATTTGTAGGCACAAATTCGAGTTCAATGTCACCTTTGAATACATGATCTCTTAAAAAATGATGCCTTATTTCAATGTGTTTAGTGCGTGGGTGCTGAATAGGATTTTTTGAAAGGTTAATGGCACTTGTGTTGTCACATTTTATAGGAATATGATCATAGTGAAGTCCAAAATATTGAAGTTGTTGTTTCATCCAAAGCAATTGTGCACAACACCCAGCGACGGCAATGTATTCTGCTTCAGCAGTTGACAGAGCCACTGAAATTTATTTTTTGCAAAACCAAGAAGTGAGTGAGTGTCCAAGAAAATGACAAGTGCCACTAGTGCTTTTTCGGTCAAGTCTACATCCCGCAAAGTCGGCATCTGAGTAACCAAAAAGTTCAAAGGTGGTTCCCTTAGGATACCATAATCCCAAATTTGGAGTGCCGACAAGATATCTGAAAATGCGTTTGACTGCGGTGATGTGTGACTCTTTCGATACAGATTGAAAACGTGCACACATACAAACACTAAACATTATGTCGGGCCTACTTGCAATAAGATAGAGTAAAGAACCAATCATACCTCGATATTTCTTTTCATCTACAAGTTTACCTTGCTCATCTTTGTCGATTTTTATCGATGTGCTCATTGGAGTTGCTGCAGGCTTTGATGATTCCATTTCAAACCTTTTGAGTAGATCTTTGATATATTTCGTTTGATTTTAATGGATTCCATCATTAGTTTGTTTAATTTGTAGACTAAGGAAGTAATTTAATTCCCCCATCATACTCATTTCAAACTCACCCTGCATGTCTTTAGCAAACTCTTTGCACAAATTTTCATTAGTAGCACCAAAAATGATATCATCAGCAAAAATTTGAACAATTAGCATATCTTCTTTTTTGATTTTTATAAAAAGTGTTGTATCAATTTTTCCTCTACAAAAACCTTTGTCAAGTAGAAAATTACTCAATCTTTCATACCATGCTCTAGGAGCTTGTTTCAAGCCATATAAAGCTTTTGAAAGTTTGAAAACATGATCCGGGTATTTATGATTTTCAAAACTGGGAGGTTGTTCAACATAGACTTCCTCCGAAATGTACCCATTTAAAAAAACCCTTTTAACATCCATTTGATATAATTTAAAATCTTTAAAACACGCAAAAGCAAGTAACATTTTAATAACTTCAAGTCTAGCAACCGTGCAAAAGTTTTATCAAATCAATTCTCTTCTTGATTATAGCCTTGAGCTACTAATCTAGCTTTTATTTCTAGTAACAACTCCAGATTCGTTGATTTTATTTCGAAAAACCCATTTTGTACCAATAACGGGATGATCCTTAGGTCGAAGGGTCAAAAACCAAACTTCATTTCTTTCAAATTGATTTAATTCTTCTTGCATTGCTAAAATCCAGTTTTCATCATTTTCAGCTTCTAAAAATGATTTTGGTTCAATTTGTGAAACAAACGCTAAGTTACCACAAATATTTCTAACAAAGGAACGAGTTTTTATACCTTCCGCCTCATCACCTATGATGAGGTCTTTGGGGTGGCCATGAGCATACTTCCATTCTTTTGGTAGATTTAAGTCACTTTCTGGAAGAACATATATTTCTTGAAATTTCTCCATTGTCATTTCTTCTTCATGTTCACGTAATGGATTTTCTTCATTTTCCTTTTTGTAAATGCTCTCCATGCTTGGTTGATTTTCTACAATATCATTACTTACAAGATTCTTGGAAATAATATCGTTAGATTCATCAAAAACAACATGCATGATTCTTCAACAAGTAGAGTTCTTTATTGAATACTCTATAAGCTTTACTGGACATAGAATAACCAAGAAATATAGCTTCATCTGATTTAGCATCAAATTTTCCTAAATTATCTTTATTGTTATTTAATACAAAGCATTTACAACCAAAAGCATACAAGTGACTAATATTAGGTTTTCTACCTTTCCAAAGTTCATAAGGGATTTTCTTAAGAATAGGTCTAATTATGGCATGGTTTATAACATAGCATGCAGTGTTAACTGCTTCCGCCAAAAAATATTTAGGCAAATTATTTTCACAAAGCATAGTACGGGCCATTTCTTCAAGATTTTTATTTTTTCTTTCAACCACACCGTTTTGTTGAGGAGTCCTAGGGGTTAAGAAATTATGATCTATTCCTAAGTCATCACAAAACATAATAAAATCATCATTTTCAAATTCTCTACCATGGTCACTTCTAATATTACAAATATTAAGATTTTTCTCATTTTGAATTCTTTTACAAAGTTTTGAAAAATTATAAAAAGCTTCATTTTTGTGTGCTAAAATAATACCTACGTATATCTAGTATAATCATCAACACAAACAAGGGCATAAGATTTTCCTCCTAAACTTAATGTTCTAGATGGTCCGAATAGATCAATATGCAAGAGTTAAAGCGGTCTCGTAGTTGAAACGATATTTTTGGATTTAAAAGAAATTCTAGTTTGTTTTCCAAATTGACATGCATCACAAAGTTTATCTTTTTCAAAAACAATTTTTGGTAGACCTATGACTAACTCATTTTTTGAAAGTTGGGAAATTAAATCAAAATGAGAATGTCCTAATCTTCTATGCCAAAGCCAACCATTATCATTTATAGCAGATAAACATTTAATGTTAAAATGAGAAGATAAATCATGTAAATCAAACACATATACATTCTCACGTCTATAACATACAAATAAAGTTTTGTTTTCTAAGGTGTTTTCAATAGTGCAGTGAGTTTTCTCAAAAATAACTCTATAACCTTTATCACATAATTGATTGATGCTAAGCAAGTTATGTTTTAAACCTTCAACAAATAAAACATTTTCAATAATAGGAGAGGGATTTTTACCAATACTTCCTACACCAATGATTTTACCCTTGCATCGCCGCTAAAGTCACATATCCGCCATCCTTTGGTTGAAGTGTGGCGAACATAGTTTTATTTCTAGTCATGTGCCTCGAACATGTACTGTCGAGATATCATCTATTGTTACTGGATTTTGTCTTGAAACATACCTACAAAAATTTGATTTTTCTATTGGTATCCATTTTTTCTTGGGTCCATAAAAGTTAGAATTTGATACTCTTGAACTGTCCTTAGGGACCCACATCTTTTTTTTTTTAGCAAAAGGATTTCTTTTAACAGAACATGAAGATGAAATATGACCTTTTGTACCACAAAAATGACATGTAAGATGAGAGTGATTAGAAGATGCATACACAAAGCCATTTTCGACAGTTTTTACTTTTGAAAAAGGTTTATATCCAATTCCGGCTCTACCAAAAGTACGATTTTGATTTTTAAGAATTTTATCTAAAGTTACTCTGCTTTGAGTGAATTTTTTGAAAAAGTATTTTTCAAGTCTTCAATATTTTCTTTCAAAATAATTTGCTCTTTTTTAAAGACTCATTTTCTTTTTGCAATACAACTAAATGTTTTTCTAAATTGAAGACTCTTTTCAAGTTAAAATCTCATTTTCCTTTTTCATTTTCATGGCTTCATTTTCTAGAACATTTATCTTGGAAGTCAATGATTCATTTTCTTTTGATAAACTTGAAATTACTTTTTTTTGACAATTACTTTTCAAACTAAGTTTCTTAAATTCAACATGCAATTCATCAAAAGCTAATTGTAATTCATCAAATGTAAATGATTCGTCATTTACCTCATTTTCGTTTCCAAGTGCCATTAAGCATAGGTTAGCAACCTCATTTTTGCAAATTTCGGTTTCTATGTCGCTTTCATCACTATCTTCTCCCCATGCTGCAATCATAGCTTTCTTCTTATCCTTCTTGAATTTTTTCTTAAGTTCTACACATTCTGATTTGTAATGTCGAGGTTTGTTGCATTCATAGCAGGTTACTTTAGATTTTTTGTGATTTTCTCCTCTTTGAAAATCCCTATTGTTGAAGTCTTTTCTGAAAAGATTTCGTACGCCTTGTTTCTTTCTCACAAACCTTTGGAACTTTCTAGTGATGAATGCCATTTCCTCATCCTCATCTGAATCATTTTTCTTATTCTCTTGATGTTTCAAGGTGGATTTGAAGACTATTCCTTTCTTCTTGTTGTTGTCCTCCTCTTCCTTTCCTTCTTGCATTATGAGCTCATGAGTTAAGAGAGATCCCATTAACTCATCTAGACTTAGCTTTGATAAATTCTTAGCTTCGGTAATGGCAATGACTTTTGTCTCCCAACTTTTTGGCAATGACCTAAGCACTTTTCTTATAATTTCAGCATTAGTATATATTTTTCCAAGAGAAGTTAAACCATTAATAATATCAGTAAAGCGAGTAAACATTTGAGGAATAGTCGCATCAAAGCTTCATTTTAAAGAGTTCATAATTATGGACTAGCAAACGACTCTAGATTCTTTAACTTGTTCGGTTCCCTCATGAGTCACTATAAGCTTGTCCCAAGAGCGGGTGGATTGGGTTATTAAAAATTTCACAATATTAAAATTAACACAATATTCAGAATTTTAATAAATAAAAAACTGAATAATAATTATCAATATAAAAGTAAGAGAGATAAGAAAAGAAAATCAAACATCGCGATTTATAGTGGTTCGCACGCCAGTTCACGCCCACTCCTAAGGAACCTCCTTGAGAATTTCTTTACTATCAATTGAATAAATACACCACCAAGCTTGTGGATTTGGCACATGACTTACTCTTATCTATTGAGCCTCACTCAACAATAAATGCCTTACCCTTACAAAATCTCTCACACAAATAAGAAATAAGAATAAGTGGTACTTAAACCCTCTTTACAATAATTCTCTCACAAAGAGTAAATATGAAAGTGTAACAACAAATGCTAGACTTAGATCCGAAAGTGAAAGAGCGTATACAATATACTCGAATTTTTAAGCTCACGTAAAATTTTCTCTTCAAGTTCTTGATTTTTCTCCACACACAACACTTCTATTTATACACAAAAATATACCCGTTGGACGCCCTTGCGATGTCATGGCTTACATAAGCACGCCTCGACGTTATGGCTTATATAAGCATGTTCTCGATGTCATGGCTTACATAAGCACACTCATTGATTTTAAAAAGTCAAGAATGTTAATAATTAAAAAGATAAAAGTAAGACTAATTTTTTCTTTTCCTTTTTTGTTTTTTCAAACATGAAGCCACCGATTTTGTAGACAATTTAATACAAAGTTCACAACTTTCAAACAACACAAATGATTTGCTCCATCTTGTTTATAATATATAGATATATATATATATATATATATAACTCCATCTTTTTTCTTCTTGTTTGATTATAATATGATATAATCAATGTAGTGTAGTGTGATATGATATAATCAATGTAGTGTAAAAAATTTAATAGCGCACGTGATGTATTCTATTTATATTATATGCATTACATATATAATGTTCTAATCAAATATTTGCATACAGAAAAATCTATTTAATAATATTTATGATGGATCTGAAAATATATGCCCTCTTTAAAATATTGTATATGTTGTAGAGATTTTAAACTAAATATATCCAACCACTACATTTGGATATATCACTTTTGTCAAAAGAAGACAACTCATTAATATCACATTTGTCAAGATAATACAACCAATCAATCATTTTTGTCAAAATAATATAATTAATCAATTTTAATTTTGTCAAAAAGTGGATAGTGATCAGCCTAAATTTTCAAAAGTGAATAGTAAAGTTTTCAAAAATATTTTTATTTAACTAATATTTAACAAATATATATATTTTAAAAAGATAATATTTTGTGTCAAATAAATATGTATATTAAAAAAATCCAAATTGTTACAAATAATATTTTAGACATCATCAAAATTAAATAATATGATTAACAGTATTTAATTTGATCTCGAGTACTTCACTTGTTCTGGAGGGTGCGAGGTTGGGTCCGGAGTGTCGGGAGTTAAGTTGAGAATTTTTTGGGCTGGAGGACCAGAGCCGCACGTACGGAAAACACGAGGTGACCTAGGTGCATATTGAAATAAATGCACGTGAAGTCGCAGCGCGAGAAGGAGAGGGCCGCACGTGAGGGGATGAAGGCCACACATGCGGGAGGCACGCCCACAAGTGTGGGCATGGGTGATGACGTATGGGACTTCGCCGAGTCCAAAAATCTACTTTTTCTTCTTCTCTTGGGCTGAGTGTATATTATTTTGTACATCTCCTCTCTCTCAGAAAAACCCTTTTTTCTTCCGTCTCTCTACATTTCCTAACTCAAACCTCACATAAACATTTTGACCCTTGTTCCTTGATTAAAGTTGGATAACTCTTCAAAGGCTTCGTTTTGTGCGGTGGAGATCGGGTTTCATCACCGTTGATTTTGGGGCTTTCATCTCTTTTCTCTCCAAGAACTTGAGGTAGGGGATTTCTTTGAGTTATATATATATATATATATATATTGCAAGATTATGTTGATTTGGAACTCTTTTGAGTAGTATCGGAACTTGGTTTTGGTTTATGTGTTGTGATGATTTCAAAAATGGGTTTACCTCTTGTTTTTCTTGTAATACTAGAGAACTTGATTACATTATGGAATGGGGGCTTTGGGGAGAAGACTTTTTATGAAAGATGGAGAAATGTTTAGTTTTGGCAAAAACTTAGAAATCTGAGACTTTGTGAAAGATGTCGGAAATTTGTGGGTGTTTATCTATCACCATGTTAAAATGAAAGAACCATTGAAAAAAATTTTGTTTTACTTAGCAAAAGGTAAATTTTCTTGGAATATGAGAATTGGGGATTTTGGGAGGTTATTGCTCAAAATGTAATGTAGCTATGAAGTAGATAAATTATTGAGGATTGTAAGAAGGATGAGATTGTTGGCTAGTCATTGAAAAACTTAGATGAATATATGGCTATTATGAGGAATAGCATTGAAAAGGAAATGAGTGTTGTGATTATTATGAGAACCTTGCATGGAATAATTGAAAAATGGAAATTTTGATCACAAATGGAACATGTGTGTGGAAGTTTTGTGAATGGAAGAATGTTGCATCGCATGGTTAACTCTTGCATTGCATGGATAATAGTTGCATTTGACATTTCAATACTTTGTTTGTTATAAATATTAATTTGGGAATTGAAACCTTGCATTGAGAAGGAAATATTGTAAAAATGAGATTTATTGCAATGTTTCGAGGTAAATACGTTGGTTAGTCCGGATAGGAGGTGTAGATGAAATTGATTAAGTAGGCCCGAGTATCCGGGTGAAAACCGAAAACATGGGCGAGGAGGTACCACTTCCTTCTCGTTAGCAAACCGATAAAGTGGAGTTTTGGTAGTGCTAGTTATGCCTACTTGCAAACACTAACCTAGGGATTACCTAAGTCAGATGCATCATTCCCCTTGAATTAAATTGATAAATTTTGAATTTGTTGAGGATATCATGATATCATTAAGTATGATGGTTTTCAAAAGATGAGGAAATATGATTTTCTTTTTAAAGAGCATAACATGGCATATGTGTTTCATTCCTTGAGACTCAGATAAAATGTATATACTTTATTAAGAATTCTCTACTAAACTTTATGCTCACCCTATGAGATTTTGGTACAAGAAAAGACGTGGTGAACCCACCAAACTAGGGCGAGGGTGTATATGGTGATCTATTTTGTTGTGATTGTAATTTTGCAAGCTAAGGGTTGTACATGTATGGGTTTGAGAAACCATCTTTGTGTAACCGGCTTAAGCCTTAGAACTTGTAAGCCCTCAAGGGCATTTATTTATTTTTAATAAATACTCTCTATGTTATATGTTAGGACTCTTTGTTGTCAAATTCCATGGATCAAACCCAATGCCGTAATTTTTAAATTCACATGTTGGGTCAAACTAGGATTACTTTGGATTTCTAAGAAGTGATTTTCTTCTAAAACTAGGATTATTTTGGAGTCCTTTAAGAAGTTGGTTTTCTTCTAAAACAACAGATTACTTTGGATTTTCTATAAGTAGTTGGTTTTCTTCCAAAACTAGATTACTCATTAATTTTTCCTCCAGATCTTCTTTGTGGTTCTTAAAGTTTATATCTGGGAATATTTTATTAGTTTCTTTGATGTTTTTATTGAGTGTGCAACTCATGGTTTAAAAAAGAGTACATCAAAGGTTTTGTTTGTTAAACAAAAGAGAGAGTTGTTCTTCGGTGGATTCTAAAGAATTCGAGCCTGAAGTTTCGGTGGATTCTGGAGTGGCTCATCAGAAAGACAATTCTGTGGTGAAGATGGGGTTGAAGAGGCACATAGAGGTTGGTTCAATTAGGCGCCAGGATTCGCTAGATAATTGAGAGTATACCGTATAATTCCTTTAAATCTTCTTAGTGGATTGTTCTTGTGGTCATGTTCGTGGTTTTTGATCACAATTGAGGTGTCCAATTGTAGTTTTTCCACGTAAAATCGTTGTGTCTCTTTATCTTGATTTTTTGATTGGGATTGTTATATTCTACTTAAAATTGATACATAATCACAAATCAACATCTAGGAGGTTTCTAGATTTTTCATTATAGATTCAAGTGCTAGAATTCATTGAATGTATACTCGCATGTGGAACTATTTTGTTCGACCTCATGATCTTTAATGCAAACATTGGGAAATTGTTCCGGTTTGTCATGAGGAGTAATGGATGTTATGTTATGATATTGTATATTTTTTGGGGGCATGACATTTTTTATATTAAAATGTATATTCTATTTATCTTTTAGTCTTAACACTATCTATATTCGTTCTGATCTCTTTAAAATTGCTAATAAAAAGATTGATTTAATTATCTCAAAACATATAGTTTGTTATATTTAAACTTAAGGAAACTCAATGTAATTTATCCTAAAAAAATATGTTGAAGTTACATACAAAATGATGTGACACTTTATAATCCATTCATCTCAATTTAAAATACCTTTTTGTTTATAAATAATTTTTCTTACTTTATCAAATTTTGTTTTTTATCTCATGTGTTACAATTACATTAGTTTAATGATTTCACCACTAATATTTATTATTAATATAGTAATAACTAATTAAATGATTAATAAAATACAATAAATAAATATAATATATTAAATATTTTAGGGAGACTTATTTATAAGTCATTTTTCAGACACTTATGGTAGGTTAAGTCCTGTGTAATTTCTTATAGAGTCTCAAGTCCTATTTAGATAGGAATATATTCCACAAGATCCTACATAAACGTAACGTAACGTGACACCTACATAAACGTAACGTAACGTAACACTTACATAAACGTAATGTGACACCTACATAAATGTAACGTAACGTGTCACGTTACGTTTCGCAAACTTAATGAGTTTTTATTTTTTAAAATTGAATGTGAAAATGTTGCTGGTTTATGTTGGTGTCACATTACGTTTCATATAAATATGATCTATGGTAACATTCAATTTCCTATATATGGTTTATTGAATGTTGCCATAGATCATAGGTGTCACGTTACGTTTATGTAGGTGTCACGTTACGTTATGTTTATGTAGATATGATCTATGGTAACATTCAATTTCCTATATAGGAAATTGAAGATCATAAGTGTTACGCTACGCTTATGTAGGTGTTACGCTACGCTACGCTTATATAGATATGATCTATGGTAGCATTCAATTTCTTATATATGGTTTTACTATTATTTATGATATTAACAACTAATATTAAGGGTAAATGTGTCAACAAACTTCCTACGAGACTTATGGGAACATAAGTTTTTAGTAGGACCATATGTAGTATAAGTCTTCCTAATAGGACTTATAAATAATTTTTCCAATATATTACCTAAAATCATTTGTTGAGTCCTATTTTCTTAACTACATGTAACTAATGGTTTGATATTCAAGTAAAGTAGTTATCCAAGAATTAAGTTTGATAAAATATGTATTTATGATTTTGTACTATAAAATAAGTAAGATAATGATGCTCCAACAGTTCTATTTGACAGAAATAAAATTTGGACCACAATATAATCATCCCTTTTTGTTTTTGAACAATATGTAGACAAATTACATCCTGACAATTGTAGTGCAACAATTATATAATTCCAACAACCACTCCTATAATAGAAAAGAAACAACAACTCAACAATCAATTTAAAAAAGAGTTTCATAATGTACGATAACAAAAAACCCCATAATAAGGGAAAAAGAGATTGGCACTCGAGTGCAAAGGAAAAGAGCTCGTCGCTCCACGCCAACAAAGGTGTCAACCTCAACCCAAGCCAAGTCCACAAGGTAGGTAGGAGGCTCTGCCATAGCACTATTAGACGCTTCGGCTGCTAGTTTTAGTTGTGATTCGCAGGTGCCTTTTGTTATATCTATTATGGATAGAGATGGACACAATTGATACTATTTTATGTTGGCGCATCTTAAAATACAATAATTTAATTGCTGAGAAAATTTAACCAAAACTCAGATAATATCAATTAGTTGGTCAAATTCATTTATCTGTACGTGGATTATATCTGACATGAATCTTGTCTACATATTTTAATTTTTTTTAAAAAAAATTACTAATTTTTGTGAATATATAGCAATTAGTTGGTTAAATGAATGGTTTAACATAATTTATTTATATGAGGAAATGGAAGCGGAAATAGAAGTACATGAAAATGAAGAGGTGGGTTGGGAATCCCACAAAAAATTTAGGTTATGCTTGGTAGAATTTTAGAATTATGATTTGAGAAATGGAGTTGTATTTTGAGTTTGTGAGTTTTGGAATTATAATTTGAGTTTGAAAAATTTGTTTGGTTATGAGTTTTGAAAAGAATTTTGAATTGAGTTTGAATTGAGTGATGTGACATATGATATTTGATTAAAAATTTTATAACTCATAACCAAACACACAATCTAAAATTCTATTCAAAACTCATAAAAAAAAATTCTCATAATATTTTTTATTTAAAATATAAAAATAACAGGTGTCAAAAAAAAAAAACTCGAACACTGTTCTGGTCAACTAGTAAGGATGACCGAGTAGACGTGTTTTAAAAAATGGGTGTGGAATTAATTTTTAAAAATTGTAAACAAACAGAGCGCTCAAATTATATTGTGGAATCATGTTTAAAAAGCTCCATCAAATGTTAAATGTCACGAATTTTCGCTTATAAAAAGTAATTTTTTTAGTAACTCCTCAAATATAAAGTAAAAAAGATGAAAAAAAAATTCACAAAAAAAAAAGGATAAATTACAAACACCCCCTCGAGGTTTAGTAAAAATACAGATTCCCCCCTGAGGTTTGAGAAATTACAAATTCCCCCCTGAGGGTTAAATTTTCATAATAAATTAGGAAAAACTAGAGGGGAATCTGTATGAAAATAAAAACCCTAGGGGGCAATTTGTTATGAAAATGTAAACCTCAGGGGGCGGGATGTAATTTCTCAAACCTCGTGAATCAGATTTTCACCAAACCTCGAGGGGGTGTTTGTAATTTGCCCAAAAAAGAAAAAAAAAACCCCCAAATGCCCACGAAATGTTTTTACATTAATTGTGAAAGAAAATGTGGTATAGAATTATTACGATGATTTTTTTTTCAATTGACAAGAAATTAATTATAAATATGAAGAGTATTACATAAAAAGTAAAGTCCAACAACTACTATAGTGAGAGAGAATTCATCAATGATGTTGTGTCTCCCCTTAATTTATTAAACTCGCCCAATTAATTTACTAAAACTTGGTTAAAACTTGTAGGAATGGGTTAAGTTTTCGGTTTGATTAATGGTAACGCACCTCCAACTTAATTCGGTTGTCTATAATTTACCTTATTTTTTGTAATTTTATATAACATTTAACTTCAAGAAAATATCATTTTGTCTTTTAAACTATTACGTGAAAATCAATTTGGTGTCCAGACTTTGCATTATTTTAATTTGACACCTAAACTGTTTTTAAATTTAATCAATTTATATTCCGCCATTTGTTTCCTTCTATAATCAATCGGAAGTTGCTCTCGTGTCACTAAATTTCATTTGGAATTTCATTTTACCTCCCAAATTATACCTTAAAATCAAGGACAAATTATATATACCCTCTCAAGGTTTAGCAAAATTACAGTTACCCTCTGAGGTTTGAGAAATTAAAGATACTCGAAGGTACTATTTACATAACAAATTAGGGGCAAATTGTTATGAAAATATAAACCTCAGGAGGTAATTTGTTATAAAAATATAAACCTCAGGGGGGTATCTGTAATTTTCGAAACCTCAGGGGGTATCTATAATTTAGCTAAACCTCGAGGGAGGTATATGTAATTTGCCCAAAAATCAATTAGCCCCCCAAATATTAAATATATATATTTAATTAATAAATTTTCATCTCAAAAATGAAAAAATTAAATTTTAAATAAAAAAATTAAGTATTAGTCCTTTTGAATATTCTTTGAATAGTAATCGCTTTGTTTGGTTTCATTTTTCTCAAAAAAGATTCGTAAAATTTTATTTTATTGTTTTCAGCATTTTTTTATTTTTACTAAATCTTTTAAAATTTTTAGACACACTTAACAATAATACACATAAAAAGTATAATTTTTGTGAAAAAATCTTTTAAAAATACAATAAATACCAAAAATAAAAAAAAAATTATGAAAATTTAGTATGTTTTTCATATTTTTATTTATTTGTTACTTTTAAAAATATTTTTGATTAATTTTTTACTTTTTAGATACATCTAAGTAAGATATATCTAAAAAAGTAAAAAAAAAAAAATCTTTAAAATTTTAAAAATATTCACTAAAAACAAAAAAACACGAAAAACAAAAAATTCAGTTTTCAAAAAACTTTTAATCCAGAAAACTCAAACCATACCCACTGAATTTAATTTAATTTTTTTTTACCCACTCAATTTTAAAATTACTATTAGTCAATCAATTCTATTGAAATTAATTTAGGGAATAAACTAGTTACAATTATACATGGGCTCTTTTTTGAAAAGTCCCATTTATAACTGTTTAGTTCCATAAAACCCAAACTATTTCTTAATATTCCATTAGGTCCATTAATTATAAAATGACGAAACAACCCTCCCCGTCTCTCCCGCGTGTAACCGATTCTTCAAAACCCATTCCTATTCAATCAACAAAATTTCCAAAACGAAAACTCAATCAACGAAACTCCAAAAACCCTAGATTCACATCGCCGCCGACCATCGACCCCAGATTCGCTCTTCATCTCACCACGGCGAAGGTTCACATCGAAGGAGCGCGTTTCGCCGCTCGGAAATCCTCGTCCCCACCGAAGTTTTCCATACCCACCAACAATGACAAACAAAAGTAAGTACTAACATTCCACCATCTCGCTTCAATCATAATGTTATCACCGATGTATACATCAACCTTCGGTTTTCGGTTTTGAATTCGTAAACATAGATTTTTCGAATTGATTTTGTGAAAATAGATGATGTCAACATTCACATAAGCGCTGATTATCGGGCAAACTTAAGAGTATACACCGCCACCAACATTCACAAAGAAGTATAACGATGTGAACATTCACATCAACAGATGACTACGGAATGTTCACATTACAAGGTTGATATTGTTCATTGTTGATGTCCACAGAATCCCCAAACTTCACCAACAATGTGATGGAATGTGATGTGAATATTCACATTGTGACATCAATGTTGGACTTGTTTCGCTATTGGGTATAGTTTGCGTCATGGTTCCCCCCTTTGATTTTTAGCATATTATAACATAATTTGATCAACTATGTAAACATTCACATTGCCATGTAACTATTGAACTTTTCAGAATTAATTTGGCACACATGGTTGATGTAAACTTGCACATTAGTGTTCCTTACAGGGTAAACTTCCAAAGAGTAGACACCGATATGAACATGGACATCATGTGAATAGTCGATTAATGTCGTAACCCCCAAACTTCACGCAACACTGTGATGCATTATGATGTAAATATTCACATTGCGCCATAAATGTCCAAGTTGTTTGTGCCATTGGGTGTACCTTGGTCGTGCTGGTTCCCCGCTTTGATTTTGCTCACATTGGCTAGTAACTGTTGTCATTTTCTGAACTTATTTTATGAATATGGATAATGTGAACATTCACATTAATGTAAATATGCACATTGTGACATCAATCTCGTAGTTGTTTGTGTTATTGGGTGTTGTTTGGCAATCGTTGCTTTCCCCTTTGATATTTCTTAAATTATAACGTAATGTGGTCACCCATGTCAATATTAACATTGCCTTGTAATCGCGGTCGATTCGTATTTATTTTGCAAACATGGATTATGTTAACATTCACATAAAGAGAATGTTCACATTAGTGTCGAACCCCCAAACTTCATTAAACTTAGAGCATTTGACATCGATGTGAACATTGACATCACCACAATGATGTAAATGTTCACATTATCACAATGCCGTTGTTGAATGTTGTTTGGTGCTTCTGGTTCCATGGTCTGTGTTTCAGCCAATTATATGTGCTTATTTGAGCACACAGGTCTTCCCCACAAAGTTGATGGCAAGCTTAAAGCGTAGGAATCCGTACAAAACCAAACCTCGATCAAATAGTCGCTTTCAAGAAGTGAACATGAAAAAGTTAACTACCGGCCAAACCTAACAGATTGGTCAAACTCTTAAAGGATACAAAATTCACACGTACAATCAAGTGCCTCAGAAAACTCCGCTCGGGCACTATTTGATTCCTTGATCAAGAACGAAATCGACCTCAACCATCGTGATGAAATATGATGATGTCATTGTACGATAGTACGTATATTCAAGCAATCTAGCGGAGGTTTTACATTGGGGATAAGAACATCCAGATTTTTAGAAGCGACGGTCACTAATTTTCGGTGGATCGCGCACCAAGTCGATGGACATCTCTTATGGTGCAAAACCAACAACCGACATCATACACCGAATGTGCAAGGATGTTAGTCTGTTGTCCACGCCAAAATACGAGAAATTCGAGCTAAGCATTGAAGGGCACAAAAAACATGACAACGAGGAGGTCGCAAGATTAGTTTGTATGTACGCATGCCAAGCTATTCTTCTCTACATCCGATTTAAACAATTGATGGGCTTACTCATACATGGACCCATTAGAGAAGATGATCGAGTATGATTGGGCCGAGAGCATCCGCAAACTTGATGGGTTCATTGGGCCAAAACTGTGGAAAACCAAAGCCGAGTCACCGGATGTGTGATGTTGTTAATGGTAAAATCTCATAAAACTTATTCTATGTTTAATATGAACATTTACTAATGTGAACATTCACATCGTAAACATGGCTCTATTAGCAGATGTGAACATTCACATTAATGTGAACATTCACAAAGAGAGTACCACTCACATTGTATGTGAATTTCACATCAAGAATAAAGACTCACCATTAGCAAAATGTGAACATTCATTTCAAGAATAGCAAGACATTAACAGATGTGAACATTCACATCATTAGTAACACTTACCATTACTAATGTGAACATTCACATCGTAAACATGGCTCCCATTAACAGATGTGAACATTCACATCAACAGATGTGAACATTCACATCGTTGTTAATTGATGTAAAATTTTACACTATCGCCTCTAGTGGTGTAAACATTCACATCAATGTTAATTGATGAGAACATTCACATTACTCATATTTGTTATTTGTTTCAAGATCGGCCGTGTGAGCATACAACAATCTTACAACCTCAGAACCCCAATGCTATTCCACGATGCGTAAAATGGGACCCGACAGATTTACATAGCAACATGAAGTCCATATCTTTGGCTAAGCCGATTAAATGAGGTAGAAGTACAACCAAACATATTGTGCCTATTCACATCATGAGATGAGGAACTAGCTAACTAACATACCGCCTCCAAATGCAGTATATGGCGGCGAGCTAATGGCATCACCAATCAACGAAGATGTACCGCCATACAAAATCAATGTGAGCCCAAACCGAGATATTGTCAAGTGAGCAAAGAAAAATGAAAGCAATGAGGATCAAAGTGAAGCCACCAACACAAGGATGACAGGATGCATTTTCGACGATGCAACGGACCAATGATGTTGACATTATACCAACCCCAAATTAGCATCCCCAATGCCGAGAAAGGAATCATCATAGCACAAACCAACCGAACCCGACATTGTAGAAGTACTAATAGCGTAAAACCAAAAAGCTTGGGGTCTTGTACAAAGAATGGGAAGCTTAAATACAAACAATTGAAGAATCTTGGGAATTGAGGGCAAGGGTGATTGCCCTTGAAGCCAAACTATTTGACCAATCAAGCCCATCCAATGTGCACATGGACATGAAGACTTGCATGGAGTTGAAAGATGCGTAAATTCAATGGTCGACAAAGTTGGTCATCAACTTGAATGTGAAAAACAAGATTTCAAGACCTTTTGATGATCACCCGCCCACATCATCACCCAAGCCGAAGCACAAAAGGCTCATGACACCGACAAGCATCCCCGCAAAGATTGGAACACATTGTCACCCCATCGAGGGTAAAGCGATAAAGCAAAAGGTAAGGAAAGAACACAAAGTTGGACGAGTTTGAATACCCCAACCCGCGGGTCAAGAAAGGGAAAGAGGGAGCCAAGAGCAATCACATACCCCAAATCGCACAAGATTCGCATAAACAACCAAAGAAAAAAGCACCAACAAAGTCAAGAAGTTAACCTTGAACAACAAACTCAAGGTCTGGCTAATATGAACAAACTCAACAAGCAAAAAGTCCAAAGTTTGCACAAGAATGGCGGTGATTTAGTAAGTGATCTTACATATCCCAAACTGCTTTTTTAATTTTTTTTTTTGGGATCATGTTCACTTCACATACATAATTGATTAATTATATCATTTCATAAATGTGCAATGTTAACATTAACGCTTTATGTAATCACAATGCACAAAGTTGCTAGTGTGGCGAGGGACTCAAAGACTAAAGATGTGTACTTTGATGACATCATTCACATAATCAAGGAAGATTCAATAACAAACAACGATGTGAACCGGAAATGTGAACAAAATACACATGTACACACACACACACACACAGAGTAAAAACACCGCAAAATAATGTAATCGCCACCCTCTCGATTCTGCAGTGATAGATGCTTACGGTGAAATTCTCCTTGAACTACAAGGCCTAGTCAACCCAAGTTTGGAGGATTCATCATTCATCTTCACAAGCACATGTTTGGTAAAACTAGACTTTAATGTTGATTACGTTTCAATACATGTGAATGCTCATCAGTAACATCACTCACCATTAGCATATGGAAACATTCACATCAAGAATAGCATCGACATTAACATGTGAACATTCACATCAAGAGTATCACCCAACATTAGGAAATGTGAACATTCACATCGCTTGTCTCAGCCACCATTAACAGATGTGAATGTTCACATCAAGAATATCATCGATAATTAGGAAATGTGAACATTCACATCAAGAGTATCACCACCATCAACAGATGTGAACATTCACATCAATAGTATCACTCACCATTACTTAAATGTGAACATTCACATCAAGAGTATCACTGCCATTAGCAGATGTGAACATTCACATCATTAACAAAGAAACATTGATATTCAAACTCATATGCATCATTGTATGCCCTTTGTGTGTAGAAAATCGCAAGAGTACCCTCACAAGAGGAATAAACCGATTGATGTAAACATCAAGGAGTATCAGGCCGAGATTCTTAATCTTCCCAATACACCACAACTTCCATTGGATGCTTGTTGTGTACGACACAAAAGAGAATGTATGGAGGCATTATAACTCATCGCTACCAAGAGAAGGCATACGTGACCTCATATTGACAAAGCACAAATCCGGTAAGTGGTCGCCAAACATAACACTTGTCGTGTATGTAATATTTGAAATTGGATGTATGCCTATGTTGGTTGGTGCCTAATATGAAATTTAATTGTTGGTGAGAGACTACATCACAGGTTGGTGCACAACATTGGACCATCATCACTATTATGGACCAACTTATCATGCCAAAATACTTCAAAACAATCATATCAAGGACATCCGTTCCTCAACAAGCACCAAATTCAGAAGCCTAAAATTGATTTCTACACATGTTCCACAACCATTACCCACCTAAATTCCAAAATCTAACAACATGTTTGCATTTTCGTGGTGGATTATGCCTGCAGCTTGTTACATCATGAGGGCACATGTATACCGTGAACACATTGTTGCCAAATTTAGCTCGCTATGAATGGTGCCAAATAAGAGACTCATTAGTACACCTTTTCCCGAACCACGTAAACACAAAGGCAATATGAAAACCTATAGGTGGGGATTGTCCACCTATCACTGTTACCCAACTCTGTTATCCACAATTAAGACAATTTAGTGTCAATAGATATTTGATATTGGAGCAGACTAGCTTAATTGTAAATCAAGTCTATATCACTGCTTGTACAGATATTTTTCATTCAATATATGTATATGCATTTTCGTGCCTATTTTATGCTGGTCATACACATTGAGATTGTAAATTTTTTTTTTTTTTTAATGCACATGACATGATGTGAATGTTCACATCACGTAATCATCGCACTTTCTTCGCTTTTAAACCATATCGATGAATGTAAATATTGCTTAAAGTGTTCAAGTAACACAATATGGCAAAAAGCGATGATATTTCTAAACACAAGTCAATATTCACATCTAACATTTTGAAGTGATGTGAATATTCACATCATAACTTCCGATTATGCTAATGGCAACAACGATGTCATGAATATTCACACCTTATGAGTTGATATTTCTAACACAAGTCAATATTCACATCTAATAATTTGATGATGTGAATATTTACATCATAACTTCGACACGCTAATAGCAACAACGATGTCATGAATATTCACATCTTATTTCAAAAATGAATATAAGAATCCAATGTAAAGTACAATGTTAAAATGGAAAAAGGTACATCCTATATCGGTTCTGCATGACTTCCTATTATGGCTCCCCCAACTTATCACATCTCCCGCATCTTATTTGCTTCAATTCTCACCCTTGATGGGATCCTATTCTTCTTCGCCTTCCGGTGGTCTTTTCACAATTGGCGGGTATATAGTGAAGTCCGTGGGATCAAAAGGCGGCTTCTCCACCGATGGTATAGGGAATATGGCTCTGCAATAGGCCGCACGATATGTCCGAACATGAAAGTAATGTTTCACACAATCATTCAGATTAAGCGCTCTTCAATGGCAATAATAAAGATGGTCACACGAACTGCTGATTTGCCATTTGAAGCAAGAACATGTACGCCAAACATCAACAGTAATCAGATGGTATCGAATGAACTTCAAACACATCCTCATTGGCTTTGCTAACTTGCCAAGCCCTCGCCATTGAACGAATCCATAAGCCTTGTTTCAAATGCCGGACAAATAAGCTCATTCCATTTGTTTGCTTCACACGCC